>CAWUFW010001407.1:0-1200000 GCA_963921515.1 Calotriton arnoldi
GAGTCTCCTTCCGCGTACCTCTTCGCCAACAGACTCAACATCTCCTAGTGGGAAAGTCTTTTGAGGGTGTAGGAGGAATGTGATCAGGAAAGTGGCGATCTTTCAATCGAGCCACATCCTCCACCACTCCAACTCTAGGAACACTTGCCTGTTCCACAACAACAAGGCTGCCTATGACAGACTCCTGAAACTGAACAAAAGTCAACTTTGACGCAGGAGAACACTCCTTGAACACAACAAAAGCATTGAAAGTTGCTAAATTGAAGAGATGGATGGCCAACTTCTTATACCAAATGTAAGACTTACGAATAGCAGTGTAAGGTTCCAACCTCTGATCTACTCTATCAACACCACCCATGTGCTTATTGTAGTCTAAAATGTACACAGGTTTGCGCACTTCAGCAATCTGACCCCAAACAGCCACAGGTGAAGTACTCTCATCATGGATGGTAGTCAGCATGTACACATCCCTCCTGTCCACAAATTTCACAGCTAGCAGTTCCTCACTACGCAAGGCACTGCACTGTCCCCTCTGAAGTTTTTTGCAAACAAGCTCTTTTGGATAACCTTTACGGTTAGAGCGGATTGTGCCACAAGCAAAAGTGTCCACTTTGAACAATTCCTTAAACAATTGCACAGCAGTGTAGAAGTTATCAAGGTACAAATGGTGGCCTCTGTTAAACAGTCCTCTAGCAAGATCCCACACAGTTTTCTCTGAAACTCCAAAAGTGGACGGACAACCAGGGGGGTCAATAGTGGAATCCCTACCAGTGTACACACGCAAATTAAAAACATATCCTGTCCTACTCTCAGACAACATATACAGCTTAATTCCATAGCGTGCCCTCTTGCTAGGAATGTACTGCCTAAAAACCAAATGGCCCTTGAACAGGACCAAAGACTCATCAATAGATATTTCTTTCCCTGGAGTATAGATCTCTGAAAATCGATCTACAAAGTGATCAAGAACAGGCCGAATCTTAAAAAGACGGTCACATTCAGGGTGATCTCGTGGCAACGCCAAACCATTATCAACAAAATGCAGCATCCGAAGCAAAAGTAAATACCGATCACGAGTCATAACTGCAGGAAATATGGCCGTTGCCATCAAGGGACTGGTAGACCAATATGAACCCATGGACGGCTTCCTTATCAAACCCATCAAAAAAGTCAAACCCAAAAACTTCTTCATCTCTTCCAGATTTGTGGGACTCCACCGGGTAGCTCTAGAATGGGGCCTAAGTCTGGCACTGTTGTCCCTCAAAAACTGTTCAGCATACAAATTAGTCTGCTCAACAATCTCACCCAAAAATACATCATCCATAAACAACTGAAAATACTGTATAGGCAAATAATGTTCACAATCCACTCTACACCCTGCATAACCACTAAAGGCAGGCAACACCGGCTGCACCATGTTTGGATCAACCCAGAGTCCAGCACTTCCAGTAGGAAGCCTAGCAGCCCCAGGCTGCAATCCAGATGCCTCTTGCACCATCGGCACAGTAGTATCCTCCTCTAAATCAGGCACTTCATCTGCACTGAGAGTACCTTCATCATCCGATGATTCCATGTGGAGAGAAAACTCACTGCCTGAATCTTCCCCTCCCTCCTCTCCCTCAGACGCACTGTCAGTCTCATAATCCTGCTCAGAGGAAGATTCAAGAAGCAAACCAACCACCTGCTGAGCAGTAATTCTACGGCTAGCCATAATGCTTACTAATAAAGGTTACTTGTCAAACAAGTCAACAACAACAAACCCTTTGTAAAAAAAGAAATAAACAAAATGTAGCTTTATCACAAAGACCTATATACTCCAACACTATACCACTCACGTGACAGAAGCAGCTAGACTCACCACCACCTACTCTGCACAGACACAGTAAGGATCAACAATATCCCACTAAAAAAGAAGAAGAAAAAAATTACACATATGACAATGCAAAACATCGCAAAGAATTTCATGCTCTGAACACTAACAAATATGCTGCCATTATGGCACCACTTACAAAAAAATTCATTCATGCATGACAATAATACTCATTTGGAGTACACACAACAAAAATATTTTTCTTACCAAATAAATGCAATTACGCAAAACTGCAGAACCACCACTGCCGAAACCGCAAACAGAAATCAAAAGCTTTACACTAGAATAAAAAGGAGAAAAAAAAACATTACAATGACATATGCAAATAATGCACCAGTCCACACACAATCCACCAGCCAAGCTAAGGGGTAGGTGGGCCTAACAATATAAATAAAATATTCACCCCCGTAAAAGGGGAGCAACCCTTGCCCTTTTGGCCACTCCCCAACACAAAAATTAAAAAAACCCTGGTGTCTAGTGGCTTCTGCCCTCCTTGGGGGCAGATGGGCCTAAAAACATACTGCTATTCTGCCACCCAAGGGGTCACTCTCCACAAATAAAAGCCTGGTGGACTAGTGGGAAGATACCTTTATCTTCCGCACACGATCTCTCACTACTCAACTCTACTCTCAACTCTATTCACAACTGGATGTTAGCTCACCAACTCATTCTGAATCCCGCCAAAACTGAATTCCTCCTCCTCTCTACCTCTCTCTCACCTCCTCCTGTTCAATCTTGGATGGATCAGCTGAACCTACTCAACAACAAACCCATCATTGTTGACAGCGCTAAATCCCTAGGTGTCATTCTTGACAAAAGACTCAACCTAATCTCCCACATCAACTCTATTGCTAAGAACGCACGTTACCAGTTGCGCCTTCTACGGGGGATCCGTCGGTTCTTCACGGAGAAAGACTTAAAATCCTTGGTACAATCTCTGGTTCTCTCAAGACTGGATTATTGCAATTCTCTTCTGACGGGCCTACCCAAATCCCACCTCTCCCCTCTCAAATCCATCCTCCATTCAGCAGCTCGCCTCATTTCAGGGTCTAAACGAAGCGACCACGTCACTCCTATCCTCTCTTCGATGGCTTCCGATCGAGGCAAGATCGATTTACAAAACTGCCTGCATCACACACAAAGCCTTACACACCTCCTCCCCTCGTTACCTGGCAAATAAATTGAAATTGTCTCTCTCTCTCTCTCTCCCTCTCCCTCCCTCCCTCCCTCGTGCCTAGTGGGCAATCCTGCTGCACGATCACATGATCGTGCAGCAGGAATGCACAAAAGAGGCATCGGGGGAAAGGAAAACCCTTTCCTTTCCCTCGATGCCTCTTTTGATACAAACCCCCCTCCCCGAGCCAAACCTCACCTGATTTCCCGACGCGCTGGAAGCAAATGGCTTCCAGCGCGTCGGGAAGAAAGGGAAACCCTCAATGATGTCAGCGCGCTCGCGCGCTGACGTCGCTGATGGGGAGGCAGGGGAAGCCCTTCCCCTGCCTCCCCAAAAAAAACTAACGATCGGATTCCCACGGGGAGCGCCAGCGCTTCCCCCGTGGGTGGTCTTATGACGAGCTGGACTCGTCATGAGCACACGAGCACTGTGTGCCATGACGAGTCCAGCTCGTCATACGCACCGAAGGGGATAAAGGGTCAGAGCAGGATCTCAGCGGCAGACGAGGAGAAGGAACCTCCTGGTCACAGGAACTACACGAGCATTGCGCTCGAGAAATTCAAGGATGCAAAGACCTCCATCAAGGATTACAGCTAACTTTTCAGGGTGTAAATGGAGAGAAGCCACATCTGCTTAACCACGCTCACGAATTCTACACGAGAATTGCGCTTGAGAAAATGAAGGATGCAAAGACCTCCATCAAGGATTACAGCTAACTTTTCACGTTGGAAATGGAGAGAAGGCACATCTGCTTAACCACGCTCACGAATTCTGCACACCTGCCCTGCATATTTATCCAAGAAGATGCCACCGTTTTGTGCAATACCTCTACTCAACTGTAGTACTGTCTACTGGCTAATCAGTAAGTGTTACCTCGTTGGGTAAATGTATAGTGCCTTTCCTACACTACAGCTGCGTAAAGGACCAGAAGAATTGTCTCCAGTGACCTGTGTGTCTGTAATTTTGCCACCGCGCCGAAAGCGCCGGGAACCTTTGATTAAGCTGTCCATCATAGTGGGGAAAGGGCGGGCAGACGTTGCATACCGCTAGTGTATGTGTGGCGGGGCCAAACGGGCGGGGCTTCTAGGCCCGTTCACATGCCTCTTGTTTATAAAGGGTCAGAGCACGATCTCAGCGGCAGACGAGGAGAAGGAACCTCCTGGTCACAGGAACTACACGAGCATTGCGCTCGAGAAATTCAAGGATGCAAAGACCTCCATCAAGGATTACAGCTAACTTTTCAGGGTGTAAATGGAGAGAAGCCACATCTGCTTAACCACGCTCAAGAATTCTACACGAGAATTGCGCTCGAGAAAATGAAGGATGCAAAGACCTCCATCAAGGATTACAGCTAACTTTTCACGTTGGAAATGGAGAGAAGGCACATTCTGCACACCTGCCCTGCATATTTATCCACGAAGATGCCACCGTTTTGTGCAATACCTCTACTCAACTGGAGTACTTTCTACTGGCTAATCAGTAACTGCTACCTCGTTGGGTAAATGTATAGTGCCTTTCCTACACTACAGCTGTGTATAGGAACAGAAGAATTGTCTCCAGTGACCTGTGTGTCTGTAATTTTGCCACCGCGCCGAAAGCGCCGGGATCCTTTGATTAAGCTGTCCATCATAGTGGGGAAAGGGCTGGCAGACGTTGCATACCGCTAGTGTATGTGTGGCTGGGCCAAACGGGCGGGGCTTCTAGGCCCGTTCACATGCCTCTTGTTTATAAAGGGTCAGAGCACGATCTCAGCGGCAGACGAGGAGAAGGAACCTCCTGGTCACAGGAACTACACGAGCATTGCGCTCGAGAAATTCAAGGATGCAAAGACCTCCATCAAGGATTACAGCTAACTTTTCAGGGTGTAAATGGAGAGAAGCCACATATGCTTAACCACGCTCACGAATTCTACACGAGAATTGCGCTCGAGAAAATGAAGGATGCAAAGACCTCCATCAAGGATTACAGCTAACTTTTCACGTTGGAAATGGAGAGAAGGCACATTCTGCACACCTGCCCTGCATATTTATCCACGAAGATGCCACCGTTTTGTGCAATACCTCTACTCAACTGGAGTACTTTCTACTGGCTAATCAGTAACTGCTACCTCGTTGGGTAAATGTATAGTGCCTTTCCTACACTACAGCTGTGTATAGGAACAGAAGAATTGTCTCCAGTGACCTGTGTGTCTGTAACTTTGCCACCGCGCCGAAAGCGCCGGGATCCTTTGATTAAGCTGTCCATCATTGTGGGGGAAAGGGCGGGAAGACGTTGCATACCGCTAGTGTATGTGGGTCGGGGCTTCTAGGCCCGTTCACATGCCTCTTGCCCTCCCTCCCTCCCTCCCTCCCTCGTGCCTAGTGGGCAATCCTGCTGCACGATCACATGATCGTGCAGCAGGAATGCACAAAAGAGGCATCGGGGAAAGGAAAACCCTTTCCTTTCCCTCGATGCCTCTTTTGATACAAACCCCCCTCCCCGAGCCAAACCTCACCTGATTTCCCCGACGCGCTGGAAGCAAATGGCTTCCAGCGCGTCGGGAAGAAAGGGAAACCCTCAATGATGTCAGCGCGCCTCGCGCGCTGACGTCATTGATGGGGAGGGCGGGGGCGGGGGGAGGCAGGGGAAGCCCTTCCCCTGCCTCCCCCAAAAAACCTAAAGATCGGATTCCCACGGAGGGAGCGCCAGCACTTCCCCCGTGAGTGGTCTTATGACGAGCTGGACTCGTCATGAGCACACGAGCACTGTGTGCCATGACGAGTCCAGCTCGTCATAAGCACCGAAGGGGTTAATACTGACCGGGTACATGAACTTTTGCGGTGAAGGCCCGGTGGGTGGAAGAGCACCCTGAGTCCCTCTGCCTGACCAATCCATGCACAATCCTTGAAATTATACTGTAGCAGCACTAAGGGGTGCCTTGCAATCCAGATCGGGCAGGACCATGGAACAGGGAGGTGTAGTGTGGAAGCGGCGAGTTTGAGCTGGGCGAGTGGACCGCAGTGGGGGAGAGACCTAGAACCAAAAGAGGGGATCCGAGTAATAGCCCCCCGGCTCTGAAGAATCAGTCGCAGGACCTCTACATCCCTCATAGTAGAGAGTGGCGCAGTGACCCGTTGGGGCCCAAAGGGACCGGTGGAGCGGCACGTGGGGGAAAGGGCTGAGAAACGACCCCGACTTAAACTACCTGCCCCAGGTTTAGGCGTACAAGCGGATCAGAGGAACCAGTAAGAAATCGTCGGGGTAGCAACCGATCTTGTTAAAACTGTGGATCGAGTCCTGGGGGTATGCAATGGCCCTGGGGGGGGTCCCCCCCCTACAGACTGATATCACCCCTTGCAGCCTGGCAAGGAGTCTATCTGATACATCCCCAGGTGTGTGATAATATGAGAAGGGGCAGAAACACACTGAACTATCACGACAGCAGAGGCCTTTCCTTCCCCTGGTTGATCCCCGAAAGGCCGCGTGGGGCATGCAGTGATTGCGCTCCACAGGCAGGTAGAGAGCAATAGCCTGGGGGTTCGAGGTGCCACGAAGGAAGAATAGACTTTCCCCTCCTGCCCCTCTTCTCCGGGTTTCGCAACCAACAAGGTATGGAAATAGAGGCACCAAAAATACTCATCAATCAAAACTTGACCGATACGCCATGTAAAAAAACTCAACCTCGGACGGACCACCTGGGGCAGAGGCCAAGGTGGGATTGCAGCAAGAGACAGAAGACTCTACACTAAAAGACATCATGGAAGTCATTACCAGAGTGCGCACATCACTCAAGAACAGAATGGATTCAATAACCACCAACGCTCATCAGGGCAGATCTCCAAAACATGAATGACAGGGTCAAAACAATGGAAGCCGTCACAACTGATCTTAGCCAAGACTCTAAAGCAATGCAACAACAGATCAAACAACTACAGGAAGTGAGCAAGACAATGGAAAGTAAAGTAGACGATTATGAAGGCAGGTCACGTCAAAATAACATTAGAATAATCGGAGTACCAGAACGGGCAGAGGGGCCGACCCGGGACCTCTTCGTTGAGGATGTAATCACCAAGTATCTCCAGCCCAAAAATCTTTCCATCTTCTTTTGGTGGAGAGGGCACATTGAGTCCTGGGAGGAAGACCAAGACCGGGTGCCCCTCCAAGACCACTGTTGGCGAGACTCTTCAATTTTAGTGATCGAGATGTAGTCCTACAAACTGCCCGCACAGCTCCACCAATCAAAATTGAAAATAGCGTTGTGGCTTGCTTCCCCGACTACACCGTAAATGTGCAGAGATTGAGTCACTCGTTCCAAGGTGCTAAAGCCAGGCTCAGAGACAAAGGACCGAAATATTCAATGTTGTTCCCCGCCAAACTCCGGGTGGAGGCGGAGGGCAAAATTTAGTTTTTCGACACCCCGGAGTTGGCACAAGAACGGCTGGATGGGTGGTGGCCCGTGAAAGGAAATAGCTCCCAACTAAGAAGGGAGAAATCTCCCAGACGACGTGCAGGGCCAGACGGGCCACAAAGGCAAACGGCTGATGACAACGACCCAGAAGGATAGCAATCGTGAGCTGGCATCAACGATTTAGAGATCGTACAGCCACAGTCAAAGAACTAGACCTGACTCAAGTAAAGGCACTGTCTCCAGAATATTCTACATATGGGCTAAGTGACTTTCAGTTTTGTCCAATAATTATTGCATGAACATGTCATTTTCTAAGGTGAAGTAGCGGCGGGCGTTTGAGTAGAGAAGGCACCCCCCCACCACTTCTAACTTAGTTCTCAATGGGGCGACAGGCGCTCTGCATAGTTGGGGATAGGGGCAGTTTGAAGCCCAGAATGCAGGGAAGCAGGGAGGGGGGCATGGGAAGTTTGTTTTGTTTTAAAAGTAGTTTAGATGACGTCAATCCAGAGCAGAAATGGGTGCTTAGCAAACTCACATCACCTCACAAGGGAAGACACATGCCTTCCCCTCTGGAGGAGCTGTGCGCATGG
Organism: Calotriton arnoldi; assembly: GCA_963921515.1. Lineage (NCBI taxonomy): Eukaryota > Metazoa > Chordata > Amphibia > Caudata > Salamandridae > Calotriton > Calotriton arnoldi. The sequence continues at coordinate 8,022 of CAWUFW010001407.1, forward strand.
GAGGAGACACATGCCGTCTTAATATGACCGGATAGATCGCAGAGGACCATGGACACCGGTGCGAATGGGTACGTTTATTAAAAAGGAGATCAAACTGTTGTCCTGGAATGTAAATGGTTTGGGTGACAAGCTCAAAAGGGGATAGTACTCTAGTATATAAAACGACATTCACCGGACGTAGTCCTTCTGCAAGAGATGCATTTGATAAGAAATACATATGGGGCCTTGACAAGATGGGGATATAAACTTGTGGCACACTCAGCATTTACCACTGGGTCCAGAGGGGTTGGAATAATGATAAGGAAGAATTCCCTGATGACTGTAGATCAGATTTGGACTGACAAACAAGGTAAATATGTAGCAGTCACAGGGAGCTGGGAGGGTACAATACTCACACTGGTATCAGTATATGTCCCACCGGGCCTTCATGCCTTGGCTTTCAAGGACTTGGGGGATCTCCTGCTCACCCTTCCTGAGGGGTGGCTCGTAATGAGAGGAGACTTCAATTCGATAGTATCGGGACAATTAGATCGTTATCCCCAGAGGGAGGTGCCACCCGCACGAGCACAGATTCACGGTTTCATGGGAGCTATGGGGCTGGCTGACACATGGTGCACCCTCCACCCTGCTGAGAGGCAGTTTACTTTCCATTCCAGAGCCCACAACTCCCTCTCGAGGATTGACTATATCATCATGCCGGTAGGTCAGATGGGGCAGATTAAAGAGGAGCACTTCTTTGCAAGTGGTATCTCGGATCATCCCCCAATATGGGCCCTGTTTGGGGTAGGCGAATCACCGGCAGGAAGGATTGCTCCAATAAAACCCTGGTATCTGAATAACCCAGCAATTAAAGCGAAAATGACACTAGAAATTGAACATTACTTTCATGAAATGAAGGCTCTGTCGACTCCGCCTTGATGCTCTGGGAAGCCTTTAAAGCAGTAGCCAGGGGACAGGCGGTCTCATTGATTGTCTGGATCCAGAAAGAGAAAAACACACAGCTCACCAGGTTGGAAGCTGACATCCCAGATTTGGAAGGAAGGTCACGAGGGGAGTGCTCGGAAGAAGATGAACATTTATTAAAAATAAAAATAAAAGAATACAAAGATCTAGCCACAGACACAGCACAGGCCCAACACAGAGCTACGCTCTGTAGAATCTATGAAGCCGGGGATAAAGCAGGGAAATTATTAGCCTGGCTGGACCGTAGAGAGCAAACTAACAGACTAGTCGTTGAAATAAACAACGAGTCAGATAGACAGTTTCGAGACCCCCAGGAAATCACTGATGAGTTCGTGAACCATTTTAAGCAAATTTATAAGTCCCACATAGCCTCCACAGAGGAAGAGTCGGAGTCCCTGTTATCAGATATGCCACTACCAACCCTATCACCGGACGACCTTGAGGTACTAGACAGCAAACTCACTATCACCGAAGTTGAGAGGGCCATAGGAGACCTACAAGCCGGAAAGGCGATGGGCCCAAATGGTTTGCCCATTGAATTGTACAAACTAGCCCCTAGTAAAATAGCACCCCACCTCACCAAGATGTTTCTAGAAAGTCGAGAGCAGGGGAAACTGCCCGCCGACCAAAGACAAGCCACCATCGTGGTCATCCACAAGAGTGGTAAACCTTAAAATAATTGTTCCTCTTATAGACCAATATCACTGCTTAACGCTGAGGTCAAGATCTTGGCAAAGCTGTTGGCCACCCGCCTGCTCCAAGTCATTACAAAACTCGTGCATCTGGATCAGTCAGGTTTCATGCCAGCAAGAAATACCTCACTTAACCTCCGATGTTTGCACGGCGTTCGGAGCAGAACAGACACATTACGAGAAGATGCAGTAGTGGTGTCCTTAGACGCCACCATGGCATTTGATACTATCGAGTGGCCACATATGCATGCAGTCCTCAAAAGAATGGGATTTGGCCACACATTTTTAAGCTGGATCCAACTTTTATATGCTGAGCCACTTGCACAAGTGGTGGTTAACAACCGAAAATCTCCAACATTTACCCTCGAGAGGGGAACCAGGCAGGGCTGTCCCCTATCCCTGTTGCTCTTCGCTCTGATGCTGGAGCCACTGGCATTGTGGATACGGAGAGATCTCATCATGAGGGGCCTAAGATGGTCGGAGGGAGGGGAGGATCGCATCTCATTGTATGCCGATGACATACTGCTGTACTTGGCCTCACTGAGAGCCTCGATAAATAGAGCGCTTCACATCTTCAACAATTTTGGGGAATATTCCGGTTATACCATAAACTGGAATAAATCAATCATATACGTGCTAAAAGGTAGAATCCCCCCACCCCAAAACCATGTGATAGAGGAGGCATAAGAGCATTTCAGGTACCTGGGTATATATGTCACCAAAGAGCCTGCATTATATTATGGGCGGAACCTCCTGCCCCGCTGCAGTAACTCAGAAGCGACATCAAACATTGGAGGTCTCTCCCTTTGTCCTTACTGGGATGAGCCGCATTATTTAAGATGATGTCCCTACCACGTTTTCTATATATATTACAAAATTTGCCGAATCCGGTTCGCACTGATTATTTCAAGGCCATTGAAAGGGAGCAGAGAGTGCTCCTGTGGAAGGGGAGACCACCCCGAATAGCGACTCAAAAGTTAATAAGGGGATGTTACGACGGTGGTATAGGACTGCCGGATATATGGAGATACAACTGGGCAGCACATTTAGCAGCAATAAATCAAGGCATATATAGACCCCACGACGACCCTGGATATAATATGGACCGATGGCTTCTCCCAGATGGTAATTATACCAGAGCACTATTTTCAAATCCAACAAAATTACATTTGACGGGCCCCATCGATCATGCGTCTGGATATGGCATACTGCAAACAAAAACATGGGAGGGGCAGGAAAGACCACACAGACGATACCCCTGTGGGATGCCGATAGATTCGGCGCACTGAGAAACACTAAGGGCTTTGACCGGTGGGACATGATTGGAATCTCAAAGGTGGGGGACCTATGGAAAAAAGGAGAAGTGGTTCCCTTTGCGCAGCTGCAGAAGGAATTTGAACTTGCAGACAGAATGGGCCTGATTCACAGAACTAACACGTCAAAAACGTAAAGTTAGTACTTTTTGGTATTCACAGAATACACTTACTCATTTTGGTATTCACAGAATGAACTTACTCATTTCGGTATTCACAGAAGTTAGTAGTCCTAACTTTAGGACTCCTAAATGCCTTCTGTGAATACCGAAAGTCTTAAAGTTAGGATTCTTCTCAGTTTAGGAGTAGTAAAGTTAGGACTTTTCTCAGTTTAGGAGTAGTAAAGTTAGGACTTTACTACTCTAAACTGAGAAAATCCTAACTTTAAGACTTTCGGTATTCACAGAAGGCATTTAGGAGTCCTAAAGTTAGGACTACTAACTTCTGTGAATACCGAAATGAGTAAGTTCATTCTGTGAATACCAAAATGAGTAAGTGTATTCTGTGAATACCAAAAAGTACTAACTTTACGTTTTTGACGTAAGTTAGTTCTGTGAATCAGGCCCAATATTTCAGATACCTACAAGTAAGACATGCTCTGCAAGCAGTCATTCCAAAGGGGGAATCTCTTGTAGAATCCACCCCACTGGAGGATAGAATCCTCGATGGATACATGCCCACAAAATCCATTTCATTGACGTATCAGAAAATGATCAACAACATGACTGATCCCCTCCTGCGGCTGCGCAAACACTGGAAAATTGACGTGGTGGGTATGGAAGACTAGGACTGGCAGGAAGCCTTAGCGTCCCCCCGGGAAACAGCGATCTCTTCAAGACTAAGGCTTCTACAACTTAAGGTTCTGCACAGAGTATACCTATTGTGTCCAGCTCTCATAAAAATGGGTTATAGAGAACCCTGGATGTGGTAGGAAGTATGGTCGGGAGGGTACAGTCATACACATCATTTGGGAATGTGTTCACATTCAGCGATACTGGTCCGTGGTGACTCAATCTATGGGGGAAGTCTTGGGAACCCAGATAGAACACAAGACGGAAATGTGCCTCCTAAATAGCTGGGAACCCACTGACCTAGGTAGCAAAGAAAAGACCTGGGTGACGCTGGGAATGACAGTAGCGAAACGTAACATCGCTAGACTAAGGGGCACACAGGAGGCACCAACGATCACAGCATGGAAGAGGGATCTAGATTGGTGTATGTTGATGGAACGAACAATATATGAATCGAGGGGCTGTCCTAGGAAATGGTCACAAATATGGGGGAAATGGAATGAGTACAGAGGAAACATCTGTGAGCCTCCGCAAGTGACTCGCCATCTAACCCCAATTACTGAATGAGCAGAGCACCATAGGGACTGTGTACATGAAGAGAATAAGATAGAATTAGGTGAGAAAATGTATGACTCCTAATCAACGTAATGCTCTGTATAAAGATGTGTGAATATGTATGCAAAGTATAAGTATTGTCATCAATAATAAGAATTTAAAAAAAAAAAAATGATGGGGAGCCAATGGACAAGGTCTCGGAGAAGCCATCGACGAATTTGTGAAAAGCTCAGAGCAGAAAAATCCAGAGTTTGCACCCAGGAAGCCATCGATTTCTTCCTTTGGACTTAGGGCCGGATTTAGATCTCGGTGGACGGGTTACTCTATCACAATGGTGATGGATATCCTGTCCACAGAAATATAAATCCCATAGGATATAATGTGATTTGCATTTCGGCGGACGGGATATCCGTCACCGTGTGACAGACTAACTCATCTGCCAAGATCAAGATCAGGCCCTTAGACTTTTTCGGGAAGTTGGACTGGATTCCTTCAGCGGGCAAGGCTGCAGGCTGTACAAGGAGATGTCATAAGATGCTGGTCAGCATCAGGCCTGCTAAATCGGATTTACTTCTGTGGAGAAGAATATAGAGGGAGCTGTGGCGAAGTCAGGAACACTGGTGATGCACCCTCATCGGATCAGTTAGTCCTGGTCTTTTGTCAGTTCTCCAGGCGAAAATCCTTGTAAAGTTTCCAAGTCTCAGTTTTAGGGTTAGGCAGGAGGAGTACACTTTGACACTAGCAAAGGGTTCCATACAAATATATATGCAAATCCAAACAGAGAAACAGAGATGCTGTTACTTGATGTAACAGACAAGTCTCACACACAGGCGAAGTTGCTTCCATTTTTGTTCATATTATGACAAACAAATCCCGATGGTTTTGGTCTCACTAGACCCATGATGAAGCTGTTTGGTTTGCATGTATAACAGCTGGGTCCTGCCATGGGAATTGCACTCCCCACACCTAAAAAGGACGCCAGTTCCGTCCAACGGGAGTTAGACCACTTTGGAGAGACTATATCTATATCGTTTAGGAAGGGGTTGAAAACCTGGCTCTTCTCGGAATAATCCTTCTCTCAGGACACCCACTAGGTAGCGCTTAGCGCCAGGATGCCTTCGGGCAACAGTTGCGCTCTATAAGCTTCACTAACATAACATAACATAACATATATCTATATATCTATATATATTACCTACTGGCGGTCCTTGTTTCTATTCAAAAAGCATTTTTTCTTTTGCCAATATCTTTGGCGCCGTTTGACGAATCTTCGCGAAATTTTCAAAACTAATGGCCAGCTCTGGTCAGCTCCTGTCTTGAAAGTTGAAGGGTGATTCGTCAAGCAGGGGCCGAGAAAAAAGGGGGGTCCCAAAACACATTTTCCCCATGTTAATTTCCATAGGAAACTTTAGACACGGCTACAGCCCGAACTGCTGAACGGAATTGCACCAAATTTGGCAAAAAGGTAGCTCTTGGTTCAGAAAGCACTCTTTGTTTTAAATGGTGTAAATCCATTCAGTAGTTGCTGAGAAATTCAAGAAATAAAAATATCAATATCTGAGCACCGAGGAGGAGTCGCGACTCCTCCAGAGCACGAGCTTCACTCTGATTGGCTGCCAACACTCCAAACCAGGAAGTGTTGGCAGCCATCTTGTGACTCGGTAACCGAGTCACAAGAAAAGGGGGAAAAAAAGTGAGAAATGAAGAAAAGGGGGTAGGGTAGAAACACCCTGACCCCCTAGGCCTGCTCAGGGGGTCCCACAAAGACCCCCAAGCCCCAAAAAAGCATTTTTGTTTAAAAAAACGGCCGAATTCGCGCTGGAAAATTTTAAAAAAAGAAGCGAGGTTTCCCGCGCTTCGTTTTCTATAAGCCCCCGGGTGGGTCAGGTCCCAGGGCCAATCACTAATTAATTTGCGGGGGCCCGCGGGGGCCCCCACAGCCCCGGGGACCGCCACCTCCCTGGGGCTTGGTTAATTGAATGCAGAGGGCACGCGGCCCCCCCCGCAGCCCCGGGGACCGCCATCTCCCCGGGGCATTTGTAATTATGAGGTGGGGGGCCTTGCTGGCCCCCCGCAGCCCCGGGGACCGCCACCTCCCCGGGGCTTGATGAATAAATGCGTGGGGGTGTCCCAAGCCCCCCACGCTTCCCCAGGGACACCTCCCCGGGGCATTTGTAATTATGAGGCGGGGGCCTTGCTGGCCCCCCCAAGCCCCAGGGACCGCCACCTCCCCGGGGCTTACAATAATTATAAGCGGGGCCTCGCTGGCCCCCGCAAGCCCCAGGGACCACCACCTCCCCGGGGCTATGCAAATTTAGGGAGGGGGGCCACGCGGCCCCCCTCCTGGAGCCCTCGATGGCCCTTGGGACCGCCACCCCCCAGGACCGGCTCCTGCAATGTCCCAGGGTGCCCACCCCCGGGAGATTGCTGTTTGCTATGGCAGGGCGGGAGCACGGCTCCCGTCCTGTCATAGCAAACTCTGCTTTGCTTTTTGGACGCGAGAGGAGGAAACCTGCTCTCGCTTCCAAAAAGCAAAGCAGATTGCTTTTGGGCAAGGGGAGCTGCATGTTAGCAGCTCCCCTTGCCCAAAAGCAATGCCGGCTCCTGCAGGAGGCGGGGAGCCGGCAGGGACTGTGGGGGCATTGGGGCTCCCCTCACGGTCCCCAACTTGAGGGCCGGACCCGGGGGATGGGGTCCCCAGGGCCAGAAGTGGCCCGGGAGGGGGCCACTCGGCCCCCTCCTGTTTAATTAATTTTTTTATTTAAAAAAAAAAAAACGAAGGCCAGGACCCGTGGGATGGGGTCCCCGGGGCCAAAAGTGGCCCAGGGAAGGGGGGCCATGCGACCCCCTCCCCTATAACTTAAAAATTTAAAAAGATGGCCATGCCCCGGGGGATGGGGTGCCCGGGGTGAAATTGGCCTCGGGAGGGGGGCCGCGCGGCCCCCTTCCCGTTTTTTTTTAATAAAAAAAATGTGGCAGGCCCTGGGGATGGGGCCCCCAGGGCCCAAAAAATGATTGAAAGAAGGGGGCCACACAGCCCCCTTCTAACAATTTTTTTTTTAAAAAGCCGGCATCTCGCCGGAGGCCCCGCCCCCTCCCTGCACCACTCTGCAAACACGCCCCCTGGCACATTCTAAGTTGGGGAATTAAGTCCCCTTGAATACTGAGGGTCCCTGAGGGCCAACTAGCCCACCAGGTACCTCCAGCAAGCGCTACACAGCTGGATTGCAGAGAGGTGGTCCAAGGCCACGCCCCTTTTAACACCACTCTGCAAATGTGCCTCTTGGCGCACTGCTGGTGGGGTGATGAGGTCCTCTTGTGTCCTGAGGACCTCAAGACACAAGTGGACTTCATCCCCCGAGCAGCAGTGCGCCAGGAGCCGCGTTTGCAGAGTGGTGTAAAAAGGGGCATGGCCTCAGACCACTCTCAGCAATCCAGGTGTGTGGGACTTACTGGAGGGACCTGGTGGGCTAGTTGGCCCCAGGGACCCTCAGTATTCAAGGAGACTTAATCCCCCAATTTAGAACGCGCCAGGAGGGGCGTTTGCAGAGTGGTGGAGAAAGGGGGCGTGACCCATGTCCAGTTTACAGCAATACCACTATCTGGGACATACTGGAGGTAACAGGTAGGCTAGTTGGCCCCTAAGGACCCCCAGCAGCGAAGGGGACTTTAATCCCCATCCAAGAACGTGCCAGTAAGTGCGTTTGCAGAGTGGTGGGGAAAGGGGACGTGGCCTGCTATGACAACTTCGCAATCCTGCTGTGTGGGACTTACTGGAGGTAATAGGAGGAGTAGTTGGCCCCCAAGGATGTCCTTGGGGGCCAACTACCCCTCTTGTTACCTCCAGTAAGTCCCACACAGTGGGATTGCTAAAACGTCTTCAGAGGCCATGCCCCCCTTTCTCCATCACTCTGCAAACGCGCCTCCTGGCAGACTACGTGATGGTGGATGTAGTCCAATTTACTCCTGAGGGACTTTGGGGGCCAAGAAGCCCTCCTGGTACCTCCTGTAAGTCCTACGCAGCGGAATTCCTGAGCGCTGGTCGGAGGCCCAGCACCCTTTCTCCACCACTCTGCAAACGCGACTACTAGTTAAAGAAGTGTTTGCAATGTAATAGGTTTCGCATTTGCGAGAGTTAGAGCTATTGACGATGTAAATGTAAAAGTTTTTTAATAATGTTTTTTGGAGTGGAGTGGATGTACGTTGTGTGTAGTGGAAATATGTGGTAAGTTGTACAGTGAAATTATGTGGATAGAAAGTATGTGGTATTTATTTTATAGGAATTATGTAGAGTGGGATTATGTGTTATGGAGAGTAATTATGTGGTATGGTAGTCTGTGTTGTGGATTGGTAACCTCAGTTTCCTCGTTTCCATAGAAGCTAAACTATAAACTCAATGAGACAAAAAAAAAGAAGGAATCACTGATGAGCACTTCTGGACCTAGTCAGAGGTATGAGCAGGGCCACTGGAATTATGCAACTGTTTGGCTGCACCGACTTTCGCACAATTATACATTTTCCGCATTAGCCACATAATCCATCATCTGCTCCCTAATCTGCAGATTTGAACAAAAAAAGCCTTGTTACTAGCTCAAACGGCTCAAACGTTACCAAAAATGCAGCGACAAGTGTTACAGTGTGGTGGAAGGCACTTTGCAAACCTAGAATGGTCACCTGTTACTTATTGCTAAATGTGGGTGTTAAATTGGTACTAATGGTGTGCAAGCCACTCTTGCTTCCTTCTGCGCCTCTCTTGCCTCTTTCTGCATTTCTCTTGCCTCTTTCTGCACCTCTCTTGCCTCTTTCTGCACCTCATTTGCTTCTTTCTGTACCCCTCTTGTCTCTTTCTGCACCCTTCTTCCCTCTTTCTGCACCTCTCTTGCCTTTTTGTGTACCCCTCTTACGTCTTTCTGCACCCCTTTGCCTCTTTCTGCACCTCTGTTCCTTCTTTCTGCACTTCTTTTGTTTCTTTCTGCACCTGTCTTGCTTCTTTCTGCACCCCTCTTGCCTCTCTCTCTACCCCTCTTCCCTCTTTCTGCACTTCTGTTGCTTCTTTCTACACTTATCTTTGTTCTTTCTGCACCTCACTTGCCTCTTTCTGTACCTCTCTTGCCTCTTTCTGCAGTTCTCTTGCCTCCTTCTGCACTTCACTTGCCTCTTTCTGTAACTCTCTTGCCTCTTTCTGCACCTCTCTTGCCTCTTTCTGCACCTCACTTGCTTCTTTCTGCACCCCTTTTGCCTGTTTCTGCACCTTTCTTCCCACTTTGTGCAACTCTCTTGCCTCTTTCTACACCTCTCGTCCCTCTTTCTGCACCACTCTTGCCTCTTTCTGTACCTCTGTTACTTCTTTCTTCACCTGTCTTGTCTCTTTCTGCATCCTTCGTGCCTCTTTCAGCACCTCTGTTGCTTCTTTCTGCAGTTCTCTTCCTCTTTCTGCACCCCTCTTGCCTCTTTCTGTACCCCTCTTGCCTCTTTGTGTACCTCTCCTACCCCTTTCTGCACCCCTCTTGCCTCTTTTTCCACCTCTGTTGGTTCTTTCTGCACCTCTTTTGGTTCGTTCTGTACTTCACTTGCTTTTTTCTGCACCCCTCTTCCCTCTTTCTGCACCTCTCTTGCCTCAGTCTGCCCAGCTGTTCCCTCTTTCTGCGCCCCTTTTGCCTGTTTCTGCAACTCTCTTGCCTCTTTCTGCAGTTCTCTTGCCTCCTTCTGCATCTCACTTGCCTCTTTTTGCACCTCTGTTGGTTCTTTTGCACTGCTCTTGCCTCTTTCTGCACCTCTCTTTCAAATTTCTGTACCCCTCCTGCCTCTTTCTGCACCTTTTTTTACCTGTTTCTGAACCTCTCTTGCCTCTGTCTGCACCACTGTTGCTTCTTTCTGCACTTCTCTTGCCTCTTTCTGCACCCCTGTTGCTTCATTCTGCACTTCCCATGCTTCTTTCTGCACCTGTCTTGCTTCTTTCTGCACCCATGTTGCCTCTTTCTGCACTCGTCTTCCCTCTTTCTGTACCTTTCTTGCCTGTTTCTGCATCTCACTTGCCTCTTTCTGCACCTCTCTTGCTTCTTTCTACACCTCTGTTGCTTCTTTCAGCAATTCTCTTGACTCTTTCTCACTTCTCTTGCCTGTTTCTGCTCCTCCCTTGCCTCTTTCTGTACCTCTCTTGTGTCTTTCTGCACCTCACTTACTTCTTTCTAAACCCCAGTTGCCTCCTTCTGCACCCCTCTTCCCTCTTTGTGCAACTCTCTTGCCTCTTTCTACACCTCTCTTCCCTCTTTCTGCACCACTCTTGCCTCTTTCTGTACCTCTGTTTCTTCTTTCTGCACTTCTCTTGCCTCTTTCTGCACCCTTCGTGCCTCTTTCAGCACCTCTGTTGCTTCTTCCTGCACTTCTCTTGCCTCTTTCTGCACTTCTCTTCCTTCTTTCGGCACACCTCTTGCCTCTTTCTGTACCTCTCTTGCCTCTTTGTGCACCTCTCCTGACTCTTTCTGCACCCCTCTTGCCTCTTTTTGCACCTCTCCTGACTCTTTCTGCACCCCTCTTGCCTCTTTTTGCACCTCTGTTGGTTCTTTCTGCACTGCTCTTGCTTCTGTCTACACCTCACTTGCCTCTTTCTGCACTTTTCTTGCTTCATTCTATACCTCTGTTGCTTCTTTCAGCAACTCTCTTGCCTCTTTCTGCACTTCTCTTGCTTGTTTCTGCACCTCTCTTGTGTCTTTCTGCACCTCTGTTGCCTCTTTCTGCACTTCAGTTGCTTCTTTCTGCACCTCTCTTGCCTCTTTTGGCACCTCTGTTGCTTCTTTCTGCAACCCTCTTGCCTTTTTCTGCACCCCTCCTGCCTCTTTCTGTACCTCTCTTGCCTCTTTGTGTACCCCTCCTACCTTTTTCTGCAACCATCTTGCCTCTTTTTGCACCTCTGTTTGTTCTTTCTGCACTGCTCTTGCTTCTGTCTACACCTCACTTGCCTCTTTCTGCTCTTCTCTTGCTTCATTCTACACCTCTGTTGCTTCTTTCAGCAACTCTCTTTCCTCTTTCTGCACTTCTCTTGCTTGTTTCTACACCTCTCTTGTGTCTTTCTGCACCTCTGTTGCCTCTTTCTGCACTTCACTTGCTTCTTTCTGCATCTATCTTGCCTCTTTCGGCACCTCTGTTGCTTCTTTCTGCACCCCTCTTGCCCTTTCTGCACCCCTCTTCCCTCTTTGTGCAACTCTCTTGCCTCTTTCTACACCTCTCTTCCCTCTTTCTGCACCACTCTTTCCTCTTTCTATACCACTGTTGCTTCTTTCTGCACTTCTCTTGCCTCTTTCTGCACCCTTCGTGCCTCTTTCAGCACCTCTGTTGCTTCTTTCTGCACTTCTCTTCCTTCTTTCTGCACCCCTCGTGCCTCCTTCTGCACCTCTGTTGCTTCTTTCTGCACTTCTCTTGCTTCTTTCTGCACTGCTCTTGCCTCTTTCTGCATCCCTCTTTCCTCTTTGAGCACCTCTTTTGCTTCTTTCTGCACTTCTCTCTCCTCTTTCTGTACCCCTCTTGCCTCTTTCTGCACCTCTGTTGCTTCTTTCTGCACTTCTATTGCCTCTTTCTGCACCTCTCTTGCTTCTTTATGCACCTCACTTGCCTCTTTCAGCACTTCTGTAGCTTTTTTCTGCGGATCTCTTGCCCCTTTCTGCACCTCACTTGTCTCTTTCAGCACCTCTGTTGCTTTTTTCTGCAGATCTCTTGCCTCTTTCTGCACCCTCTTTTCTCTTTCTGCACCTCTCTTGCCTCTTTCTGCACCCCTGTTCCCTCTTTCTGCACATTTCCTGTCTGTTTCTGCACTTCTCTTGCTCTTTCTGCACCCTTTGTGCCTCTTTCAGCACCTCTGTTACTTCTTTCTGCACTTCTCTTCCTTCTTTCTGCACCCCTCCTGACTCTTCTGTATCTCTCTTGCCTCTTTGTGTACCCCTCCTACCATTTTCTGTACCCCTCTTGCCTCTTTTTGCGCCTCTGTCGGTTCTTTCTGCACTGCTCTTGCTTCTTTCTGCACCCCTCTTGCCTCTTTCTGCACCTCTGTTGCTTCTTTCTGCACTTCTATTGCCTCTTTCTGTACCTCTCTTGGTTCTTTCTGCACCTCACTTGCCTCTTTCAGCACCTCTGTTGCATTTTTCTGCAGATCTCTTGCCCCTTTCTGCACCTCACTTGCGTCTTTCAGCACCTCTGTTGCTTTTTTCTGCAGATCTCTTGCCTCTTTCTGCACCCCTCTTTTCTCTTTCTGCACCTCTCTTGCCTCTTTCTGTACCCCTGTTCCCTCTTTCTGGGTCTTTCTGCACCCTTTGTGCCTCATTCAGCACCTCTGTTACTTCTTTCTGCACTTCTCTTCCTTCGTTCTGCACCCCTCCTGCCTCTTTCTGTACCTCTCTTGCCTCTTTGTGTACCCCTCCTACCTTTTTCTGCAACCCTCTTGCCTCTTTTTGCACCTCTGTTGGTTCTTTCTGCACTGCTCTTGCTTCTTTCTGCACCTCACTTGCTTCTTTCTTCACTTCTCTTGCTTCTTTCTACACCTCTGTTGCTTCTTTCAGTAATTCTCTTGCCTCTTTCTGCACTTCTCTTCCTTCTTTCTGCACCCCTCCTGCCTCTTTCTGTACCTCTCTTACACATTTATGTATCCCTCTTACCTCTTTCTGCACCCCTCGTGCCTCTCTCTGCACACCTGTTGCTTCTTTCTGCACATCTGACTTAGAGGTAGTTTTAATCCCCCTGCCCTATTATGTACTAGGGCCTTACATGGGAAGTCATGCCAATCACAGGGGTACCCCAGCCCATAGTGTACCCTAGTGTATGCAGGTGTTTTCACTGTATTCTATGTGTCTTTCAGCATTGCACTGGCTCCGGGCCTGGTTAGTCGGAGTCAGTTACCACCAGTACCAGTCAGCAAAATGTTGGGGGCACAGGATGACTTTGCAACAAGGCCTCTTTCTGCTCCTCTGTTGGTTCTTTCTGCATATCTCTTGCTTCTTTCTTCACCTTTCTTCGTCTTTCTGGACTTCTGTTGCCTCTTTCTGCATTTCTCTTGCTTCTTTCTGTGCTTTTCTTCCTCTTTCTGCACATGTCCTACCTCTGTAGGCATAGTTAGAAATTAGCATTTAAAAAACCTTTGCAATTCACTGAAAAAACCATAGGTTTCAGGGACATTACAGTTAGAAATGAGCATTTAAAAAACCTTTGAAATTCACTGAAAAAACCATAGGTTTCAGGGACGTTATAGTTAGAAATTAGCATTTAAAAAACATTAGAAATTCACTGAAAAAACCACAGGTTTCAGGGACATTATAGTTAGTTGGACATTTCACTCGTACAAAACCAGAGAAATTCGGCCATTATAGTTAGTTGAGCTAACTATAACTCGCGCCCCCGCAATGCACTGCTGATGACGTCACATACTACATCATTCATGACATGGTCAGTGACATCACTGATGACATCTCAAATGACATCACTGATGATATCACTGAGGACATCATCCACGTGATTATCTGATGCACCTCCTCACAGCCTAATATAACCTTTGCTACACCCACTCAAAAATACAGACTACCATTTTATTTTCGAAACCATAGACATACCAATACCAGTTACTACATACCCACTCACTGATTCCTAGGTCTATGCACACACCACTCATTCACCCATACAGTCACTCATACATGCAGTCACTCATCAATACAGCACTATCATATGCACTCATACACCTATACAGACACTCACACACAACCACTCATCCATAGAGTTACTCACACTCGTAGTCAATCATGCAAAGAATCAATCACACTCCCATTTACTCACCTATACAGTTACACACACCACCTATCTTATTCATACAGATACTAACACATACTTACTCTCTTATACAATCACTGATACAAGCACACACTCATCCATACAGCCACTCTCACAATCACTCACTCTCACATATAGTGATTTATATACTCCAACACTCACATATACTGCCTTTCACATATGTAGTTACTCACACATGTACCACTGAGACATCCATTCACTCACCAACATACCCATACACACCCTCACCCACCCATACAGCCCGTCACAGATGCACTCTTGAACCCATACACCCAGTGAATTACCCACTCACACATCTATGTACAGAGTCACACACCCCCCACCCACCCACACAGACACTCAGGCACCCAACAGATACTCAGACAACCAATCAATAACCCATATAGACACTCATGTAGCTACTCACCAACCCATGCAGCCGCTTACACACCAACTGACAGACTGATACAGACATTTAAACAGTTTACTCACTAACCCATGCATTCAGTAAGACACATTTAATCACTCACTTATACAGTCAGTCACGCACCTACTAAATCATCTATTCAGACACTCATACACCCACTCATACTTCAATAGACCTTGGCATATATATATATAAAACATATTTAAACTTTACAGAAACACACAGTCACTGGATGATGTCATCAGTGATGTCATAAGTGATGTCATTTGAGATGTCATCAGTGAAGTCACTGACCATGTCATGAATGATGTAATATGTGACGTCATCAGCAGTGCGTTGCGGGGGTGCGAGCTATAGTTAGCTCAACTAACTATAACAGCTGAATTTCTCTGGTCTTATATGAGTGAAATGTCCAACTAACTATAACGTCCCTGAAGCCTGTGTTTTCTTCAGTGAATTTATAAGATTTTTTAAATGCTAATTTCTAACTATAACGTCCGTGAAACCTATGGTTTTTTCAGTGAATTTCAAAGGTTTTTTAAATGCTCATTTCTAACTATGCCTACAGAGGTAGGACATGTGCAGAAAGAGGAAGAAAAGCACAGAAAGAAGCAAGAGAAATGCAGAAAGAGGCAACAGAAGTCCAGAAAGACGAAGAAAGGTGCAGAAAGAAGCAAGAGATATGCAGAAAGAACCAACAGAGGGGCAGAAAGAGGCCTTGTTGAAAAGTCATCCTGTGCCCCCAACGCTTTGCTGACTGGTACTGGTGGTAACTGACTCTGACTAACCAGGCCCGGAGCCAGTGCTATGCTGAAAGACACTTAGAATACAGTGAAAACACCTACATACACTAGGGTACACTATGGGTTGGGGTACCCCTGTGATTGGCATGACCTCCCCTGTAAGGCCCTAGTACATAATAGGGCAGGGAGATCAAAACTACCTCTAAGTCAGAGGTGCAGCAAGAGGTAAGAGAAGTGCAGAAAGAAGCAACAGGTGTGCAGAAAGAGGCATGCAAAAAGAGGGAAGAGGGGTGCAGAAAGAGGCACGAGAGGTGCAGAAAGAAGGAAGAGGGATACATACATTTGCAAGAGAGGTACAGAAAGAGGCAGGAAGGGTGCAGAAAGAAGGAAGAGAAGTGCAGAAAGAGGCAAGAGAATTACTGAAAAAGCAACAGAGGTGTAGAAAGAAGCAAGAGAAGTGCAGAAAGAGGCAAGTGAGGTGTAGAAAGATGCAAGAGCAGTGCAGAAAGAACCAACAGAGGTGCAACAAGAGGCAAGAGGGGTGCAGAAAAAGGTAGGAGGGGTATACAAAGAGGCAAGAGAGGTACAGAAAGAGGCAGGAGGGGTACAGAAAGAAGGAAGAGAAGAGCAGAAAGAAGTAACAGAGGTGCTGAAAGAGGCGCAAAGGGTGCAGAAAGAGCAAGAGATGTGCAGAAAGAGGCAACAGAGATACAGAAAGAGGCAAGAGAGGTGTAGAAACAGACAGGAAAGGTGCAGAAAGAGGGAACAGGGGTACAGAAAGAGGCAAGAGAGGTGCAGAAAGAGAAAAGAGGGGTGCAGAAAGAGGCAAGAGATCTGCAGAAAAAAGCAACAGAGGTTCTGAAAGAGGCAAGTGAGGTGCAGAAAGGGGCAAGAGATCTGCATAAAAAAGCAACAGAGGTGCTGAAAGAGGCAAGTGAGGTGCAGAAAGAACCAAGAGAGGTGCAGAAAGAGGCAATAGAAGTGCATAAAGAAGCAACAGAGGTGCAGAAAGAGGCAAGAGGGGTGCAGAAAGAAACAAGAGCAGTGCATAAAGAACCAACAGAGGAACAAAAAGAGGCAAGAGTGGTGCAGAAAATGGTAGGAGGGGTACACAAAGAGGCAAGAGAGGTACAGGCAGGAGGGGTGCAGAAAGAAGGAAGAGAAGTGCAGAAAGAAGTAACAGGTGCTGAAAGAGGCGCAAAGGGTGCAGAAAGAGCAAGAGAAGTGCAGACAGAGGCAACAGAGGTACAGAAAGAGTCAAGAGAGGTGCAGAAACAGACAGGAAAGGTGCAGAAAGAAGGAACAGGGGTGCAGAAAGAGGCAAGAGAGGTACAGAAAGAGGAAAGAGGGGTGCAGAAAGAGGCAAGAGATCTGCAGAAAAAAGCAACAGATGTGCTGAAAGAGGCAAGTGAGGTGCAGAAAGACCCAAGAGAGGTGCAGAAAGAGACAATAGAAGTGCAAAAAGAAGCAACAGAGGTGCAGAAAGAGGCAAGAGGGGTGCAGAAAGAGGAGAGAGAAGTACAGAAAGAAGCAAAAGAGGTGCTCAAAGAGGCAAGAGGGATGCAGAAAGAGGCAAGAGCAGTGCAGAAAGAACCACGAGAAGTGCAGAAGAAGCAACAGAGGTGCAGAAGGAGGCATGAGGGGTGCAGAAAGAAGGAAGAGAAGTGCAGAAATAAGCAACAGAGGTGCTGAAAGAGGCACGAAGGGTGCAGAAAGAGGCAAGAGAAGTGCAAAAAGAAGCAACAGAGGTGCCAAAAGAGGCAAGAGAGGTGCAGAAAGAAGCAAGTGAAGTGCAGAAAGAGGCAACAGAGGTACATAAAGACGCGAGAGGTGCAGAAAGAAGCAACAGGTGTGCAGAAAGAGGCAAGAGGGGTGCAAAAAGAGGCAAGAGGGGTGCAGAAAGAGGCACGAGAGGTGCAGAAAGAAGGAAGAGGGATACATAAATTTGCAAGAGAGGTACAGAAAGAGGCAGGAGGGGTGCAGAAAGAAGGAAGAGAAGTGCAGAAAGAAGCAAGAGAATTACTGAAAGAAGCAACAGAGGTGTAGAAAGAAGCAAGAGAAGTGCAGAAAGAGGCAAGTGAGGTGCAGAAAGATGCAACAGCAGTGCAGAAAGAACCAACAGAGGTGCAACAAGAGGCAAGAGGGTTGCAGAAAAAGGTAGGAGGGGTACACTAAGAGGCAAGAGAGGTACAGAAAGAGGCAGGAGGGGTGCAGAAAGAAGGAAGAGAAGTGCAGAAAGAAGTAACAGAGGTGCTGAAAGAGGCGCAAAGGGTGCAGAAAGAGCAAGAGATGTGCAGAAAGAGGCAACAGAGATACAGAAAGAGGCAAGAGAGGTGTAGAAACAGACAGGAAAGGTGCAGAAAGAGGGAACAGGGGTACAGAAAGAGGTAAGAGAGGTGCAGAAAGAGAAAAGAGGGATGCAGAAAGAGGCAAGAGATCTGCAGAAAAAAGCAACAGAAGTTCTGAAAGAGGCAAGTGAGGTGCAGAAAGAACCAAGAGAGGTGCAGAAAGAGGCAATAGAAGTGCATAAAGAAGCAACAGAGGTGCAGAAAGAGGCAAGAGGGGTGCAGAAAGAAACAAGAGCAGTGCAGAAAGAACCAACAGAGGAACAAAAAGAGGCAAGAGTGGTGCAGAAAATGGTAGGAGGGGTACACAAAGAGGCAAGAGAGGTACAGGCAGGAGGGGTGCAGAAAGAAGGAAGAGAAGTGCAGAAAGAAGTAACAGGTGCTGAAAGAGGCGCAAAGGGTGCAGAAAGAAGGAAGAGAAGTGCAGAAAGAAGTAACAGGTGCTGAAAGAGGCGCAAAGGGTGCAGAAAGAGCAAGAGAAGTACAGAAAGAGGCAACAGAGGTACAGAAAGAGTCAAGAGAGGTGCAGAAACAGACAGGAAAGGTGCAGAAAGAGGGAACAGGGGTGCAGAAAGAGGCAAGAGAGGTGCAGAAAGAGGAAAGAGGGGTGCAGAAAGAGGCAAGAGATCTGCAGAAAAAAGCAACAGATGTGCTGAAAGAGGCAAGTGAGGGGCAGAAAGGGGCAAGAGAACTGCATAAAAAAGCAACAGAGGTGCTGAAAGAGGCAAGAAAGGTGCAGAAAGACCCAAGAGAGGTGCAGAAACAGGCAATAGAAGTGCAGAAAGAAGCAACAGAGGTGCAGAAAGAGGCAAGAGGGGTGCAGAAAGAGGAGAGAGAAGTACAGAAAGAAGCAAAAGAGGTGCTCAAAGAGGCAAGAGGGATGCAGAAAGAGGCAAGAGCAGTGCAGAAAGAACCACGAGAAGTGCAGAGGAAGCAACAGAGGTGCAGAAGGAGGCATGAGGGGTGCAGAAAGAAGGAAGAGAAATGCAGAAATAAGCAACAGAGGTACATAAAGACGCAAGAGAGGTGCAGAACCAAGCAAGAGAAGTGCATAAAGAGGCAAGAGAGTTGCTGAAAGAAGCAACATAGGTGTAGAAAGAAGCAAGACAAGTGCAGAAATAGGCAAGTGAGGTGTAGAAAGAAACAAGAGCAGTGCAGAAAGAACCAACAGAGGTGCAAAAAGAGGCAAGAGGGGTGCAGAAAGAGGTAGGAGAGGTGCACAAAGAGGCAAGAGAGGTACAGAAAGAGGCAAGAGGTGTGAAGAAAGAAGGAAGAGAACTGCAGAAAGAGGCAAGAGAATTGCTGAAAGAAGCAACAGAGGTGTAGAAAGAAGCAAGAGAAATGCAGAAAGAGGCAAGTGAGGTGCAGAAAAAAGTAACAGAGGTGCTGAAAGAGGCAAGTGAGGTGCAGAAAGAACCAAGAGAGGTGCAGAAATAGGCAAGAGGGTTGCAGAAAGAGGAGAGAGAGGTGTAGAAAGAGGCAAGAGAGTTGCACAAAGAGGGAAGAGGGGTGCAGAAAGAGGCAACAGGGGTGCAGAAAGAAGTAAGTGAGGTGCAGAAAGATGCAAGAGACATGCAGAAAGAGGCAAGAGAGGTGCAGAAACAGGCAAGAGAAGTGCAGAAAGAGTCAAGAGAATTGCTGAAAGAAGCAACAGAGGTGTAGAAAGAAGCAAGAGAAGTGCAGAAAGAGGCAAGTGAGATGCAGAAACAGGCAAGAAAGGTACAGAAAGAGGGAAGACGAGTGCAGAAAGAGGCAACAGGGGTGCAGAAAGAAGCAACAGAGGTGCAGAAGAAGGCAAGAGACCTGCAGAAAGAGGCAAGAGAGTTGCTGAAACAGGCAAAAGAGGTACAGAAAGAGGGAACAGAGGTGCAGACAGAGGCAAGAGAGGTGCAGAAACAGGTAAAAGGGGTGCAGAAAGAGGCAAGAGGGGTACAGAAATTTGCAAGAGAGGTGCAGAAAGAAGCAAGAGCAATGCAAAAGAACCAACAGAGGTGCAAAAAGAGGCAAGTGAGGTGCAGAAGGAGGCAAGAGAACTGCAGAAAGAGGCAAGAGAGTTGGAGAAACAGGCAAAAGGGGTGCAGAAAGAGGGAACAGGTGGGCAGACTGAGGCAAGAGAGGTGCGAAAAGAGGGAAGAGGGGTGCAGAAACTTGGAAAAGAGGTGCAGGAAGAAGCCAGAGCAGTGCAGAAAGAACCAACAGAGGTGCAGAAAGAGGCAAGAGGGGTACAGAAAGAGGCAAGTGAAGTACAGAACGAACCAAAAGAGGTGCAGAAAGAACCAACAGAGGTGGAAAAAGAGGCAAGAGGGGTGCAGAAAGGGGTAGGAGAGGTACACAAAGAGGCAAGAGGGGTACAGAAAGAGGCAAGAGGGGTGCAGGAAGAGTAAGAGAACTGCAGAAAGAAGCAACAGAGGTGCTGAAAGAGGCACGAAGGATGCAGAAAGAGACAAGACAGGTGAAGAATGAAGTAACAGAGGTACAGAAAGAGGCAAGAGTGGTGCAGAAAGAGGGAAGAGAGGTGTAGAAAGAGGCAAGAGAGTTACACAAGGAGGGAAGAAGGGTGCAGAAACAGGCAAAAGGGGTGCAGAAAGAAGCAAGTGAGGTGCAGAAAGAGGCAAGAGAGGTGCAGAAAGAGGCAAGAGAGTTACAGAAAGAGGCAAGTGAAGTGCAGAAGGAGGCAAGAGAACTGCAGAAAGAGGCAAGAGAGATGCAGAAAGAGGTAAATGAGGTGCAGAAAGAAGCAAGATAAGTGCAGAAAGAAGCAACAGAGGTGCAGAAAGAGGGAAGAGGGGTAGAGAGCGAGGCAAGAGGGGTGCAGAAAGAAGCAAGACAGGTGCAGAAAGAAACAGAAGTGCAGAAAGAAGGAACAGAGGTGCAGAAAGAGGCAAAAGGGGTGCAGAAAGATATAAGAGGGGTACACAAAAAGGCAAGAGAGGTACAGAAAAAGGGAAGAAGGGTGCAGAAAGAGGCAAGAGGGGTACAGAAAGAAGCAAATGACGTGCAGAAAGAGGCAACAGAGGTGCAGAAAGAGGCAAGAGATGTGCAAAAAGTAGAAGAGATTTGCAGAATGAGGAAAGAGAAGTGCAGAAAAAGAAAGAAATGTGCAGAAAGAAGCAACAGAAATGCAGAAAGAGGGAAGAGAGGCGCAGAAGGAAGCAAGAGTGGCTTGCACACCATTAGTACCAATTTAACACCCACATTTAGCAATAAGTAACAGGTGACCATTCTAGGTTTGCAAAGTGCCTTCTACCACGCTGTAACACTTGTCGCTGCATTTTTGGTAACGTTTGAGCCGTTTGAGCTAGAAACAAGGCTTTTTTTGTTCAAATCTGCAGATTAGGGAGCAGATGATGGATTATGTGGCTAATCCAAAAATGTATAATTGTGCGAAAGTCGGTGCAGCCAAACAGTTGCATAATTCCAGTGGCCCTGCTCATACCTCTGACTAGGTCCAGAAGTGCTCATCAGTAATTCCTTCTTTTTTTGTCTCATTGAGTTCATAGTTTAGCTTCTATGGAAACGAGGAATACTAAACCTGAGGTTACCACTCCACAACACAGACTATCATACCACATAATTACTCTCCATAACACATAATCCCACTCTACATAATTCCTATAAAATAAATACCACATACTTTCTATCGACATAATTTCACTGCACAATTTACCACATAATTCCACCACACACAACGTACATCCAATCCACTCCGAAAAACATTATTAAAAAACTTTTACATTTACATCGCCAATAGCTCTAACTCTCGCAAATGCGAAACCTATTACATTGCAAACACTTCTTTAACTAGTAGTCGCGTTTGCAGAGTGGTGGAGAAAGGGTACTCGGCCTCCGACCAGTGCTCAGGAATTCTGCTGCGTAGGACTTACAGGAGGTACTAGGAGGGCTTCTTGGCCCCCAAAGTCCCTGAGGAGTAAATTGGACTTCATACTTCATCCAACATCCCGTAGTCTGCCAGGAGGCGCGTTTGCAGAGTGGTGGAGAAAGGGTGGCATGGCCTCCGGAGACAACTTAGCAGTCCACTGTGTGGGACTTACTGGAGGTAACAAGAGGGGTAGTTGGCCCCAAAGGACATCCTTGGGGGCCAACTACTCCTCCTATTTCCTCCAGTAAGTCCCACACAGCAGGATTGCTAAGTTGTCATAGCAGGCCATGCCCCCTTTCCCCACCACTCTGAAAACGCACTTCCTGGCGCGCTCTTGGATGGGGATTAAAGTCCCCTTCGCTGCTGGGGGTCCTTAGGGGCCAACTAGCCTGCCTGTTACCTCCGGTATGTCCCAGATAGAGGGATTGCTGAAAGCTGGACACAGGCCACGTCCCCTTTCTCCACCACTCTGCAAACGCCCTCCTGGCGCATTCTAAATTGGAGGATTAAGTCCCCTTGAATACTGAGGGTCCCTGGGGGCCAACGAGCCCACCAGGTACCTCCAGTAAGTCCCACACACCTGGATTGCTGAGAGTGGTCCAAGGCCACGCCCCCTTTTTACACCACTCTGCAAACACGGCTCCTGGTGCACTGCTCCTCAGGGGATGAAGTCCACTTGTGTCCTGAGGTCCTCAGGACACAAGAGGACCTCATCGCCCCACCAGCAGTGCGCCAAGAGGTGTGTTTGCAGAGTGGTGTAAAAAGGGGCGTAGCCTTGGACCACCTCTCTGAAATCCAGCTGTGTGGGACTTACTGGAGGTACCTGGTGGGCTAGTTGGCCCACAGGGACCCTTAGTATTTCAAGGGGACTTAATTCCCCAACTTAGAATGCACCAGGGGGCTCGTTTGCAGAGTGGTGCAGGGAGGGGACGGGGCCTCCGGCGAGATGCCGGCTTTTTAAAAAAAAAAATTGTTAGAAGTGGGGCTGTGTGGCCCCCCTTCTTTCAATCATTTTTTGGGCCCTGGGGACCCCATCCCCCAGGGCCTGCCACATTTTTTTAATAAAAAAAACCAGGAAGGAGGCCGCGCGTCCCCCCTGCCGAGGCCGATTTTGCCCGGGGACCCCATCCCCCGGGGCATGGCCTTTTTAAAAAAAAATGTAAGTTATAGGGGAGGGGGAGGACCCCATCCCCCGGGGCCGGCCCTCAAGTTGGGGACCGTGGGTGGAGCCCCAATGCCCCCACAGTCCCTGCCGGCTCCCCACTTCCTATAGGAGCCGGCATTGCTTTTGGGCAAGGGGAGCTGCTAACATGCAGCTCCCCTTGCCCAAAAGCAATCTGCTTTGCTTTTTGGAAGCGAGAGCAGATTTCCTGCTCTCGCGTCCAAAAAGCAAAGCAGAGTTTGCTATGACAGGACGGGAGCCGTGCTTCCACCCTGCCATAGCAGACAGCAATGTTCCGGGGTGGGCACCCCGGGACATTGCAGGTGCCGGTCCTGGGGGGTGGCTGTCCCCAGGGCCATCTAGGGCTCCAGGAGGGTGGCTGCATGGCCCCCTCCCTAAATTTGCATAGCCCTGGGGAGGTGGTGGTCCCCGGGGCTTGGGGGGGCCAGCGAGGCCCCCCACCTCCTAATTACAAATGGCCTGGGGAGGTGGCGGTCCCCAGTGCAGCGTGGGGGGGTTGGGACCTCCCCACGCAGTTATTCATCAAGCCCCGGGGAGGTGGCGGGCCCCGGGGCTGCGGGGGGCCACGTGCCCTATGCATTCAACTAACTAAGCCCGGGGAGGTGGTGGTCCCTGGGGCTGCGGGGGCCCCTGCAAATTAATCAGTGATTGCCCCCAAAACCTGGCTGTAGGAGAGTAGAATCTGCCTCTTATGTTGCCCCCACTTTTTTTTCTGATGTTTACACTGGTTTCTGGCTATAGTCAGGCTGGGACCCTGCTAATCAGGGCCCCAGCCTCTCTGTTCTCTCTAAACGATTTGGAGTGCACTCTAGGTGCACTAGTGATTGGATACTGTGGTACCTTATGAGTCCCTAGTATATGGTACCCTAGGTACCAATGGCATAGGTACTCCACAGGCCTACCAGGGGCTGCAGCATGTATTATGCCACCCCTGGGAAGCAGACTAAATCTGACACCACAGGCCTGCTACTGCAGCCTGAGTGAGGAAGTGCTAGCACTCCTCACTGAGATATAGGTTCCCTATATCTCTCCTGCACACACATATAACCCTATCAGTCACCCCTAAGGCAGGCCCTATCAATCCTGAGGGCAGGGTGCTTGGCTTCTATGTGAGGGGGGCCTCTGCCTGAGCAGGGCCCCTCTGCAGCTCTCAGAGTCCATTCTCTGGTGCTGTTTGTGGATGCGGTTAAACCATATACTTTTAAGTGCATTATATCCTTGCGGTAAAATGCTAACTTTGGAATGGCTGCATCGAAACATGTTGTGTTTGGTGTCAAACACCTTGGAATACTACCCCCCGCCAGTCCTGGCGGCGGGGGTAGCATTCCACCCTTCTAGAGGGATAGACATGTACCTACTGTGGAAACGCGGTAGAATCCGACAGAGCCCTGGCATCACAAAATGGATGCCACCAGTCACAGACACTGGGCTGCCCTCCTGCTGATGACCAACACTCGCAGTGGAGGGAGCCCAACAATAGATATCCTGTCCCAAGGGGTGTGACCACCTCCCAGACAGGGTTTAGTGTATTGGGGCTGGGTGGGTGCACTCTTAGAGTGCTTTGAAGTCCTGCACTGGGGGAGCAGAAGGCTCCTCTGTGCATATGCCAGTTCAAACCGGCTCAGGGGCTACCTGTCCCTGCTCTGGCGTGAAACTGGACAAAGGGAAGTGGGTGTAGCCACCCACTCCCTGACCCTCCCATAGGTAGGGTCATAGAGCTAGTCCCTCCCCTCCTTTTAGTATAAGAGGGGGAACCTGTGCATTGCACCCTAGATTTCCCTGGACGACGCTCTACAAGAAGAATACCGGACCTTCGACGTTCCACTACCTTTGGAAGACTGAAGAATCTCCCTTGGAGTCAAGGAGTGACTCCCCTGCTTGGCAGGCACCAAAAACTACAAACAACGGTCGCAAACTATGCCGCTCCCGCCGGAGTCCGAAGTCCCTGCAGCCCAAGAAGTGGATTTCCTGACTTTTCAAAGGCCATCGTGAGTCCCCAGCGAAGCTGAGGCCAGTGGACCCCAAGAGTAACGAGGAACCGCGACCCCTGGGTACTGTGCACTATTGTCAAGTGCAACCCCTTCACAACGTTTCACGAACTTGTGCTTTGGACCACGTGTGGTCCCAGCCTCCAGCAGGAATCCCTCTTAAGATCAGCGGCCTACCATGTCCCGAGTGACTGTGGGCCCCTGTGAGAGAATCCTCCCGAGGCGTCTTTGCGATCCCTTGCCAGCCGGCTTGTGGGTCCCCAGAAGACTTTCCAAAGAAACCAAAGGGCTCCCCTGGTTGCTCCAGGCCTGCCCTGACTTACCCTTGCTGGGTGAGTTCCACAGACCTTGCTGGTCTGCGCCATTGCCTCTTCACACTTTCCCCGAGACTTGCTGTTACCAAGGCTTGTTGGCTCCGATCGAGTTGCCGACACCGCAGTAAGCCGCAGACATCGTGGGACATGCCGAATCCAGCTCCTGGTCATCATCGACACCTCCTGGACCTCGTGGCTGAAGAGTCAAGGCAACCGTGAGCGACCTGAATCCTGCGACGACGGTGGGCATTCATCTTCCTTGCCCCGAGTCACTGCCAAGTGACTTTGAACACTGTCCCCTCTGCTTTCAGGTCATCCTTCCACCGAATCCAGGCTTGGATTCCACCGGACACTTCTTCAAACCATCACAAGCAGCAAGTCTTCTTTGTTCGCCATTGAAAACGACGCCGCGACCCGACACCAAAGGACACCTGTGCACCCGGCTTCCCTGGGTGAGGTAACTCCAGCACTACGGTGCTCCTGTAGGTGTGGGCCCTCGAACTACTTACCCTGTAAGTGACTTGCTTGTAGGTTCACCAGAAGTATCCTAAAACTCTTACTTTCCCCGTGCGATTCTCGCACTGACTCGTACCTGGTTCGCATCTGTGTTAGACACACCGCGTCCGACTCCCTTGCAAATCCTATCTGTAGACCGTATCCTTCGACTCGTACTGAGTCCGATCGGTGTGTTCGCCTCGAACACGCAAGGGACCTTGAACATTGATATCTCAATCGCGTCTGAGCGCATAGACTCGTACAGGATTCGCATCGGTGCCAGGTCACCGCGTCCGTCCCCTGTGGGTCTCCTACAACCACCTGGGGTGGTTCTTGGGGGTCCCTCGATTCTAGATGCCCTAGACCTAGGTCTAGCAAACTAAGATTGTAATATTCAATTGTGCTAAACTTATCCTGATAATATTGGACTTGTACAAATGTTCTTATCCTCTAATCTCATAAAGAGATTAGTAGAGAGTGTTTATTAATAAATACATATATATTTGATATATATACCTGTGTGGTGTCTTTTCAGTTGGTGATTCAAGAGATTGTGTGGTAAAACAAGCTGCTTTACATTCCTTCAAGACTTAGCCTGAAGGCTGCTCCCCACAGCTACCACTAGGATAGCTTTCTATAAAGGTTGTCTTAAACCTATCTACCATAAGAGTCGAATTGTTCTGGTGCAAGGTGTCCACTTTAATTAGTGAACAGCATATACCAGTCACATTGGTGGGCAGCGTGTGGGATTCCAGCTTGCTATTGTTTTACCAGAAAATCTCTATTTGAATTACTAACTGAAAACCACTATAGGTACTTAAGGTACATATAAAGTCAAGCTTAGTATCGATAAGTTCTACTGAACTTAGAGCTGTGTGCCAAGGGATAGCACACCCTTTCTACAGCTCAAGCTAGGATCAGTAGGCCACAAACTAGTGTAGGTAGTACAACACTGCACAACACTAGAATGTCCTTAAAGGGTGGAACGAGTGGATCCACTCAGCCTCAGTACAAGGACATGGCTTTCTCTGACTTGAGAGCCATGTGTGTTGAAAGACACCTGAGACTAGGACAGAGTCCCTCAACCCTGCACCTGATAGATCTGCTGACAGCAGATGATCTTAGATTGGCTCTAGGAGCCAATGGGTCTGAATCAGTGGGTGGGTCAATTACAGTATCTGGGTCAGACGATGAAAATCCGAATGACCAGGACTCTGTGATTGAAGAGCCAGGCCTCAAGGGGCCTGAAAAGGACAGAGGAATTCTCCCTAAGAGAACTGACAGAGTGGATGAGAGGCATAGGTCCCCTTCCAGGGAATCTGAGCACTCTTATCACTCTGGCAGAGAATTTGTCCACCAGAGGAACTCATACTTTCCCATAAGAGAGACCTCCTCTGAAAGAATGTACAAACTGCTGCAGTATGAGGAAGCAAGAGTTGCCCTCAGAACCAAGCAGTTGGCACTGGATAGAGAAGCCCTGGAGATCCAGAGAACTTCTCGACGAGAGGGGTTAGAACCCCTTGGTGGCAGCAACAGTGTCCCTAGAGGCAGAGAATCTATTCCAGACCATAGGAACCTGAGCAAGGTTGTTCCTCCCTACCAGAGTGGGGATGATATCCACAAGTGGATAACTGCTATGGAGAGGGCTTGTAGAGTACAGCAGGTCCCCCAGAAACAGTGGGCAGCAATCTTGTGGCTCTCCTTTTCAGATAAAGGTAGAGACAAGCTCCTCACTGTTAGAGAAGAGGATGCTGATGATTATGAAGTCCTGAAGAGTGCACTGATAGATGGGTTTGGCTTAACCACTGAACAGTACAGGTTAAAGTTCAGAGACACCCAGAAGGCACAGACTCAGGACTGGACTGACTTTGTTGATTGTGCAACCAAGGCTCTGGAGGGTTGGCTGGTTGGCAGTAGGGTTACTGATTTTAAGGGATTGAATAATCTGATGATGAGAGAACAAATCCTTAATAATTGCCAGAACCAGTTGTTGCATCAGTACCTGGCTCCCCAAGAATTGGGAAAGAAGGCAGACAAGTGGGTCAGAACCAGGGTGAGGCAGAAACCCCAGAACCAAGGGGGTGACACCAAGAAGCAAGATCCTAAGGGCTCTGAGAAAGGTGGGGATAAGTCAAAAGACCAGAAGTCTTCACAAGGGCCCCAAAAATCTGCATCTGGTGGGGAGTCACAATCGAACAAGGGAAAAGGCCAAAAGAAGCCCTGGTGCAAATTCTGTAAACAGAGAGGGCACTGGACTTCTGACTGTAACAAGTCCAAAGACCAAACCACCACCACTCCTGCCCCTAAGGCTACTGTTCCCCTAGTTCAGCTACTGGTGGAGGTGGTACACAGACTAAGGGTTTAGTAGGGTTGACCCTGGGTTCTGAAGTGGACTCTGACCTAGTCAGAGTGCCCACTCAGGCAATGCTGATTTGTGAGGGAGACCTTAATATGTCCTTCCTAGTGAGTCCCAGTAATCTGGGCAAATACAAACAGCAGCCTGTAATAAATGGCAAACAGGCTTTGGCATTTAGGGACACAGGTGCTAATGTCACCATGGTGGCAGAGGATCTTGTGGACCCTGGACAGATCATCCTGGGCGAAATGTACCAGGTGACCAATGCAAGCAACGCCAAGACCAACCATAGTCTGGCAGTTGTGAATTTCTCCTGGGGAGGGGTAACTGGCCTCAAGAAGGTTGTAGTCAGTGCAGACCTCCCTGTCGAATGTCTATTGGGCAATGATCTAGAGACTTCAGCCTGGTCTGAAGTAGAGTTATGGACTCATGCTGAGATGTTGGGCATCCCTGCAGAGGTATTTGCTGTGACCAGGTCACAAGCAAGAATGCATGACACTGAACCAGCTCTGGATCCTGGAACAATGGACCAGATGCTTCCCAAGAGGAGCAGCAGTAGGGTCAAGGCAGTGCCTTCCCCTCTGTCTCAGATCACAGATTCACCCCCAGAGGGAGGTGAAGCAGATCCTGAAGAAGGAACTGCCCCAGAGGGACTTGAGCCTGATCAGGTTGAGTTCTTGGGGGCAGGGGGCCCTTCTAGGGAAGATCTGAGGAAGGAGCAACAGTGCTGCCCCTCCCTTGAACGCCTCAGACAGCAGGCTGCTGCTGAGGCTGCTGGGAGTGCTAGTGGGTCCCATAAAGTTTATTGGGATGAGGGACTCCTATATTCTGAAGGTAGAGACCCAGCCCCTGGAGCCACCAGGAGGTTGGTAATACCTCAGAAGTTTAGGGGGTTCCTCTTGACCTTAGCACATGATATCCCTTTAGCAGGACACTTGGGCCAAAACAAGACCTGGGACAGGCTTGTTCCACATTTTCATTGGCCACATATATCAGAGGACACCAAGGAGTTTTGTCGCTCCTGTGTCACATGCCAAGCCAGTGGTAAGGCAGGTGGCACAACAAAGGCCCCCCTGATACCACTACCTGTGGTGGGGGTACCCTTTGAAAGGGTAGGGATTGACATTGTTTGTCCCCTTGACCCTCAAACTGCATCTGGGCACAGGTTTATCCTGGTGGTAGTGGATCATGCCACCAGATACCCAGAAGCAATTCCTCTGAGGACCACCACAGCCCCTGTGGTGGCAAGAGCCCTCATTGGAGTCTTCTCCAGAGTGGGTTTTCCAAAGGAGGTCATTTCTGACAGAGGTACCAACTTCATGTCAGGGTATCTAAAAGCAATGTGGAAGGAGTGTGGTGTAACTTACAAGTTCACCACCCCCTATCACCCACAATGCAATGGTTTAGTTGAACGCTTCAACAAAACCTTGAAAGGAATGATTAAAGGACTCCCAGAGAAGCTTAGGCGGAAATGGGACCTTCTTCTTCCTTGCCTGTTGTTTGCCTACAGAGAGGTCCCACAGAAGGGGGTTGGCTACAGCCCCTTTGAACTTCTGTTTGGGCATCCTGTGAGAGGTCCACTGTGTTTGGTAAAGAGGGCTGGGAGTTACCTCTCAAGCCCCCAAACAAGATGTGATGGACTATGTACTTGGTCTCCGCTCCCGGATGGCTGAGTACATGAAAAAGGCAACCAAAAACCTGGAGGCCAGCCAAGAATTACAAAAAGCTTGGCATGACCAAAGGCTGTACTGACTGTATACCAGCCAGGACAGAAAGTGTGGGTGTTGGAGCCTGTGGCCCCGGCAGCCCTCCAGGACAAGTGGAGTGGCCCCCATACAATAGTTGAACAGAAGGGAGAAGTCACCTACCTGGTGAATCTTGGAACTCCCAGGAGCCCCTGAGGGTGCTCCATGTCAACAGATTAAAGCCATATGTTGACAGGGCTGACATGGGCTTGCTCATGGCAACTGATGAGGACCAGGAGGAGGAGAGTGACCCTCTCCCTGACCTGCTCTCTCAGAACCCTGATGATGGGTCAGTAGATGGTGTTGCTTTGGCCAGCAGCCTCACTGACCATCAGCAAACTGAGTGCAGACAAGTTCTGCAACAGTTTAGACATATGTTTAGCCTGACCCCTAGTCAGACTTCCTGGTGCACCCACGAGGTGGACACTGGAGACAATCTGCCTGTCAAGAATAAAATCTACAGGCAACCTGACCATGTCAGGGACTGTATCAGGACTGAAGTCCAGAAAATGTTGGAGCTAGGTGTAATTGAGCCTTCAGATAGCCCTTGGGCTAGTCCAGTAGTCCTGGTACCCAAGCCTCATACCCAGGGTGGTAAGAAAGAAATGAGGTTTTGTGTAGACTACAGAGGCCTCAATGCAGTCACTAGGACTGATGCCTATCCCATACCAAGGGCAGATGAGCTGATTGATACTTTGGCCTCAGCCAAGTATCTAAGCACGTTTGACCTAACAGCTGGCTACTGGCAGATCAGATTAGCTGATGATGCAAAGGCTAAGACAGCATTTTCAACCCCTGGTGGGCACTACCACTTTGTGGTGATGCCCTTTGGATTGAAAAATGCACCTGCCACTTTCCAGAGGTTGGTGAATAAAGTTCTGACAGGGATGGAAACTTATTGCTCAGCTTATCTAGATGATATTGCTGTCTTTAGTTCCTCCTGGCAGGATCACCTGGTCCACCTCAGGAATGTTTTGGAGGCCCTGCAAAAGGCAGGCCTCACTATCAAGGCCACTAAGTGCCAGATAGAGCAGAGTCAGGTTGTATACCTGGGCCACCTTGTAGGTGGAGGCCAGGTTCAGCCTTTACAGAGCAAGATCCAGACCATAATGGAATGGGTTGCTCCAACCACCCAGACACAGGTGAGAGCCTTCTTAGGCCTATCTGGGTACTATAGGAGGTTTGTCAAGGGATATGGATCTATAGTGACCCCCTTGAATGATCTGACCTCAAAGAAAATGCCAAAAAAGGTCAGTGGACAGCTAGCTGTCAAAAGGCATTTGAAGACCTAAAGCAGGCCATGTGCACTGCCCCCATCTTACAGAGTCCAGACTACACCAAAAAGTTCATTGTCCAAACAGATGCTTCTGAGCTGGGTGTGGGAGCTGTACTGTCTCAACTGAATGATGAAGGTCAAGACCAGCCAGTAGCTTTTATTAGCAGAAGGCTGACCCCTAGAGAGAAACGTTGGTCAGCTATAGAGAGGGAGGCCTTTGCTGTGGTCTGGGCCCTGAAGAAGCTGAGGCCATACTTGTTTGGTACTCACTTCATAGTTCAGACCGACCACAAGCCCCTCCTATGGCTTAAACAAATGAAAGGAGAAAACCCAAAACTTTTGAGGTGGTCCATTTCCCTACAGGGGATGGACTATACAGTGGAACATAGACCTGGGACCCAACATGCCAATGCAGATGGACTCTCAAGGTATTTCCACTTTGAACACGAAGACTCAACTGGTCACGGTTAGTTTAGTGTCCATGCGTTTGGGGGGGTTGTGTAGGAGAGTAGGATCTGCCTCTTATGTTGCCCCCACTTTTTTCTGATGTTTACACTGGTTTCTGGCTATAGTCAGGCTGGGACCCTGCTAATCAGGGCCCCAGCCTCTCTGTTCTCTCTAAACGATTTGGAGTGCACTCTAGGTGCACTAGTGATTGGATACTGTGGTACCTTATGAATCCCTAGTATATGGTACCCGAGGTACCAAGGGCATAGGTACTCCACAGGCCTACCAGGGGCTGCAGCATGTATTATGCCACCCCTGGGAAGCAGACTAAATCTGACACCACAGGCCTGCTACTGCAGCCTGAGTGAGGAAGTGCTAGCACTCCTCACTGAGATATAGGTTCCCTATATCTCTCCTGCACACACATATAACCCTATCAGTCACCCCTAAGGCAGGCCCTATCAATCCTGAGGGCAGGGTGCTTGGCTTCTATGTGAGGGGGTGCCTCTGCCTGAGCAGAGCCCCTCTGCAGCTCTCAGAGTCCATTCTCTGGTGTTGTTTGTGGATGCGGTTAAACCATATACTTTTAAGTGCATTATATCCTCGCGGTAAAATGCTAACTTTGGAATGGCTGCATCGAAACATGTCGTGTTTGGTGTCAAACACCTTGGAATACTACCCCCCGCCAGTCCTGGCGGCGGGGGTAGCATTCCACCCTTCTAGAGGGATAGACATGTACCTACTGTGGAAACGCGGTAGAATCCGACAGAGCCCTGGCATCACAAAATGGATGCCACCAGTCACAGACACTGGGCTGCCCTCCTGCTGATGACCAACACTCGCAGTGGAGGGAGCCCAACAATAGATATCCTGTCCCAAGGGGTGTGACCACCTCCCAGACAGGGTTTAGTGTATTGGGGCTGGGTGGGTGCACTCTTAGAGTGCTTTGAAGTCCTGCACTGGGGGAGCAGAAGGCTCCTCTGTGCATATGCCAGTTCAAACCGGCTCAGGGGCTACCTGTCCCTGCTCTGGCGTGAAACTGGACAAAGGGAAGTGGGTGTAGCCACCCACTCCCCTGACCCTCCCATAGGTAGGGTCATAGAGCTAGTCCCTCCCCTCCTTTTAGTATAAGAGGGGGAACCTGTGCATTGCACCCTAGATTTCCCTGGACGACGCTCTACAAGAAGAATACCGGACCTTCGACGTTCCACTACCTTTGGAAGACTGAAGAATCTCCCTTGGAGTCAAGGAGTGACTCCCCTGCTTGGCAGGCACCAAAAACTACAAACGACGGTCGCAAACTACGCCGCTCCCGCCGGAGTCCGAAGTCCCTGCAGCCCAAGAAGTAAATTTCCTGACTTCTCAAAGGCCATCGTGAGTCCCCAGCGAAGCTGAGGCCAGTGGACCCCAAGAGTAACAAGGAACCGCGACCCCTGGGTACCATGCACTATTGTCGAGTGCAACCCCTTCACAACGTTCCACGAACTTGTGCTTTGGACCACGTGTGGTCCCAGCCTGCAGCAAGAACCTTTCCTAAGATCATCTGCCTACCACGTCCTGAGTGACCGTGGGCCCCTGTGAGAGAATCCTCCCGAGGTGTCTTCGCGATCCCTTGCCAGCCAGCTTGTGGGTCCCCAGAAGACTTTCCAAAGAAACCAAAGGGCTCCCCTGGTTTCTCCAGGCCTGCCCTGACCTACCCTTGCTGGGTGAGTTCCACAGACCTTGCTGGTCTGCGCCATTGCCTCTTCACACTTTCCCCAAGACTTGCTGTTACCAAGGCTTGTTGGCTCCGATCGAGTTGCCGACACCGCAGTAAGCCGCAGACATCGTGGGACACGCCGAATCCAGCTCCTGGTCATCATTGACGCCTCCTGGACCTCGTGGCTGAAGAGTCAAGGCAACCATGCGCGACCTGAATCCTGCGACGACGGTGGGCATTCATCTTCCTTGCCCCGAGTCACTGCCAAGTGACTTTGAACACTGTCCCCTCTGCTTTCAGGTCATCCTTCCACCGAATACAGGCTTGGATTCCACCGGACACTTCTTCAAACCATCACAAGCCTCAAGTCTTCTTTGTTCGCCATTGAAAACGACACCGCGACCTGACACCAAAGGACACCTGTGCACCCGGTGCTCCTGTAGGTGTGGGCCCTCGAACTACTTACCCTGTAAGTGACTTGCTTGTAGGTTCACCAGAAGTATCCTAAAACTCTTACTTTCTCGCACTGACTCGTACCTGGTTCGCGTCTGTGTTAGACACACCGCGTCCGACTCCCTTGCAAATCCTATCTGTAGACCGTATCCTTCGACTCGTACTGCGTCCGATCGGTGTGTTCGCCTCGAACACGCAAGGGACCTTGAACATTGATATCTCAATCGCGTCTGAGCGCATGGACTCATACAGGATTCGCATCGGTGCCAGGTCACCGCGTCCGTCCCCTGTGGGTCTCCTACAACTACCTGGGGTGGTTCTTGGGGGTCCCTCGATTCTAGATGCCCTAGACCTAGGTCTAGCAAACTAAGATTGTAATATTCAATTGTGCTAAACTTATCCTGATAATATTGGACTTGTACAAATGTTCCTATCCTCTAATCTCATAAAGAGATTAGTAGAGAGTGTTTATTAATAAATACATATATATTTGATATATATACCTGTGGGGTGTCTTTTCATTTGGTGATTCAAGAGATTGTGTGGTAAAACAAGCTGCTTTACATTCCTTCAAGACTTAGCCTGAAGGCTGCTCTCCACAGCTACCACTAGGATAGCTTTCTATAAAGGTTGTCTTAAACCTATCTACCATAAGAGTCGAATTGTTCTGGTGCAAGGTGTCCACTTTAATTTAACAGCATATACCAGGCCAACTTCTCACACTGGCCCACCCGGGGGCTTATAGAAAACGAAGCGCGGGAGCCCACGCTTCGTTTTTTTTTTATTGTGTCGTCCGGATTCACGCACCCAGCACGAATTCGGCCGTTTTTTTTAAAAAACAATGCTTTTTTTGGGCCTGGGGGTCCTTGTGGGACCCCCTGAGCAGGCCTAAGAGGTCAGGGTGTTTCTACCCTGCCCCCTTTCCTTCATTTTTCTCTTTTTTTCCCCCTTTTTCTTGTGACTCGGTTACCGAGTCACAAGATGGCTGCCAACACTTCCTGGTTTGGAGTGTTGGCAGCCAATCAGAGTGAAGCTTGTGCTCGGGAGGAGTCGCGACTCCTCCTCGGTGCTCAGATATCGATATTTTTATTTCTTGAATTTCTCAGCAACTACGGAATGGATTTACACCATTTAAAAAAAAAATGCTTTCTGAACCAAGAGCTACCTTTTTGCCAAATTTGGTGTAATTCCATTCAGCAGTTCGGGCTGTAGCCGTGTTTAAAGTTTCCTATGGAAATTAACATGGGGATAGCGAGTTTTGGGACCCTTCTTTTTTCTCCCCCGCTTGACGAATCACCCCGAAACTTTCAAGACATGAGCTGACCGGAGCGGGGCCATTAGTTTTGAAAATTTCACGAAGATTCGTCAAACGGCGCCAAAGATATTGGCAAAAGAAAAAACGCTTTTTGAATAGAAACAAGATCCTAACTATAACTACCTACTGGCGACCGCCAGTAGGTTATATATATATATATATATATATATATATATATATATATATATATATATGAGGTGAAATTTCCCTTTTATGTGCCCTTACTGGGATATTTTGTTTTTAAGGTTTTATCAAAGGCGATTATTGCACAGGTCGGGCTATTAGACCAAAAACCAGTATTTGATGTGATTACCATAAAATGTTGATGCATTTAAGCAGGTATACATGGTTTTAAATATATAAATGTTTAAATATGATTGTATTTATTTATTTTGTCACACATGGTTTTAATATTTAAATGCTGAGAAATATCAGTTATTTATTTATTTATATATATTTATATGCATTGACTTACAGTATTTGTCACATAAATATGTTTGACGAATTTCAATATCGCCTGGTTAACCACACTTAAAAATATAGAGGTTACGTGCTATTTGTTTACATTGGCAAATCACTTGAAAATGAAAACAGACTACTTTTGGTGCTACAACACAGTATGTTTTCTATGTTTATCTATCATGTGACACGGGGGAGGTGATCTATAGCAATATAAAAAATAGAGGCGGACTGCGTTTCCGCATGTGATCAAGGACACTGTGTTGTCCGAAACGCATCATAAACGGCTTTGCAAAAATAAAGACCTTTTGCCACCCATTACTGGAGTCCGGATCTCTCTCATCGCCGGCTGGAAGTTGAGAGAGCAAGCGTTTTGTTTCAATATATATATATATATATATATATATATATATATATATATATATATAAAATATACAAAAAGAGTTGCCTCTAGGTGGGATGCACTCCCAGGTGGAAATTACACCAAAGCAAGGGCACACGCCATGAACAAAGTCCTTTTTTGGGTCGCCGCCGGCACTCACATTCAAAAATGTTTTTAAAAGGACTGCCGATGTTCGCGCCGGCACCCCTGCATATAACAGGCACCTCCTGTTCCACAGTTAGCTGCCCCAATAAAGCAGCCGCGGACCCGCAAGTGTTTCGCGGTGGTGCAATGCCGCGACCAGGCAGGCCGCTATACAAAATACAAAAAGAGTTGCCTCTAGGTGGGATGCACTCCCAGGTGGAAATTACGCCAAAGCAAGGGCACACGCCATGAACAAAGTCCTTTTTTGGTTTCCTGCCAGACGTGTTTCGGGCCAACACCCTCTTCAGTGGCAGACCATGTGACGTGACGGCGTGCGGCAACCACCAGTAAATCCCCATAATAATTATGCTCAGGTGAACCACCTCAAGCAATGCTTCCTGGGACTGGTGGTTCAGTAAAACCCAAGTGGGTCGCCGCCGGCACTCACATTCAAAAATGTCTTTAAAAGGATTGCCGATGTTCGCGCCGGCACCCCTGCATATAACAGGCACCTCCTGTTCCACAGTTAGCTGCCCCAATAAAGCAGCCGCGGACCCGCAAGTGTTTCGCGGTGGTGCAATCCCGCGACCAGGCAGGCCGCTATACAAAATACAAAAAGAGTTGCCTCTAGGTGGGATGCACTCCCAGGTGGAAATTACGCCAAAGCAAGGGCACACGCCATGAACAAAGTCCTTTTTTGGTTTCCTGTCAGACGCGTTTCGGGCCAACACCCTCTTCAGTGGCAGACCATGTGACGTGATGGCGTGCGGCAACCACCAGTAAATCCCCATAATAATTATGCTCAGGTGAACCACCTGAAGCAATGCTTCCTGGGACTGGTGGTTCAGTAAAACCCAAGTGGGTCGCCGCCGGCACTCACATTCAAAAATGTCTTTAAAATGGATTGCCGATGTTCGCGCCGGCACCCCTGCATATAACAGGCACCTCCTGTTCCACAGTTAGCTGCCCCAATAAAGCAGCCGCGTACCCGCAAGTGTTTCACGGTGGTGCAATCCCACGACCAGGCAGGCCGCTATACAAAATACAAAAAGAGTTGCCTCTAGGTGGGATGCACTCCCAGGTGGAAATTATGCCAAAGCAAGGGCACACGCCATGAACAAAGTCCTTTTTTGGTTTCCTGCCAGACGTGTTTCGGGCCAACACCCTCTTCAGTGGCAGACCATGTGACGTGACGGCGTGCGGCAACCACCAGTAAATCCCCATAATAATTATGCTCAGGTGAACCACCTGAAGCAATGCTTCCTGGGACTGGTGGTTCAGTAAAACCCAAGTGGGTCGCCGCCGGCACTCACATTCAAAAATGTCTTAAAAAGGATTGCCGATGTTCGCGCCGGCACCCCTGCATATAACAGGCACCTCCTGTTCCACAGTTAGCTGCCCCAATAAAGCAGCCGCGGACCCGCAAGTGTTTCGCGGTGGTGCAATCCCGTGACCAGGCAGGCCGCTATACAAAATACAAAAAGAGTTGCCTCTAGGTGGGATGCACTCCCAGGTGGAAATTACACCAAAGCAAGGTCACACGCCATGAACAAAGTCCTTTTTTGGTTTCCTGCCAGACGCGTTTCGGGCCAACACCCTCTTCAGTGGCAGACCATGTGACGTGACGGCGTGCGGCAACCACCAGTAAATCCCCATAATAATTATGCTCAGGTGAACCACCTGAAGCAATGCTTCCTGGGACTGGTGGTTCAGTAAAACCCAAGTGGGTCGCCGCCGGCACTCACATTCAAAAATGTCTTTAAAAGGATTGCCGATGTTCGCGCCGGCACCCCTGCATATAACAGGCACCTACTGTTCCACAGTTAGCTGCCCCAATAAAGCAGCTGCGGACCCGCAAGTGTTTCGCGGTGGTGCAATCCCGCGACCAGGCAGGCCGCTATACAAAATACAAAAAGAGTTGCCTCTAGGTGGGATGCACTCCCAGGTGGAAATTACGCCAAAGCAAGGGCACACGCCATGAACAAAGTCCTTTTTTGGTTTCCTGCCAGACGCGTTTCGGGCCAACACCCTCTTCAGTGACAGACCATGTGACTTGACGGCGTGCGGCAACCACCAGTAAATCCCCATAATAATTATGCTCAGGTGAACCGCCTGAAGCAATGCTTCCTGGGACTGGTGGTTCAGTAAAACCCAAGTGGGTCACCGCCGGCACTCACATTCAAAAATGTCTTTAAAAGGATTGCCGATGTTCGCACCGATGATGGCTGGTGTTGGAGGAGTTGATTAAAACTTCAATTTGCACTACAACGTGGTCCGTGCTCCGTTACTGTAACTGGTGGCAAAGGGATGCATGCGGAGTGTTCCTGATATATATATATATATATATATATGTATATATATATATATATATATATATATATATATATATATATGTATATAGGCATATGGAGGCCAGAGGTGTAATGGGGTATCTGGAAAGCCACGTCACCCATGGGGAAGAGGGTAGAGCCTAGTGTGTGGGCTAAATTGATGTGGGTGCAGGGTTATTGTTTGTCAGATGTGTGATCTAGGTCAGCTCAATACTGTTTTCCTAATTTCTTCCAAGTGAGGGTTTTCCACAGAAGAGGCTAAAATCATAGCAGAGATCTCCACCTCAGCTGAGGAACTCTGTCTATAGGCATGTAGCTGAATTCTGGCAATGGTCAGAATTTCAGTCAAAATAATATCCACCCCCTCATGTAAGAGGATGAAGACTCATAACCATACTATTGAGTCACTATGTCTACACAGAAAGTGTGTATACTATCCAGGGGAGATTTCTGCCTTGGCATAGGGAAAAATATATGCGTGCATTGATCTATGTGAACAGCGACCTTTGTTGGTAGAAAAAGTAACTGAGGCACAAGCAGATAGGTAGCCCCGTTCACAAAATATCTTGCCCACCTGAGCTCAACGTAGGTGTGCAAAAGCTTTCCACCAGTGACTGCAAATGATAGATCATGGTTTACTGAATCAACATTTGTTGAAATGTACCCCAGCAAACGGAATTTATGACAGTGAAAAATCTGCTGATACAGCACATTGTCTGCAGTTACTTTAGAGGCGTGAACAAGGGTTTTCCCTTTGGAAGGGCAGGAGATGGATTGTGGGGCAGTGATGAACACTCCGATTCGTAACTTTACCTGCATTTTCCAGTATTTGTAAACGTTTTTCACATTTAATTTTCCAACAACTTTAGTTCTAAAAAGGTTGGAGTAAGTTTTAATGACATCAGTGATTTTGCTGAGCAAGCCCACATGTGATTCTGTGCAGTGCAACACCACGCTGTCAGGGAGCATTGCTGCCAAATCTTCGGAAAAGTTCAACTTCCTAGGATTTCTCCCATGATCACCCATCCGGGCAGTGTTTAATTTGTAAAAAAATATGTGCCAGGGCTCTCATTAGGAGGCCGCTGCAACTTGCACCACACATTGCACTTGCTATGCTTCCCATGACAGTAACAGCACAACTATTAACCATTACAAGTGTGACAATTCACACTATTTCAGTCCCCCAAAGCTGTATGAATGGCTTGGGCAGCAGGTAATAGTCATTTTTAATGTATATTGAATTAATAATTTACTGTTGTTGTGAGCATCTCTAAATTAGCCAGAAAGCGCCACATTGTGGCAGACTGTCACAAGCGCCGGTGTTGACAATTTACCACTGGTGCCGAGCACCAGAAACCACCAGCTCAAATGAAGCACTGCATCTGGCTCATGAGACATCCACCATCACATGCCAAATCCTTTAGATGTTCCTACATCAGTCTTCAACTTGGGTGAGAAAAAACACACTGAAACTTCATTTTCTTTTCTGCAGCCAGAGGTTGTGGGTGCCCTAAATGTAATCCTAGGGGACTGGGGGAACCCCTGACACTTTTCCAGGAGGCAGGGATCTATCTACCACTTCCATAATACATGGACGCTGAAGATGGGGTGCTGGGGATGCTGCAGCACCACGACAAATAACCATATTGGAGTTCAAAAGGAGAATGAACAATAAACATGCCTTTAGATTTTGTGTTTATTTTGTCACATTTGCTGTGCGTTCAAAGACAAAGGCCAAATGTCATGCTATGTTATGCTTTCTGCTAAATTGCTGCTTATTTTATTTCTCAGATTGCAAACTGAGAGGATTTTGTAAAAGTAACTAGGTGACAAACTTGCTGCGGTACAGGAAGTGGAAGAAAAGGCTGTAGGATGGTTTTTTTTTCTAACACAACATTAAATACCTGTAAATTAACTATACACATATTTCAAAATGGGAAACATCCTTTACCCCACATGCGTTACTCCGCAGTGCCATTAACCCGCAGTTTTTACACCGCAAAATCTTTTACAACTCAGGGCTTTACACCACAAACAATTACAACGCATTCCCCAAAGTAACGCCACGGTGGAGTTAGAATAGTAAATTGCGTTGTAATGGGGAATGCGTTGTAATGGATTGCGTTGTAAAGCCCTGCGTTGTAATAGATTTTGTCGTGTAAAAACTGCGGGGAAATGGCACGCGGAGTAAAAGTGTGCGGGGTAAAGAGTCCTATTCTTTCAAAATATATCAGCAATTAGGAGAGAACAAACAAGCAAATTTTTGGGTAATTCTGAAGTGTCATGAAAACAAAGATTTTAATAGGGATCAAAACAATTCAAGACACTTTACTCGGCGATGTGCAAATGATATATATACACTGAAACCTGATGTCCACAGATTATCGTTTGTGTGCTATATAATTTTATAAGTAAGGCTGCATGTCTATGCGAATTAGGTGGCCATTTCCATGGAAAATGTGCTGTCTGTGAATGACAGTGCTTAACCACAACGGTGCTCCAAAATGCACCACCAGTTACATACCATACCCTTACCATTCTGCTGAATCGGTGTGGTGCATTTGCTATACTTGTTTTTGGTGTGATGCTTAGATATTTCACATTGGCTATGACTTTAGTGATGTAACATTAATGGCAGCACCCCCAGAGCTGTACCCAACCCCTAAAGAGACCGATAATGTCATGATAAGGTTCATATTGTTGGCATACCTGGTTTCATTAGTTGGAGACAGCATTTTATAATGACTGGCTCATGTTTCCAAAAATCAGGAGCGGCCCATGCAGGAAAGAGTGGTGGGGAGGGGGCTGGGGGTTGAGGGAGTCGACAGATGACGACCATTTAAAATTAAATTTAAAAAATGAAGACCACTTACCTTGCGCTCGTCACATCGTCGACTCGCTGATGCGGCAAGTGCAGGGTAAGTGGTTTTCTTTTTTTAAATTAAATTTTACATCATCGTTGTCTGTCGACTCCCCTCATCCCACCGCTCTTACTTGCACGGGCCTCTCTTGCCACAGATTCCTATTGCACGTATATTTTTTATGCTCCGGAAGTGTTTACGAGTCAAAGATGGACATGGTGACCATGGGCTCATTATAAGCGGATTGCTTGGCTGTGACGACATCGTGGGTGTCTGTGGCACACAGTGTCTCGGTGTATCTGAAGCTGTCAGTGTTGTCAGTGCCCGTGCTACATTAAGTTTCCAGCAAGTAGCTGAGTTGACAATCTCGAGGGCTTGATGAAGCAGGTGACAGTTACTACACCCAAAATAGGCATGAGAAGCGGTGTTGTAATCTACACGTATATACAATATTTATTCAGCAGCGCTATACTCGGGTAACAGTTACATCACACCGGTGTAATTCACATAATTTCAGGAATTTCGCAATATGTCTGTTACGTGAAAGTCCTGAAATTACACCATTTTGCGTACACTTGTGATTCCGGCATCCAAAAGGGATGCGAGCATACATGTTACACTAAATATAGTGCTAAG
The DNA here is from genome assembly GCA_963921515.1 of Calotriton arnoldi. Lineage (NCBI taxonomy): Eukaryota > Metazoa > Chordata > Amphibia > Caudata > Salamandridae > Calotriton > Calotriton arnoldi. Next base: position 49,621 of record CAWUFW010001407.1, read on the forward strand.
GGACAGATTTGTATTCCGCATAATTATGCATCATTTTTTAGAAAGTTTGTGTAATTTTGCGAAAAGCAAATTACGTGGATTATGCACACTTGCAGCGCTAGCCAAACGTCTGTGCATGGCAATGTGGCGCAGCAATTGCAACTAATTTTATTAGGGCTGGGATCACCATCACAGGGCAGGTTGGAAACCATGATGTTGGAATGGTTCAGTAGGGGTAACGGTCTGGATGGCATCTTTGAAGCACGGTTACAAAAAGGGAAAGAATATTGGGTTTGGTGGAATGAGATGCAGTCAGGGTAAAGTGCAGATTTTTGGATGGGACGGTTTGGTACTGTCTGTAGAGGTCCCGTTGGCTTTGCTGTTGTTGCGGCTAGCACACTAGGGGCAAACTATTGGGTAGCTATCCACTGACAAACACATCAAAGATACAGGCGCTGTGCAAAACATTCTTAAACACACATTCATGTAAGTATGCACGCTGCTCTTTCATTATGCAATGCTTTGCAGTCAAAAGCATGGAGGGTCTGAACAGAAAACGCTTGTTCAATCAACACAAAGGCATGACAACAAATTCCACAATTGTAGTCCTTTCTCTAGCTCATCAATCAACACAGGTTGAGACAGCCATTATAGTCGCTCCTATGTCTGTTGCTACATAAACTCGAGACACATCTGCCTATTGGCATAACCATTTTCTCCCTATCCCATAATTCCAGCCAATCATGTCCCTGCTAATTAATTGCCTACCCCACAGAATCTGAACCCTGTCTTCCTAAAGGCAATGTATATAGCACATGGCTAGAATGGATTATGTATTTGCTTTTATGTTGAGAGTCAGACTCCTTAGCATGAGTGACACAAATTAGAATGCGCCATAAAATGGCGGGCTACTAATGCTGTTCATCCATAAAGAAAGTAAGAAATTTGCTCAGGATTTGGTACTCATCCTTATGCAGTAAATATTAACTTTCATGGAATTTAGAAAGAATTCCAAGAGTACTGTAAGCTTCTCACAATTTCCTAGGAGTACTCACATGTGTAAACATCAATACATTAAGGAATGAAGCAATTACATATTTCCCAATATGTAAACATAGTGCTTCCCTTGATTTGTGCTTTTTATTTCTTCATAAGACACCCATTCTTCCGCCCTTAAGAGGAGTACATATCAAGCCGTTTTTATGGTTGGAAACTTCCTGCAAAAAGTTGTGAATACCCACAGAATTGCATGTCTGGGGGTGTTCATCGCCATTTGCACACATTCTTGAAGGGAATGGGGCGGGGAAGATAGGGTAGGGAAGGGCACAAATCATTTTGTTAGGGACCAGCGAATGAGGATTGGCTACTATTGGGGCCAAAGTCTTATGCAATTTTTCTATCTGGAATTTCCTGCCGTAAATCGTGTTTGCTATTTCCGTAGCCGATCAAACTGGGTACAGGGACACTAGCCAGTTTGTGATTAGTTATAACGGTATCCCATCTGGAGATACCACTCATCCTGACTCGTAATGTGGCTCAATGGGGTGTCTCAGCAAGGAAATGATGATGTAGCAGAACTTCATGAATAATGAGCAGATACATCTCCAGATGATGCTGTGGACTCCATCAAAGGAGTCCTTGGGTAAAGTTCTTAACAACAACATAAAAGTAGCACCCCCACTACATCCCAAACCAGACCTGCGCTCTAAGCACTCTACTGCCAAATGAGGACTAGGGAAAAGAAATATAGAGAAAGAATTGTCAAAGAACTAAGTCCCACCTTCTGGAACCACACTCGATCTTCTGCCCATGAAATCTGTAATGTACAGACAATCCTCCCAAAATATTGGTCTCGATTGAAGAACATCAGCATCATTATACCACTTCCTCCAGTTGGACTATATGTGCCAGTTTCTCTTCATTTAAACTTTGTTTTTTGTTATGATCATTTCCTTATCGATGAATCCCCTGTGACCAGTAAACTCACAAGTGCACTAAAGTAGCCACGTGGTTGCATACCACACGTCACAAATGTATTACATTCTAAAGTAAATACAGTAAGAAGAGTGAAGAATCATCCCTTTGATTGCATTCTACACAAAAGAGGTATTGCTGCATTCTTGCCCCAGAAGGGCAGTAAACACCAATAAATATGTAGGGTCTGGGCATGCATGCTTGGCTGGTCCATATTTGCGAGTTGCTGATGCCACTGCACACAGCACTGCTCGATCCCAACTGCAGCTGGCAAGTGACTGCAAGACATGTAGGACACTTTTGTCCATTCCTGACTTTCTAGCCAACCGCACCTTGCATTATGCATACCTCTCCACTGAATATCATTTGGAGGATGTCACCCTCCTTGAAGGAAAAAGCCACCCAAAGATTTCATTGGGTTCATCCACTGTGAATACCTTCCTCATCCACCAGGAAATGTTTTCCTTCCCATTGATTTTAATGGGTCACACTCCAAAATAATCTGGCACTCTCAAAAGGTGAGAGGTACTCATTGTGGGGCTTGTGCAATTGTTTTAACTTCGAAAGTAATAGATCAAAAATTGAAGCATGCAAACTGCTATTAGCTAAAGAAAAACAGTAAGTAGTGTCTAACTTCGTTTGCTCAATCCCCTTCAAACTGGTTATGGAGAAAGTGGGAGATATCATGGAAAGGCGGTGCCTCTGAATGATTGGTAGAGATGTAGGAGAGTCAACAACATGTCAGCCACACACAAAGTGTGGCACAAACACTCCTGGATATGAGGGCTGAAGGCAAACATTATACTTGAAGGTAACTGTGCCAAATTACTGGCAGTATGTGTGAGCTCAAACACACATTGCAGTTTAAGGCTGATGACTCCCTGCCAGAAATACTTAGGAAAGATAATAAAGAAATGACTCATGAATAAAAAAACAATTGCATATTGCATGTGGAAGTATGTTGTCCTGCTAACACAATCCATCTTTTTTTCTGCATGTATAGCTAAATCTGCCTATCTTACATTGTTTGCTGTCACAATATGGGTGGCAGGTAGTCCATATGTTTTCATCAGAACCCGTTTCAAACGGCCACGGGGCACCCAGGGGCTACTGGGCCCAACCGTGGAGGTTAAGGCTTTCTACTTGTGAAGTCCTGGGGCCCGACCTACTATGAATGCTAAGCAACTGGACCAAGTATCACTTCTGCACTTGACTCTCAGGATAGTGTGGTCCAAGCAGTCTAAAACGCCCTCGAGTGGTAGTGTGGATACAGGAAAGTAGACACGAGCTCCCAACTCAAAATGCACAGCAGCATCAATTAATCATTGTCCAACCAAATACTCACCTTTATGAAAAAAGAGAAGTATTTTATTTTGCAACGCTATCCACAAAAAGAAAAAATAGACCATTCACCAAAAGGATAATTCCCCCTGAGGTCGGTTCCCTGTTCCACTCACTCATCGCATTAGCAATCGTGGTTATTCCCCATTCACTACTGGTAACATCCAGGGTATGCCCCACTACTAGTCCGAGTCTCAAGAGTCCACTATGACTCTAACTTGAAGTCAATAGTGTTTCAGTGCTACTGCATTCATTTAGCAGCAGGTTCTCCTGGGGCCAACAGGCTCAAACAAGTCTTACCCACACCGGCAGGTGTGAAGCATTTGGATTTCCTGAGTGCACCCTGTCCGTGGGCGCTCACAGCAGCTGCAGCCGAGTTCAAGTGAGTCAGCCACATGCGGTGCAGTCTTTCACTCGCAGTCGCACTCTTGAAGTGACCAGAGGCTCTCTTCAGCTCCTCCTGCAAGATAAGTGTTCAGTTTGTCTTCCTGTGGGGCTGGCTGCGACAATCCTGTCTTTGGTCCCTCACCTAGTGGATGGCGTGCAGGTGCTCCCACAGCGTCCTTACTCCTCTAGCGGGGGTGGGGGCAGAACAGGTCCTTGTTACTCCAGGTGACCCTCTCTGACATATGGAGCCCATGGGCTTCTGCCTGATTGGCACGGTGATATTCTTCACAGCGGCCCCTTCTGCATACAGGCTCGCCATCTGCTACCACACAAGGCTATGGCCCTTACCACATGGCAGTCTTCTTCACGGCGGCCCCTCCTGGCATACCTGGTCACCGCCTCAGCACTACAGACAATGCTTCGGCCTGATTAGCGCACCACCATGACACAGAGCTCAATTCACGGCAGCCCTCTCCTGGCACACAGGGGTCGCCAACTCTCTCCTTTACATGGGCAATGTCCCGATTGGTGCAGCAGCCATTTCCTCACACCTGGCACAGGGAGTACACTCAACAGGGCTTCCCACTGGACTTGGATCCCTCAAACACTCTCCTTTTCCTCAAAGGGTGCACTGATCTTGGCAAGCAGGCAGGTGCTGGTGCCCCAGGCTCAAGGGCACATCATATTAGATTCCCTGGTTGATGTCCTCTCTCCCAACAGGTAGATTGGGAGGCTTTGGCCCTCAGTCCTAGTCACAGACAGAAGTCTTGCAGAGCTTCCCCTCCTCACTCAGCCTGTCTGGCTTCTTGCAGATGACAATTTTGAGGTCTCAACTCCCCTTCTTATAGTCCATTTCCAGACACCAAATTTGATTTAGGGTATGAGTCTTTGAAGTTTTAGGTTGGGATTCTGCTTCTTTAGAAGTGCACACTTCTCTGCTCCCCCTTCTCCTGTCACTGCAGGAGTGGCTCCAAAACGGATAGTCCCACAGCACATACCATGGGAGTGAGTAGAGGTTACACCTGGATGTCAGCCAAGGTGTTATGTATATCAAAAGGTTGGCCCAGGCCCCCAGTCCTACTCTTTATGATTCTCTTTTCAGTCCTAAGCTGTGCCCAGACCTCTTCCTTGTGACCTCTCAATGAATTAAAGTGCACAATTTGAAGTGTACATGGGAAGCCTCGCTCTCCCCTCCCCAGTGTGTGCCCCAACCAGCTTACAGAACTGCAGCATTACACAGCTCTGTTAGGGGGATTTCTCTACCCCCTCTCCATATTTCACCATGCCGGCCTGGGTCTCCATGTATTGTACCATCCACAGGCACACATAGACGCTGTGCATGTATTCAGCATACACGCACTGCACAGTACTGTATCCTCACTGTACTGTACCACTCATAGGCACACATAAATCCAGCACTTGCATTTAAAATGCATGCACTGCCCAGCTCTGTATCCTTCATTTACTGTACCACTCATAGGCATAAATACATCCACCATATGCATTTAACATGCATGCACTGCATCCTTCCTGTATTGTACCACTCACAGGTTCACATACACCCTGTACCTGCATTTATCTTGCATGCACAGCACAGCACTACATCCTTCAAGTACTGTAGCACTCATAGGCACATATACATTTAGCACATGCATTTATCCTGTACACAGTGCACAGCCCTACATCCTCCAAGTAATATATCACTCATAGGCACATATACATCCAGACCATGCATCCATCCAGACACGCCCTGCCCAGTACTGCATTATTCCTGTATCGTACCATTCACAGGCACACATACACTGAACACAGATACACCATCTCAGTGCTGCACAGCACTTCACACCAAACTGATGTAGGCCAAAGGCGAGTTAAGCACACAGCAGTGGAACTTGGAAAAATGAGTGAGCCTGTACACGTCACTCCAGTGACACATGTAAGAGAGGATCTGTTAACTTCAACTAATCATACATGGTATGCTGCCACCACCACGCTTGTGTTGCTTAACTCCTGGTGAAGGCAGTAGCCTTCCACTACTATGAGGGTAGTGCTTTGTGTGCCCCTACCGGTCCACACGACTGAAATCCATGAGAGAGGCCTATGTTATGGAGCACACGCATGATCCATGTTTGCCGATGACAACAAAAATCACATTAGGGATCCAGACTTCAGTAAAGTTAGGCACTCAAATACAGGGGTGCATGTCCATTACCATGCAGAGTACTTTTCCGCCCAACATTTTTTAACTTTGGTTTTCAGCCTTGAATACAATCAAACCTTTTTTTGACAGATTTATGTTTCTAAGCTTCATTTTGCAAGTTTGAACTGTCTCCATATATTTCTATTGCAAATGTCATACCTGGCATGCAGTTCAAAACTTACAGAAGCTGTATTAATGGACTGATTAATGCAGAAAGCATGGAGCAAAAACAAAAGCAAAATACAAAACACGCACATACCAAAGGATCTTCTTGGTACACACAGTCAGATAATAATACCAATAAGTACCAATTGTAGTTTAACAGTTCTCATGTAAGTAATACAAGCCCAGTTCCATAGATAAAGTAGACTTTAAAGGTCCCATATAATTACTATCAAATGTGTTTCCCTTTTTATTCTGAAGCCTATTGATTCATAGACTTGGAAGATCATATGCAATGGTTGGAAATGGGCCAGTCTGCTTACAGGCATGCAATCCAGGGTCAGGCTGGCCTATAGAGCAATCTGTCAGTGCCCAAAGGCAGGCCAGTGTATGGACTGTTTCTTGGCTGTTTGTAGGCCTTTTATATGGTCTGGTGGGCCAGTTTTTACTCTTGATTTCTTTGATATTACTGCAAACATTGACTGCAGAAAGCACAAATGCATAAATTCTACCACACTTTGCAATCCAGCCATACAGCTTGTCTTTACAAGTTCAAAACAACCCTGATTTGCAAATATGGGCCACTCTTTAGCTATCTGCGTCTTTAGTTTGGGGCCCAGACCCATTTACCATCACAGTATGGCTCTGATGCAAACCACAGTTGCAAATTACGATTCCAGTGCAAATAGCTACTTGCACAGAGACTAAATTTCTGGTAGTTGTAGAACACATTGCACTCCCATATTTTTGTAATGGTGAATGTCGGTAGCTCAGACAAGTCAAAATGTAGTGACTGAAGAACAAGCTGCACTTTGATACAGAGAGAATGTTGTGTGTCATGTAATTATTGATTTTCCAGAGGAAAACACAAAATAGAAGATCTTTACTAGGCCTGGGCAGTGAATTCCGTGCCGTTCGCAGAGTTTGCAGAGTTTTTTATACTCCGTGCTCCGGCGGAGTTCCAAAAAACTCTGCTCCGCAAAGAGGAGTTTTTTCCCCACTTGCGCTTGCCAATGGTAAGTTGTTGAGTGAGGGAAATCCAACGCTAGACTTCTTGCCAGCGAGAATTCTCAACCCGGGCGGTTGCGGATTGTCGCTACCGCTCGCGTTGAGAAATCTTCAGTTCACTTCTAGGAAGCTCCCACTCGAGTATAAATTCTACTCGAGCGGCAGAAAGAAGCTGCGCCCTCTTGCGCTTGTCATGATGCTGTTTATGCTGATTTTACAGTGCGGGACAAACACCCAGCACTAAAAATCAGTGTGAATGGTGCAAGGTAATGCAGTCCGCCGCTCGCTGAACTCCGTGTAGCTTGGCAAAGGTTTTTCAGAACTCCGCTAACTCTGCCCAGGCCTAGTCTTTACCTTATAGGTAAATAGTACATCCTGCTGTGTCTTTATTCGTTGCAGTAAATAGCCTGTTCTTTACTGGCCCACTTAGACTCAAGGCTAAAGTAAAAAAATCAGTCAGGTAATTATTCTTTATTTTGGTTAAATAAAAACATAAAAGACAAATATTGCAAATACAATTAATATCATAGCAATCACGTTTGTCACGGATGTTTAGGGGACACCATAGGTGCCCCCCAGGCCCAAATGAGGAGGCCTTGGAGGGAAAGGGGCCCTGCCAGGGGCCCCCAATGTTGCTTTCCGACAGCCTTTCTATGTCGGAAAGGCCGACATGAAATGGCTGTCGGAAACCGACATCATAATCCTGACAGCAGAAACGCTGTCCTTTAGGGATTTTGGTGAGTTTCCGACTGACTGACGGGCTCCTTGAGCCGGTTGGAAAGCATTGGTCAGTCCCTCCGACTGCTGCCTCTGACCGCAAACATGGTTATGCATCTGTCGGACCGCAGCAGGAGATGGTGGTCGGACCGCAACCGAGGTCTGACCGCTATCATAATTAGGCCCTATTTCTATCCCAGACATAATCTGTGAGCATTTCTGGATACTAATTCTAATTTGCATACACCAGGACATATTTGATGTAAATCTTTCCCCCAGATATTCAAAAGTAGTTACCCCTCCAAGAATAGATCCTCCCATCATCATTGTACCCCAATTTGATTTTTTGCGGGTCGAGAGACATATATTTTGTTTTAGATGGGTTTACATCCATTCCACGCCCATTACTGAACGCCAGAAGCCAATTCAACAGTGTTTGCAAACCCATGGGTGGAAATTAGTAGCATTTCATCCCCAATTATTGGGGAATTATTAATATGGTTGTCAAGATGGAAAATGACATCACTTAAGTATAGTGAGAACAATGTTAAAGCCAGGACCCGCCCTGTCAATTCTCCCTGCTCCCCCCATCTCATCCAGGCAAAGTTCTTGCTATGCAATCTAATTAATATAGATTAGTTGTTATTTGGCTTCCCCTTTTTCCCCAATACTGACCAGAGTTTATAGCGAGGGACCATATCAAACGCAGACTGAAGGTCCAAGAAAGCAACATAAAAGTGACCCTTATTTGAAACCACAGTTTTCCAGTATATGGTAAGAAATCAGAAGACCTGGTCAATGGTTCTTGCATTTCTTTTAAATCCAGACTGAAAGATGAATAGTGCGTTATTGTCCTCAATCCAGTGTTGTAACATGTTGAGAACTTCACAACAGAATATTTCTTGCAGACTGACTATCAAAACTATAGGCCTGTTGCATGGAGTGTCCCTGTCTCCTTTTCATAAATTAGCATTATTTCTGCCCCGTTCTATGCGATAGGTATAGCAGATCATCCTGGAATAGAATCTGGTAAAATATTTATGTAAGTCAAAAAATCACTCCGACCTGGCGCCTCATTAAAAGTGACATGTAATGGCCTAAAAGGCCAGTAACATGAATAACAGGCTACAAAAAGTTTTATCCAAACTCTGTCCCCTCCCTCACTTTTTCTGGTTCAGTTTTGTTCGCCTTAGAACTCTGTCTGATATAACACTGCTAAACAATTTTGCAGCGATTTTACTTTCTTTTAAAAATGTAATGTGCATTTGTTTCACCTAATTGGCTTATTTAACTTTTCCTAAAGGCTTTGGCAGATATCACAGTAAAATGCGTATTTGGCATACAAATCAAATGTCATATGAGGGCTGCAGTGTATATTTACATTAACCCACTTATGTGACAAAAGTGTAAATTGTGAGAGAGATCCATTATGGACTCCCTGGACTGCAGTTTAATATCACTGCAGTGTTACAAGGTAAGGAAAAGTGTTTTATATATTATGCAAGTCACCTCTAATGTGTGCCTTGTAAGCCCTCAGGGTTGGTCCTAATTTATTGAAATGGGACATGCTAAATATTAAGGAAAGGTAAGACCTTATAGAGAACAGTTTCAAAACGCCTAGTTATGATTAAAATTCACATTTATGTAACTTGGCATGCAAAAATCATAGAATGGTCAATCAAAATAATTTTCTACTTATTTTTAAAATTCTAATTAACTGATAAAAGGAGATTTTTGATAAAGTAATTGGAAAAATAATGTTGTAAAAATGTACTTTGTGCTGCCTGAGAGTAAATTGGTTTAGTTCTAGTTTGCCTCACAGCCCTGCTCCAGAGACTAAATACATATCCATGACTAACTGGTAATAAATATTCTTCTGAAAGACAATAGGTTGATCTCTGGTGTCAGGAACACTGGAGTGGTGTAAACAGTGAGCCACACAGAAGGCATAAGCCATTTGGGAAGGATGCGGGAGAGTTGGCAATACAAAGAGTACCTCGCACAGCTCTTCCTTTTGAAGTGTAGATCACAAATAGGGATCTCAGGAACCAAAACTATTCATGCCATAGCTTTTCATTCCAGTCGGTAAACTCAAGCCTGGGGTACATGCGCCCAAGAAATCTGAATGTGGAAACACTGAGCCATTTATAATGGGCACATTGGTACCCCACCCAGGGCTAATTCTTTGCCCAGTTTTAAAAACCTTTAAAAATCCATATTTCTAGTTCTTCTTATCCACTTTTAACTTGCTTGTGTCTTTGCCTATTACATTTTTCTTACTTTTGTCTAAATTGGTATGGGAATTTTATTGTGTTGTTTTCTTAAATTCAATCTTGTTTGGTTCTGATTGAATTTACTTAACACACATTTCTAAAGAGATTGAAGTGTTGCTTCTGCCATTGCTAGCCAGGACTGAGGAGAGATTCTCTTAGAAATACGTTGTGATCTAACCAGATTTTCTTTAGTATACTGATAGTGGTTTATCCCCAAAACAGCACATCGAATTAATAACCCCGTTTCTGACTTGAACCCCAATTTAATCAAAAGTTGCAAAGAAACACTGCGGTTCCAGCATTTTCACCTGGGCATTTTGTTTTATGAAAGCAGGTGATGTGTTAGTGAAAATCCTGTAGAAATGGAGAAAAAAACATTCAGAAATTAGAGTAGAAATACAGGTTTGTACATATTGTTCCTCATTATTTTGCGATTGAAGGTACTCACTCTCAGAGTTAGGATGTCAACGGTATCAGTAACTCTGGTGGGGTGGTAGAGGGCTGTTTTCTGGCCACATGTCATAGATTCTCTGGGCAGAATTATCGAACAGCCCTTGGGCGACTACTGTTACTACTCCGACATCGTATTTCCCTGGGCAGTTTTACCACATGATTCTGAAATGAACAGGTAGAATTGAGAATAATGAGCATTTTCAGTTTTACCGACTGGTAAAAAACTGCACTGGTTTCCATTTCTAATCTGATTTTCCAGGGCAAATTCCTCCAGGTATTACCTGAATGGCTTTGCTCAGAGAAGAAACCCCAAGTCAGAGTGCAATTTGCACCCTATTTAGAATCTAAAGTCAGGTGAAAAACCATTTGCGAAGCTCCAGATTAACCATAGAGCCCAAAATGCATGACTAAGAGTGTTGGTCTTTTGGCATAAAAATTTCGTAACCCACTGCAAATTTTAGAAATGTTCAAAAGTGTGTGCTGCTTTCCTGTCTTTGCATGAGCTTCTAGGTAGACAAAAATAACCAGAAGAGACGGAGGATTGCTGGAGTTAAGAAGGTATGGTAACATCAGTTCAATATGCACAGATTAAGGTACCTGTCTTTTTGTAAACCAGAGTCAGTCAGTCAGCCAGCCAATCAGAGTATTGTGGGTGGATTCAGTGGATGCTTGGGTGAACGCTCTGCAGGAAAGCATTAGTGGTGATGCATGGTTTGCACATCCAAATGTGCTTTTGGAAATGACATGGAGTAAGTAGGTGAGTAGGATGGACTTGGGTGGTGAGGTGTTACTGCGGACATGCTGATTGAGGAGCTAGAACTAGGTAATACTTTTGTAAAGTTCATTTTAGAGATGGATAAAAGGCAATGCTTAAAAGCGGTTTGAAGAACCACATTTTTTTCCACGCACTCCAGCATGCATTAAGGGGCAATGTCTCAGCCCACTTCAGCCAATGGCTTACTTCACTACAAGTTGCGCAGCATGCTGTTCTTTCACAAGCAACACATGCACACACAAAGTAGCTCCCTTCAGTGCCACGAGGTCATTATGGTAATCTGTGTTTTTTTTAGACCAAAGAAAATTTTTGCTTGTAGCAAATTATTTTTTAGGTCTCCCGCCTAGCGTTGCACTGCGCAGCCGTGCTCGCGCAGCGCGAGACATTTAGTAGATGAAAAAACGGGGATTCAGCACTGACCTAGGAATCGCACACGCTCGTGCGTGTGCGATTCCTTTTGTGCTACCCCATTGGCGTTTTCGTGTGTCTTTTTCTAAAAGACTGCACTCAATTGGCTAAAGGCGGGCGCATTGCTCCGCCCATGGCCTATTGGTGTCTATTACGCGCTTGGTGCGCGTAATAGACACCAATAGGCCATGTGGTTTCAATTATCGTGCCCAGACACGGGCGCGATAATTGAAACCACATGTTTCGCTGAGGCGCGCGCGCGCGCACCACTTGCGGGCGTGTTTAGTTTAGTGAGTGCTGTGGTTTTAACCAATATCTAAATTGTGCAGTGCCGATAAATTAACATGATATGACTTTTCTACTCGGAGATTTCCTGGCTCTGTTTGACTACTGGTGATTATTTTATTTTTTTTACATTTCTTTTGCTGTAGTTATCTTTGTTCCAGTAGTATCCTGTTGCTCGGGCGCCGATGCTCTCCTGAAATCCCTAAATACTTGTATTCTGAAGTGCTGCTGCTTCACTTCCTTATTTGGTCGCTGGCGCTATTCTTTGTCTTGCTCCCGAGTTCTGGTGAAGCTGCCCTCGCGGCCCCGCCCCCTCCTCCCTGCCGTCTGCCTCAGCATCCTTCCCCCTCCTCCCTCCGCACATCCAGGCGGCGGCATGGGGTCACCCTGACTCAGCCTCCTCTGCAGCCTTCAGCCAATCACGCCGAGCTCCATGCCCATGTAAGGAGCACCCGTCGTTCTGGATTGGAAACCAGGGCACCAGGGCGCTGTACAGAAAGTTTCCCTGCCTGAACTGCGGCTGTGTGGGGGCACAACAGCTTATCTCCGCCCCCTCTGTGTCCCAGTAAGAGGACCAACCGAGGCCCGGCCGAATGCTCCCTGGAGTCACTGGTCACGTTACCTTATGTTATAGGGTATTCTGTGTTATGTTATGTCACGAGATAGGCTGGTACATTCCATTAGGGTCATTTAGAGTAAAGTGTGCTATGTTACGATATTATATGGTATATGTTGTTACTGAATGTATTTTGTGTTATGTTATGATATGGAGTTGGATCATAGGTTATAGTGTACCGGTTTGTCCTGGTATGTGGTGAGTATGGACGGTGTATCATGGTACAGCACAGTATGAAACGTTATGGTATATTATGTACTGGCTGGTATTTTGTGTTATTGTACAGTATGTCATGATGTGGCATTGTATGTTACAGTAAGTTACGTTATGGTTTGATATGGTATGTTATGGTAGAGTTGGGTTCCTTATGGTTCACTATGTTGTGGAATACTATTGTCTGTCATGGTATAGTATGTAGAGTACATTATATTATGGTATTATAGTTTGTGTTTTGTTACAACCATGTGCATGCCATGTGCCCGTCCAAGTGCAAAGATTCATGGCTGTCCAATATTTTATGCAAGAGATATGCTGCTACCTCCGACCCGAATGATGGATTTATTTATTTATTTATTTAATGCGTTTTTATATAGCGCGGACTTTACCCGAAGGTGTCAGAGCGCTTCACATTAGGAACAGTAACATTACATGAGGAGAAAATTGCAAGTGACATAGTGACAAGTGGCATGGGACATGAGCTTCAGAGACCACACAGGCCCCTCTTCGCCTGGAGGGAGTGAGCGGCCTGCCAGGGGAATGAAGGAATAGAGGCCTGCCAAGGGAATGAAGGGAGAGAGAGCCCTGGCAGAGCACTCGCAACGGCTCGTGTTTAGACCTTACACGCGCGCGGGCACGTGATGGCCCCGGGCCTGCGGGCAGCAGTCAAGCCTCATCGGATCTGGCTTGAACAACAGCTCTAAGGTGAGCACCGCCTTCCATTTCAGTCCGAGATTATGGCGAATGCTTAATAAAGTACTCTTGGACAGTAAATGGATACTTTGAATTTTTCAAATGTGCTCCTTGCCTGTTGTGGCTCCAGTCCTTGAGGGCAGCAACGGGATATGAAAGCTTACATGTATCATGAACACGCAGCTGGCCCTTCAGTGTTCGTGTCATGCCTTCTCCTGTACAGAGGTATGACTGCACTACCCCAATGAAAGAAGACATTTGATTGGAAGTGAATTAATTTAACAAGCTTATGGGTAGGCTACCTTTAGAGTACATGCGTTTGGTGCCAAGTACCAGTTGGTTGTAGCAGTACCCCAGGGGAGCATACCACTCCAACCGAGTCCATGTGGGCCAGTGTTCCTACACCTGAAGTTACCAGACGGCGAGAATACCATGGCCGATTTGACCAAACTCACCCAGGACAGTCACTGGCTTCAGTAGCAGAGGATCAGTCAGGATCCTGCCCCACCCCCTCCTGCAGAACGGGGAGCATGATACATCCCCAAGCCTTCCTGACATAGCACCCCCCTCAGCACAGCGACCAACTTGGGCTGCTAGCTCAGATTTACCACCAAATGTGAGTAGAATAGTCTCCGGAAGAAAACCTCTAGTTTTCCCCCTGGTAAGTCTGTGCCTTCGAAGTTATTCCTCATTTTGTGGACTGAAAATCCTACTTGTCATCATTACAGACCTGGTATATTCCCAGGTTCCAGACAACTTGTGATTGGGCCTTTAGTTTTGATGATGTTTTTGTTACCTTAAAAATAAAAATAATCCCGATAATATGAATAACACCTTATTTTTGTAGCTTCATAGCATACTTCTGCCGTTTTTAAGCGCTGTAAATAACAAGTTTCAATTGCTCAGTTTGTTGTTACTCAATTGCTGAGCTGGTAGGAATAGATTCAGCCTTGGGATTCAAACTGGTGATTAGCAGCTCACCACTTATTTCAGCAGTGAGTGTTTTACGCATTGAAATATCGTGATGGCAACAAGGGGAGCTCCAGACAGCACTTGAATGGACCACTTGTTCGGTAGTCCTAGTGGATGGAGGGCATTTCACCCAAGCAGGTGGGATGTCAGGCATTCGAAGGTACTAGCATGACAGATGTGCACTGGGACTCATTCAGACCCTGCTATTTCTAGTCTCACTGTGCAGGTTTCATGCCTTTCCAGAACTTTTCTGTAGCATCAGTTAGGATCTCAGTGTTGGTTGCTCCATAGACTGGATACAAGGCCCTTCAAGGTTCTTTCTCCTTTTTAGGCTGAGCCTGGGCAGCGCATGCGCTGCCCTGTGAGGCATCATGTATTCGAGTATGGACTTGAAGCCCCACCCACTTTCCGCCCTAATTGTCATTGGCTTGTGTCATTGTACTTCGTAAATGCTGGCTTCTGATTCGTTAATAGGCTTGTTAGTCCCTCCTTAGTACCGCTTTGTCTTCATTTGTAACCTCCCATGAGGACTTGCCCTTTTACTTCTGTTGTTACACGGTATGTTTTATTTAGTCTGAAAGCACTATTTTCTTTAATGAGTTTCTTCTACTGTACGCACGACATGCTTTCCTGCAACATTCAGCGCGCCATGCGCGCTTTCACTTTCCAAGCAGCCCGGGACAATGGTGGCCGCTTCTTTGAAATGAAATAAGTCTCGCATTTACAAGAATTTGAGCTATTGGCATTGTAAATGACAATGCCTTTTATTTATGTTAATTATCAAAACAAATAAATAAAAGGCATTGTCATTTACAATGACAATAGCTTAAACTCTCGCAATTGCGAGACCTATTGCATTGCAAATGCTTGTTTTAGATTGTTGAGGGCCTGGCATTTTACCAAAAAATAATGTTTTGCATAAACCATAACAAAACAAAACAAGAATTGGCAAAAGACTGGTGGCCAACGCCAGACCTATTGGTTTTGCCGATGCTTGTTTCATATCTGGCCACAAGCTCATTTTGGCAATTTTACTACTTAACTGCACTCCCTAGTTAACTAACAAAAGATTGGCAACTTATTCAAATTTTGCCCAGCCTGAGGTGTATTTATACCTGTGTCACAGACAGCTGGCAGACAAAACAGGAGCGATCCATGACCGATGAGTAGATTGACTTTAGCCTAGCTAGTGCTGGTTAAATTTGAATGCAGGATGTCAGAGTGCACAATGGCTGACTCTCACCTTGAATTTAGGGAGCACTGTAATTCTTCAATTCACATTCACATAGAGCCATTTTCATACACATATGTGAACATGGGATATGTGATTGACTTTTCCTCGTTAATACATTTAAAAAAATTAATGCACATCTCACTTGAGCATGCCCAGTAGTTAGTAACTGCCCTGCTAAGATCCTGATTATTAACTAGCTTGTAACCTTTGTGATATCACCTACCTATTGATATAGGTATTACCATCAAGGCGGTAACAGCTGCTAGTTGATTGTAGGATATGCCGCCTCTACTTCTATGTTGGCCACAGGTACAATTCCTGGTAAAATCTCACTGCGACTCAACTTAACCCAGCAGTTTCTGCTGCTGATGAATGCTTCAGACTGTGCCTGAGACTTCCATAACCAATGGCGGGCATACCAGTACCGCAGGCAGGGGAGTAGCTTCCATCGGTGCAGCAGGTGCAGTATCTCCGGGGCCCAGAGGCCAGAGGGGCCCACTGAAGCCTGATTATTGCTGTATTTTTCAATTCAAACTGCAACCAGGGGGCCCTTTCCCTTCCTTGCACTAAGGCCCATAACGCACTATCTACGCCACTGACCCTAGGCAGTGTCCTGGAGTACAGAGGGTTTCCACTTGTTCAAGGCAAACTTGCTGTGGGCCCCAACATTTTAGATGTATAACCCTGGCCAGGAAAAGGTATATACAGATTAAGACACAACATAAGTCTCAGAGAGGTAGGTGTGGTGCTTCCTCTGACCCAAAGAAAACCAAGCTTTGAGGCAAAGCATGGTATGTGGACACTTCAGCCATGATTTGAGTTGCGCTGACACCTTGGCAATGGCACCGTCAGCTAGTGTTTAATTTGAGCTAGTGGTTTCCGGTGCTTGGCACCGGCATTTAATTGCTGGCACTGGCACTTAATTGCCAGAACCTGCATTAATGACAGCTGCTACATGGTGGCGCTCTTTATGCAATTTAAATATGAGCAGAAAAACAGTTGTTTGTTATTCAATATACATTAAAAGCAACTATTACCTGCCACCTAAGATATTCTTAAAGCTTTGGCGGCCTCGAACTGTCTGAATTGTCAACTTGTAGCAGTGTGATGGTTAGTAGTTGTGTAATAACAGTGGCAATGTGTGGTGCAAACTGTGGTGGCCCTCTGACGAGGGCCCGGCACTTAGTTTTTTACAAATTTAGCACTGCCGTCAAGCCATGATTGCAACATGACAAGCTGGCTGAGAATCAGATGTTATTTTTATGTACACCCCATATCTCAACTCCAGATTCTCAATGTTTTCCAATTATTCATTTTAAGCTATTCGACATTGCTGTTGTCTGTTGCTGCTCTCGACTTCTTTATGTACAATCAGTTATAAACAGCTAGATTTGGAGCATTGTTCAGGTTAGTTTCTGGTTTTGCTTGCAGGAACCGTCTCGCTGCTGCAAGAAATGAAAAATGCGTCTGGGCTACCTATGCAATACGGAATGGTGCAAATATATGTGTGCCAAAGTAAACATTTGTGTCAGGGCAAAAAACACGGAGCAAAATTATTTCAACATTCTCTTCTTTTTAAATACTAAAGATTGAACTTAGTTTAAGGCAAATTTATATGTTTGAATTTTTTTGAAAGAGGTACCAAAATTGTGCAAAGCGCGTTTGCTACAGTTTTTAAAAAAGATATTCAAAGATTGATGATTCTTTTTTCAAATATTGATTACGCTTTAAAACAAGCATTTACAATGCAATAGGTCTCGCAATTGCGAGATTTTGAGCTATTGGCATTGTAAATGGCAATGCCTTTTTTAATATTAAAAGCCATTGTAATTTACAATACCAATAGGTCAAAGTTTGGCAAACGCGAGACCTATTGTATTGCAAAGTGCGGTGTCCCTGAAGCAGGCGCCGCGCTCACCATTAAAGTTTATTAAAAAAAAGCTGAAAGAAAGCGTGGTGTCCCTGAAGCGTTCATCCTAAAAGTAATTTTTAAAAAAAGAGTTGCCATTGTACCGTGAGTGCTGTGGGGGTAAGGGCAGCCACTTTTAAAGTTAGAGCGGCATAGCACTCCATATGAAAAGCATCCGCCATTGTCCTGTGTGGGCGCGCTGCAAATACAAGAAGCAGCCGCCTCTGTCCCCATTAGGCAATAAACAAAATAGTGCTCACCCAAATATATCGCAGACCATGTAACAAGCCAAGTAAAAGGTGCAGTCATTATGGGAGGTAACAAATGCAGACAAGACGGTACCAAGGAGGGACTAACAAGCCTATTTAGAAGTCAGCATTTACGAAGGACAATGATAGAAGCCAATGACAAATATGGGCGGAGAGAGGGCGGGGCTTCAAGTGCATACTCCAATATAGCATGCCTTGCAGAGCAGTGCATGCGCACTGCCTCTAGGCTCGCTCTAAAAGGGGGATGACAATATCAGTGAAACTACTAGCTTCACCAGTAACTAAAAGTAAGAACTCTAGGACCATGGGCCCTAATGGATTCTAAATTGCTACAATGAAACAGGATCCAAAGTTGTGGAGCAGTATACTGAAACCGCTGTTCGATCTGGTCTTACTGTCTGGAGATGTACCAGCATCATGGCAAGGGTCAATAATACAACCATTTCACAAAAAGGGACGCTAATAAGACCCAACAAACATCTGCGTGATAACCATCCTAGATGCGGTAGGCAAACTTTACAAAATACCTTTTGTTACATTTAACAGAATGGATGACCTGTCACAACCTGCTGCTGGTATATCAAAACAGGAATCAGAGCAGGTTGTACAACCACAGATATCATGGCTCTGACACACCTTATAAAGAAGGCAATACTCCTCAGAAGACGACTATAGGTTTTTTTGTGGGTTCTGCATCTGCCTTTGACAAGGTAAATCACAATCATCTCTGGTTTATGCTCTGTGAAATGGATGCAGATGCCAACTTGCTGCACCTGATAATTGCAGCACATACCAATCCCTAGATGCAGACCAAGCTATCAGATTGGGGTGTTTCAACTTTGATTGCTCAAAAGTAGAATTAAAGGCCAGATTAGGTGGGGTGGTGCAGATGGTGAGGGATCCATAAAACCTCTAGAAGAGCTCAGTGGTCTCATATTTAGCTATCCCTCAGTGTACGGCTTGCAGCCGTATCTGAGTGACATCTTATCTACCCACCATTGGCTCATTTTAAACCAGGTTTCGTTTTAATTTAGTCCATCTGATGGTGGCTCACCCATTGAGAGGCCAATGGAACAGAGAAGTTAGTGTCTGTCCTTGTAATAGACTGTGTCCAATTACGATGCACTTTGTTTTCCTTTTTACCACCCGAGTGGTGGGTAAGACCACGTTATAAATTTTAGGCAGTGATGGCATGCCTTGCTGTTTCTTCAATCTGTTCCTTATGAGCTAATAGCCTTATCAATTGTACATTTTGCTTCCCCCACTGTAAATATTAGGAAGCATCTGCCAGATTTTTATGTCAGGACTATATCTAGCTGATGGTGCCCATCATGTTTTTATAGATATGTTATTCTACTCTTAAGCACATGTATTTATTGTGAATGGTGGTTACTCTTTTTGTTTTGTACGTCTTCTCACTGTCCCGTTGACCTGCCCTAGATTTAGCTACATGTGAGGGTAGTGCCGGGTCTTCATTACCACTGACATGGTGGCAGACCACTAGATCAGTTTAAATAGCATGTGCCCCTATCCTGATACTTTTATGTATAGCTATTGGTGTGGGTATTGAGACTTGGGATTTAATCTAGGGTGGGCAGTGAAGGCCACTCTGCCGGCGAAGTTTGAGTTTTGCAACTCTGCGCTCAGCTTGGAGTGCGGATTTCGGCAAAAAACTCCACCTGCCATTAGCAGAGTGAAGTTTACTGGCGCGTGCTAACCCGCCCACCCCCATATCCAATCCAATCCATCCTCTTGGCCCATGTGCGTAAGTCAGCATTGATGTTTCCCAAAAACGTTGGTAACTGCTTGAAGTGGAAGCCGGGGGAATGAGTACATCTTGCCTCGTCAGCTCTTCTTCAGCTGTGTTGGTGTTCAGGCTCCGCCCCACACCATGCATCAATATGCACACTGGCTCGCCTTGTCATCAGTGCGGAAGGAACTTATCAAGGCAGGCTATGTCTACAGCTATGGTAAGCTCCGCCCCATTTACCTTACATTAGTGACTCCACTGAGCTCAGCCAGGCCCTGCCAATCAATGTTTTCTCAGGTCCCGCCTCCCCTTTAACCAAGAAGGACGCTTGATTTCATCTTTTCAACCTGCACTAATGACTGCATGCTACCCTCCTGGCTGGGGCATGCATGTGAACCGATCCTGGAGGAGTGTGTGAGCTGTGCACAGAGAAGGAGTTGGGCTGTATTCTGAATGTGTCTGTCTCACAACTGGTGCTCATGTAAAGTGCTCTGATACCAGAAGGGTCGAGTTCACACTATATAAAACTCCCCCCCAAAAAAAGAATGCAAACAAGAGCAGAGGTGTGGCCAAGGCGAGTCAGGCGTGCTGCCTTTCAGAGTGGGTGGGTAGAGTACCTTGTGCTTTGGGTTAGATCTGGGCCTACTTACTACTGTGGGTGAGGTGGAAGATGCGCAGCAGCAAGGGCGGAATCATGACTGTCCTTGAGGAATCTAAATAGAGATAAGAAAAAAAAATGCACATCTCCCCCAAAATTACTATTGAGAACGGGCTTAAGCAAGGCTGCATTTTAGTTCCTCTTTTCTTATTGCACATCTCAGACACAGACTAAAAATATTACACAAAAAAGCCACAGAATTTCCTCCATCAAAAGTAGGACACTGTCAACTTAGCTATTTGAGCAGATCACAAAGTTGTCTCCATATGCTCGGCACAAACTGTATTACAGCATTAACTTGCTGCTCTTCATGATTACAACTAGATGAATGGCCTACCGACAAACAACAAAACAAAAGTCCTAGCCTTTGGGAAGAATCCAGAGAAATCACACGGAAATTGGAAAAACTAGTAGAGTCAGAAAACTATTATGTTTACCTAGACAAGAATTTAACCTCTGTACAACATCTAAAAAAGTTGGCACAAACATATGAGTGCGTCCGATCAGGCCCCCCCCCATAACTGCATTTAGGGGAAAACTTACTCCACTCCTGACATATGGATCTATAATATCAAATGAAAAGGTAGTAACGAAATTAGAACCGTTTTCCATCCAAAATGCTCGCCTTTTGTTTTATTTAAGTTAAGCTCCACCCCTTATGCAATGACCAGACACCAACTAAGGGGCCGATTCCGATCTCGGCCGGTAGGGCTCCGAATCGGATTCGGATTTACCGGATCCGATTCGGAGCCCTGTTTCCCGACCGAATCGTACGCGGGTCCGGCCGAGCGAGTACGATGCATGCGCCCGCGAAATCACCGACCGACTCGTACGCGGCTTCAACACGCTCCGACCGACTCGCACGGACATGACTCGCACCGCGCTATGGAGACGTTTCCCGGCCGGGTAAGTACGATGCGCGCCGCAAGCAGTCCGACCGACTCGCGCCGTCCGGCTCGAAAGAGCTGTCGGAGCCGGACTTTGGGGGTCCGCGTCGGACCCCCCTAAACGCGTAGGTGCGTGAGTCGCACACAGGGGGGACCCATGGGTCACCCCTACCTGTGCATGTACGCCGCGATGCGCATGGACGCATACCCACTGTAGGGGGCGCCCTTGTTCGCCTCGCACCCATTGAGTCAATGGGAGCTCGCGTACGCATCGTACGACCGGCTCCCATTGACTTCAATGGGAGTCCGACCGAATCGAGTCCGATAGCATGCGAATGCATCGTACTCGTCCGGTCGGACTGCTGGGGTCCGATTCGGTCGGAATTCTCTCCGGGTCCGGCTCGGTCGGAGAGATTTCCGGCCCGAATCGGAATCGGCCCCTAAAAGTCTTCCATCAATTGAGACAGCCCACTTGAGTGGGAAAATCAATTTCTGTGATTGTTCCAACGCAAACCTGCCTCCTCAATAGGCTTGATATATCCAGAACCGACACAGATCAGATCAACTCATCTTTTTTCTGATCAAATTAATTTTGCTCTCCAAGATCATAATTTACCTCTGATAAATTATCTTTTGATGGTGCAACAGTTTACTGGCAAAAGAGGGGTTGGGAAAATTCAGGAGTCTTTGCCTAAGAGATCTACTCAAAGTATCATATCACAAACAGTGACTCATGGAGTCACTTTCAGCCCAACCAGAAGTACATCCTCTTCGGTCTAGAGGCACCAATAAAACAACAAGCATTTGCAATGCAATAGGTCTCACAGTTACGCGAGTTTGAGCTATTGGAATTGTAAATGATAATGCCTTTTATTTTTATTTTGGTTTTTAAAACATAAATAAAAGGCATTGTCACCGCACACCTTGCCTTGTTCTCCTTCAAATTTGCTTTACTGCACAACACAGCATTCCAACATCATCTGTTTGTAGCATACATTCTACTAGTAACCATTGTTTACATTAGTAAATGTTTTTTGGGAACTTTACTGCACAAAAATTGCATAATTTACTAGCAGAAATATAATATAGGTTGAGGGGTGCTTGAAAATCTTTCTTCAGAAAATAATTATAATGAAGGAGGATATTTTTAATCTTTAAAATATGTTTGCCTCGCTGGAGTACATTTAACCCTGAGACATACTACGCAGTTTCACACATTCTCAAAATGCTTGGATTTTATTTTAGGTAATATATACACAACATGGAGAGATATGTTAATTTGGTTGTAGACACAAGTTACTGGTTAAAGTTTCTGTGCACTTTCATGACACCACAGTTGCAGACAGATATCATTTGTTTTGTTGTGGAGAACATTCCCTCAAGTGATCAATCTGGCTGTCTCATTGGAGGCCCTTTGTTCCCTATCTGTGTTACCATCTTTTGTCAATGGGGGCTCAGGACCCCCAACCAGTTTCACAGGCAACGAAAAGATAAAGTGCCTGTAAACACATGCTGTTACAGTTAACACTTCTTTGATGAAAATACCGTACACGGGTCTGCACTATATGTTTTGTTGGTAATGGTTTCACTTTGCAAATTATAGTTTCATTGCGTAAATCTTTTGCCGTTTAATATTTAAATTTGCTTTCTTATGGTAAAAGTGGTGTATTCAAAATATGCAGCAAGGCAAACTACAAGGGATTTCTAGCACTTTGGTTTTCGTTCCTGGTCTTCTGGTTTAAGATTATATCCACAGACACAGCAAGAGCTAATCATGTTTTTCACACACTATTCAAAACAGGAGCTTCTAATGTAATAATTGTTAATATTAATAAGAGGTTATTTTCTAAAAAGTGCTCTTGTTAAGCAATGGTACAATGTTATTAAACGACACTGTAAAAAAATATGGGAGCATATTATCAAGGGCTTTATTGCCGCTTTAGCGGCACTTTTTGCCGCTAAAGCGGCGATATTTTTATCGCCCTATCAGCAAGCTGTCGCTAACAGGCGTTAGCGACAGCTTTCAGGCGATAGCGGGCGGTTTTTCCATCGCCTTCCATGCCAGCGATAATTATCGCTAATGACATGCAAGGTAGGCGTTCCCAACTAAAAGCGACTGAAAACAGTCGCTAACACAACTACCCCCTATTAGCAAGGCAGGCGAAGCGATAAAATAAATCGCGCTAAGCGCGTTTATCGCTAGATTTTATCACCTGCTACTGAGGATGACTTACCTGTTTGCAGTATAGGAGGTGGATTGTAATGCTAAATCCACCTTAGCGTTAATGCGAGAATATCGCTGGTTTCCCAGCGATATTCTCGCATTTTGCCGCTATCGCTGGAAATTTTATCGCAATGGAGATAAACCTTGTTAATAGGGTGTTATCTCAGCGATAATTTCCAGTGATAGGCTTCGTTAAAAAAAAATGCGCTAAGCGCGGTTAGCGATAAATATCGCAACTCCTTGATAATATGCCCCATGGTTCTGAAAGTTTTACAACAATTATTGCAAACGTTTTGTTCCTGATTTCAAGCATCAGCAAATAAAAAATTGCAAAATAGATATTTTCTCTAGGGGTTGCCAAACAGAACACATGTGCTTAACTTCGCAAAAAAACATGTTGGGAGACTGCTTATTATCTCTGTCTGTTTTTTGTTTCAGTTGGAAAAAAATGCGAAAAAATGTAAAATTTACTACCGCACATGCATTTGTGTTCAAAATGTGCATGAAAAACTTACTCCATTACAAAAAATATATAACGTAAGCTGCTATTTTAAATATGTCCTATATCTTTGTTTCGCTAGTGTGCTTTATGCAATAAAACGGAATACCTGATTACTCACATGCACAAAAGGGACTCCAATTAATTTAAAAAAATCTTATCTCATCTCGTACAGATAAGGTAATTTGGTTTCAAGCACAAGTTACCAGTTGGAGTTCTTTTGTGCTTTGTTGGCACCACAGTCGCACACAGAAGTTAGCATTTGTGGACAGAGCGGCAAGATGGCGGCTACGTGAGATTCTGCGATTCACCACTCATCTGACTCCCGGGGAAATTCAGTGATGACACCAGTGAGGGAGTATTAGAAAACATGCAATGGCCAGATATTGTTCGGTATATGGGCTGAGGCGAGTACTGGAGCGTCCATACGGCAAAGTGAGCATTTTTGCTTACCTCCTAATCCGGACGGCAGTAAGGGTACTTTCTGCTGCGGGCTTCCAGGGCCGCCACCCGCGACGAGGTAACATGCCGCCAAGGGCTCCTAAGTCTCAGCGTGGCCGTGGAGACACCGGGGCTACAGGCGACGGAGCGGAAATGGCCACAAGTCAGCGCGGCCTCCCGGCGACCCGAGGAGCTCCTGGTGGAAAGAAGACGGGAGAAGCTACTCCAGCAGCGGCAGGAAGCGTGGAGGCGGCCCCCTCGAAAGCGAAAGCCCGGGATCAGCGTCCAAGCGAGGAGGAGAGTGCTGTATCAGCTAAACTGCGGGTGATTCTGGGAATGTTTTCGGGCCGAGGGAAGGTCCAGGAGAGAGGCGTTCAGCGCGCTGGAGCTGTTGGAAGTACCGCGGATAACATCACTGATAATATCACCAATAGCGTCACCAATAGTGTCACCGAGACTCAACAAACAATGGCTGCAAGCGGTGAGGGGCTTGCAGCCTCGGCAACTGTAAATACAGGACTGGTGCCCTCTTTACTCATAAATTTAGACACAGGGACTACTACCCAGGCAACTACACAGGGGGAATCCCAATATGTGGAGGCAAATGGCTTAGTGGGAGAACAAGGGGGGAAGGAACTGGAGCAGGTCTCTAAGGATGGATTATGTGCTAACTCTAGACCTTCTTTGGCACTGCATTTATCAGTGGGAACCCCGGAAGGTGGCGATAAATTATTTTCCCTCAATGAGGACTCTGAGCCTGCCAATGTTAGTGTCAGCGCTAGCGGCAATGAGGTTTCTCTGGTTGAGGAGTCGGATTCAGACAGTTCCTTCTCTAACCCTAGCACTCAAAAGCGGCGGCGGAGCAAGATCAAAGGGGGGAAAAAGAAAACCCTGGGCGCAATGCAATCTGATTCTGATCAAAGCCATTCAGGGCAATTAAAATGGGACCATTCCACTATGCACTTTGATATCGATGACGGACCGACTCCTGATGCTACTACTCGAGGAGAGAGCAATGTATCTACCCTAACGTCATCCACCACTGCGGCCTCACCCTCAATGGATCTTATTTACTCAACTCTCAAACAGATTCAAACTGAGGCTCGACAGGAGCATAAGAGGGCGCACCATGCAACTAAGTCGATACAAGGGCCCATTAGGAAAATTAATAAAACTTGTACAGAAATAGCAGAAAGAACAACGGTTCTGGAAGAGCGAGTGTTGACGCTAGAGACAGGAGCAGAGAACATTACCCAACAAGTAACATTGAACGAAGTTAGGATGACGGATATCATGTGGAAGCTAGAAGATTTTGAAAACGCCAAAGGCGTAATAATCTAAGGCTACTGGGCATTCCGGAAAATGCAGAAGGGGAAGACATCCGAGGGTTTGTGCTTCGATTGCTGAAGGGCGGCTTTCCCGAACTCTCACATTGGGATTGGGATTTGGAAGTACAACGAGTACATCGCTTCCCACTCATGTTGAAGAAAAGGAAGGGCCAAACGGAAGGGGATAATAAACCCAGAGCAATACTAATTTTTTGGGGCAATTTTCTGCTGCAACAAGCAGTTTTTGACAAAGCATGCCCGGAAGCAAGGCGCTCAGTGGAGGGCCACTCCTTTTTTGTCCGGCCGGACTTTTGCCATGCAACGGTCGAAAGGAGGTGGAGGCTTCGCCAGCTTATCTCTCCCTTTCAAAGGGCTGGCTGTGAAGTGTATTTATTGAGCCCTGCCCGTTTTAAGGTCATCCATCAGGAAAATACAAGGGTCTTCACTTCGGAGATACAAGCTCAAGATTTTCTACGAGAGATATCAGGAGCCTCGGGCCATAAGGTCTCTTAAAACTGTAATACTCTGATATTTGACATATTGAATTTTTTGGTTTTGGTTTTGGTTTTGGCACAATGGAGTTTGATGGGTGGTGGTGGGAAGCAGTATCATGCAGGAGGCATCACAAGGGTCTTCGGACCTTTTTGCCGCAAGGTAGGGTGGGGGTGGGAAGCGGGGGTGGGGTGGGGTTCTGCAGGGGGTATGGCTGGTTCACTGGGGTAAGATATATGTAATGGCATGGAGCTCATATGGTATAGTAAATTATTTTTTTTCGAAGTCAATAGAGAATGTTATAAATGGCAAGGGGTAAGATTAGAATTGCTTCCGTCAACATTTGTGGCTTGAACTGCCCGCGTAAAAAGCGCAGGATTAATGAGGATATTCAGTATTTGAATGCAGATATAATATGTTTACAGGAGACACACATTGAAGCGGGGAGGCAAAGGGTGGCAGAACCAGCAGGTTACCAGTTAATTTCCTCCACAACTCAAGGTACACGGACTAAGGGGGTAGCTATTATGGCTCGAAGGAAGAGTTTTAGCTTCTCACGCTCTAAGGCGGATCACTTGGGCAGATGGGCTCTTACTTTATGCAATGCGGATACCTTCTCTTTCACGCTCTGTTCGGTTTATGGCTCAGGGCTCGACGATCCAGCTCTGTTTAATTGGTTAAGCATGGAACTAGTTGGGTGGCCATTGCCAATGATCATCTGTGGGGATTTTAACATAAATTTGAGAATTAATGCAAGGAAGTTGGGGTTGAGCTTATACAAAGGACGTAAGCCCAAAGTTTTTAAATCATTGTTGGATCTATGTCAGATTCATGGGCTTATAGATGCCTGGATCTCGCAGGATCCCAAAGACTATGGCTTCACCTTTTTTTCAGCCCCACATCAGTCACATGCTAGGCTCGATTATTTCTTTGTGTCCCAGAGTCTCTCGATTAACTATCAGATGTTTAAATTCCCTTGGGTCATGTCTGATCACAATCCGCTAGTTCTCGAGATCCCACTTCAGGCCTTAAAGAGGGAAACATCACGGTGGACCTTTGATAGAACACTCTTAACTGATCAAGAGTACATTGCACATATGAGAACATGGGTTCCGAGATTTATATCTGAGAATAAGAGTAGCACTCGGGTGGATATCGTATGGGATGCCCTGAAAGCAGGGATAAGGGGGGAAACTTCAAGGTATGGCTGGAGGACTCAGAAAGCAGCTAAACTCTATCTACAGGAACTTTATGCTAATTTAGCAGACACAGAAACACAATTGGTCGCGGCTATTATCAATGGGGGAGAGGTGGGCCAGGCACAGACTAGGGTAGCCCTAGCCAAATCTAAAATATTAGAAATCTCTACAAAGAAGGCGGCAGGGAAATATACAGCGTGGAGATCCAAAATGTACGAATGTAGTGAGAGAGTGGGACATCTGCTTGCAGTACGCACTAGACAGAGGGTGACTCAGGGAGCTATTCTAGCAATTAATGATCCTCAAGGAGGGGAAGTCTCAGAGGCCCCAGACATTCGGGCTGCTTTCCAATGCTTTTACCAATTACTCTATACTGAAGATACAAAGGGAAGTGAGGAAGAGATGTGGGATTATCTAGCGGAGATGCCTGGGGAAGGGTTAACTAGGGAGGAGAGAGAAGTACTAGAGGCTCTCATTATGTGGATGAGGCTGCAGGTGTTATTAGTTCCTTGGCTAACGGGAAGGCGGCAGGCTCCGATCTTATTCCAGGGGAATTTTATAAAAAACTGGCTCCCTGTTTATTAGAATTACTGGTGGAAGTCTTTCTTAAAGCCCAGTCAGGTCAGAGGGCACCCACCTCTTGGGGGTCGGCTAATATGGTGGTCTTTCCCAAAAAAGGGAAACCAGTTAATGAGCTGGGATCCTATAGGCCTATAACGCTAATAAATAGCGATGTCAAGATCTATGCCAAGATTTTGGCAAACCGGTTAGCTGGAGTGGTTAAAAAACTAGTTTCTCCGGTCCAACATGGGTTTGTTCCGGGTAGGAGCACAATCGACCATATCCAGAGGGTGATTGCTCTCTTTGATGCAGCCGAGATTACGGGAGACCCTATCGGGCTGATCCTGCTAGATGCGGAGAAAGCCTTCGATAGGGTCTCCTGGCCGTTTTTATGGGCAACTCTTGAGAGTAGAGGGTTTGGCGCTGGCTTTGTTAAGGCTATTTCAGTAATGTACAACAACCCGGTGGCCAGAATCGCCATCATGGGGGAACTGTCAGGTCCAGTGTCAATAAGCACGGGGACGCGTCAGGGATGCCCATGCTCCCCCCCTGCTATTTGCTCTGTACATTGACCCTTTGGTCAGGAGAATTATGGATAATAATCAGATCTTAGCTGTACATAGCGATGGGGGGAGCACTAAGATCTTGGCGTATGCCGACGATCTAGCCATCATGACCCCTAACCCACTTGGAGCACTAGCTGAAATTGAAAGGAAAGCAGAGATTTTTGGGCATATTTCGGGGTATCGCCTTAACTCCAACAAAACTCTTGTTGTATTAGGTAAAGGACTCCAGGCTAGTGACCCTCGGATTGTTCAGAAGGCAACATATTTGGGGGTCGAGATAATGGCAGAAGTGTCTAAGATTGTGGAAACCAACCTGGATCCATTGCTTCCAAAATTTAAAGCAGATTTTCAGCGTATAGATAATCTTAAATTAAGCCTTGTGGGGAGGTGTAATGTCATCAAAATGGTGTTCTTACCAAAAAATTTATATTTTTTTAGGGCAATTCCGCTGGCTATCAATAATACATGGTTCAAAACGATAAACCAGCTATTTACCAAATTTCTCTGGGCCAATTGTCGTCCCCAGAGAGCTCTCAAATTCTTGATGCTACCCAGGGAGAGAGGAGGATGGGCGGTCCTGAACCTTCAGCTATATCACTGGGCTGCTATATTATCCAAAATAGGAAGCCTAATCGGGGTGGAAATTGATCAATCACAGGGGGCGGGTCCCGTTTCAATATATGATTTATTGTTAGGGTCAGGGGTCAGGGGCTGTCTCCTATATTATACTGATTTTAAGTACTACAAAAGAGTGAAATTTAAGACACTAATGTGTGCTTTTAAAACCTGGGTTTCCGTTCGTAAAAGGTTCGGTATGGGCCTAATCCATGCTTACACCCCACTGTATGGTAATAAATCTCTCCCCAGCATTTTTAATGATGGATTTATGAAAATATGGAACAACAAAGGAGTTAGGATGGTTGGGGACATTATGGATGGAACCGGGATGAGTACATTTGACGTAATTAAGGAAACTTTCGGGGTGGATAATAGGCATTTTTTTAAGTACCTCCAGATAAGAGATTTCTTAGGGAGGAAAACCGGAGGCAGGAATGGTTTTGATCGAGTGACGTTGGTTGAGATACTACTCAAGGGGTCTGGTACACTCGGTGGGATCTATAAAAAGTTAATGGAGACAATGTCGGATGACCTACCCAAACATCTGGAATGGTGGCAAGAGTGGCTACAGGTTGAAGCGGGGGAAATGGAAGATTCTTTAAATATGGCCCAAACCTCTTGTATTGCTACAAATCTCCAATTACAATGCTTCAAGACCTGGTTTAATCTCTACATAACACCAGAGAAGATTTCCAAATGGGGAGGAGGTGCGGGAACAACATGTCCACGTTGTAGCCATCCTGCGGCAGATATCGTGCACATGTTTGCTTCCTGCCCTGAGCTGGGCCTGATCAAAAGGGAAGTCGGTGCCATCCTTGAATCCCATTTGGGACAGCGAGTAGAGATGACATCCCAGCTGATAGTATTGGGGGTGAGTAGCTCTCATCTACCTGCCCGGGCTCAAACTTTACTCTATGTCGCTATGACAGTGTTTCGACTCTGTTTGGCCACCCATTGGCTTGATCCTGTACCCCCTACGGGACAACAATGGCTGGGGAGATTCCTAGCAGTTTTTAGGCTAGAAACTGCAGTATATGCCAGAAGGGGGCAGAGATCAAGAGTCACGGGGATGGGTATATGGGCTCCTTTGACAAGATGGTTGGAAAATTGCTAAGCGGCGGGTTGGAGAAATAAAGTTTATATGTATTTTTGTTTCTGCACCAATCCGGTGCTTTAATAAGGGCCAGTTATTGTTTGCCTCTATCTCCAGATTGTGTTTCTCGCCAAATAAGCCTTTTTACTCTATTGCTCCTTACGCTGTCTCCCCTTTGCCTTTTTTTTTTTTTTTTTTTCAAGCCAGAGGCTGAATACATTTCTTTATTATTGGTTTTCTTCTTTTGGGCTTTTCTTTTGTCTTACTAGGACCAGCCAGGGTGGGGCGGGTGGGAAGCTCCTAGGGGTGGGAGGGGGTGGGAAATATTGGATATATTTGTATTTCTTTATATGTTGTATACTCTTGGGTACTAAAAATCAATAAAGAATTGTTATAAAAAAAAAAAAAAGAAGTTAGCATTTGTTTTGTTGTGCGGCACGTTCTCTTAAGAGCTTGACGTTACTGTCTCGTCAGAGGCCCTTTGTTCTCTATCTGCGTTACCATCTTTTGCCAATGTAGATCAAGCACATCCACACAATTTCACACGCAAGTAAAAGAACGAGCCTTGGCGTTGGCTCAAAATCCAGATCTAGGACTTTAAATTAAAAATAAATAAATAAACGGCATCTCGGGAAGGGCAGGGGTGGGAGAATGATAAAACGAGTTAGGGGAGCTGCAATAGTTAAAGCGCGCATGGCGCGCTGAATGTTGCAGGAGAGCATGCCGTGCCTGCAGTAGGAAAAACTCATTAAAGAAAGTAGTGCTTACAGACTAAATAACACGTGCTTCTGTAACAACCGAAGTAAAGGGGCCAGTAGCCATGGGAGGTTACAAATGAAGAGAACTACGGAGGGACTAAAAAGCCGATTACTGAATCGGAAGCCAGCATTTATGAAGGACAAAGACACAAGCCAATGAAAAATATGGGTGGGGAGTGGGCGGGGCTTCTATTCCATACTCTACTACAGCAGATCTCCAGAGCAGCGCATGCGCGCTGGCTCAGGCTCGACCTAAAAAAGTCTAAGCAGTGGATGTGATATACATTTGCCAACGGTTCCAGATCAGTTCCCTTTATTTTGCCATAGTACAAGAATCCTTCGGGTAATTATATTGAAGGAGAACATCTTTGCCAGTTCTTTACCATACATGCAGCAAAATGGTGCAAATGTAATTGGCTTGTTTTTTGCACCAATGCAAAGTTTTTGGGACAATTATCCTATCATTTCAGCTGCAGATTAATTGCAACATTTGTTGCATTCCACTCTCTCTCTTTACTGTCTCTCCGGAGAGTCAGAACCTGTACATTACATGCTCTCTCTGTAGTGTACATATGTTTATACATGATGGGGACAGCCTCGGGTGCCTCACCTGGCATCACCAGCAGGTTGTTTAATTATACCCCTCTCAGGCGGTAAAGTGCCTTTTAATGCTATCACTGTGCTGTTATCCTGATACCGCTGAGATTTGGTTCATGTGCCAGGGGTACAGAGGCATGTAAATAAAAAATGAAAGTAGGGAGAAATGGGAGTGGGTGGGGAATTTAGCAAGAACGAGAGATACTACAGTAAGAGGAAGAAAGAGAAGGGGGAGGAAAAAGAAGACGCGAAGGGGGGAGGATGGTAAATAAAAAGAGAAAAGTCAGGGTTAGATGGAGGAGAAAGTGAGGGAAAACCAGAGAAGTAAATAAGTATATTCAAGAACAGAAGAGAGCAAAAGGAAAGAGAAGGGAAAGGAAGTGGTGGCATGAAAGCAGGTTTTTCCTAATGAGCAAGTGGTTGATTCTCTGAAGGGACCTGTAAGAGAACAGGAGCCCCCTTGAGTTACCCTCATAGGCGGGCCACTACAATTATGCGACATGGAGAGGCCAAATTATGTGGCCGAGTTGAGTAAATTATGCGTCAAGAAAAGGCAAACTATGCGGCGCAATGTAGCCCCTTTTTTTATAGTAATACATCATAATTTTGTCATATTTACACTTGTTAACACTGTCTGGGCATTGGTTACACCTCATTAGTACCAGTTGCACACCCAAACATAGCAAGAAGCAACAGAAAGATGACCAGTCAACCTTTGCCAAGGTCCTTCCACCATGCTGCAAAACGTGGCAGTGTGTTTTTAATAAGGTTTGAACCGTTTGAGTTAGAAACAATATTTTTTGTTAAAATCTGCAGATTATACAGCCGATGATGGATTGAGTGGCAAATTCATAATTATGCAAAAAAAACGCCACAGCCGCACAATCGCATAATTCCAGTGTCCCTGCTCAGAGGCAAGTGGCCTAGGAGTGCAGAGTGTCCCCAAGCTTGTTAATGAAGCTGTGTAAGTTGAATAATGTGACTCCAGGGGAGGTTGGATGAAGAGAGATTCCACACCGTAGCAGTGCTTAAGTTGACCCAGTGGATGCACTGGCACCAGCACTCATTTTTGGGGACTGGCACTAATTTTTCTCATCAACCTTTCACCCAAAGCAAGAGAGAGAAAACACAAAAGGGGGAAGAAAGAAAAAGACAGAGAAACTGCGACAAAGAAAGAAAGCAGGGATAAAAATGAACTTGAAAGAGTAAGATAAAGAGACAAGGAGTGATTGGAGGTGAATGAAAGAAACATTAGGTGGAATCAAGACTAAGGGGCCCATTACGATGCCGGACGGAAAAGCCTTCCGTCCTCCATGGTGTCGTAAAAATACCACCTGCACGACCCGCGGCATTTCCGTCAGCCAAATTATGATGCAATGTATGCAAAATCACACCGCAGCGGATGGATGCCACAAAAGACCGTCCACCAAGGTCGGAAAAGCTGCAAATCCGACTGCGGCAGATGGGGAAAGCTGTTCAACGGCTTGAAAAGGCCGCTCCTGCCGCGGCATGACCGCACGGCTAATTACGATGAGAATGCGGAGCTGGCGGACCGAGCACTGCGTCCGACCGCCGCGCACACATAGGCCAAATGAATGGTGGATGGAACCAACTTCACAACAATGCCCAAAGTGTGCCTGTGCTCCCTGCCACCCTCAATCACAACACACACGCCACAATGATACACCTCAACTTGCTCCTGGTAAGGAAAGCCATGCGCAGCATGGAAGAGACATCTGGAGGTCATCACTCATGTGGACACACCCACATGCCACAGTATGAAACCAACCCCTTCCTGGACCAGTATCCTTTGCACACCACAAGCCGAGACAGAGAGACAGGACACACCTCACACACTTCACATATCTCCACCACTACCGTGCATCCTGCACCCCTCATACAATTACACCATGCCCCCAATACAATGCCCAAATCCACTGACTCAGAGTTGAGAGTGACGGTAGACGTGACAATCAGGGTAGAACCACATTTGTCTGGGTACCTGGTCCAACACACCCTACTTGCACGCAAGACTCAGATGTGTGCAAGGATCCACAGCAAAGTAAATACCGCAGGGACCATCCTACGCACTGTGCGTGACATCAGGAAGCGGTGGGGCGACCTCAAGGGCCGGGTCAAGCAGCGGCTACAGGGAGGGGTGAGTCACACCACGGCAAATCCTCAGACACCTCTGAGCATGTAGCAGGTTCCCCCCCGGCCAAACGGCAGAGGTGGCGTCTGAAAAAGACCCCGTCAGGATCACGTGGCACAGCACTATGCCGTACCAGTTCTCGGAGCAACCGCTGATGTCACCACTGTAACACCGAGCTTTGACTGTCGTTGTAAATACCAAACTACATTGCCACAAGGATGGGAGTGTTCGCTTGGACTTTGGAACTCTACCATTGTGTGTCCTACCCTAACTATCTGTGTACCATCACCTCCTACTTCACCCCTCACATGTCACACATCGCAAAATAAACACAACTCACAACAGTATGCCTTCGTGTCAAGAGCATTCTCATCACAGTAAGTGGCATGTTGACTCACATTGCAATGTATCCTAATATGTAAAAGCAAAAATCCATTGAGAGAGTGGAGTTACCTGGAAAGACACAAGGAAACAACAGAGCGTTGCCATATTATGCAATAACCGCAAAAGCACACCACGAAGCAACACTGTACAATATGCACTACAGATAACACCGGCAAACACCATCAACATGGACAGCAGGGGTACTGGAGCACACAACTGCACCTCCCAACACAGATTCGCCCTTAGCATCCCGGTGAATGCAGTCCAGTTGAAAAGCTTACTTCTGTTACCGTTGTCGTGTGTCACCTAGGTTGGTGCAGGTCAGTGCTGTGAATCTCTAGACACATGTGTGTCGCGTTATCCTCCCACATCAGTAGGGGTAAGATACATTGTGATCGGTGTCTGCTGAGGAAGCTGCCAGATTCTACTCGGATCTCTGTACCTCTCCCTGCCCAACTAAGGTGAAACACCTCAGTCACAGGACAAGTAAGCATCATGACTGAACAGCATATACCAGAATGCCAAGGGGTGAACTGTGCTGGGAGGTGAAGCAGTGTGCTCCCATCCCCCTAATAACATCATCATGGACATGACGGAAGTTGTCCCAGATCACACAGCGCAGAACAATGAAATCCTTAGCAGTGTGCCCACAAGAGCCGGCATCACAACCAATGTTCCCTCTAATTTTTTCCCTCTGTGGGCGGCAGTGTAGGGTCTATGTGCGCTGCAGGGAAGGCTATGTGCGCCAGGAACCAGACCGCTCATGTGGGTGCAGCGCCAAATATCACTCCAAACCTTTCCTTAAAAAAGTGAAAAAACTGTGCATTTCCACACATACAGCGCCACGTTAAGGGCCTTAAGGCAGGTTTGCAAGTTGGATACACACACCATGACATGAATTGGTTACACAGGCAAGTACACTTCGGGTTTAGAAAAGCACAAGACTCCAACAGTGGAACCATCATAAGATTTTACTGCTGTATGTGTAATGTTACTTATTGTATTATATATCTGGATGCAGAGACAGAAAGAAGCAGCAAAACACTAGCCGGGCGGCACACAAGCTAAGCAAAGATTTCAAACTTATGTGTTACCTAAAAGAAATGCAGCAAGTCCAAAAGCACGACGTGTAAAGCATGATGGTGCTCAGACCTGTCCAATCGGCCTTCTCTGTTCAGGGGCACAGGAGCTAAATTATTGGCCATGCTGGAGAATTATTTCCAAGCAGCTCCGGGCGGCCGATTCCAGTCCACTGGTAAGGGAGAGTGCACTGCTGCATCATGCAGTCAGGAGACAGCGGTGAGAGGGTCGGTCATCACCAGTGGAAAGTCAAGGTGCCGAGGGGAAGAAAAAGAACTACAGAACGAACACAGTAAGTATAACCACCAGCCACTGTCAGTCACAGTATTAACAGTCACAATCAAATTGATTTAATTTTGGGAAAGAGCGTGATATTCTTTCTTTGGAAGTTCCCGACCGCCTATTGAGGAACATCTTAAGCAAAGCCGTAAGCCATACACAGGGTATGGTAGCACGCCCGACTTGTTATTGGCAATGTAAACTTTGGAACACAAGTTGGTGAATTACCTGGTGTGTATTCTAGCACCAAATGTTAAAGTTTTGCCGAATACATCCGCCTTTGACAGAATTACTGAATAACGCAATCCACAGTAGGAACTGAGCTACAATTATGAACTAAGTGGTGGGCAAATTAAAAAATTGTTTTTCTTATTGCAGTGCTGGCTGCAGGCACCGAGAGAGTGTGGGAATGGTGCCATAGCGTACACTCGGGGCCTCAATGGCAATGTACGGTGATCGTGCTTACTGGACTTCACAGTTTTGCCAGGGTCGGTGACTGAGACTATGCAGGATGTTTTTCATTTTACTAGCCTTCCCCTAGAAGGCATTGCTGCTGCTTGGGCAGGTGGCTGGGCCCCCATAAAACAGCATGCAAGGGGCCCTGAAAGAAGCAAAAACTTCTGGGAGCCAGAGTGAGAAACTCCTGAGGAGAACTGCCTGTGGCTCTCCATGCGCTCTCCATGGGCTCCGACACATCTTTAAATTGCAGCTATAGACTTTTTGCTGCCTCCCCGGCTGAAGCACTAAAACACGTCGCAGCTCAAGACTGAAAACAAAGCTGTTCTCAGGCACTGGTCGGAAAGCAGCAGTCTGGTAACTCACCCTAGGGTTGATACCTTCACCAGAGAAAAATAAGCCATTAGTTGTTATTGAAAGAGTCTGCAAAGGCCTGGACCTGATACTAAACAGGACTGAAAACAAAATTGAATTTATTCATTTGTAATGTGCCATTTCTTTATATGTTTACTTTAAGTGTTAGTCACTCATAGATCATCTCCAGAACACTTTTAAAACTGTTTTCTATTCATATTTGTTCTTTGTAGTATGTACAGATAAATTGTAAAAATTCCAGCTTTAAGTGATTTTGCTTATTTTTGTACTGTCCGCAACATCAAAGTATCTGCCCTGCGTTCATTTGATTTCAGCAGTATGTGCTTATCTGTATTACGGTGCAATAAAGTTCAAAGGCATGGGAGGTATGAGATGTTTTAGGGTGATTTCTTTATTTCTATATCTTCTGGGCACACAAATCATATCTCAGAATCTTAACTTTCCATTTCAGGGGTTTTGAAGCAGTTTCAAGATACTGTAGGTCTTATTTATCGAGAGGATGTAATTTCCAATATTTATCTCTTTCCATGCACTTCATCGCTTGGTTTCACTCTCGGGAAAATGCCACACTAACTTTCAAACATCTGGCACTTGTGTCGCTTCTAAGTACACAGAAACCATAGAAATGTGAAATGTAATATCTAAAAAATTGGCAGCTAATAGAGAATGTGTTCTTTTCAATGGTTTTTGGTTGTGGCCTCTGCTAGAGGTGAGATTTAAAAGCTTTTGCAGCCCATACCTGCACCACTTGCGTTTCCACCTTATATGTCTTTGCTGTTATCTTACAGAGCACATTTTCCTTAACTCACATCCCCACTAAATGGACGCCATGCAATTTCTTGTGCCTTATAGCGGCTTTAAGATTTCTTAGAGTTTCTCGTTGCTTAAATGGGTGAAATTTCTGAAATTGTTATGTTTCCCTTGTCTTCACTGCTTGATTTTACTCGCGAGAAAGTGTCACTCGTAGCCGTTGAATGCAGCTCTACGAAGTACCATGCATTGCGCGTTATACTAACGCATTTAAAGAAAGGTTTCGGCATTACCGCAATGCCCGAGATTGTCGCGCAATGAATGGCACTTGTCTGGGCTGTTCACATATTCACAGCATGTTAATTAAAGCAGAATGTTGAGCTGTGTCTTGCGCTGCCTCGAATAAGTGGTTGCACTGTCGTGGCCGATTAGACGTGACAGCATGATAATGGCCTGGTATCACCGAAGCCTCGCAACATCACGCCGCCAACCCCCATCCGAGGTCCCAGCAACAAAGGCCATATGTGAGGTGTCCTCGAGTTGGGGGAGCCTTTGCCACACTAAGCCAGTCCTTATTTTTCAGCCGACAGCTTTAAGAATGCTGTGAATTGCAGATTTACTTTTCCCATTATAAATAGGTCACTCTTTACTCTGTAGTATTCTTTCTTCTAACTTTGTTCTGCAGTTGGCTGCTTTACCGTCTCTGGTTTTCTGAGACTCAGAGCTGGTACCTGGTCAGGGCTATCTTCAAGAAACTGGTAAGTGCATTACCATTTTGGTATTTGTGTATTATTTTGACTGTATATTGTATTGATTTCCTTTGGCAACAGCGAGACGACTAGGAAACAACTGTCATAACTTAAAGGGAAGAGCTCTCTGGGAATCTGATCCCTCTCTCTGTTCCCGTCCATGGCTTCTCTTCCACTGGGTTGATATACTTCCAAAACCAGGAGCAGGCCAGAGAGGAGTTTATGTCTGGCGTTCCACAGATCGTGGTCGAGTCGACACTTTCTGTGTTCCTCTGATCCCTCAATGAAGCACTTCCATTCTAGCCACAGTCCTGTTTGTGTTAACATCCAACTCCGTGACTCGCTTGCTTCATTGACTAGAGTCAGCATCCTTTCAACTGAGCTTGTGTTTCTGGGCGGAACAAGAAGCAACATTTAAAATGGTGCTACATGGCATGTGCGTGCAGAAACAAACTAAGGGGCTTATTTACAATCCCCTGGCGCTGCCGGTACGTCACTTTTAATATGGGAAAAATTGATGGCCCAGCAGCTCATGGGGCTTGTAAATAAGCCCCATAGTTCCAGAAGAAGGAAGCACAGGCTGACAGCTGTCTCTTGCTTGACATGCTGTGCAGTTGGCACTTGGCACAGTCATCAGTAGAGTCTAAGTGCAGGGATATGGTAGGTGAGAAAAGAGGTGGACATTAAGGTTGTTAACATGGTGGTCCTTGTATTGAAATAGTCTTTTTCCATGTTGTGGAACTTTGTTTTCTTGTATTACAATGGTGCTATATATTCCTGTATAAAGTTGATTATGGTATGATGAAGGTTTGATGCTGCTGCTCAAACTAAGATAACAGCAGGAAGTCGCAAGGTGTGTGCCCTGTAATCCGTCCCGAGCTCTGATGTCATTGTCAGGGGCACCTCTTGAGCAACCCCTCCCCCCTCAAGGGGCTGTTGCTTCAGGTCAGTGTGTAAGGAGAAGACACTGGAGCACTTCACACATCTGTATCGCAAGCAAATGCAACCTACCTATCTTTACCACCCCTGCCCCTCCCCAACCCTGGCTAGGTGCCATAGACGTGCGTAAAGCACGCACTGCCTCAGGCTAGGCTGCATCCATGACAGGTGCATGACAAAGGCAGCATCAGTCCTCAGAGGCCCGAATATGTTTGTTATGAAAAGATTTAGAGCGAGGTTTGGCAATGCTAGCAGCGGGCCGCTGATAACCTCTTGTTGAAACTTGCTCTTTGGTTCATGGTCCGAGCCTCAACTGGGTGAGTGTGCACTGGTAAGCTTGGAAGCATTTGCATGGAAAATAGCACAGGAACAAAACACACCCTGCTATCACCCAGCAAATATAATAAAGAATCAAAGTAGTGGTTTTTATTTGGATTTCACAGAATAATTGGTTTCATGGCTGAATATTTTTCTGGTGATTTGCAGCAGTTCTCTTTTTGAATTTCTGCTTGCTTTAATGGGTGTAATTTCTTATATTTATATATTTCCCTCGTCTTCATTGCCTGTTTTAACTGAAAATGTCACACATAGCAATCTGAAACCTTGGCAGCTATGTGAATGTCCGTCATAATTCTCCTACACTCATAAATAATCTTTGGCAGCTATGGAAAAGACATGCATCTAGTCCAAAAGCAGGACGTATGCTTTACACGTCGTGCTTTTGGATTTGCTGCATTTCTTTCTCAATAGAGAGAGGCTGCGGGCTGGTTGTGGGCATTTGTGAAAGTATTCCTGTTAATCACAGCGCCCGTTATGCGCTGCAATTAACAAATATTTTCACAAATGCCCACAATCAGCCTGCAGCCTCTCTCTATTGAGAAAGACATGCATCAAGTCCAAAAGCACGTGTGCTTTACAGGTCGTGCTTTCGGACTTGCTGCATTTTTAATGGATCCCGGCTGCGGGCTGATTGTGGGCCTTTGTGAAAGGATTCCTGTTAATTGCAGCACTGTCATGCGCTGCAATTAACATAAATATTTTCACAATGGCCCACAATCAGCACCGAGCTGCGCTCTATTTTGAAAAGAAATGCAGCAAGTCCGAAAGCACGACGTGTAAAGCACACGTCGTGCTTTTGGACTTGATGCATGTCTTTTCTCAATAGAGAGGCTGCGGGCTGATTGTGGGCATTTGTGAAAATATTTATGTTAATTGCAGCGCATGACGGTGCTGCAATTAACATAAATATCTTCACAAAGGCCCACAGTCATCCCGCAGCCGGGCGCCATTAAAAATGCAAGTGAAGGAGCAACTTGCTAGTGAACGGGTGTACAGGCTTCTCGCAACCAAGAAATTGCCGTTTTTCGCCGCTCGCATTTTAAAAGTGGACTGCGGCGCGAAAGTGTGCGCGCTTTACACAGAACACTGCGCGCTCGGGCTCTCAAAGGTGCGCGGGCGTGCAGGCGCGCAAGTTACAGGGAACACTGATCACAACACATCCTGTCATGTGGACGATGGTGACATTGTCGCATTCACACACTCAAATACTGTTGCACAGGGATTTTCAAGTGACATGTACGGTCTATGCATGTTTACCCGCATGTACACCAGTCCCTGACAACATACCCATGCTAAACCTGTTTCACAAACGAAGTTATCTTCTCCTGAATGGGCACAAGTGCTGCGGTCACAGGGCAGGCATTGCGTATATAGGAACTGTTGCACGCCGTGTTCCTTGCTGTAGCAATGTCCTCCTCACTCCCCCATATGTGATTGTGGATATCCATTTGTGGCCTCACATTCCCACAACGAAAGCGGACTTCAATAAGTGTGCAGGCACAGTGTGCTTCTGTTTCAACAAGTAGTCGCTCCCACATCAGCCCTGAGACCTTCGAATTCCAGGTGCCTTGGCCATCCCGCGCGATTCAGTCTCTGCTGAACACGGCACTCCCACTTTTTTCCGCGGGACTGACACAAGAATCATCGAAAGCCTCTGATACTGAAGGCCGTTGCACACTTTTTTAAAACATGTGGGCTCTGGCCTTGTCCCTTCGTTTCATGCGATTTCTGGAGTTCTACCGGGTGTCATTCCTCCAATTTCCCGACTGCATTTAGCGGTTTGATATCACTACTCATGGCTGTACAGCTGAGCGCTGGTTCTAACAGTGCTCTCACGCCATGTCTGCCCGTCCTGTGGTCCAGTCGAACCCCGGTCAGTTGCAACTGTAACGTGACCGCATGCAGCTCCTCTTTGGATGTGTCCCATTAGCTGTGCTACGCATCAGTTATAGGCTAACCTTCCGCTATGCCTATTTCACTTGCGTGCAGCCTGTGTTCTACTGCCGAAGATGCCCCTTTCAGTGGTCCCTGGATAGCTGCCTTTCCTACACATCCCTTGCTGCCCTGGATCATGACCTGTGGGTGAGTCCTTTGTTGGTCCATGATCACTACTGCTCCGGTGATACACGTTTGTGGGATGCCTTCCAATGGGTCAGACAGGCTGACAGCTGCGCCTGTGCGTTTGTGCAAAGGCTCCTGTGCCATGCCTACATCGAACCTCTCCCTGGGTGCCATGGGATGCTCCTTTCAGCCTCGTGGTGCGAGGAGCACATCTGTTCCTTCATACTGCTGGATTGGATGGCGGTCCTTTTTGCTGGAGATGATTTGGATCGTCTTTTGGAACTGATTGCCTTCGAGGCTACCTGTACCTTCTTGGATTCGTAACTACATAACAGCAACAGGAACTGTTGGTGACTAATTCAATGTCCTTTTAACTTTTTCACACCTACTAACAGGAATTGTCATTCAGCTCTCTGACTTTTGCCCTATCTGCATTTGCTTTGACTCTGCTGACCTCTGCGGTCTGTTTTGCTTGGTCCCACAGACCTGAGCAACGGGGAGACTGTCATCTGACTGTCAAGGACATTGTCGACTGGCATGAGCCCGGCTTCCATCATGCAGCTGTAGCGCACGAAATTCACATGGCGTAGTCGTCTTGCAAGTACATTAGTATTTGTCTGTCACATGAGAAGTGTCTGCAGAGCTTTTTCTCTGCGCGGGCCAGGAGCACTGCCTGTACATTCTGTCCGTGGTCGGAGGGGATTGTCCGTTGTCATTCTGTTCTGGTCAGGCCCTAGCACCCCCACTCAACAATGTGTCACTGCTGCTAGAGGACACGGGTGCTTTTTAGAATTCATGGGGAGGCGGGCTAGTTGCCCCACACTTTGAGAGTGATCCATCCAGTGATGTTAGCGACAGCACATGGGATGTACATTTCACCATGTACTGGCTGAGCAATGGGTCTGCTGGCAAAGCCCATAGACCTGGGACAACACATTCAACTCCTCCCAGCAAGGGGTAGGGGGATATGCTCGTGGTTCTTCGTCCAGAGGGATTATTGATATGACATCTTGCTTCATGTGTTATGGATGTGTCACTATGGAAACTGTATATGTACTCATGCATTCTCAACTTCTTGTGGCACGGATGTTGCCTGTATTGCAACTGCAGTAAAAAAAGCACATTTCAAAGTGTGTCTTGTCTGCAACTTATCGACTTGTGTACACGCGCTTGCAAACCTCTGAGTGAGTGGGAGAGCTAGTGAGGAACTATAGCAATTGGGTCCTGTGCTAATGGGTGTTTCTGGGTGCTCAGTCCCTGCTTGCCCAAGTTCTCCAATCCTGCGCATAGTCCTGTATGTGTACAAAATGCCAGTAACAGATCTCAAAGTTTGTTAGACAACAGCAAGGCACGCAGACACAGTCATAGTCGCTCATTGTTCACTTACACTCAACGGAAGTAGTTGACGATGAGCTGTTGTCGCTGGTCAAGGCCTTCTTCCTCACCACTGTCATCGTCACTGGGCATGTGTGGGTTGGGTGCGGGGAGCTGCTGCTGTTCATCGTCATCCAGAATCAGGGGGATCCTTCTGCGCATGGCCAGGTTGTGTAGCATGCAGCAGGCGACTAACATCTGGCATACCTTCTGTGGTGAGTACTTAGGTGCACCACCAGTCTGGTCCAGGCACCTAAATCTTGACTTCAGCAGTCCAAAAGTGCACACCAACACACGACGTGTCCTCCCATGTGCATCATTGTTTTGAACTTCCCGCGGCGTTGTTGGATTCTGCAGTGGGGACAGCAACCACGGACGATTGGGATGCCCAGAGTCACCTAGTTGTGAGACAGACAGGCAAACAGTGTGATCTGAATGTGTGGGGAGAGCAGCATGTCACACATACATCACAGTCATTGACACAGCCCACTCACCAACAAGCCAGGCCCGCTCGGGGTGCAGATTGGCCATCAATTGGTGTATGGTGCTGTTCTGCAAGATGTAGGAGTCATGTGCCGACCCAGGATTCCTTGCACACATATGTGAGATGATCTGATCCGCCTGGCATACCACTTGTACGTTGATGGAGTGGTAGTGTTTGCGGTTCCTATAGATGTGTTCACTTGCCTGTGGTGGAACAAGGGCAATGTGGGTACCATCAAGGGCTCCCACAACATTTGGAATGCCTCCCAGGTCATAGAACTCCCCCTTCACAACTGCCAATTCATCCCTCCTCTGGAAGTGGACAGCTCTGTCCTTGTAAGGCATCAATGCTGACAGGACGTCACGCAACACCATGCTGAACATGGGCTGTGACATCCCCTCGGCGCTGGCCACAGTGTACTGGAAAGACCCAGTACCGGAGAAATGCAGTGCAGCCATACCCTTCACTGTAGCAGACAATGCAGCCGGATATTTATTTTTGGGCTTCAAATGGGGCTCCAACTGGGCACATGGGTTTCGTAGTGTGCGGCGATCCAAACGGAATCCCCGGATGATTTCGAAGTCCTCCATCGTCGTCAGGTCAGGGACAGGGTAAAAGATGGGTGGTCTCCCCCTACGTATGTCAGGGTACACAGGCATGGTCTGAGTT
Source organism: Calotriton arnoldi (assembly GCA_963921515.1). Taxonomy (NCBI): domain Eukaryota; kingdom Metazoa; phylum Chordata; class Amphibia; order Caudata; family Salamandridae; genus Calotriton; species Calotriton arnoldi. Next base: position 93,254 of record CAWUFW010001407.1, read on the forward strand.
CTAGATGAAATGTGGTGCACAGCTTACCCAGTGACTCACACAACCACAACATTGACAGGCCTCATGGTCTCGTGAAATGCACAAGTGACCTGCATTCAGACGTTGTTTTTCTTCACTCACTCGACATACTGACACTACTACATCCAAAGAAGTCGATGTGTATGGCATGTAGTACACTGCTACATCAAGGATGAGCTGCCCTGTGGTCAGATGGCACGACACTCGTGTTTCCCAGCATCAGTGTTGAGTTGCATGTTGCTGCTGTCACTGCACGAGCGCAAGCTTCAGTCCCACAATACGCAACACCATTACGGGATGAGGGCAGTGAGTGTGATCTGGACAACGTTACATGGTTGATCAGCACGGTGGACAGACACATGTGGACATTATGGGGTCAGTCCTGTGTGTGTGTGGAATTTGCGTAACAGACATTGCAATGTTCACCTGACTGAGGCACAAATGCACATGGATTGTGTATACATGTCCACATGGCTGCCAATGAGCGATGATGTCGGTCAGAGCTATGTTTGTTTGTTCCACATGTGCACTCCTATGACGTGTGTGTGAACATTAACAGGCAATGGCAGCTGTGCACACTGCACGCCACACCAGTACGTGTGTTGGCAGTGCTAGGGGTTACAAGTATGTCTGATTTGCAGACAGTGGACACCTCTGATTGTCTGCCTACGTCACTGGCCCTTCACAAGTCGACCCCTGGCCAAGGGACGCCAGTCAGTTGTCAAGGGATGTACAAGCGATGTTCACAGGTTGGATGTTTCATTACACAACATTGGTATAGTGCGAGAGACCTTTGTCCTTTTAGACTCCCTCCCTCATTTCGGTCCATGCTGGCCACGGGGCATGACTATGTATGTACTTTCACTCTCCTTTTCTTGGACATGCCATGTTTGTGTAGACTTGACTCAAGGGTCACACTCTCTCATACCTTCACAGTGTAGTGACCAGCTGGTCACTGTTCTAGTTGTTCTGATGTACCAGCCACTCCCAGAGGGCTGGCTTACCCCCCACCCCATAGCCACCCAGCACAGGCGTCACTGGACATGTGACCCTGCCAACAAACAGGGCCGGATGCACGTGCCCAGGGCCAGTTCTCCTATACATGTACGGTGTCTGTGTGGTTACTTGATATGCATGGGGGCCTCGTGACCCACAACATTACACATGGGGTGCACCAATCACTTTAGGCAAATGAGTTGTGATGGGTGATGTAATTCGCATGGCGCCAATGCAAATGCAGTATGTGTTCGCATGCACGGTAGCTGGCATCCACGGCGATGACACGCATTGGCCCCAATTGGATGATGCAGGGTTGCGGTCGCAGCTTCCCGGCCGCTGCGGTGTGGCAACCACTATGCGAATGAGCCATCGGCCAAAGGGGCCCTTCGGCGTACATATTTTGATGTTGCGGTGTGCGTGCTCTGCTACTGCGGGGCTCGTCAATGGCCCCAATTGCCTTCAGGGGCACCGAGGGTTACTCATGGGGATGGGGTGGGCCTCACACTTTGCATTTGGCAGGTTGCCACATTCATCGTGGTGCTGCCACGCTTGCTGGGAGTTGTAGTTGTTCAGGGGTTGCATGCGTGGAGATGTTTGGTACGTACCTCTGCTGTTGGGCGCGGCGGTGTCTTGTCTGCGGGAGGTGCAGCAGGTAGTGCAGCGGGGAGGCCTGTAGCGCTGGATCCATGGCGGCTACGGGGGTTTAGATGGGTACTGTATCGGCTTTTCCTCTCCGTTGTTGTGTTTCCGCCATCCGCAACGTGGTGGCTTTTACGCGGGGTGGTGGGAAGGGCTGTCTGCAACATCGTAATCTGTTTGGCGGACGGAACATGTTTCCGCATGCCGGTCCTGCTCTATTGGCTCCGTCTGCCACCCTTGCATACGCAAAAAACGTGCGGAGCCTGACAGACCGCGGCGGACGGTAAATGGCCTCTGTAGGACCATTGTAATTTGGTGGTCGCAATGACCGCACCTGGGGCGGGTAAATTAACGTTTTCCGCCACCAGCATGGATGGGCTTCTGTCCGGCATCGTAATGGGCCCCTAAGCAGCCTGGGTATTAATCACCCTGACATCAGTTGCTTGGCAGTGGTTTACTGAGCAAAACTTTGGGCTCGGCTCTTATTCTTTTACAAATTAAGCACTGCACCCCAGAGTAGACACAGACAGGTCTGCAAGCGGGAGCAAATGGCAGGGCAGAAACAGTAGCTCAAGACAGAGTCTGCATAGAGCAACAATCACATATTGCCATAGCAAACTAAATCAAATAATCAATCGAAAAGCTTACAGCAACTCACAATACCTGCAAGACATAGCACTTTCTCCGCAGCGCATATAACAAAAACACTTTTATCATACAAACTATGGGGAAGGAAAACAGGCTTGATTTACCCAAGGTAAGCTGTACTCAATACTCATTATTCAATACTTATATGTAGTTAGTGTGTTCATTGGTGTACGAAAGAAAACTAGAGTCTGATGTAAATAAAGTGCAGTTCCTGGGGATTCGTCTAAAACCCCTCCCCCTCCGGAGAATGCACCCTGGAAAATGACCATCTGTGATGGAGCATTTTGGCACACTTGCTGAGTGGTGCTGGAGTGCCCTCTGGGATTGAAATACACTCTTGTTGGCCTTCAGTGCCCTAGCAAACTAGTTAGGCCATTTCACAGCTGGAGATGGTAACCAGGCTTTGACTTTTCTACCCAATGATCCTGGGTGATGGTGATTAGGGAAAAAAGCTGTTAAAAGACTAATGGGCCGCCGCTGGAGGATAAACACAGTTTTGTGCCATACAGAGCCACTAGACGTCTCGGTAGTTTTGGAGGCTTCATAATCCAAGCAAAAATACCCTTCATCGGATGGGTGGTAATCAACAGCTTCCATGAAATAAAGGTTACACCTTAAATCACAGTAAAATAGCTTTTAGGGGAAAGGTTCTCTTTCTCAGCCACTCCCAGGAGTGGATGGTAAATCCCCCAAAGGAATCCTCACTCATGGATCTTTTATGACAGCCCACAGAGTCTTCCAAAAGAAGGTTTTAAAGGGGATGGAAGTTTGTATAGTCACTTTGTTGAGGTTTATCATCCTAGGGTTAAATGAATGCCAGATCAGCAGACACTGGAGATGCAGGCTGGACTGGAGAGGCAGACCTCTCTGGTCAGAGAGGGAGAGCAGTGGTGGATGCCTCACTGTAGGATCCCAAGGCATCTTACAGAGAAGCAACAGCAAGATGACCTATGTACAGAGAAGTAGCAGCCTGCAGCCCAGCATCCGGGTCACTCCTGTCAAAGTCCCCCTCGGCCATTTTAGAAGGCTAGTGATACACTGTCTCCTCCTCAGTGAGATAGGGGAGGCAGGAAACCTCCACACAACCTACGGCTTCTCTGGACTGTCATGGCAATATCACACACAACATTCAACTCTGTAAATAGATGGGAGTGACAGGAGATTAAATGGTTTGGGAGAGGGAGAGAGAAGGAGAGAGAAAGTCCAATCATTTTGCAGTGTGCATAACCAGCTAGCTTCCTAAACAAAGTTACAGGGGTGAAGCTTTGGGGGGGAGGGAGAGGGGTTCAGGGGGGCAGGGTGTTTGGGGTGTGACATCCACCAATAAATACATTTTTGGCTTGGTAGTTAGGTCTAGGGTCCCTGAGCAGGCCTGCTTTTTCTGCATTGTTTTTTCTTGTCATCTTGATTTCACTAGGAGGTTTAAAGTTGTTTATTTTTTGCATCAAGAACTTAAATATATTTAGGCCCAGATTTACAAACATTTTGTGTTGGGGTTGCATTATGTTTTTGACTCTGCCTTGACACAACATCCTTTTTGGGGGTTCCTAAGCCACAGGATGTTCATTTACATGGCTTTGCATTACTTTGCATCAGGTAGGTGTTGCATGGGTGGTGCATGGGCGTCCTTGTGCATTCACCCCTGGATTTTGACACAAACCCATATTTAAGAAGAGTTATAGACATGGGTTTGTGCCAAAACGGTGCGTCTGTCTGCGGCTGGTGTAACAAGAAGAAATATCTTCATTTCTCCTCATTATTTACTCTGTGCATGTGTGCTGCATTCTGCAACACACACAAAGAGAAAAAGGCTCCATGAAAGTACCCCTAACACACAAAAACTTTCCTGACCATAACGGAGACACCCTTGCACTATGGCACCAGATTGCCTGCATTGGTGATAGGCAGCCCAAAGTGTGCCAGCGCATGGGGAGAGCGGATCGGCACCATTTCTTTAAAGAAATGTCAGAGCTATGCCCTCTTCAGGTGATGCAACACAGTGCAGAAACTTTGCTTGCTGCGTTGCATTGCCCACAAGGTGTTTGGACGAATGCTTGCAAATAGTCTAACCACTGGCAACCCCTCGGGTAGGATTTCAAACCATTGTTTTGCACCCACTGGGTTTAATTTAGGATTTAGCAGACGGAATAAAGGAAGACAGAGTGGCGGAGTACTTTACTGCTTTTAATCTGCCTGCCAGATTTAGAGATGTACGCCAACCCAACAGACAACTTTCATACTTTGGCAGGAACTGCCTTATTATCGGTTCCTGACAATGTAGGAAAAGTTTGACGAATAGCTAAGTAAAAAATGAAGCCTGGCCATCAAATTTTTCCAATGGTTTAATTTTTTTTTTAAAACAAACTCCCAATGCAGGAGTTTATTGTTGGAAAAGAAATAAACTAATGACCCCCTCACTAGTTCTCTTCCATGGTCTGGTGTTCATTTTTCTGTTTTTAGGGTTCCTCACCAGCCGGATATACCCAGCGGTAACAGTCACCAAAAAAAAGCCTGTGACCTTCCACTCTATATAGGGCAGACAGTCGGATGGCTGATTTCAGATTTCACGTACTCTGTCGGGCCGTCAAAGAAAGTTTTACACTGACAGAGTAAATTTTACTCCATCAGCATAAAACATGCCATCCACCTGTCTCAAAATCGGGTGGGCTGACCTTAAGTTTGGGGGGCAGGGTACTCATTGCTGTTACAACTATTACCTGCCACCAAACTCTAAATCAGCCCCAGAGGCCTACCTAATGCAAAGCAGTACTGACCGTGCTGCTCATGGGAACAGTCCATCCCAAAATGTGGTCACCTCACACATTCACCCTGTGGCCTGCTACTTTTTAAATCAGGAAATTAGAGATTCACACCCCCCGAATCTCGCTACGCCTCTGCAAAGTTAATCAGTTAATTAAAATAAGTTAATCTGTATCACATACTGAAATCCTAATGCTGCATTTCCATTCAGGACTTATCAAGAAAAGATTTTCTAAATAAACTCACCTGTCTGTGCAAGTCATAACAGATAGAAACTCGAATCAACCCCAGGAACTAAAAGCAGTAAAACAAATGATACAAATGACCACTACCAGATGCTTATAATAAGGAACTATATGTAGTCCCTAGTTTGGCACTCCAAATCATTGTATAACATGTGTTTGATATTAGGAACTCACGTCTTCACATCCTGATAAAGTCTCAGATAAAAGGATATTATAGACCGAAATGAGTCAACAGTCTCAATAAATGACTCACAGTGGGGATACTCGCAAATTTTTGATTAACATATGCGAGAAAAGAGTCCTCCCCTAGATAATAATAACATTTGGGACCAATACTGAGGGCCACGAGTTTACACAGCCAAACGACAATGCCACCTGAAGTAGCTTACACTACTTGCAAAAGTCGGACCCATCTTCTTTGTTCATTCCTTTCTTATTTTTTCAAAAATAATTATCAAGACATTTTCTAAAGCTGAACAATATAGCAAAACATTTTTATACAAGTAAATGACATATATATTACAAAATACATGAATTGTCTAGCTCAGCACATGGCCTGCAGCTCTTTCCTTCAGAGAGATAGCTATAGTGTCAGCCTGAAAACCAGGTCCAACCACATAGAAGGGAATATTAATGGTACTTTCCCTCAATTACTATGTAAAGTTTGCCCGTGCGTGGTACCTACATTAAAACCCTCCGTGCAGTATCGCTAGCATCTGAAATCAGAGTATTAAAGCTTTCACTGAATCGTATGTCACCATAAAAAGCTAAGCTTCGCCTCCATAAAATGTATGGGCGAAAGGGTGTTTTTAATTCTTCATAATGGAAAATCAAAAGGGTTTTAGTCGTCATATAGCGATCTTTTTGGATGTAATAGCACGTCAGACCGCTCAGCATATAAAACACTCACTGCTGACATCTACCTTATTGAATCTATTTTGTCGGGTCGCTCCCCGTAGGCGCAGATGCACACCACTATAGCAAGATTATTTCGAGATCCTGAACTTGACGAATGTCTTAATTAACACTTTGTAATATTTGTTTTGGTGTGGCAAACCTTTCAACACGGTTGAAGCGCGTTCTGTCTTGCTGCACTGGTGTAGCGGTGCAAGTGAAAGCAACAATAAAAACAAACAAACAAAAAAAACACAAAAGCACGTGCACAATTTAAAATAGAAAAACTTACACCGACGTGCTCAAAAGTAATAGTGGATTGATCCACTGGATTTTATTTTAAGACCTTTAACTCCAGTTCACAATTTGCACGTTTAGTTTACAAGGACCGTCTCTTGCCGATGCTGCCCTCTGCTGTCTTTCAAATGAACTGGGTCAAGGGATGGGCAGTGAGGCTATGTACATATAGAGAGAGCAAGGTTAGAAAAGGCAGCCTGAAGTATGTACAGTCTAAGAGGATGAACCAAAATATCCATTCAAAATATATATCTCTATATGTCAACTCCTAAGTACTGAATATATATGTAATATGCAATACTTTCACGTTCTTTAATTTCATTGGCTCGAAGGGTTTTGATGCATGAGACTTGTTTACATCCTAGAAACAAAACAAAATTAATTATTTATAGCATATTTCTGACTTTACCATTCGTGTACAGTGCATCACTTTCTCTACTTCTGAATATCCCTGATTGCATCTATCTAACTTACTCCATATATATCTGCAGTTCCCTCAATCTTTATTGCTAATGAGGTTGTTTACCCTGCCACTCACCTCCCTTGCATTAGATTTTGCAAAGCATTTATTCTACAAGCATTGTTTTACAAAGTTCCTTAATACTTGCAGCCAACTTGCAGACTTTCCTTCATAACTCACGTTTCCCCTCTTACTTAGTTTTCTTATGTGAGTATTAGCTTTTTAGCCCCAGTAATTCACAAGCATTTTGATGTGGGTGTATATGTATAGTAAACTCACAAATGACTAGACACTCGACATTCTTGAAACTTGCTATAAAAAAGCTATAGGAAATCCATTTTTAGGCCGAGCCTAGAGTCAGCGCGCAAGTGCTGCTCTGGTGAAGATCTGCTGTAGTTCAGTACGTGAGGGAAGCCCCGCCCACTCCCCCGCCCATATTTTTCATTGGCTTGTGTCTTTGTCCTTCGTAAATACTGCCTTTGGATTCGTTGATAGGCTTGTTAGTCCCTCCTTATTACGGCCATGTCATCATTTGTATCCTCCAATGGCTACTGGCCCCTTTACTTGCTTGCTACCCAGGAGGTGAACTTTTTCTTTATTGAGCCTGGACATAGGCGGCGCCATGTTCTTTAAGCACACGCCAGGGTTTGGCAAGTGTGTTGCAGGACAGCCTCGGTGGTGCGCCCCAGGACGGCGGAGGGGAACTGGCTCCTCTTCCTGGGTTTGACGGTCTCCGAGCATGGAGGAGGCGGGCAGCAGGGAGCAGCAGCGCTTCTCCGCCGCCCGCAGCGGCATGGAGGAGTGAGCGGCAGGATCCGGACGGGTCACTCTGCAGGAGCAGGATCTCCAACTTTGCAGCGGAAAGGCCAGGCTCAAAGGAACATGCAGCCGCCGCTCCGGCAACGCTCTGCCCACTGCAGGAAGCAAGAGGCGTGCGCCGTTTCAATCGAGCAGCCGCAAACATGGTGAGGGGCTCAAGCCCAGCGCAGGTCATAGAGAGCTGCCTGGGGGGACAGACGAGAGGCAAAGGGCGAGGGATGGGTAATAGAGTGGAACAAGGCACACGAGGTTCCGATGGTTGTGCGATTCACAGGAGCTTCAAATACACCCTTTAAGGAAGCACCACACTTGGAAATGCATGGAGAAAAGAGTGTCCTGGCGGGTCAGGGGGTGATGGAAGACGCGAGCTGGGATGATTTTGTGGTGTTGAAAACCCTCCCCATAAACGACCCTTCCCCAGGGAATCTTAACTCTGCCGAGCAGCAGGCGGCCTCCCTTAGTGCGGCCCTGCAGGATCGTGGCTGATAAAATCAGAGCCTCCGCCAAGCCTCTCACCGGCCTCTAGTGGGGTCCCTCGCTGCCCATTCGACTTCCCAGGAGGCCATCATAGCTCATCGGCCCCAGCGGAGCCGAGGCTCACTTTCAGCCAGAGAAAGCGTCTGGCCCCTCTGCAACCGATTGCTTCCGCTCCTGCCGAACGGTGTGGGCAAGGCAGACAGGGATCTCCCAGACACCAGGGACAGTTACAGGGCCCGCGCCCTCCTTGGCCTCAGTACTTTCTCGCTCCCGTGCCCCGTCTTCTCCACAGCAGTCCCAGGGCCTTTGGTTCTCCCACTCGTGGCTGCCCGGGCACAGCCATGCCCCACAAGCCCGGCTAAACCACTATCCTAACAATTCAAGGGGGACATCTGGACATCACCAGCTCAGAAATCCCTGTGTTTTTGGGGGGGGGGCTATTTTTGCATAGACCTCGCTGTGAAGCACCTTTCTGAGGGAGGAAAATTGAGAGGATGTAATGTTAGGGTCAGAGCTGCCGAATTGGGAACTATGCAAATGGGTTTGAGACCTACCTCAGCTCAACATCCTGTGATCTGGGCAAATTACTTAATTGCCCAAGGACTAAAATAACAAGCATTTGCAATGCAATAGGTCTCGCATTTACGCCAGTTTAAGCTATTCGCATGGTAAATGACAATGCGTTTTATTTATGTTTCAAAAACCAAAACATAAATAAAAGGCATTGTCATTTACAATGCTAATAGCTCAAACTTGCGTAAATGCGAGACCTGTTGCATTGCAAATGCTTGTCTGCGTGGTCACCACAGATTTTTTGGCTTTGGCTGAACTCTATATTTCTGCTGGCTTTAGAACTCTGTGCACTATACCCTTGGTAACCAGTAACAAAGTGCCTGTGCTCCCCCTTTAAACATGGTCGAATTGGCATATTCCTAATTGGAATATTTAACTTACCTAAACTTTAAGTCCCTAGTATATGATACAAATATATGGTACAAGGTGTACCCAGGGCTTGGAAGTTAAATGCCTTATACCATCCACTACAGTGGCTGTGCAAACAGGGCTTCAGGTCTACCATTGTAGCCAGACTGCTGCTGTTGTAACCTTGCAGCCCAACCTGTCAAAATGCCCCTTTTTAACAGGTGAACCACCCCTTTAAATATCAATAAGTCACCCCTATGTAAGACTTGAACCCACAAGGTAGAGTGCATGGTAGATAAAAGTGGGACATGCAGAAGATTAATATTACCATGTCACTACAGTGAACAATGCCTTAAAAGCTATTTTCACAAAGGCAAGCCTAGCTGTTCAATGTAGAAATCCAGAGTGCAGATTAAAATACTAATACTGTATCTCAGGAACAGTTCCAGCTAGAAAAATAATTATACAAATATTTTTAAGAGTTGTTAAAATCCAATTCATGGGGGAGGGAGTCAGAGTTTTAACAAATTTAAAGGAAAATTAACTTTAGAAAGTTACTTTTTCCCTGCCTGAAAGTCCTAGAGATTAATTTGATTTGTCTCTCCAGCTTCTCCCAGCAAGTAATTAGCCTTGCAAATGTGCAACAAGATGTGAAATGCATCCCAGGAGCAAACAATAGGGCAAAAATTACTCTTCTGAACTCCACATAGTTGTGGGCAGCCTTTTTGACACGACAGTGCTGCTCGAGGGTCAAATCCTTCTTGACAGGTCTACTGGGTTCACATCTGGGGCACACTTGAAACAAAGAGAACAGGATGCCAAGACAATTCTTGTGGCTCCACTGTCTGGTTGGTGAAAAACCCTGCTTTTGTCCTACCAGACTTCTGTCTCTGGGTTTGTTGCGTGACATACCTTTGTCAAACTTGATTTTAGTGTTAGATGTCAGAGGACACTAGGATTACCATAATAGTACACTCTACACACATACTGTCAGCCCCCAGAGCCCAAGTTTAATATGGCTGAAGACTTTTGCAATCTTAAAATGCTCTGACAAATTTCATTTTAGACCTGTTTGAAGTAAGACAAAGAGGAACTACTTAAAAAGTGGGTAGAGTTGGCCCAAGAAACTTTTACCCCATTGGTTAGGAAGGAGCTAGGAGTTTTGCCACCCACTAGCTTTTGCCAGGCATAAATGTGGGATCTCTATTCACACACTTCAGAACACTTTCTGGACCTGCAGAAGATCAGAAGAGTACAGGGCCTGCTGTTGTTGACCTGAGAGGAGCCCATAAGGAATGGACTTGCTCCCTTTTGTGTCTGTGTCCAGGATAAAGATGTGGACTTCAGTGTCAGTTAGTTGACCTCCTGGAAGTGACCAGCTTACCTGTGGCAATTAGACCTGAACTGGACCCTGCTGTTGGTCTCTGTTTGACACCCTGTGAGTCTCCATGTGCCTGCTCTGAGGTCCTGGGTTAAATAGAGTCTGGTGTGGAGTTATGGTGAATATTTTATAGTGAGGTAAGGGGGCATACTTTGGAAACATCTCCCCGTGGACAGAGCTCCAGTGATGTGACCCTCTTTCTCTGCATCCACTGCCCAGAACCAGTTATGTGATATTTGTGGGTTTTACCACGCGTTCAAGTCATCAGGCTTGCAGAACCCATAGTACAGTAAAAAGGATCATAGTCCAGTTTGCTCCTTGTGGAGCTTGGGTCCCTGTGTTGTATTGTCAAAAAAAAAAATGCTCTCCCCAATGCTGGTGCTGGGCCCTAAGTTTGCACCTACTCTGTGGTGAGCACAAATGTGAAATATGTGTTTCTTCTTCCATTGTAGGTGGACTGGTCTGCCATTTTTGAGTGGACAGGAACTCCATACAGGCAGGTGAGGTGAGTGAAAGCAACCACCAGCAGGGAGGTGACTCTCTGGGTGCCTGGGACCCCCGTGCTCCACCCCAAAATTCATCTTTTTGGGGCACACTGTGTGCCACTTTTGAGGTGGTTCACAGTGAGTGTGCATCCCACAAATCTGTTTGATGTTGTGACTACAGTGGTAATATGACATAGGCCCAATCGGAAAAGCTTTCCTTCATTTGCATTTAGTCATGTGTCAATTCCAATGAAGGAACAACCCTGTGACGTCAAGCAGGTGCATAATACCCACAAACACATTGGGAAATATAAAAAAAGACAAACACACCTGCAACCCCATACCTAATACGAAGTGCCTCAAGGTCCCAGTGAGGGTGCACAAGTGTATGTAGCATTCTCAGGGCACTGTCTGTAGTCCAGGTATCAGATTCGTTCAGTTAGGTCTGCTGTAAGGAAAGAATGCAGCAGTGCTCGGCATCAGTAGAAGAATTGCACTCATCAAGAAAGCAATTATTTGACATTTGCTTGTTGAGTTGTCTTGATTTTGTGACTGTATTTCAGCTTAAATACATACTTTTTTTTTAGTAAAATGGGGTTTTATTGCAAAAGCCCAGCCATTGTTACTACGGATAAGGCCATAGTGCTTCCATAGTCTCCTTTTATCTCTCATCATCATTATCTTTCTGTACCGTGAGGTGGTATAATTGGTGTGAGATTGAGACATTCAAATGTGCATTGTATACAATTGCTATATGATGTTGTTGGCATTGGCCGGTATGAGGCAATGTTACATGTTGTGGTGTAGTGTGACTTACATCATGTATTATATGATTGTATGATTAGGTGTTGGGAGACGTGATATGGCACAGCACACTGCGTTGTAAAATAAGGTTTGATGTTATGTGCTGGGGGCTGGTATCAAATGAGGTACTGTGGGAAACTTGTATAGTGATGTACAGTGTGAATTAGTGTAAAAGAGTATGATATAGAGTGGTGTTGTATGATATGGAGTAATGTGCTCAGGGTGGTGTCATATGATATAAGGGCTTTCATGTACGTGATGTGAGTGATGTAATGCATATGTTGTTGCATGGTTTATGTGTCGTGTTTGGGTGGTATTGGGTGGTTTGTGTGATGAGGTACTGGAAGATGTGTTGCATCATGTTCCAATGTGATATGGTATGATAGGGGGTGCTCTATCACATGGTTGGTATGTTGTTAGATGTACAAAAACATTAGTAATATGTTTTGAGAAGAGCACTACTTGCATGATTTAATTATTTTTTTAATAAAACAAAAAGGTTGCACAGGATGTGATATGAAGTAGTGTTGTGGAATAAATTACTGTAGCGTGTGGAAGGACATAGGGGCATATTTACAACTAAATTGGCACAGCGCGGCTACAAGCCAAGAAGGCTAACGCCATGCTCCTTCACTTTAGAAACGGAGGGCTGCACCATATTTACAATAAATATGGTGCAGCCCTGCGTTTCTCCCTGGGCGGGCACTAAATTTAGCCTCCTAGTGCCAACACAGGCATCCTTGCACCAAAGAGCAAGGGTGCTTGGATGTGGGAATGATTGTTTATGTGCAGGAGTGTGTCCCTTCCTGCACAGAAACAATCATAAATGGCGATTTGTAACTTCTATGTGTGCAGCTTGTGCAGCACACATAGAAGTTGCAACTCGTCTTTTTTAAAATGATTGTTTATGTGCAGGCAGGGACACCTTCCGGCACATAAACAATCATACATGGCGTTTTGCTGTTTCTATGTGTGCTCCACAATGCATAAAAACAGCAAAAACGAGGAGAAATAAAGCATTGCTCCTCGTTGCGCCTGTTTAAGACCAGATTTTTCCTGGTCTTAATTTTGGTGCTGCCCCATATTTACGCCACCCTTGTAAATATGAGGCAGCGTCAAAATCAATGGGTGTTGCAGCGGAACACCCACTGCAACACCCATTGCGCGCCCCTTTCACGCTAAGTATAGCGTTAAAGGGGGCCTTATCCACAAGGCGGTGTTAAGTCACATTAAGTGGCTTACCGCCGCCATTGTGAATAAGGCAAAGCCCCTATCGCCACAGGAACGTCAGAAAAGTGATGTTTCTGTGGCGATAGGAGCTTGTAAATATATCCCCTAGTTTGTTGGTGGTATGGTGAAATAGGATCTGGTATTCTGAGATGTAGCATTGTCATGTCACTTGTGAAATAATATGGGGATGTTTGGTATCATGAGATTTGGTGGTTAATGGTCTGTTGTATTGAAGGGTGGCATGGAGTCATGGGGTGTAGTGTGGCATGCTGTGGTCTGCTGGATTTTGATGTGAACAGGAGGCATATGGAGCGGTGTGGGGTGCTGTTGTGTTGAATGGCGTGGTGTTGAATGATCTGTGTGATATGGGGATGAGTGGTGCTGGGGGTATGATGGTTTACTTGTTAGTAGGTACACTACACTTACTAATACATTCTCCTTCATCCTCCACTTCACACCAGGTGGATGTATGATGATACCACGCATGCATTACATCGCATGCCATTAGATCGCTGTTTTAACAACCCAAGTCGTTACAACGACTTGCGTTGGAGGGCGCTGGACTTAGGAGTAGTTTAATTTACTATTCCAACTCCAGCCTACGTACAGTAGGGAAGGTGTTGGATAGTAATTTAAACTACTCCTTGTCCTATAGCGCCCTCCAGTGCAAGTCGTTGTAACGACTTTCGTTGTAAAAACCGCAATCTAATGGCATGCGATGTAATGCATGCGTTCTAAAGGTTGTTTCCCCACCAGGTGTGCTTAGGTTCAACATTCAACAACAGCAGCCTCTGCAGTGCACCAGCCTAGACTGGACTCTGTCTAGACATGTTGCTGAAAACACACAGTGGCTACAATCTCTTACTGAGTGAGGCCATTAATAATTAACGGTGGAAGCGGCCCTGAGGCCCGGGTGACTGGTGAATAATAAATAAAAGCATGTTTCCTACATGCACAGTCCTGTCTCTGACAGCCCGAGGACCCGCTGTGGGCCTCATGCCGCGAAACTGACTTGTGCTTTTTCTGTTCAACTCAGTGTCGTATTCATAAAATACTAGCTTTGTAGCCAACTCAAGATGTTAAAGAAGAACACATTTATATGTTGTACACGTATAAATAAGGCCATCAACTGACATTATGCAAAAAAAGTATTTCCGCGATAACTCACTTTGTTTTGTGTAACATAAGTTGTCACTTGAATGTTGTAGGCTGTCTCTGTAGAATTGCACCTGTTTTCTTTCATTCTTCGCACCCAACAGATGTGGCTGACATCGCTAAACTCTGCTAGGAATTTTAAAAGAATGAAAACATGAAGTTAGTTATACTAAAGAAATAAAAATACAAATAAGATGCAGTAATTTTCCCTTTGATTGCTAAACATCACACCAAGTTCTCGTCCAAAAGTCCCCCGTGACTATCAAATCGGACTCTGTCCAAAATAAGATGGCGCTCGTGACCAGTCAAAGAGAAGCAGCCATGCACACTTTTATCTAGGAGAAAATACATCCTTCCCTCCTGGATTTATCAACCAGGTAGGGTATGGCTTAGCATAATCCCTGTGCAGGATTAAAGTACCTCCCTGTGTTCCTTCAAAACGGAAAACAGGGGAACTTTCGGTCTTAGTAGCCCTGGTGTGAGCTGCTAATATCATTTGGGATGTCACGCACCAAACTGAATCTCGTTAGAGCCAATGCTTAATTTGTAATATAATAAGTGCCAGGGCCCTGGCCAGGAGGCCACTGCAGCTTGCACCACCCATTGCCCCTGTCATCGCTGCCAGTGTCAGTACCAAAACAACTACTAACCATCTGTCTCGTCTGCAAGACATGGCTGGGTACGTAGGTATTAGTAATTTTTCAAGTATATTGTATTAATAAACATCCGCTGTTCTGCTCATCTCTAAATTAGATGAGCAGTGCCACCATTTGGCAGACTGTTATAAGTGCGGGTGCCGAGCACCGGAAACTAATTAAGTGCAGGTGCCAGCACCAGAAACCGCTGCCTCAAATTAAGCACTGGATCATACCATTTCGTGGCAAGAACAAAACTCTTCCAGAACTAGAGAAATGTAAAACAATGTTTAAAATATATTTATATTGTATTTTCTCATATTCAACATTCCAATTTGACATATAGTTATAACGAGTAAAGGTACATGAAGGCAGTGCTAGGCATTGCATCTTTACATATGCATTAGCGTAGTTGACAAGGTATTTATAACGTTCCGAGCTAACGTCTCTCCCGCATCTGGGCCTCTTCTGAGTCACTCGGCGATCTCGCATTTACTGTGCCTTGGGTTTGGGTGTCCTCCCCCTCTGGTGTAATCTCGTAGTATCGCTTCCAGGGGCCCCATACCTTGTCAAATTTCCATGAGCACCCACGCATCTTGTATGGCACTTTCTTGGCTGCCATGTAGAGATCCATCCCCCTTTTCCAATCTTGTAGAGTGGGAGGGTCTGGTGCCCCCCAGTTTTTTGCCAAATCTCATTTGGCCACTACCAATCCCAGTTTTGCAAAGAGCAGTTTGGCCCTAGGGATGTCTATCTCTGTGGGTATCCCCAGTAATATATATTTGGGAACCATTGGGATCGTCACTTCTAGGATGTTGCTAAGTTCCGTGGTCAGGGTATCTCAGTACATGTATATGTCTGGGCACTCCCATAGTGTGTGTAGGTAGGTCCCCCTCTCCTTTTTGCATCAGAGGCATTCAGGTGTTGCCGCCCTGCTGAAGCTATGTAGTCAGGCTCTATGATAGTATGCTCTATGGAGGAGTTTAAATTGTATGGGACGGAGGCGTGATTTAATTGCCACTTCTCTGGGGTGTGTCAATGCTGCCTCCTAATCCAGGTCTTCTAGGGTACCCAATTCTGCTTCCCATCTTCCCATACCAGGGCCGTGTCCCATCTGTCCCACATTATTTTGACCGCCGCATAAGTCCCATCTGGTTCTATCCATGTGTGGTCCACCCTGAAGGGAGGAGATTTTATAACTAAAATTGCCACACCCTGGGAGCCTGACGTGAATCCCACATGTGCTAAGGTTTTATAAGCCCCACAACCCAGGAAACCACAGCGAGTGCCCCACAGGTGTGTCTTCTGGAGGAGTATTATATCAGGCTTCAACCTTCGTATATGGGCAGTGACTAGGCCACGTTTGATCTTACTTTCCAGCTTGTTAACATTCCAGGAGGGTATTGAGTAAGTGACTCTCTCATGTGCCATCTCTCAACTCATTTGGATATTGTGGGTTTCCCTTCAGCGTGGCCAGTAGCCACCCCGCACCCTGGGACCATTCTGTGCCTTTGTTCCCAAACCTCAACACTTCCACCTGTGTTCTATGTGTTGTCTTCTACCCCAACTTCCCCCTCCCATTCCCTCCCACACTCCCTCTCCTCCCACGCACTTATCCATATACGTGAACATGACAACTTTGTCACAGGTGGTTTTAGAGGTCTGTCGCCCGTCCTTCCCCCATCTACCCTACGTTTCCCTCTGTATCACAGCTGCAACACCTGTGGGGGAGAAAACAACACAAATTCAAATCCACAAATTATTTAGTATTCAGTGAACTGAGACCCGTGTCCTCTGGCCTTCGCAGTTCCGGACTGTTGGAAAAGTCTGCCTATTTTAACTTCTTCCAATGGGTTCCACCCCTCTCGGATATGATCAGGTTTCCCCTTCCTCATTCCTGGATCTTTCGCTCAGCCCCAGTGGTGTAGGTGTAGAGTGTTCCATACTCATGATAGATGTTAGGAGTGGGTGGTCGAGTTCTGAGTCTGAAGAATGAGTACTGTTAGAAGCATCTGTGTCTCTTTCTCTTTTGTCATCAGTCTGTTTTGTCTTCTGCCCGGTGGTTTGGGCAGTTGTTCAATGTTATCGAATATCCCTGGGCGGAGGGCATAACTTTCCGGTGTCAGTGTGGATTTCCATCGTTTCGTAAGAGTTGGAACTCCTTTGCGTCGTTTCTAAATCCGCTGTGGTTTGAGTCTCAAGTTCTGCTGCCAGTCTTCAAGGGGTTTGTTCCTGCTTTTCTTGTCTGCTCGTGGCAGTGGGCGTTCCTCCACCCATGTCCATGTGTCCTTTGGGGTTTACAAGCAGAAGGTTTTGTTTTCAAAGATTACTTTAAGCTTAGCATGAAATAAGACCATATATTGAACATTCCTTGATCTTAGCTTAGTTTTCACAGAGTCAAATGTGTGCCTTTGTTGTTGCACCTCTCTAGAGTAGTTGGGGAATATCATTATCTTGGCATGAGCGTGTCGATGCTCCCCAAGCTTTCTTCCCTCGCTCAAAATTAAGTCTCTGTCTTGGTAGTTGATGAACTGGGCAATAAGGGGATGTGGTGTAGCCCCCACTGGTGGCCTGGCGCCGAGGGCCCTATATGCCTTTTCTATCACAAAGCAGGATGAGAATTGGGCCATCGGGAAGGAGTCGTGCAGCCATTTTTTCAGAAATTTCCCCGATCTGATCCCTCTTCATCATCCCGGAAACCAATGAATCGTAAGGTGTTTCTCCTCGCTTGATTTTCTTCATTGTCCACTCTCTATGCCACTTTCTTCATTGTGGCATGCAATACGGAGACTTCTTTCCGCATAGTGCGAGTCACGTCTTCCACCTCGGATATCCTATTTCCTGCTTGTGTCACTCTCTCTGATACTTGATTTAGGTTTTGGCGTAATAGTGTGACTTCTTCACGGACTTCACTTATCTTCCCTTCCAGGGCTTCCCTGGAGGTGTGTATGACCTGCAGGAGCATTGCATTGTCCTGTGTTTGGGGGTGTGCTTCTCCTTGATCTTTCAGTGGGGCAACCGTTTTTGTGAATTTATCCAGGTTGCTCTGGTGTTGTGGCTTGGGCTCCTTATCTTTGGCCATGGTTATGGGGTGGGATACCATGTGTTCCAGTCTATCCACTAGTTGCACTCAGGCAGGGAGGGTGTTGTTCTTCTCCCCCCATTAGATCACGTCGCCCTCTTCTCCGACGGACCCGTGGCCAGGTAAGTCCCTTCGCAGAGATACTGATGTGTGGGGTGTGTCCTTCTCAATACTGAATGGACATTTCACCTGGAGTGAGGAGCTCTGATGGGCAGTGACTGGTTCAGTGGGGATTGTATCCCCTTGTCTGCCGGGTATTCAGGCCTCCATGTAGCGATTGGGTCTGCCCGCAGAGGGAAAGAAGCCATCAAAATCAATGATTGTGCAACATTTACCTTTTAGGCAATACATTAAGCACAAGCATTTACTCTCAAGGAGTCTATTGGTGCCATCAATTAATTCCTTGATAACAAAGCTGTTGTTATGTGTTATTTGGAGGGGTAGTGAGTCAGACTGCCATTTTAGGTTTGTTGTGCCGGGGGGGCGGGTGGCTTGGGGTGTCCCACACTCACAGGTCCCACCTGCATAGATTTGCCCAGGCCTCTCTAGCACCAGGCCGTTTTCCTACATGCGTGCGGCCAACCTCGGGATCAGACACTGTCTCTCCCGTTGTCTTCAGGCCCCCCCACTGGCTCCCCCTCACCTGGTTCCATGCTTTCGCTCAGTTCAGGATGGGTCCCTCAGGGTGCCAGACTCTGTGTGCCACGCCTTCCAAACTTGGCAGGCAACCTCGATCTTCTGCTGTGCCACCAGGGGGTCACCCTCCGGCCCAGGCTGACAGCGATCCCACCGCTGCACACGTCAGATGGCCTGTTTCTCTGGGTCTTGTCAGTATCTTGATGCTCGTGTGCCCAGGGGGCGAGGTGAGCAGTTGCAGTTACAGTCCTCTCTGGCAACAGGCCTTCACTCTTTGATGTATCCCCATTGTGCCGCCTCTTACCACAGGTATCGGCTGCTGTCTCTGGTCTCTGCAGCCACTCAACAGGATCTCCTCACTAGGTGGTTGGTGTCTCCAGCATCTGGGAGAGAGGTCTCATCTGTCAGCCACAGGTGCTGTTCCGCTGTTCTCGGAGGTCCACCGGGGTCGCAGCTCGGTCTCTGCTACCCAGAACACCCACGTGACTCCTTCTGGAACCTGGGTACACTCTCCCTTGGCTTTGCTGGTATTGTCTCACTTCCACTTATTCGCCGGTTCAGTGAGTTTAGTGTCTATTGTCATTCATCAGCTTGCAGCGTTGGGCTATCTCTCCCGTGGTTCAGCTTCTCAGTCCCGGGCCACCATCTTGGCCTGCTCGGGGTATCTGTTATTTGTTATCCTGGCATGACGTCTCTCCCGGTGTGTCGCGCTGCCCAGATTAGACTCAGTCCACGCTGCAGTCACCATCCAGGGCTTAGAGGTCACTTAGTATATCGGATGAGGAGAGGGATCCAGGATGCTGGTCGGATTAGTGTGCGGGCTGACGGAGCCGGCGTTTAGAGCTGCTAGTCGGCCATGTTGCTGGCCACGCCCCAGAGAAATGTACAATTTATGTTACTGACTTGCGAGTGTACTTAGGGATTTTTGCTAGGCAAAATCGAAACGGACTACTGAATGCCTGCTTCCTTCACAAACATGATACCAACACTCAGCACTGAATAGGAGAATGCAACTCTTCTTGAAAGGATGAACCCCAAGAAAAGCATCCGCCCAGAGCATTGCTCAAGCAATGGTGACCAGAAAGAATAGCAGCATTACATTTTTAAAAAGTGAAATATAAGCTTTAGTGGTCTGAAACAGAGAGGGCCTGATTCACAAAGGTAACTCACACTTTTGAGTAAGTTTACACTTTAGAGTAAGTTAACTACTTTTCGGTATTTACAAACTGCACTTTTGTAGTAACTTGCACTTTTGTTGTAACCTACACTTAATAAGTCCAGCAGTACACAATGCCATTTATGGTTACATTAATAAATATGTTCACTGTATATGTATTTTTGACATTATTTTATATTTGTTCACATTTTAAACTATTTAAAATAATTTAATTTAATTTAACATTATTTCCTATTTTTTTCTTACCTCCATTATTTTCTATGGGATATTGTATGAGTAGAGGTGGGTGAACCACTGCAAGCTTAAGCCAGGCTCAAGACACATGCCTGGCTTTGGCTCAGCTCGAGGTCTTCCTGGACTCGCAAGCCCAAAATGAACCAAGCTTTCATATGTCTTCTGCCTACCGCCAACACTCTAACTTCATTTGACAAGATTAAAGACATTTTTTTAACCTTTGATGTTAAACTTAAAAGATACCCATCTAGTGGCTGAATGGCAAAATGGGAAACCAGAAAACCTGGGATTTAGGACGGCTTTGCCACTTAACCTAATTGTGTGATCCTGGAAAATATTTTATTTCCTTTTTGCTCATTATTGCATTTGAGAGCGCTTTGCAACAGGAGAGTTCAGGTTGCGTGATACACAAACACCTCTGTTGGTTCTGACTTAAATTGACTTCTGTGTTGTTCAATGTAAGAATCTAGGCCACAAATAAGATGCATATAACAAGTAACTTGTCTCTCAGTTCTCCAATGGCATTGGAGGGGCAAGACTATTTTTAAGTTCATGTTTAAAAACTACCGCTTTTAAAAAATGAATTGGAACTCTCATTCATGTTAAAGCCATTTTTAAACAGTCTCCATCATATTGTTATATGGTGTTTGTTCCACTATTTATGTGCGAACAATTTCAGGGCTTGGCCAGTGTATGGGCTTTTAGAGACAGCCTCAACAGTGGCTCGGCTCTTCTTGACTCTCTCTGTTATTTTGTTGACTCACCCACCTCTTTGATGGAGTACAAGTGGTTGGCCCTGCGTAGTGTTGGACTTACTACCAAAGTGTCAGCTAATACAAAAGTGTAAAATTACTCAAAAGTGCAGTTTGTGAATCAGGCCCATAGTGTGGATTACTATTATGTGAATTAACTGGGAGCCAGCACAGTTCCACTGATAAAAGTTTTTTTAGGTTTATTTGGAAATATTCTAAAGTGAGTAACAGTTTTATTACCAGCATTCATAATAAAAAAGTCATGCAAGGAACATAAATATTCTCGACGTGTTTTAGCAAGTGGATCTAGATATGACAATAGACGATGGATAGTGCAGCTTATGCTTGTGATTCACAATAACACTCTGTAGAGCAATTAAAATGACATACACGATAAAATTAACCACATTTGGCTTGCACTTTTCGGCAACCCAAACAGTATGAATGTTGCCGAATGATCAACAAAGGATCACTTTTAGGGTTAGTTCAGCAGGTCAGTAAAACAACATGTAATCGATTATGTAATGCATACAAAGGTTTCGAAAGACTATTATAAAGATTTGAATAATTGTGACAAATGCATGCTCGGATTTGTAAATTATCTTCACGGAAACAGATTTTGTGAAATTCATAAATTCTGGACCTTACTCTGAAAGGTTGGAGTTAGGCATGACACACATTGAAGGGATTTGACCTCCATCTTTGTGTACTTCCTTGAAACAGCTTGGGAAGTTACACACCACTGAGCCTAGGTTCCTGCTTACCTATGGAAATCTGATTGGCACAGCCTTTTAGGAAGTGCTTTTTTGCATACTAAATAATCTGACATTACAATGAAGCCAGTAGAGTCAGTTGCTAGGGCATTAAGCCATTAGAATATTCGTTAAAGTGAATACAGTTACCAGGCTGTCAGAAATAGAGGGCTAATGGGTACGTTTTCCTAGGCCCTGCTCTTTTAAAGGGCCATGTCCTCATTCAACAACATTTATTCACATTTGTTTAAGCAAAGCAGCCTATGTATTAATGTCAAGACAGCTAACACCACTAATGCCACCACATGCCCGCAGATGCAAGGTCTGCCCAGTTTTTTCTTTCTTTGGAGGACATTGTTTTGGTCTGACATGATAGCTCAGCATTATGTTGACCTTATGACATCAACAGAAAAAGAGAAGCACTACTGAGAGTGGGGCTTTAGCACTGTCCACATGTTGATCTTCCTCTGTGCAGGATTTTATTGAGCAGAAATTGTGTGCTTCCACTGAAAAAGAGTCATTGTGTTCCACAGATTAGGCTCTAAAGGGTAGGCTTGACTTGGTTATGGTGACAAGCCAATGGTCAGCGTTGTAGGCCTGTCTGTTTCATTGGGAAAAGTTAAGTCAGATGCCAAAGGTCTGATCTAATTATCAAGAAAAATTATGACAAAGGAGTGGGCCTGAATTATTTATTGTGAACGCTGTATGTTAAAGCCAATAGTCCTTTATGGGTGGATTGTTACTACACTTTGTTAAAACCTGTAGACAAGTATTTTCTAACATGGACTCCCACATAATAGTCCAGCTAAGAAGTAGTTCCTTTGCTCATAACTGATAGGGCCACCATTAACACAGACTTAGGTCAAATACATGTAGGTTTGCATGCTGTAACCCCATGTCATATATAATAAGAAAGAGTTTCACATTATGAATTCAAAAACCATACAAAGGGCCTGATTATAAGTTTAGCGGTCTGAGGACCACCAGAATCATGGTGAGGCGGCGGTCTTCTAACTGTCGACTCTGCCAGGGAACCGCTGTTCCCTGTCGGTGTCACGGCGGTCAAGAGGCATCAATATGCTTGGCGGGTCCGCCGCGGCCCCGCCAAGCATATAACTACTTTCCTCACCGCCACTGATTTCATTGAGGTCTTTCCTCCATAAAAATAGTGGTGGTGAAAAAAGAAAGGGGGCCCTACTGGGCCCCCTTGTGCCTTACGCCTTTTGGATGCAACCAGGGGGGCACAATATATGCCCCCCTGTGTGCATGCACCCCCAGGTCTAGCACGGCATGGACTCCAGAGTCCATGCCGTGCTGGAACTTCCTTTGGTGTTCCCATTGCGGTGACTATTTTATGATGACATACAACGGCTTTTTCAGTCATTGGCGGACGTTTCCTTTGCCGTTCCCATGGCGGTCCCTATTATATAGGCACCGCCATGGGAACGGCAAAGGAAAGCACCGCCATGGGAATGGCAAAGGAAACGTCCGCCAATTACTACAAAAGCCATTATACAGTGGGCGGTTCTCACATGAGTTTGACGGTGCAGCGAACGTCAGTCCCACCGCAACACCGTGAAACTCATGATTGGGCCCAAAGTGTCTTTACATTGTGAAATTTCTGACAAAAGCAACAAGAAGGGAATTTACAATGTGAACTCTGAAAATACAATAGGAAGGAATTTAGTACAGAGGTCCCATTTTTTGGTCTGACCATGCTTGGTGTTTCAAGAGAAAGATTTAGTTTGCATTACAATGTATACTTTCGGTCTCCCAAATATGTTTGATGGCTCTCATTAGGCAACAACCACAGGGTAATGTTTATATCCATGATAAGGTCAATAGACTGTCACTATAGATTTTTAAGTATGGTGACAAAGGTAGCAGGATTCTCACTTTACATTGTGAATAACTTAACAAAGTCTGTAGACTTAGCCTTTTTGATTGAGAAAAGCCTCATTGTAAGAAATTGGGTTGCTGGTTGAGGGGGGTGAAACCCTACCCAAGTAGCAGCCGCAATCCTTGTCAGGGTGAAGTTACAAGCAAACCTCAAATTAATCTGTACTCAATCCTCTGGAAAAGTGGCAGAGAGCAGTCAGGCTTATTTTAGAACTAATGTGTAAAGTATTTCTGCAACAATTCAAACAGTAATAAAGTGAAACACATCACAACACAGCACAAGAAAAATCCTACACCAATTTATAAAAATAGAGTAATTCCTAATAAATAAGTTAACACCAAAACAACAAAAATCCAATCAGTAGAACTGGAGACATGCAGTTTTAAAGCTTTAAAGCCCTGATACAAGTTCCCCGTTTCAAAAAATCCCGCCAAGGTGGTAAGGCCTTTTACCATATCGCCCCACTCTATTGGAACGAACTCCCCCTATCGCTGCGACAATGCACAGATTACCTGGTTTTCAGGAAACTGTTAAAAACATCGCTGTTTTAATCATTTCTCCTTGGCACTCTTAGGCAGTCCGTGCGCTGAGATACCCTTAGGGGTTATTCGTGCGCTATATAAAACAAATAAATAAAATAAATAAATAAAATAAGTGAAAATAGCGCTAAAAAGCGCAAAGCGTCTTCTGTGGTTATCTGGTCGCCTTGGACAGCGTCAAAGTCCCACGTTCAGGCCATTCGCGATGGAGAAACAGACCGGCTACAGGGAACCACTTAGTCTCGCTGATCAAAGTACCTTAATTCCAGCTTACAGAGCTATGCGGAGCCCTGTGTCAAAGATGCATTGCAGAGCCGTTGTTCTGGTGTACTGAGAGGCTGTGATGTGAGGTACTGCGTCGTCTTTGGAGATGCCGCTGATGAGAGGCTCGCAATGTGGAGTCCTGTGTTGAAGTTGTGTCATGCACCAAATGGTTTCCAAAAAAGGTGCGGGTCTTGCGATGCGGAGTCCTGCATTGCTGTCGATGAGGGGCTTGCAATGCGAAGTCCTGCGTCGAGGATGACTAATACAGCTGCAGTTCCTGCAAGGCTGTAGATGGCGATGCGAAGTCCTGCACTGAAGTGGAGTTTGGTGAAGCTATGCATCAAGTAGCAGCTCCGATGGGGAGTTTTTGGGGCTCGATGCGTTGCAAGGAGACAATTCTGCTGGCATCGCAGTTGGGCTGGAAGAGCACCTTCGGGCCCACTTCCAAGAGTAAGGATTGGGGTAGCACCACTTGGGAGGGCAGGACTCACAGCTGGCAGAGTCCAGGTAGTGGGTTCAAGATGGAAGAAGCCTGTTCTGTCCTGAAAGCTTCTGATCAGGAGGCTAGCCAACTAGACCTTGGAGTCACACTGGTGGTTCTGGGTTCCAGATGCAGGTCCAGTCCTTTCCACTCAGGCAGGAGGGCAGCAGAGTGACAGTCCATCTTACAGCAAAGCAGCACACCAGTCCTAATGAGTCTTCTAAAAGTCCAGATTTGTATTAAAGAGTTGTGGTCTGAGGTCCAATATTTATAGCTGATTCCCACTTTGAAGTTAGAGAAGTTTGTAGAAGTGTCCACCCCTGATGTGCCAGGCATCCCCTTCCTCCCTGCCCTGGTCTGGGGACACAAAAGACTAGTGGCAAACCCTTTGTGAGAGTGCTCAGTCAGAGCCTTTGAGATGTGCTCATGTGGTAGGTGACAGCTCCTCCCTCTTGTTAATTCAGGGTTGCCCATCCTGCCAACACCTAGCCTCCCTTTGTCTCACTGTGTGGGAGCAATACACAAAGACCAACTGCCATTTACACCTAGTCATGTGACCCAGGAACAGGCTGCAGGCACCAAATGGTTAGGACAAGAAAATGCCAACCTTCTAGCAGTGGCATTTTCAGAATTGTGACTTAAAATCTGACTTTACCATTAATGGGGCTTTTTAATTTGCAAATCGTTTAGACACCAAACTCGACCTATATACCTGCTCCCAGTTGAAAGCAATCACTTATTAAATGTAATAAGGTAACCCAATATCTTCTGAGAGAGGTAGGCCTTACAATAGTGAAAAATGAATTTAGGATTTTTACTACCAGGACATGTACAACTCAAAAGTACATGCCCAACTTTTTAAATACACTGCACTCTGCTCTCTGGGCTGTTCACAGCCTATCCTAGGGGTGACTTACATGTATTAAAAAGGAAGGTTTGGGCCTGGCAAAAGGTTTATTTTGCCAGGTTAAATTGGCAGATCAAAACCGCACACACAGGCTGTAATTGCAGGCATGTGACGTGTTACACAGCTACCTTAGTGGGTGGCACAATCAGTACTGCAGGCACACAAGTAGCATTTAATTTACGGGTCCTGGGTACATGGGGTACCATTTTACTAGGAACTTACAAGTAAATTAAATGTGCCAGTTGGGTGTAAGCCAATTCTACCATGTTTCAAGGAAAGAGCACAATCCGCTTTAGCACTAGTCAGCAGTGGTAAAGTGCACAGAGTTCTAACGTCAACAAAAACGAGATCAGCAAAAATAGGAGGGGCGAAGGCAAACAGTTTAGGGGAAGACCACTCTGAGACTGACAGGTCTAACACTCATGTTTTTCTAAAGGACCTCATAGGACCATTTTGGGTTTCTGCAAATAGAGACTGGTTGTCACATGTTTTCTCACAGATAATGGTAGACAATTAAATTTACAGGGTTAGTTGCCTTTGTGATATTTCTTTAAGGGTACATGATTTATACCTTGATTAAACTGTGAGGCCCTTTGGAAGGGTGTCAATTTATAATTTCACATGAAATGTTGTAATATATGTAATTTTGATTATATTATTTAATTATGTGATCATGGAAATACCTTTCCTTTTTAAAGAAAAAACATTGGTTGCATACTGATTTTGAGTATATTATTTTAGTGTGGTGCACATTTCTGAGTTTCGAGACACACCACCCCTCTGTGTTAGCCTTGGACTGCCCTACCTCATTACTCTGAGACTCAAGATTTACATTGTAGACTCTTTGACAAGTGCAGAAGGAAAGGGTTTTACACTAAGAACTCTACGGTAGGAAGAACTTCCCATTCTGAACTTCTTGATGTACACCATAGAGAGGAGCTCTACATTGTTTAACACTATGGCACCTTCTTCAACAGAATTCATGTGGTGTTAGCTAGGTCTCATTTTCATAGCGTACATTTGTAATGTTATGTTTAGTATTTTGTTGTGCTTGAATTAATGTTTTTTGTTTTGAAAGTAACAAACTGGACATTGATTTGTTAAGAACTATTTTGTTCTCTGTAGAGTTCTTTTTAACATTTATTTAGCCCCTTTAATTGCTTTAATTCATTTATTTGCTTTTACTTGTTTAACTATGCTGTTGATTTTCAGTTTCTGATACAACAAAGTGGTAGTAACTCTGACTGTCCCCTTCAACTTCTGGAATGTCTTGCTTCAGTCACCTTTTTTAATGAATAATAACCTTTTGAAGATGAATGCAGGTATATCGGATATTTTGTTTTCAGGGACTCATTCTTAGACAAGGACCTATTTCCATAGTCACTGACTTTTGGCTCACTCTATGCCCCTGCTGCTATGACCAAAAATACTGGAGTTACTATCAACACTGATCTTATTTTCTGCCTGCATGCCAATAAGGTCTATGGTACATGTTAATCCTTTTAGAAGAGCTTAAGGAAAATTATCAGTTGTCTCCAAGTTGAAGGGAGAATATTGTTGATTTAGGATGCTATCACACCCCATTTGGAATACAGTAATGCAATTTTGCATGGCTTACCTAATTATCATATCTGTCACCTTCAAAATGCAGCTGTCACGCCTGTTACCTAATTTACCTCAGTGCGCTTCTGTAAAATCCAAGTTCGACTTCCTCTGCAGGTTATCAGTGAATAAACGGGTCTTTTTGTAAGACACTTTGCATGGTGCACTGGACACTTGCTGGCACTTTTCCTGAGTTTCTAAGCTCTTAGCTTCAACCCTCCATGCCCTCTCACATATCTCTGCTCATGCACTCTTGGTTGTGCCCATGTTCTATCACACTAGGGCAAGCAGGCACTCTTTCTTGGTTCTAGCTTCTAGTCCCAGTACAACAGAGGCAAAGAACGTGTGGCTGTGAGTTCAGGTGCCCCACATTATAGCCAGACCTATTAGCATTGACAATGTTTGCTATGCTTTAGAAACAACTTTGTATATGCCTAGAAGTTACTACTATCTGCCAGCACTGCACAAATCTATCTATCTATCTATCTATCTATCTATCTATCTATCTATCTATCTATCTATCTATCTATCTCTCTGTGTTATGTTATGTTATGTTATGTTATGTTATGTCTATTTGCATAGCGCACTAATCCCCCATGACGGTATCCAGGCGCTGGAGCAGGTGTGCAGGTGACAGTCCCCTCAGAGTAATTCGAAGAGCCAGGTCTTCAGCTTCTTGCAGAACTCAGGAAGTGAGAGTAAGGCTATGATGTGTTGTTTGTCCATCTGTCTGTCAGTCTGTCTATCTCTCTCTCTCTCTCTCTCTCTCTCTCTATCTGTGTTATGTTACGTTATGTCTATTTGCATAGCGCACTAATCCCTCATGACGGTATCCAGGCGCTTGAGCAGGTGTGTAGGTGATAGTCTCCTCAGCGTAATTCGAAGAGCCATGTCTTCAGCTTCTTGCAGAACTCAGGAAGTGAGAGTAAGGCTATGATGTGTTGTTTGTCCATCTGTCTGTCAGTCTGTCTATCTCTCTCTCTCTCTCTCTCTATCTGTGTTATGTTACGTTATGTCTATTTGCATAGCGCACTAATCCCTCATGACGGTATCCAGGCGCTTGAGCAGGTGTGTAGGTGACAGTCTCCTCAGAGTAATTCGAAGAGCCAGGTCTCAGGAAGTGAGGGCGAGGCTCTGATGTGTTGTCTGTCTGTCTGTCTATCTATCTATCTATCTATCTATCTATCTATCTATCTATCTATCTATCTATCTATCTATCTATCTATCTATCTATCTATCTACACCCTCTGTCCTCTATCCTTTCTTCTTCTTCAACCATCTCTCGGCTTTTCGCATCCTTTTGTTGCATCCACCCATCACTCTTATATGCTGAAAACGTTGATTTTCTTATATATTTTAAAAATATCTACGAGCCGCTAGTACATACCAGATCAAGCATCTGCGTGTTTGATGAGTATGTGGGCACCCATCTGCAATGCACGCCCTGTGCCAGCTGGCACCCTCACACAAGCATGGCAAGGGACCCATTAGTTATCGAATTTCAAAGCAATGGCACACACAGCGAAAGATGTGAACACTCGGGTACTGCTGAGTGCATGTTCGTCGTGGCGGAGAACTTTAATCGACAACATGCTCACACACCAGTCTTATATTTTTGAGAAAACTTAAATTTAGATTTTAATGTTTACAGAGCAAAGAGGTTTGTAATATAATCAAAGCCCTGAAATGTGACCATCGCTTAATCAATACAATGAAACCCAGAAGAAGCACTTCTAGCAACAATTTTAAACGATCCTATTAACAATATTTATGAAAACGTGGATCTAAAAACAATGCTCCATGCAACAAATATATGAGAAAGGTAAGAGAAACATCTCCTAAATTAGCAGCGAAGCATAAATACTTTCACTTTCAAATATTAGCAGCTTTGCTTCCAAATCTTAACGTTTTTTCTCTGCAATGTGGCCGAGTTCGTGTTATATGAAATTGTAAAAAAATAAATAAAAAGAAGGTGAGTGGCAGAGTCAGCAAAAAATGCGAGCTAAACCCAGAGATTTTGGGTTACACTCTGATCCCTGTAGCAGTTGTATTAACATAGTGATCTATCAAATCACCAATAAAGACACGTTTCTCATACTCTTTTTAAAAGCATAGGGACCCAACGCTTTGTTTATTGTTCCCTTGAATACACATCAGCAGAGATATTTCAGTTTCTAGTGATACTTTGCTGGGAACTAATTTGCCCTTTTTCACCCAACAAAATCTGTGCCTGGATCTGCTGACCTTTCCACATCTGCTGAGTTTCGAGGTTATGTAATATCGGTGGAGGGAGTCTACATCTGAAAAATCTGTAAAAATCTACGGAAATAATTACATATTCCCGGAAAAGGGAGTTTAAAATCATACTAATATTTAATAGACCAATGCCAAAATTAATGGGAAAAGTGCATTAAAATGTGTTCACTTTATTTATTGGCAAACTTCCTGAATGTTTAATAAACATGTTATTTAAAATATATAGGAACTCTACCTCCTCCTCCACGTACCTATTCAGCTACTACTTGTGGGTGGTGATGCCACTCAGCGGCGTCACCAGGGGGTGCGGATCGCACCGGGTGACACCATCACATGGGGTGACACCGTGAGCCTCTGCTTTAAATC
Source organism: Calotriton arnoldi (assembly GCA_963921515.1). Lineage (NCBI taxonomy): Eukaryota > Metazoa > Chordata > Amphibia > Caudata > Salamandridae > Calotriton > Calotriton arnoldi. The sequence continues at coordinate 123,069 of CAWUFW010001407.1, forward strand.
GCTACATAATTCAGGAGGAACCCAACTGCTTTAAATCGCTACATAAATCAGGAGGAACCCGTTGGGTTCCTCCTGATTTATGTAGCGATTTAAAGCAGAGGCTCACGGTGTCACCCCATGTGATGGTGTCACCCGCCCCGGTGCGGTCCGCACCCCCCGCACCCGGGGGTGACACCATGAGTTACCGCACTGGCGCACTGGGTGACACCAACCCTAGTGACGCCACTGATGCCACTGTCTCTCATTCTTTAACGCACAAATCTCTCAGGAGACTTTCTGTACATGGTATCAGGAACCCCTTCTCAGTGCATACGTGCTTGCTGTGCTTAGTGTCAACACCTGTTTGTAGATACCACGTCAACCTTAACTTTCTGTTTTTAAATAATACCTTATTAATGAAACTTAATCCCTTCAATACACATATTTAAGTACTTTCTAAAGTATGAAAAGTAAGCAATATCCCCATACCTATATCACCCAGAAAATATAAGAAGAATAGCAGAATCCTCAGTTTACAGACTGCAAAGTATAGCCTACATATATTTGGCAATATTTCCTATATATTGAGCTTTCATCCAAGTCAGCAATGACATTTGTAAGACAAGATATGACACGCCAAAAAACACCACAGCATAGAATACAAATATCAGACAATTTAAAGAGGAACTAAAGAAAAAGAATAACTGAAATATATGAAGAGATTTCCTTTCTACCAACTCTGTATCTTTGGTATCAGTGTTTGCTTATAAGGATTCAGTGGGTAGCAAAGTGATTTGGGCTGTCCAGAGTCTCACTATGTAATTACACAGTGCCCAGACAGGCCTGGAACTTAGATGAACTATTACTAAAATCCATGAGTACCTCAGTCCTTGCCAGTGGTGTTGCTAGTTTATGTGAAGAGACACCACAATAGCTCAGCCTCACTGTATCTAATCATTTCTCCTTCTTTACTGGAATTTATAATTACTTTCTCTGTCTGGTAACTCAAGCACAGATAAAAAATATATGGTTTCAATTTTAAAAATGTCAAAAACCGGCAGATAATATTCAAACTGTCCAAAATCTGCAGGGAATCAAAACATCTGTTGGGAAAAAGAAATCTGTGTTGTCAAATAAAAATCTGTGCCACACATTTCAACTGTCAATAGTCAATGGAGACTCTGTGTCAAAAATGTGATATGCCCTGTAGCCAAGGCTGGTAGACCATGGCAAAACTTATACTTGTCTTGCTAGTTTTATGGCAGAACCCTTTTGGCTATGAACGAACTCCGTAGAGCTGTGACGTAGGTGTCAGAGCGGAACACAATAAAAGCTTGTTTTAGAATATTGGGTTCGCAGTTACACACAGACGAATAAAGATGTGTAATACTAAGCTCTGTGTGTGGCATAGTAATTTGCAGGTACCCAGGCTCGGATGGACACTACATCTGGCGATGAGATAGGGGATAAGTAATCCGAAGAACAATGTGCCTCCCAGAGAATTTGCTGTGGTCCAAGAAAACTGCTTGTGCGTGTCACGTGTGTTGCTGTCAAAGTACAGAATTGACTCTTCATGCATGTGGAGTCAAAGCACAGCTCTAGCCACTGTAAAGCAGATGAAGACAATGGAAGCATTGCAAAGAATCTACATGCTGATTGCCGAGAACCTGCTGGTCAGTCCATTCATAAAAGTACCCCGCTGCCACGCAACATAAAGTTGCACATTATTTGGTGTGCTAAACCTGAAGGTGGATTGATTCAGGTTTACGAAGCACAGCAGCTGAAAATTATAACTTGCAAAATAAGGCTGCGAACTGAAGCGCAGGCTGACAGAATAAGTACAAAAGAACAATATTATCATTGCAACTACCAGATCCTCGATAAGAAGAGCTTTATGACCTCAGCATCGGGCGAGGAGACCCAAGAAGAAGCACAAGGGTTGTGCTTACTGAGATGTCTGATACCTGAAGTGGCACACCACCAAAGCTGTCAGGTGACGGCTCAGAACAACTCCAGAGGTCTCCAACAAGTGAAGGGGCTCTGATGGAGGATAAGGAGGAGGTCACAGTTCCCTCAATTTTTCATGATGACTCTAAAGCCGGTTCATCACAAGGTCTCAGAAATAGAGCGAATGACGCAGGCTCAAGTGGACAGTTAAGCAGAGCAGAAAGAGCTCCACACTCAATGTCAGCCACCACCGTCACTAGTTACCATGCTGCCACCTTTGAAACCACCATCACCTTTTGATACAGGCAAAAATCAAAATATTGGCGATAGATGGACTGCTTGAATAGAGACATTTGACGATTTCGTTGATGCACTAGAAGAGACTGATAACAAAAAGCTTCTCAAATATCTCAAAGATCTTTCTTGTGATGTTGTGAAAGAAGTCATAAGGGAAATGCCGCAAACTCACGTAGAAATCACATACCATCAGATTAAAGAAACGCTGAATCTCAAGTTCAATCCAGTGCCAAACGCTGATTACAAAAGATACATTTTCACTCAAAAATGCCAAAAAGTTGGTGAAACCATTAACGAATTTATGGGAAAGACTCGATACACTCGTCAAACACTGTAAGTTCAATAAATTTAATGAGGTAGCTATATGTCTTCGAGTTATCGATGGATGCTTGTCAGATTCATTCAGACGAGGAATGCTGAGAAGAACTCTTAGGGGCCGATTCCGATTCGGGCCGGAAATCTCTCCGACCGAGCCGGACCCAGAGAGATTTCCGACCGAATCGGACCCGTGCAGCCCGACCGAACGAGTACGATGCGCACGTATGCCATCGGACTCGATTCGGTCGGACTCCCATTGAAGTCAATGGGAGCCGGTCGTACAACGCGTACGCGGGCTCCCATTGACTCAATGGGTGCGAGTCGGACAAGGGCGCCCCCTACAGCGTGTACGCGGCGAAGCGACTCGCGCCGTACACACACAGGTAGGGGGGACCCATGGGTCCCCCAAGTGTGCGAATCGCGCGGCTACGCGTACAGGGGGGTCCGACACGGACCCCCAAAGTACGGCTCCGACTGCTCTTTCGAGCCGGAGTGCGCGGCTCGGTCGGACTGCTCGCGGCGCGCATCGTACTTACCCGGCCGGGGAATTGCGCGGTGCCAGTCGGGTCCGTGTGAGTCGGTCGGAGCTTGTTGAAGCCACGTACGAGTCGGTCGGCGATTTCGCGGGCGCTTGCATCGTACTCGCTCGGCCGGACCCGCGTACGAATCGGTCGGGAAACAGGGCTCCGAATCGGATCCGGTAAAGCCGAATCCGATTCGGAGCCCTACCGGCCGAGATCGGAATCGCCCCTTAGTCTAGAGTGAATGTTGATGGCTGCCAGAGCTGAGGAGCATGCTGAAAGACAACCTGCTGACAAGGAGGCCAGAGGTGCCCAGAGTAAATCAGTCATGAGTATAAAAAGTAACGAAAGCAAAAGACTGAACGACACAAAGTGATGTCTAAACGTAAAAGAAAGTTATGTTTTAGAGGTAGATTTTCATTTCCACATGAAGATAAATGTCCTGCCATTAGACACATATGTAAAGGCTGTGGGGAAGAGAACCATTTTGTGACAGTGTGGATAGTGAAGGAAAAAGTATGTGCGTCAGTGTGCGAAGATAAAGTGAGCGCCAGAACGTTCTAGAAGCAACGTTCAATGCACATCCACAAAGCCAAGTGGCAACATCAATTGAGACAAATTGACATTGAACGAAGTTGATCGTCATCTAAATCATGGTCAAACAGTTCTTCCGTCTCAATATCAAGTGAAAGTGAGGAAGATGTTTGTTGCATGTTGATGTTTACCTCAGTGAAACGTGCTCATCTCAGACTGGATGCACATGAGGAAAAATGTCAGTCAAAGAAAAGTCGACTGCCAAAGCACCTAAGTCATACAAACGTTGTCTAAAGATTACATTGAAAATAAATGGTTGCTTGATTCCTTTCATCATCAACAGTGGTGCATCGATAAACATAATGCCTGAAGAGAAATACAATGAATTATCTCCATTACCATGACTCATGCCATCGAAAACCAAAGTGTACAATTGGGCAGCATTGACACCCATAAAAATTCAAGGCTCATTTGTGGTGACAATGAACACAAGAAAACGAAGGTGCAAGCACCCATCTGTGTGCTTCAAGGTACAGCGTCAAGTGCCTGTCTGCTCAGTTTCAGTACAGCTACTGATATTGGCCTGATATCAGTGAACTACAACATGAATGCTCATCACGAAATAGTAAGTCAATTCCCTTTGTGGTTTCATGGTTTAGGAAACCTCAAGACTATGAAAGTAAAGTTGCATATTAATGCACATGTCTGTCCTGTTGGTCAGAGACATAGACAAATTGTTTTTCATTCACAAGAAGCTGTTAAAAAAGAACTTGAATCATTACTTAAGCATGACGTTATTGAGCATCCGACGCCATGGATTTCTCCCATAGTGGTAGTGCCCACAAAGGATAGTGAAGGAGCTGTATGCATATGCGTTGTTATGCGTCCTGCAAACAAGGCAATTAAACGAGAATGATATCCAGGTCCACACATTGCTGACGTGCAACTAAATTTAATGGTGCAAAGGTCTTCTCTTGCCTTGATTTAAATAAAGGTTATCATCAGATGGAACTTGAAGAAGATTGCAGGTACATTACAATCTTTTCTACACATCTTCGTCTGTTTTGAATGTATTCAATTATAGTGATGACATATTGATTTTCAGCACTACACAGAAGGAGCATGATAAAGCTCTCACACAAGTATGCCGTTTACTTACTGAATCAGGTTTTTTTTTTTTTTATTTATTTGAAGAGTTTTATATAGCGCTGGCTAGACCCGGAGGTATCAGAGCGCTTTACAAGAGGATCGTTGCGTTACAAGTTACATCAGTTACAAGAGCATAGTAAGGTACAGTAAACAAAAACAATGTTGCGAGAGTTCGTTGGAGGGAGGGGGGAAGGAGCTATAGGAGGGAGACGAGGAAGAACTGTGCCCAATGTCCGGCTGGGTAGGTGACGGTCAAGGGGGAAACCAGGGCCAATCTCCTCTATAGCTGTCTAGCAGCTCCACCGGGCATCAGCCATGTTGCTCAGGTCTCAGTGTTCAGGAAAAACAGTTTTGAATAGTTACATAGGCTACAGTTGTATAGTCAAGTAGTGGAAGAACATGTCCCCACTAGAGGATAGAGGTAAAAGAAGAGGGTGGGGAGTATAAAACAAATCGGAGAAGGAGCTGGGGGCTGCCATTTAGGCTGCTGAGGAAACGAAGGCAGAGGCGGCCATTTTAAGGTCAGGCATGTCATGTCCAAGCCTCTGTACATCCCTGTGTAGGCGTTGATGCGGTAGTTGGTCTCGGCCATGATGAAGCTCTGCTCATGGGAGGCAGCAGATAGCTCGGACCCCTGGACGCCATTTAGATGCCGAGACATATGAGGTAAAAGAGGCGGGACTTCCTCTTTCTCTGGAAGACGAGGCCAAATTACGGAGGGACTGCAGGAAGGTGATCAACGACTCCCCATGTCCTCCACTGAGTAGTCCTTTGCCAGGAGTAGAGAAACTAAGCTGAGTTTAGCATGGAGGACTCCCGGGTGCACCGTTAGGCTGTCCGGGTCCGCCTGACTGCGGGCGCCATTTTGGGGTCAGGCGTCGATCCCAGGGCTCACCGAGGGCACTGCTGTTATGCGTCCAAGGTGGGGGACCCCCAACTATTCCTACGGTACTCCTGTTATCAAAAAGGGGTTTAGACCCCGCTCAGGTTGGAAGCGCTTGGGATGCCGAGTGAAGTGGGAGCGCGCCACGTCTCACCTGCGTGGGTGGAGCTCTCATCTATTGCTCACCGGTGGCCGTTCACTATCGGCATTCCGTCCGTGTTGCTGTTAGTCACCGCGATGAGTGGTCTTCAGATCAAGATGCGGGCCGAGGGTTGGGGGCGTTGTTTGCGGGGTAAGACGGAGGTCGGCAGACTCATGGTGCAGTTCCTTCGGTACCGGACGCAACTTTTTAGATCTCCGGGCGCCATCTTGGCGTCTTCATATGCGGGGACATCTCGGCTCAATTCTCCGCAATGCTAGATCTGAGACGGGCGATATAGATCTTCAGGTGATCTGCCAGCATTCCGGCTGCAGAATCGCTGTTCTGAATGTGAAAACAATTCGGCGGGATGCCGCTCGGGAAGCTGGAAAAAGGTTTCAGCACGGAGCATCAGCTCCGAGCAGCCATGATGGGCTGGCTCCTCCCAGTGGGTCCCAGGTAGGTTTAACTTTAAATGCAGACAACTGTGAGTTCCACAAGACAAAGTTAAAGTTCTTTGGCCATATCTTTTCAGATGGGAGTCTGACACCTGATCCTGCAAAAGACCAAGCACTGTCAAATGCTGATCCCCCAAAAGATGTTTCTATGATCCGTTCATTTCATGAGATGGCCAGTCACTGTTAAAGATATATATGGGAATTTGCTACTATAAGTGCTCCATTATGAGATTTAACAGAGAAAAATGATTCATTTAAGAGTCACCAGAATGTGAGAGAAGATTCAAGAAAATCAAACAAGCTATTGAAACTTCTGCTGAAATGGCCCACTTCAATCCAAAGTTTCATACAGAGGTTGTTGTTGACGGTAGCCAAGTCAGGTTAGGTGCTATGCTTGCACAGCACAGCACAGCGGACACTCAAATGCTCAAAGGCATGATGTGGCAGATTCCAGTAGACATTTGTCCCAGACAGAACATGCTTACTCGCACCCTGAGAAAGAAAGTTTAGCCGTGGTATGGGCTTGTGAACTTTTCGATGAATTCCTGTATGGAAAGCCTTATACTCTGGTAACTGATCATCAAGTTTTACTGACTAACCCAAAAGTCAAGATGCCTCCTTGCATTGAACTTTGGGGACTATGATTACAAGAGTATAATTATACCATTGTGCATTGTCCGGGGAAGGATTAAACCCCTTCTGACTACTTTTCCAGAGTGCCTATGTAAGGTCAGGGTACTCCATCTAAGATGGCTGAAGCCTACATTTATTTCATTGGAAAATCAAATGCGCCAGCTGCCATATCATTAGCCCAGATCATCTCTGTCATGAGCCATGATAGTGACATGCTGAAACTGAAAGATATAATTACACATCAGTCATGGAACCAACACACTCGATCTCTCACCAGTGATGCTGAATATCAAATGTACAAAATCGTTAAAGATTAACTGTTCATAACACAGGAAGGAGTTATACTGCGAGGGTTAAGAATCTTGATTCCAGAGAGTCTATGACAGAAAATAATTGAAGTAGCTCACGAAAGACATTGTGGTATTGTTGCCACCAAAAGAGCTCTCAGAGACCGAGTTTGGTTTCCATACTTAGATGAGAGGGTTGAAAGAGAATTCAAGGCCTGTCATCTATGCAACTGCCTTTCTACCAATATTACTCAACATACTCTTAACATGTCAGAACTCCCAAAGCATGCATGGGAGAGAATAGCCATTAATTCTTCGGTCCACTCGATAATGGACATCGTCTGATGGTAATCGTGGATGAGTACTCACATTTTTCATTAATAGAAGATCTCCCATCCACAGCTCACAAGCAAGTCATTGAGAGACTAGATGACATCTTTATGACATGGGTCGTTCCAGCCAATTTGAAGTCTGATAATGGCCCGCCTTTTAACAGTTGAGAATTCAAGTAAATTTCCTGGAGCATCTAAAGATAAAGCATCAGAAGAGTACACCTTTATGGCTGCAGGTCAATAGACTTGTTCAGGGTTTTATAAGTACGCTAAAGAAAGCAGTACAGCGTCCCACTCTTGAGAGGCTCAGTTTAAAATCTGTATTAAATTCTACCCTACAAGCCTATCGTTCAACACCTCACTCGACCACAGTTGAAAGTCCTGCAACTTTGATGTTCGGGAGAGCAATGACAACCGAGTTACCTCAATGGACCACCAAAAGAGAAGTAATTGAGAACATAACTCATACAAAGAACTTGGTTAATGTTGCAATCCAAAGGAAGTCCAGAAGTAACCAAATTGTAAGTTATAACAGGATGGTTTATTAATTTCAGTTACAGATAAATAAGATGATAAGTAGGATAATTGATAGCCCCACCAGAAGCAGCCTCCCTGCTGCTCAGCCTGCACACTCCAACTGACACTCAGAACATCACCAGGGACACATGACATCACCAAGCATTCAGCATTCCACTCATCACCAAGCACTCCAGAACTCATCCTGGCTGAGCAGTAGGGAAGATTTAGCTAAGGAAAAGGAATGGCAACAGTTAAGTCACAACAGTTAACAGGCAGAAAATGAAAGCCTATGCAGACAAGAGGCGACATGCAAAGAACATTGAGTTTAAGAGAGCAGATCTAGTGATCACCCGGCAAATGAGAACAAAGAGATCTGATGCGCCATATGATGCTGAATCTTTCCAGATAGTGTCCACCAAGAGGCACATGGTGACTGTCTAGCGTCCTGGAAAGTCTGTTACCAGAGACTCTTCTCACTTTGGGGATTTGATTCATTGGTATTCTGATTGAGATGATGAAGGAAAGACTGAACCTGAAAACCCAGTGACTGCTGTTACTTTTTCATTTTTGAAAATCTCTGACACTGAAGATGACAGCTCCCAGCTTCCAGTAACCAGATCAGGTCTAATAATTAAAGTGCCAAGAAGGTGACTTGAAGAGATGTAATTGTACATATATATATTGATTTGTAAAATAATTACATTTTTTATTTGACAGAGGGGGAGATGTAGTGTCTTGCAAGTTTTATGACGGAACCCTTTGGGCTAAGAACGGACTCCGTAGAGCTGTGACGTAGGTGTCCGAGTGGAACGCAATGAAAGTTTGTTTTAGAAGTTGGGTTCGCAGTTACACGTAGACAAATAAAACCATGTAATACTAAGCTTCGTGTGTGCCATAGTCATTGGCGTGTATCCAGGCTGGAGAGGATGCTACAATACGCTGCACAGTTTATGTACCAGTAAAGTTTGAGGCGCAATCAGTACTCTATATTGGGCAAGGTAAATGCTGAGCCCACCTAGCTTGGGTTGCAGAGGCATGTTGCAAAGTAGGTTATAGATTAATGACATAGACTGTTGTAAAGAAATCTTTGAGGAACACTAAAGGTTCTGTTGACAATCAATTATTCACCAGTGCATGTCTGAGAACACGACTATGTTAAATATATGTCAGACAGTGCTATAGACAGATTCTAAGTAAACTGAGGGTTTATAGTGTGGCCAATTATTTGACTAACTTCCCTGATGATTTTCAGGCATTGAACGCTGGTAAATAATATAGAATGTATGGTTAAATCACCTAGCGCCAGATGTACAAAGCTATTTAGCATTTCTTAATGGGCTGAATCACTATTTTGGCCCGTTAAGAAATGCTAAATAGCCTTTTGGCATGTACAAAGGCTGTTTGGGAATCGCAAAATGCGATTTCTACCAAGTAGAAATCGCATTTTGAGACACGCAAATAGGGATTTCCTATTTGCAATTTTCTATGCACATGTACAAAGCATTTCCTAAATGCGAATTGCGCATTCAGGAAATGCTGTTAGCATTGTCTCAAAGTCGATGGCAACGATGTGAACTTTAAAAAAAAAGCACTCCATAATGCTTTTTTTTTTTAAAGTGCAACAAAGCGCACTTATGCTCCTAGGATATATATGGCCTTTACATGTGCACCACATTTTTTGGGGTGCAGCAAAGGGGCCTTTGGCTGAACATCACCCTTGCTGTAACATTTCCTAATTTGTGATTTCCGTTTAGCTGGTACGAATGGTTTGGTATTACCTAAATAGCGATTTCCTAATAGCAATTCCTATTCTGTAGGAATCACTACTAGGAAATATCTATTTTTGCACATACCATTTTGCATTTCCTAAATAGTGATTTCTAAGGAGCCGCTATTCTGGAAATGCAAATTAAGAATTTCGTACATCTGTCCCCTAGAGATGTATCTCAGTGTGGTTGTAACCATAGCTCTAAGGTTGTATACTTTTCTGTCAAACTCCTGACTCCAAATTGCTGGTCATATAAAGTCTTTAAGAGGCTGATCCCATTGAATTAAATAGAAAGCATACCATTTTTAGGTCTCGACTAGGCAGCGCATGCGCTGTCTCGTTGAGAGATGGTGTATACAGTATAGTGGGGGAAGCTCCGCCCACTTTCCAGCCTTACTTTTGATTGGCTTCAATCATAATTTCTGCATTCTGATTGGTGCTTTGCTTGTTAATCCCGCCTCCTGACGGGCATGTCGTCATTTTTATCCTTACGAGGCTATCGGCCCCTTTACTAGAAAAACAGTTTTGTTCCCCTGCCTCTCCCTGTTCCCTCTCGTAGTCCGTAACTTCTTACACCACAACCACCCCCTCCCGTTTGTGCCTTCTTTTACGCCCGCACTTCCGTGTAAAATGCAATAGGGCTCGCGTAAATACGAGCCCTATTGCATTTTCAATGCTTGTTTGCCGTCTCATTGGTGGGTAAATTCGCACTCTTTGTCTCGCATGCGCGCGATGCCTTACATTGTGCGCATGCTAGACAAAGGGATGCAGAGACAGCACAAGCAGCGAAGCAGGACGAGGTGAAGCGCGGCCGGGTTCCACTCAATCCTCCCCACCCACAGATCACCCGCCTGACTGCACAATGCTTCTTTCTACAAAGGCCTGCAGGGGTCGGTCGAGAGGAAGCACTCCCGCGGTCCACTTGGGTCCTCTGCAGGGGTCGGTCGGGAGGAAGCACTCCCGCGGTCCACTTGTGTCCTCCGCTCTCGCCCTCTGGGTGCATGCCTGAAGCCAGCTCTCGCTAAGTGGTCAGCTGAAATGCGATGTACGAATGGCCGTCTAGAATGGCTTATCCAGAGGGGCATTAGGCGGTGCTCCACGCACTTTACAAATGTACAAGTATAAACGGGGGTGCAGCCTTTTTTATTACTCGTGTGACCTGTAGCGCCATTCCAAACCTCCTATATTGACTAATGCTCGGCGAGCTACAGCGCAGCCCCTTTTAACCAGAGCCGGGTTTCTACGCCCCTGGTCGGTCAGAAGCACTGGCAAGAGGCAGACTGTCTGACAGGAAAACTAGAATAATTCTAAATGGCCTGGCGACTCTGAAAGACAGGTAGAGAAGGGGCAAAATCAGCCACTGTCGGATGACAGAACACTGAGGGGCATATTCAGAAAGGCATATTGGAATATATGAAGCAGAGCTCATGTAGTAGACTTTTACGTACTTTTACATCCCATTGTGAATGGGCTCCAAAAGATCTAAAACATGAATATTGATATACAATTAGTACACATAGAAAGCTCTGCACTCTTAGCATTTACACTAATATGGAGGGGGCCGTTTGGGGGCCGTTTCACAAAGGTGCAATAGCATGTAAAAGAGCGCTCGTGCAGTACTGCTTCCTGTACACATAAATGCCTTTGTGAACAGACATCTCTATCCTGTAGTATGTGCCTCCCAGGAGCCTACACCAAGAATCAATTGGTGCTGGGGTGCGTGCAGGGCGGCTGGGGCCTCTCAAAGTATAAAGTCCTCTCTGTCGAGCAACTGTTGGATGAAAAGTCCCATGCACAACCAGAAAGACGTATCTCTTATTAGCGCTCCAAAAGTTAACGTTAAAATTCTTTATTCATGCCATTTTCACTTAATTCTTTTTCTTAAAATAATCCATATCAGGATGTCAGTCCTTTTACAGCATTCTTTCCATTTAACAATTATTTCAGCTCTAGCTCCTGGCCAGGCTCTGACAGGCATCCCTTCCGCAGGAGTTTAATTAAGTGATGCATTAAACCGAGGCAACGCCCTCCATAGACTTTTAAATCACTTATATTAAAAAACCTGTTACCCAGCAGAAGCGGTCTAGTTGGAAAAGGCCTATTACGAGCTTACCAAGAACTTACTGTGGGCTTAAAGGGCACGCACTGATTACCATTAGTTGGCTTTATTGTCACTCTCGCTTGCTTCATAGTCAATGGTTTGCCTTGTCCATCCTATGTTTATCCCTCCCCTGGAGCATATCCTCTTTAATTTGTCCTTCCACTGCTCACTTTTAAAGAACTATTCTTTGCTTAAGCACTCAGTGAGAATGAATGCATTTTCCAGCAGTCTGACTCGTGCGCATCTTCCTGCCGCCACGCTCCATGTTGCTCTCTTGTGACCATGTGCTTCCCTCCCCGCGCTCTGTTGCTCTCACCCGTGTGATTCTCCTTTCACCCCATGTATTTCTCTCTCTTGTGTACATCTCTCCACTCTTCTTGTTGCTCCCTGCCTCCAGTGCTTCTTATTCCTCTTCCCCATCCGATACCCCTACCCTTACCTTCTCCTCCGATTACTCCCCCTACTCGCTTGCTCCCGTGGTCAAATTTTTTTAAAATTAATTTACATTTTTTTGTTTAGAGGGCCAAACAGCAAATTGTTGATGGTCGTTTCACTTTATAAATAAAATTGCTTTCGCACTTAATTTTCATTTTATTTTTAATTTACCAATCCATCTTGGATCAGTAATTAAAAAAAAAATGATGCCTGCGTCATGGTGCATGTACGCTCCTACATAATGACGTGGCCATATCATCGTGCCTTTTTTCCCCCTTTTAATTATGCTGTACAGCATTGGAATTTTTGCCAAAGCTATACAGCACGTACTAAAGGCAGAGCCAATAGGTCTTAAAGGCTTGAGCTATTGTCTTTGCGCACGCTTGTTGCAATCTGTTCCCAAGTATAAATGGCTCACTTGACTTTCTTTCGTGATTGTCCACTGCCCGGTCATCACTAGGCAAACGTACATAAGATATGCGCTCGCATACAAAAGGCTTGCGAGATACTGGTGCCAAGGTGTGTTCATCCAGTTTCTTTAAGCTGCACTGTGCAAGTTCCTAGATAGGGTCATGCCTCTGCAGCGCGCTTCCGGTGTCAAACATCTAGGACTCTCAGAATATAATGTGCTTTTTATACCTGATGAATCATTGGTCACTACTGGTAACAATAATGAAACAGAACACTATCTTCAGCCTTTTGACTGTAGGAAGACCATTGGCACACTCATCTTTACAAGTCTTGTCTCTTGTAGTCATACTGAGAAAAGAGGGGGAAGCTATTTTCTTCACTGACAGATGTATGCTTGTGAGAAGCAAATGTCAACTAGAAGTGAGCCAAAAAGAAAAATGGGGTGGGTTCACAAAGGAAGTAGTGCATCTCAACTTGTAGATTAACACCTATGTCAGAGTGTAGATTAACTACTTTCTGGAATTAACAAACGTTCCCAGGAACCCATAAGGAAAGCTGTGCCAGGTGAGGATTTGTGCACCAATACTATACTAGAGGTTCCTGATTCACTCAGCTGCGATGAATCAGTCACATACACCACAGAAAGAAAATACAATGAGAAACTACTGCTAATCAGGTTTGTGAATGTATTAGAAAGGGAGATGGACATGCTGAGTTAAGTGAGGGTGAATTAATTGTGACAGGAGTATTCAAAGTAGCTTAAATACCCTTTCATTAGGAAGCGATGAGTACTAAAGAACTTCGCTAGTTCGTGCTAGCTCTTATTTAAATCTTGAAAATCAACTGAACAATTGTTTTCCGATTTCGGAGCGATGCGCTCTTATTTTTTTTATGTAGAATTTCATACCTCATTCATCTACACTTGAAAGTGTTCAAAGATTTTTTCAGTACTCAGATGACACCTGGCAGCTCTCCAATTGAGAGCAAAATCATATGAACTACTGGAGCCAGGAACACATATTAAGGCAGTCACCCATGATTCGATACATTTTCATTTGATTGAATCCTTGGATTACAATTCAATTTAGAAAACATTGTTGATAATGATGTGATGGTTCCTTCTCCAACTAATTACACTTAGTAAATTCACCTCAATGCATTTCAGGATTGAAACCCTATTCAGGAGCATCAATTTCATATCCAACATACACAGAAAAAGAAGCACAAAAGAAACAACAATTAACTATCTGTTAACATACACTCCTCTCAGCACAAACGGAGATGTCTTCAGTTATCTATTAATTTTAACAAGCATTGGCATAGCCAATAGGTCTCGCCTTTGGGACCTTATAAGTGTTTAGTTATCCAGCACAATATCCTTGGTGCAACCACATCAACTGTTGCATGGCTAAACACCTATAAGGTCCCAAAGGCGAGACCTATTGGCTATGCCAATGCTTGTTTGGATTGTGTTCAAGGTTTAAAATGTGTGTGAACTGATTAAAGTCTATGGAAGCATTTTGTTTGTTAGGCGGATGAATGCTACTGAAAAGAATGTGACATGCACAAAATGTGGGAAAGAAATATGCTACATGTCCTACATGTGGTTATGCCCATTATTATTAGATTGGAGATAGAAAATTGAGCACTAGTGTAGCTTGTTGAATAACTTAGTCTACAATGCATACAATACACTGATAGAATCATTGGATGATGTCATCAATAATCGCATTTGAAATGTCATTAGAGATATCATCAATTATGTCATTTAATATGTCATGAGTTGTGTAATGAGGTCATATATAGTGCATGACGAGGCACATACTATAGTTGGTTGACCATAACCGGAGTATTTAAGTGTTTCTTACATTTTCTAAACATTAGTTCTGGTCTCATTCCGTCACCTAACTATGACACCACTTTAACCTTGACATATTTTCAGTGTTTTTTTTTTTATCATATTCTAAATTTAGCATATCTGCATGGCCTATGGCAACTGCAGGTTGTGGTTTTGAAAGATTTTGAAAATGTTTTTTAACCTTTTTGTTTGTAAACTTTTTTATTTTTTTAAAATAATACACTGTTTTTCTTTTAACTTTTAAATTGTTTTGCTTGTTGAAAATATTTTGTAATGAAACTTTTTTTCTTATTGTTTTGTACACGTATTTGTGCTAGTGTTTCAGATGGTCCTGCATTCGTTTTGTGAAAATTCCTCTATTTGTCTCCCCAGAAGCTATGACCCACAGATATACAGGGCTTTTCACATAGGTAACATACACTTGTAAGTAGATTTACATGTGCAATTTACTTTTACACTTTATCATTTTTGCCTACTCACAAAATCGGAGTGTAAAGTTATGTTATGTTAATTTAACTTATTGAGCGCACGAATACCCGGAGGAGTTAATCAAAAAGTGTAACGTATGTGTCTCCACCCCGTGTAAGTGACTAAAAAAAACAGTAGTAAGTCTAGCACTGCAGATGGCCAAACTTGGTAGCATAACACCCTCTCAAAGAAAATAATGGAGGTGGAAACTTAAAATAAATCCTCATAGGAAATAATGTTAAATTAAATTAGTTAAAAATATAATTCAATAATGTATAAATCTTGTTTACTGACTGTCCAGCTCTGGAATTTGTGTAAGTTAAAAAGTATCGTCCTTCTTATGCACATGGTTCTGCTTTTAACTAATAAAAACATTTAAACAAAAAAAATATATATATAATTCAATACAGATTAATGTTCATACTAATTTATAAAAATAGTACGCATTTTTTATTTAATTCTGAAATATTTTAATGATTACTTTCATTTAAAAATAAATATAACAATAAATGTTTAATGCAATACATTTAAACTGTTTCTCTTACATTTTATACATCACTTTTAATATTTATTAATGGATAGTAAAAAATTCAATTTTGTATTTTAGGTGGAAATATAATTTTTCATTTAAACTTTAGAAAAATAATTTTAATTTCATATAAAATTATTTATTTCAATGAAATATTTAATTCAAAATTAAGTTAGTAGTTCTGTATCATTTTTAGTTATAAATTTAAATTTATGATATAACATGAATTTACATTAATATATATCATAAAATTATTTTTGAGTTTAATAAACATTTTTAATTTTCCCTATTCTTTACCATGCTGAGATCTATTGCCCAACTGTGGAGTCTCCCATGGTAAAATGTAAGTATTGATAAGAGAGGTAGGCTTGCAAGTCACTACAATCTCCTGAGACACTAGGGGGCCGATTACGATGCGGCCCGTAAAGGCTCTGACCTCTGGTCGGAGCCTTAAGGGCCGCATCGTAATGTGCCGCTCAATTTCCTTTCCGACCGCCTCATTATGATGGAGGCGGTTGGAAAGGAAACCGGCCGGTCATTCCAGCTGGCTTCTGATGGGCTTGGAGAGCCCGTCCGCCAGTCAGAAACCAGCTAGTAATCTCAAGGGCGGGCCTTGCCGCCCTTGAGATTACAATGCACGGTTTCCAAAATGATTTCCATGCCAGCCTGCCCTACATGGAAACCATGTTGGAGAGCGTGTTTGGGGCCCCCAGCAGGGCCCATTTTGGTGCTCGGCCTCCGGTTGGAGGCTGAGGGGGCACCCATGGTGCCCCCCTGTTGATCCCTGCACCTTGTGGCAGGCACCTTGAGGTGCCTGCCACAGGGTGCAGGTATGAACCGCACCTCCCATTTCACTATGGGAGCATGCATTACGGCCGGTTTATGGCCGTAATGCATGCTCCCATAGTGAAATATAGGAATGCGACCGAACAGTGTTCGGTCGCATCCTAATGAGGCGGTCGGGACCGCTGACCGGGTGTCAGTCGGTCCCAGGACCGAGTCGGTGTTGGGTGGAAGGAATTCGGCCCGACATCGAATTAATGCCCTGAGTATTCTTGAGATAGGTTGCAAATTGTAACCTACTCCGATTTGCTACCATGACATAGATGGTGACTTGCTGCAATTATTATGGCTGCAGTGACTGGACAGCCAAGGCCAGTCACTGCAGCCATCTCCATGGGGTGTGGCCAAATCCATGTTCAGACCAAGTGTCCAATTCCTATAATGGAGTCTGCCACATATTTTTTGTTCCAGTGCTGCAGCTAGCCAATCAAAATCCTTGGTTACTGCATTTCCTACCTGGGAACTGTGGTACCAAAGTGGCCAATGGGAGAAAAAGGTCTCCCGAACGATCAGTATTTTAGCATTTGATTTGTTCTTCAAGAGTGCTACTGCACCAGTACCACAGGCGTATCCTGGTACCAACTGTCCAGATATTTCTAACTTTTTTCCTGAGTGTTAACCCCTTAATGCCCAACCGGAGCCCCTCTATAAACACTAATTTTTCAAAAAAGGCAAAACAGATTTACACCAAATCACAAAAAGCATGCTTTCTGAGTAAAGTTCGGACTTTGTACCATATTTAGAGAATCGGTTCAGCTGCTTTTTCTGTTTCTGAGAGCAAACTTTCCAGGAAAAAATAAAATGGGAAATTGCATGTTTAGGACCCCCTCCCTTTTTATCTTGACATCCTCTAGATGGATCAGCATAAAACGTTTCATGAAGGAGCTATATTAATTATGAGAACCACTTATAAATCAAAACTTCAAAACTGTGCAACACCTGTTCAAACATTATCTATAACATAAAAAACACACACATATTATATGTAATGGAACATAAAAAATCAACTACATAACTATTAATAATTTTTGAAAATGAATCTAAATAATTCAAAACATTTCTTGTAAAGTATAACATCCTTCAACATACAACACTGCACACGTTATATTGAAAACATACATAGAAAACTAAATAAACAGTAGATGAAAATGCTCACATTCTGGTCCTTCTGAAAATCTAAGCAGAACATTCCTCCATAGCAGGTAAACCACAAAGCATTGCCCCCAAAAACATCTGAAAATAAGCTTCCATTCCAAATCCACTGACACAATGCAAACCCTAAAAAATCATTAGAGAAAATTTGAGTGGAAAATATAAGAATTCTATTTTTTGTAAAATGTACACAATTTCTAATGTGCAATTATACCTAAATACTATTGTAATAAATGTATATGCAATGCACTGTTAGCATTCATATATTTTATATGATATGTTTAAACCATATTTACAGTTGCTTGACAAATCAAAATATTTTGGCAAGTATTTTCATTAAAAGAAAAATTATGCAAATGCTTTTCTTTATAATTTGGTATTAATTTTGATGCAAAAAAACAACTGCAATATTTTTTTTACTTTTAAAGATCTTAGGGGCCCATTACGATGGCGGGCGGAAGCACAACCGCCGTGCTGGCGGATGCAAAAACCACCAGTTACCGCCGGCACGCAGCAGTCCACACGCCCGCCCAATTACGATGCGAAAAGTAGGCCAAACACCGCCGGCAAGCCAGCAACACCGTCCGCCATCAAAGTGCACCCGTACACGTAGCGGCGCAGCACAACTGACACACACCGTCCGACGAAACACGTACCGCCCGGCGCATAAATTACGATGCCGCAAACAAACGGCTCCCACGGCCAAGAGATACCGTACGACAAACCGAAGCGGCAACACGGACGCCAAGCACGGACAACGAAGAAGCGGCTCCCCGAGCATGAATCCAGCACTGCAGGCCCTCCCCATGCTCCTGCTGATGCACCACCAAGGACGCAACGTACCGCGGAGACGCAGGTAGGCACACACACAACAAGTGCACGCAAACAGCGCACACAGTGCAAGGGCGGAAAAAGCGGACAACCCCCCACCAGCGCGTGTACACTACACATCCACCATTGCATCCACATATGACACACAGGCCAAATCGTAACATCGTGGAACACATGTGTACACACCACCTGGGACTAGGAACCAACCACCCCGTCACGGCCCCAAAGCGCCGATGACGCCGCCACACATGCGCACAACGCAGAGGCCAACCGCAGCGCCATGCATGCGTCGCACACAGACACAGGGACACAACCAAGCAGCACACACATCAGCCCCACCCCGAACGCACATGACACGTGACAGGCCTGCCACAGACATGTCCCCAACGCCCAATTCACGGACAACACCCAACGCCACACAACCGACGCACACATGTCAGTGAAGACACGCAACTGCAGGACACACCCCAGTGTAACAAACATGGCGTAGCACACAGCGGCGGCAACACCAACTAGGAGAAGCAGGGCTCCTTCGGGAAGAGGAACGCCAGTACCACACTGAAACACCCATACCACCCTGCACATATGAACAAGACATATAAAGCGGAACACCAAAGAGCCCGGGGACCGACAACAGGTGGCCCAAGAATAACATTCACACACAAGGCCCAACGCA
The DNA here is from genome assembly GCA_963921515.1 of Calotriton arnoldi. Classification (NCBI taxonomy): domain Eukaryota; kingdom Metazoa; phylum Chordata; class Amphibia; order Caudata; family Salamandridae; genus Calotriton; species Calotriton arnoldi. The sequence continues at coordinate 142,137 of CAWUFW010001407.1, forward strand.
GAGCGGAAAGGCAGCCTGCCGCCCACACAAGGGAGAGCAGACAGCACTGAATGACCTTCCATTCCAACTCCGAAACCACAGCCCTACGACAGAAGCCGGTGAATACAGCCATTGTCCAAGAATAGACCAACACAGGCATGCCGAGGAGACCGACCACAGGGCAGATAGCGCATATCACAGAAGCACACAACGGACGGGGAAGAAAGAAGAAAACACTCCCCCATGTCGGCCACATGCAAGTTAATTGGAAGGAGTCACACATCACTGACCTTGAACTGTCTGAGAAGCATGTGGGAAGAGGGCCCGTGTCCTCCAAACAAGCCAACAGAACACAAGTCCTGTCTCCCTACGACTACACAGAGCTCACAGCAACCTCGGAGCGTGCACATTGCAGACTGCACACACAGCCGGAGCACGCCACCACAACGCACCGCTGCGAAATGGCAACCGCAACACACCTACCCAACTACGCCGAACAGCTCAAGCTGTACAAAACCAACCTGTTTCATACATTGGGATGCGATCTCCTGTCCCTGCTGAACGTAAGTTACCGACTGACTTACCGCATCACATTGTTCAGCTGCGTCATGCTCGTCTTCTACTGTCGGAGGTGTCCCTACCAGCATCCCGTGGAGATATGCCTCTCCAACCCGGCATGTCTGAAGGCGGACCTGCTACCACTACTCCTCCCTCTGGACGCACACGACAGGGCCTGCTCTGCCTATGGGGGCATGGCGTATGTGGCCAACATCGCACCCGCACTGAAATGGGACCACTGTGCCTCCACACGACGGATCATCGAGAACAGCTACATCGAATGTCACCCAGCATGCCCCATCATGGTCCTCCAAGGGACAACTTACGAACAACACCTTGACAGCCACCATCCGCTACATTGGCTGGCAAACATGTACACCACCAATGACATGGAAGCCCTGCTGGACGGCATCGCATACCTGACAACCTGTCAATTCGTCGGACCACAACGCAGGTTCCCCGATTGACCTATGATGTCCAACCCCGCACCCATGCTTAGCTTCCGCACGGACTGGCCAGTCACCACCACAACAGCCATACCAAACGACCGGCAACTGTAACCACACCATCAACGACATCGCCATGACATCGGATATGACCGGGACATGCACACTGTTCCCCATCACATCCAGGAACACCGCATGCATCGTGGGAGGCAGTGGCATGGGCTCTGTGTATCGCACCCACATGGACGGAACTGCACGAACAACCAGGACACGACATGGATCCAGCGCCCATGGACACACACACCGCTCAGTGGACATGAATAGTTCGCCTGGAGTCTGTGGGTGCTGCACCCCTCCCACCCCCGCCCCGGGAATCCCATACCAGGACCTTTGCATGGACGACAAGTGCATACAACAACAACACGACCCCAGTGACTGTGACATGTCCAGTAACCACCACAGTGCAACAACAAGTGGCACGCCGCTGCATGCACGCAAGCACATGCCCTGATGTCATCTCACATGCACGCATGCATGAGGAACAACCGCAGCAAACCTGTCACATGGAACTGAGATGGACTGTGCCCATGATGCCAAGCGGTCTGGTAGGCTACATGTATACCGTCTGTGTCAAAGTCCGCAGCTCCGCAGCTATACGTAAATGTACATTAGCACAGCCTTGGCCAAGCAGATGTCACTCTGAAGCCCACATCCCACATGCAACAGCCAATCACATGTAACCCCACACCCTATCCCATTTGCAATCATGCTCAGTATATCCTCAACATGTATTCCGCTGCCAGTAGTGTCCACTATACTGCATCACAGAGGACAGAAGACTCAATATAATGTTTGAAACCAAAACTGTCTCCGCTGACTCATTTCACAAGTACGAATGAGAGAGGATGAGAGTATGTGAAGTACACGGCAGTCGTGACATGACCATGTAGTCCACTGGTATTGGATGTCAACGCAAATGAGTAGCACAACTGTGGAAGACACACATGTGTCGTGTGAAGTCGTATGGACGCAGTGCTCAGGTGGGTGGGTGTGACGGGTAGATGCGCACATGCCAAGTTGGAGCACGCCGTGTTGGGAGGGGTCATGAACAGTACACCACCGCTTCCCTGGGCATTGTGAGAGGACACCTGTCGGGGGGAGTGAACACGTGTGTGCACAGCAGCCGGGCACACGTACAAAGCGGTACCAGGCGCACCTCAGCCCACCCTCTGTGGACAAGCTGGATCCTGTTGTGCGCCCGCCATGCCCCTTGACAAGGCACACACAGCCCCAGTCGACCAGGTGTAACCCCAACATAGTCAATCCGCACAGGCGATACAGGGCACGGGATGGCAGTGGAGCATGGTGTGTGAGAGGTCTCCTCGCGCTCCTCCTGGTCATATCACGCAGGCAATAGAACCTCAACGTCTAGCATGGCACAAGTCAAATGGAAGTGTAGGGGACGCACCACAGCACGAGCAGCACTGACGTCACGGGAGGTGGCTCGCACCATCCCATCCATTGCCCATCATACCAACCACGCCACATGCCATTGCGACTAAGTGCAAGCGCGTGCGCCACCACCCCCGAGCCCTCCCCAGAGAGGCCAAAGAGTGAATGTGTGGGCCATCAGCCACAGACGGACGCGGCCTGGCCGCAAGGGCAGCCACAGCCACTGGGTGTCGCAGGTGGCGGATCCGGAAGGCGAAGACTGTGATGCATAGTCCATGCAGGCCGGGTCTCCATTTGGGGCACCACGCAGGTGGATGGCGTCCCGCCACACATCATACCCTGAGACAGCCCACTCGTGCAACTGGACCCACACATACACTCCTTGCCCTCTCTGGTGCGAGCTTGGGGCTGCCTGTGCAAGCGCTAGCCTCGCAGGTGAGCATGCATATTGGGGGAGCGAGGGGAGGACATGAGGGCTGGGGCGAAGATGACTGTATCACTGTCAGTTAGTACAAGGGATGACCCAGATGTGGAAAGGAAGAGACGTGTCCCGTGTGTACTGCAACTAGTCGCCAATCCAACTACCCCCCCATGTCCGGAATGTAAGCCCACACCTAGGCCCGCCCATCCGCCACATCGAACATACCACCAGCACGACAACCTTCCCATTCGAAACACTGACTGGGGGTGGCGACCAGTGTACAATCATGTGTAGCCTACCCACGCGTACATGTGGGCCCTCCATGATCCATGTCACCTGCGGCAAAGTCATGACATGCGCAATGAGGGAAGTGAGGAGAGCTGTCCGCCCCACGCGCAGAAGGTGCATCAGCTCCACAGACCCAGCAGCGAGTCCAGCAGGGGTCACATGTGCAGGGGCAGCTGTGCCTGGTGTGAAGGCACATGCAAATAGACAGCACATCGACCAATGTGTAGTCTGCCCACATCTACAGTCCATCATCATGCGGACATAGGAATTGAACACAGGGCAACACATCTTCAGTTGGTGCACCCACCGTGACCAACAATGCGCAATCATCGACGTACCCGCCCTGTGCATGGCCCCCCACCCAACGGAGGCACATCCAGTGCCACCATCCCACACACACAAGCCTTCCACGGAACATGCTGTGTCCAATGGTCAGTACAGAGTCAGCGCCCATCTGGTGGATCCTGAACAGGAGACACATGCACACACATGCCAGCTCCCACTATGTACGTCTGCCACCTGGCACGTGCAATGTAACCTCTCACCTGTGACGTGTGACTGCAAGCACACAGCCGTCTTGGCATGGGGCTGTCAATGTGGACACCTGTCAATGTTTCGGGAGGTGTGATCCGTACAGTGCTGTACATAGGGTGCAGTGCTGACACCTACTACTGTCTCATGTCCCCTCGTGCCACAGGTCCCACTTGTTTTGGCCGCTCAGCCTGTGCCCACATCGTCGTCGTCGTGTGCCATACTCATCCAGCCGCGGAAGCAGTTCCATGCTCACAAGACATTCATGTTGCCGTGGCGTTGCCGCTTGACGGATATGCAGTCAGTCCCCATCAGCACGCCCCGCAAGTCATTGGGGCCTAGATCCCCATGTGCATGCACATGGCAGTGGTTTGTATCACTAGCCATTGCCATTGTTGGGAGACCTGTGTAAGTGTATTGTGGCCGTGCCGCCCCAGCTTGACAGCTGGGCTGTGGCTCATGTGCTTGCTCAGTCATGTCAGTGATGTGTATGCGAAATTGCTATGTGTCGTGTTGCTTTGACATGTGTCCTCTGCCATTGTCCCTAGGCGGAGACCGAACATTGACCGCCCATACCAATTGCTGGCGGACATGGACGATACAGAGGTTATTAGGAAGTTTCGGCTGGACAGGCCAACCCTGCATCGACTGTGTGCCATGTTAGAACCCCATCTCCGTCCCCGCAGGGTGTATCCGACTGCTGTCACCCCCACGGCTAAGGTGATGGCCGCCATGCATTTCTTCGCCACTGGGTCATTCCAGCACACAGTGGGCATTGGAGGAGGGATGTCCCAGCCCATGTTCAGCAAGGTGCTGAGGGATGTACTGGCAGCCATGATGCTGTACCGAAACAGGTACATCCGCTTCCCCAGGGCTCGTGAATTGGCGGCAGTGAAGGGTGCATTCTATGCCCTTGGCAGAATCCCACACGTCGTTGGAGCCATTGACTGCACACATGTCGGCCTTGTTCCACCACAGGCCACTGAGCACCTGTACCGCAACAGGAAGCACACGCACTCCCTGAATGTGCAAGTGGTGTGCCTTGCGGACATGGTGATCACCCACGTGTGTGCAAAGTTCCCAGGCTCGGCCCATGACGCACACATAATGCGCAACAGCATCTTGCCACGACTGATGTCCAATATGCAACAGGATCGTGCCTGTATTGTCGGTGAGTATGTGGAGTGGTGTAGCGTGCTGGTTGTGCGATGCTGTCCCCTGTCCAGTTGGAATTGCAACGGTTCTCTGTGTCCCTCACACCCAGGTGACTCTGCGTACCCGAATGGGGCATGGCTGCTCAGTCCATTGAGGAATCCTCGCACCCCAGCAGACGATCGCTACAATGAGGCACATGGGAGGACCAGACGTGTGGTCGAGCGTACCTTTGGCCTCCTCAAGTCCAGGTTCAGGTGCCTGGACCGCACCGGGGGTGCGCTGGCGTACTCCCCACAGAAGGTGTGCCGGATAGTGGTGGCGTGCTGCATGCTGCACAATCTGGCCATTCGGAAGCAGATCCCCCTCATCGTGGATGACGGAGATCAACCAGGGCCCCAGCCCGCAGACCAGGACAGCTCGAGTGAGGAGGACAGCGGAGAGGAGGAAGCTGGTAATGTGCGGCAGCAGCTCATCGCCCGCTACTTCACTTGACGGTGAGTGTCCATGTACGACGGCTGATGTGGCTGTATCTGTGCAGGTGTGTGTGTGCTGTGTCAGGGTGGCCGTTTGTTCACTGCATGCTGTGTGTCAACGCTCCATGGCCAGGGTAGTATGCCACTGTTGGTGGCTGTGGCATTGTGCCCTATTGCTCTGTGCGATGTGTGTACATTGCTTGTAGTTGTTGACATGTACTGTGTGATGGGTGTGTGACACACTCATTGAATGTGCTCCTGTTCTGTCTCCCACCCCTAGGTCCCTACAGGCCCTCCGGATTCAATTGCCATGCCACGCATCAGGTGCCTTTCCGCCCAAGGTGGCCGTTGTATTCCGTACAAATAAAACACAGGGCACAAACAGCAGTTAGTGTAAAAGGTGCATTTATTACAAACTGTGACATGTGATTGTGTGTAAGGTGATGACAAAAGTGGTGCGTGCAGTGACAATGAGCTGTCGGTCATGGCTGCGTGATGCTCAGGGTGTACCCACTGGTTCTATGTCCATAGTCCAACACACACATGCCATCCAGATGGCTGTGTGGAGTGGGATCGTAGTCCAAGTCAATGCAGTGGCTGGTCAAGGAAGGCTGGCGGAAGGCTGGCTGGCTGCCTCACTTGCGTTTGGAGCGTGCGAAGTCCTCCCGGGAGATCTGTTTCCACTTCGGACGGCCCCTTCCACGTTTGCGAGGGGGTGCCTGCTTGCGACATGCTGGTGGTTGAGGTGTGCTCACTGGCTGTGGACGCAGGGGAACTGGACACTGCTGCTCCACCCTGCGCCCCGGCAGGTGGTGGCGGAGGGGGAGCTGCTGTCCCTGGCTGTGACCTCACCGCCACCACCAGCTGGCCCATGAGGTCCACGATTTGGCCCATACGGGCGTCCATGGACCTCAGCACCCCCAGCACCTCACGCGTGTCTGAAGCAGACCGGACCCATTGTCCTTGGGCCTCTTCATAGGCCCCAAGGACTCTGGCCATTTGAGGCAGGGCATGGCTCCCAGGGGAGGCTGGCGTTTCCCTGACCCTGCTCCTCCTACCAGTCCTGCTGCCACCGGCCTGCCCACTAGCCACATTGCTCACCACGGTCCTCGCTGTGGCTCCCAGGGTGGATCCAGTCGGCCGGGCCACCACCTGCGCTGGGGCTGGTGCCAGCGAAGACGTGGTGGTGGTGGCGGCGGTGGTGGTCGGTGCGGCGATGATGGCGGTTGCGGCAGTGGTAGTGGCCACAATGACCGTGGGTGTGGCCGCAACGACAGTGGCAGCAGGGGGCTGGGAATGTTCAGCAGCCCTGGATGATGGGTTGGTGGGTAGGAGGGGTCCTGGGGAGCGGCTGGGCCCTGCCACACCAGATGGGCCTGCTTGGTGGTCCGTGTCCGAAGAGGAGGACAGATCCTCCAGATCCGTGTGTCCTCGTTGGGGGCTTGTAGGCTGGCTGTGCTGGCTGCTGGCTCCATCCCCAGCATCCAGCAGTTCGTCACCTGTGGAGAGAATGAGATTTGTTATTGTGTTGCACCTGGCGAAGTATGTATTTGTCGTCTGACATTAACAGTTCGTGCAATCTCGTACATGGGTTTCCCGGAGGCGTGTGTGTGGCTGTAGCATCTGTAGTTGTGTGTGCTTGGCAATGGGACTGTGTGCTGTGCACATGTGGCATGGGACGGATTGGCCATGCCGATGGGTGTGTTGCTGTGCCCCTACTTATTGTGACTCTGGTGTATGCGGGCTCCTGGCCCATCCTGGGTCTGGTTTGTACTTTGCTTTTGGGGTCCAAATGGAACGCTTAGGAACGCATATGGCAACATGGGGGCCATGCCCCAGATTCGCATTTGGGAGGGAATATGCTTTTGGGGTTCAAATGGAACGCTTAGGAACGCATATGGCAACATGGGGGCCATGCCCCAGATTCGCATTTGGGAGGGGATATGCTTTTGGGGTTCAAATGGAACGCTTAGGAACGCATATGGCAACATGGGGGCCATGCCCCAGATTCGCATTTGGGATGGAATATGCTTTTGGGGTTCAAATGGAACGCTTAGGAACGCATATGGCAACATGGGGGCCATGCCCCAGATTCACATTTGGGAGGGGATATGCTTTTGGGGTTCAAATGGAACGCTTAGGAACGCATATGGCAACTTGGGGGCCATGCCCCAGATTCGCATTTGGGATGGAATATGCTTTTGGGGTTCAAATGGAACGCTTAGGAACGCATATGGCAACATGGGGGCCATGCCCCAGATTCGCATTTGGGAGGGGATATGCTTTTGGGGTTCAAATGGAACGCTTAGGAACGCATATGGCAACATGGGGGCCATGCCCCAGATTCGCATTTGGGAGGGGATATGCTTTTGGGGTACATGCTGTGAGCCATGGGTGCCGAACGTGACATGTGTTGTGGCAGCATGACAGTGCATGGTTTGAGGTGTGTGCATGCTTGACATGGCCTGCATATTTGCTGTCTGTTGTGATTACTGGACATGGCATTGGACGCATCGTTATGAGTGAGTGATGGTTGTGTGCCAGCCAACGTATTGCAGTTGTCCCATCTCCTTGGTGTGCGTGCTGCCCTGTGCCATGTGCATCACTGCAGTGCTCGGGGGGTGTGGCCCATGTTGTGTGTTGTTGCTCACAGTGTGTCGTGCGCTTCATTGACTTCTGGCACATGGTTGGTCATGGGCATGTATCTTAGCGTGACTGCTGTATGTGTGGCAGCTGTGCGGATGACATGCCTTTCATGAGACTGGGGCTGACGGATGGGATGGATGGTATGTTGTATGTGCATGGTGTGTCTGTGTGTTTGATGGGTTCAGTGGTGTTCGTGTGCATTTATGTTGTTCCGCTCTGTTGCGTCTAGTGTTGTTTGTCTTACATAGGCGTAGTCGTGGGGTGTGTGGTTGACAGGCAGTAGGGGCTACATGGACAGGACTTCAATGGTGTTTCGGTTGTGTGTGATGAGTTGCACAGTGGCTGCCGTGTGGTACTATATTCAGTGTGGCTTGTGCATGCAGACGTGGCTCCTTGGGTGTTGCTATGTCTGTGATGGGTCATGTGGGGTGTGAGTCTGTTGTTCATGTCCGTGTGCACATTGTTCACTTGTTCGTGACGGTGGGCGGTGCTGCGTGTTCGTCTGCTACGTGACATGTCCCATGTGTTGGTCGTGTTATGGTCCTCATGCCTCCAGTAATCCAGCCCTGTCCAGTTTCCCACCTGCAAGTTGTTCGTGCGTGCACTGTACTGGATGCCACATGGCTCTAAGCGGGGGTGCTCCATGTTGCAGGTCTGTGGGGGTGGGGGGTGTTGTGGGTCGTGGGGTGGCTGGACACCCACTGACACCGATTGCTGTGGACCGTGATGTCTGCCTTTCGGCTGTCGTTGTGCACTGCGGTGGCTGACACGTGGCTGTGGGGTGTGGGGGATGCTCCTCCTTGCTGTGCTGTGGGACTAGGGGCCTGGTGTGTGTTGTACTTGGGCTGTCCACCGTCCCACCCACTGCACTTTGTGTTCCTGCCACTTACCTGTTACTTGTCGGTTAGTGCAGCTGTGGCGGACACATGGGTGTGGTGGGTGCTCGTTGTGGCGCTTCTGGCATATTTGGGGACCTGTTGGTGGTTACGTGGCTGGCTGAGTGTACACATGTCCCCACGTATGTTACAGTTGTTCGGTTTGGGCTGTGTGTGGTGGTGTCTGTTGCATGTGTGTGTGATGTGTTGTGTATTGTGTGCTGGACATGGGGGTGTTTGTCCCTGGGAGCTGTGGCATGGTGGTAGTGCATGTGAGTACATAGCGGTGTGCTGGTATACATTAGTTTGTACTTACCAGCCTCCACTCCCCTGCTAATCCGGCGAGGATCTCCGGATGTATTATGACTCGCACCTTCTCCTCCCACGCTTTGAAGGTCTTGAAGAGCGCGGGATTCCCTCCGCCAGTGACGGCAGCCAGCTCTCTGTTTTTTCCTCCTTCTTCTTGACCAGGCTCTTTACGTCATTCCAACGTTTGTTAATTTCTCCTCTGTTCCTGGGCAGGGTCCCGACTGCATTGACCTGGTCTATGATCCGGTTCCACATTCTGTTTCTGGTGGCTAGTGGTGTGTGCTGGACCATGTTCCCATAGATTTGTGGGTACACCTTGATGATCTCGTCGACCATGACCGTCAGCTCAATGGGCGTGTACTTGGGCATCCTTTGTGGTGCCATGGTGTTTGTGGTGCTGGTGCGGTGTGTGTTGTGTAATGTGCAGGGGGTTTGTGGTGCAGGTGTTTGGTGGTGGTGGTGGTGGTGGTTGTGATGTGTGCGTTTCTGTGGTGTGCTGCTGTCCTTGCTGTGTCACTGTGTCCTCTCCTCTCCTCTCTGGTTTGCAATGTAGCAAGGGGTTGTGGTCTGTGGGAGTGCTGCTTTTGTACTCACCTATGTGGGTGTGTCCTCATGGTCTGTTGTTTTCAGGTGTGTTGTGTCTGGGGTTCTGGCCTTTGTATTTTTTGTTTGTCCGGGGGGTGTTTTCGGGATGTGTACTGTGCTTGTGTATTTGTGCGTGCCTTGCTGTGTGGACTTGTTGGCCATGTTGTGTGCTATTGGTTTTGTGAGCGGATGGTTTCTGTGCAGGTACGTGGGCGCCATGGCTTCTGCCGTGTCGATTCTCATCGGCGTTGTTTGCGCTAGCGGGCGGTATATTTGTGGTTTTTCCGCGCTCATGGCGGTGCGATCGTAATTTCACGTGCGGTGTGTCGGCCATGAGGGCGGGCGGTTTTGTGTTGTCGTGCGTGTTTCCGTCCGTGGCGGGCGGTTTGACTCCGACTCGGACGTTGGCGGGCGGTATTTTGTGTGGATTTTTCGCCGATGGCGGTTTTTGGTTTGTGTAATCGTAATGGCGTGGTCGGTGTTCAGACGGTGTGTGCGGGCGGATTTTTGCCGCTTCCATGCCTGGCGGATTTTTTTACGCCGGGTATCGTAATGGGCCCCTTAATTATCTAACAACATTTTGATTTTGTTACAGTAATAATTGTACACCTGATTCATTTGTACTAATTCATTAACCTATTAGATATTTCTTCAGTGTAACTTAATATTATTTCAATTATCCAAATTCTAAAAGAAAATACATGTTTTTTTATGTTACTTCTAATTATCTTTTTACAAATATTCAATATAGCAGAATTAAATGAAATCAATCTGCTTGTTATTTTATTGTTACGTATACTTTTACATCATTGTTAAATTAAATGAATAGCGTTTTAAAAATGTTTTTAGTCATATTAAATTATTATTTTACAAATCTAACAACCAATCACACAACATTACAAAAAGTTCATAAATGGTTCAAAGGGAATGTGGGCAAATATACTATTCTCATTCCACTCCCACAAACTTTGGGAAAAGAGCATAAGTGGGTGGGGGAAGGTGCTCCACTCCCACAAACAGTGGGAGAATTGCATAACCTGCCCAAGGAAACACACAAAAATGTGGAAGAAAATATTTATGATTCTAACGTCAGTCCCAAAGCAAGTGGGAAATACATAAATGGTGTGGGAAGAAATCAACTTTTAAATCCACAGTCCCACAAAACTTGGGCAAACTGCATAAATGAAAAGGGGGAATGTAGTATTCTAACTTCAGTCCCACACACACTGGGAGAAGAGTATACAAAATGAGGAGGTTTAAACATTTGCTATTCTTACTCCAGTCCCTCATGCTTCTGGGAAAGTGCAAAGATTGGGGAGTTAAGATTTACCATTCTAAATCCAGTCCCAAAAAGAATAAGGAAAGTTCATAAATGAGGGCAGGGGGCAAATATACTATTCTAGATCCAGTCTCACAACTTGATATAAGTACAACAATTCTCCACAATAATTCATTAACTTCAGTCTAATAAAGAGGGGGGGAAAGTGCATAAATGGGGCTAGGGGAAAATATACTATTCTAACACCAGTCCCACAAGTCTTGTGGAAAGTGCTTAAATGGGAGGAAGAATGAATATATTGTTCTAAATAAGTAAAAACTTGAATAACAATCCTAACTTTAAAGCTAGAAAAATGGTAGAAATCTAAAATCATCTGGAGATCAGAAATACTATCCTTTAGTATTGCATCGGGGCTAGTCGAGTGCTGATTGGCTGGGGGAGAACCAATCAGGTGCTCGGTTGGTCGTAGGCAGTGGAGGGGGTTTTCACCACACCTACTTAAGGAGCAGTATGGCGCGTCTGCGCCGGTAACGCTGTTACTTTTAACCTCACTTAGATGTACTTAGAAATACTGAGCTTTTTAAATATTTGTGTTAACTGGTGTATATTCTAGATCTGAATCTGACTGCTTTTACCTCGGGGATGGTGCCACTCGCATCGGGGCTAGTCGAGTGCTGATTGGCTGGGGGAGAACCAATCAGGTGCTCGGTTGGTCGGGCGTTTCACCAAGCCTACTTATGGAGCAGTATGGCGTGTCCGCGCAGCGGGCGCGCCAAAGGCAAGCCCGTCTGCGCTCGTCCGCGTCCGGACGGGTCCAGGGGCCAGTTATTATACCACGGCCATCACTTACTCCAGGACTAAATTTCTGGGCCACATTCATGGGAGGCATGATATCTCCACCTCAATCACAAAGGTAGTAAAGGAATTAGGGATCCTGGTATCCCCACAACATGGGGCCCAGGAGGCTAGGCTGTATATTAACCCTCAACAGATATTGTCATCACTGAACACTACCCCCAGAATCTCACAGCCTAACCTTATTGACCTCCGGGTGGTGTATCTGAACACCCGATCCCTAGTGAAGCACCAGGATGAGGTCTTCTATCTCCTGGAGTCCGAATCCCCTGACATCTTGTTATTAACAGAGACCTGGCTCACGGAGGAGTCCTCTCCAGACATACTTGCAGCTCTCCCCAAAAACTATTATATCCTTCAAATCAACAGGAACACGGGGAAGAAGGGAGGAAGGGTGGCGGCTATCATCAAGAAAGAGCAGCTTTGTAAAAGTGACCTCTCTAGAGCTCCCCTCGGTGGAGAATCTTGTTATCCACTGGGAGTCGTCATCCTCGTCTTTTACTTGTGTGCTGTTATATCGACCCCCCATATACATGCCAGAATTCTCTCAGGCCCTGGCCGAAACCTTGGCACCTCTAATTGTTATCATGCTAATGTTGTTATGGTTGGAGATTTCAACTATTGGGCAAATGAGGCAGACGGGGGCAGCAAGCCAAGGACTTGACGTCTGGACTGGTTGACTTAAATCTGGAACAATTAGTGAATTGTCCAACTCACATCAAAGGGCACGCCCTGGACCAGATATGGACCACAAAATTCCCTGTGCGGAATTTGAGTATAGCCCCATGTGGATGGTCCGATCATCACGTGATGTCCTTTGTAGTATCACTGCCTAAATGTAATAAGTCCCCTATTGGCCCCACTATCTGTTCTAGGAATTGGGCTCGGGCTAACCTCACAGCCTTTTGCGAGGACTTAAGTAACTACCCTCTCTTCCCGAAGGAAGATATAGATGCCTATGTGCAGGACATTACGAGCTGGCTGACAGTGGCCAGTAATGATCATACACCCCTCCATAGAATTAGAGCACCTAGGTGCCATGAGGCCAATAAATGGTTCTCAAACGACCTGAAAATTGCCAAATTGAACCTCCAGCAAGCAGAAAGGAAATGGCGGTCGAGATACGTGCCAGGCCTGAAAAAAGAGTACACTCAACAATTTAGGAATAAGAAATCTTTTGCCGCAAACTAAAGTAAGCTTTTTCACAGGCAGAATCATGAATGCTTTTAATAAATCTAAAGAGATTTTCAAGATTGTCAGTGATCTTTCTAAACCAGACCGAGTCACTCTGCCTATGTTACCTGCTCAAGATTTGTGCGATTCTCTGAATGCCTTTTTGGTAAATAAGATTGAGGCCATTATGAACAGTATACCCCACTGTCCATCCGCGGACGTGGTGAATAGTAAAACGCTTACCTGCTTCCCCAACTTAAGGCACAAGGACCTAATACTCCTATTGACAAAGGTAAAGTCTGGTTCACCAATTGACATCTGCCCTCCGAAGGTCTTGAAAGCAGTATGTACTTGGCTGCCTGACCGTATACTGTCATTTCTTAACCAATCTGTCAATTTAGGGGTGGTTCCATGGTCCTTTAAAAAAGGGATTATTGCTCTTATTATAAAGAAAGTTGGTGCTGGTCCTACGGATATGAAAAACTTCCAGCCTATCTCGCTTTTACCCTATTTTGCTAAATTACTAGAGGCCCTTATAGCCCGTCATCTATATCTATTCATTGAAGAGTCAGGCTTCTTGGATCCTGCACAAGTAGGATTTCGACCAGCACACTCTACGGAAGCAGTGATCATGTCTATTGTTGATGACATGCGTAAAGATGTAGATAATGGCAACACCCAAGTCTTGGTGTTATTGGACCTGTCTGCGGCCTTCGATGCGGTCGACCATATTGTTCTGGCTGACCGGATTAGGGCCGCAGGCTTTCGAGACTCAGCATTGAACTGGCTTCTCTCCTTTTTGAGGGACAGAGCTCAATTAGTCAGGTTTCCTCCTTACTCGTCTACAGAGGTGCAGCTGAATTGTGGGGTCCCTCAAGGCTCTTCGCTGTCTCCCCATCTCTTTAACATCTACATTTGCCCCCTGATTAATGCCCTCAGAAATAAAGATATCGACATCTTTAATTATGCAGACGGCATACAATTGTTATTTACAATTAAGGACAGCCCCTCATCTCGCCACTTGTTTCAGGATACTATGCGGTTTATCCGAGATTGGATGAACAGAAATCATCTGAAATTGAACCCCGACAAAACGGAGATAATTCTCACAAAAAGCAAGGTGAACTATTGGTGCCAATCGTTCTGGCCTTGTGAGATGGGCTCTCCCCCCACACCCAAAAAAAGCTGTAAAAAGCTTGGGTGCCATAATAGACGTGGAACTCTCTTTTAAGCATCAGGTAGGAGCCGTGACTTCTCCTTGCTTCTGCCAGCTACGTTGCATAAAAAAGATAAAAAAATTCCTTACTAAGGAGGCTCAGATCCAAGTAATCATAGCTCTAGTTATGTCTAGATTATATTACGCTAACTCTATCTACTTGGGCCTTCCCAAAATTCTCCAGCGCAAGCTCCAGCTAATTCAGAACCAGGCTGCTCGGCTGATATACACCTTGCCCAAACACTGCCACATCTCCCAGGCAATGATGGACCTTCATTGGTTGCCAGTTGTACAGAGATCAATGTATAAAGCATGCTGCATGGTTTTTAAGTCCCTCCACTTGAATTACCCTGCTTTCGTGAAGTCTAGGATCACTAAACACTGTCCAACCAGAGCTTTAAGATCTAGCAACTTGCACCTCTTTGCAACTCCGCCCTGGAAAAAACAAAGGCTCAGAGGGCGTAGGTTTGCCGTTATCGCCCCTCGTGTATGGAATAGCCTGCCTTTGGATCTAAGGTCCTCTTTGGATCTGGCAACATTTAGGAAACTCCTGAAAGCCCTGCTCTTTAGACAGGCTTAATACTAATGGAGGTTGAAGTTGACTGGTTACCTAGCGCCAAGAGACCGTCTGGTGGATGTGCGCTTTAAAAATGGCCAGTAACATAACATAACATAACTTTAATACAAAAGCAAAACCCTAATGTATATCATAAAATAATTTTAAACACCAATACTTTACCCTCCAATATTTACAAACAATATAACCCATGAACCATATAAATACATTATAATATTAAATAATGAAACCAATACAAAAACAGACGTCTAAAAAGTCCCTGAAAATATATTTAAAACCACGTTAAAAATAACAGTATATTCAAGAAATACATAGGAATACTTGAACCTCAAAGACAATCAATAATGTTAATGCCATAATATAAACATTGACCTACCCAATCCTCAAACAAACCCTTTTGCACATAAACAATGTTAAAAAAACAGTTGAAAATATATGAACCCAATCATTTACATACAATACATATAATAAAAAATTTTTTTTTAAAGTATCTAAAAGAGTAACACATTTAAACAAATTGCACCTGAATTAAAATTTAAAATAATAAAAGAATAAAGCACTACTCCCACTACCCTCCAAAATAACGTACATCCAGGAAAATATCTAGGGGCGTGGCTTAACATCATGGCCGCTTAGTTGTGTTTTCACCGAGCTCCTCGTGGCGGCCCAAATGCTTGAAGAATCCTGTATTATCCTGCCTCTAAACTAAGCCCTAATCGAGCTTCGGAACAAATTGGGATCACACCCAGCCAAATAAAGGGGATCGTAGGCTCGGGAAGGGCTCCGAAGCCGATGAAGCGGTGACGAACTCCACAGTGAGCAGCGGCGCCATCTTGGGCTGAGGAAGACCAAGGAACGAACTCGCTGGCGTGACCGGGGAGCCAGCGAACTCTGCGGTCCACCCCTGAAGCCAACAGTGGAGATGGTGACGGACCGAATACACCGACGAGGAGACTTAGGAGCCAGATGTCTGAGTGACGTGAAGAAAATGCCCCCGGTGAGGCAGCGGGTCGCGACGAAGAGGCCTTAAGCCGGGGAGCCAGAGACCTTGGCGGTCTACCTCCGAGATCAAATAGTGGGGAAGACGGCAACCCGGAGGTAGATGAACACCAGTGGGGAGACCCGGGAGCTGAGTGGGTGCGGGAGGCGGTGGTCATGTCGCCGGCGGAGCATTGGGTCGCGCCGGGAAGGACTCGTGCTCCCACTTGCCCCAAAAGTGAAAAAGAGCCGACCAAGCCCGGAAGGGGCTGAGGTCTAAGAGGAGACCCAGAGTTGCAATCCGGGAGGAGACGTGGGCCAGAAGCACGACGGACCAGGAAACCATGAGAGGCAGATCACCTGCGCGGTTGGAGGTAAGAAAGGGCCTCCGAACTCCGACCTACGGTGCCTGGGGGAAATGCAGGAGAATCCGCAGAGCGACAGCACGGGTCACTGGGGCACCTGTGAATGGCCGTTGAGGGTCCGCAATAGATCTTGCCCCGTCTACACTGTGTAACTACGGCTGACCCCTGGGCATTACGCTGGGCCGTATTATTGCGAAAATGCTGCGAGCCCGGGCAGAGCTGCAACTTCGGGGGTAGACTGCGCCCTCTGTGAGAGGGGGCTCACGAGTGGGACAGGCGAGCTGGGGACCGAGTCGCAACGCAGGAACAGATACATTGAAAAAAGCAGGCACTGAAGAGTGGGGCTGATCGGCGGGTGGCGCAGCCTGGCCTAAACACAGGAAACAGGCAACAGAAGGCCCTTCAGAGGGAACATATGGAGAGGAGAACCAGTGCCTGACCTGTATTTTTGGAAAGGAAAGTTGGAGGCCTGTCCCGCAGATCCACAGCGGGAAGACACGAGAACACTCCTTTCATTTAGGGCCTACAAAGCGGGCAAGATCTGCGATAAGTGGAGACTGGGCAGAGAAATAGAGAGCCAACATGGTGAAAGACAAGACATCCAAGGCACAGACGAACAAAATTTCAAACTATGCCCAGCCCCTGGTACCTGGGGTGGAATGTCGAGAAAAGGACGCCAACGGCGGGAAGGCTCCCACTGAGCAGAGCGCTGAGGATCCCCCTACGCTGGCAGACGTGATTCAAGCCATCGAAACGACTAGAGATGATATGGTCCACAGAATCGATGCAGTAGCCATAGACGTAAACCTGCTGAGATGTGACCTAAGGAAGGTCTCGGACAGGGTGTCCACCACCGAAAAGGATGTAGACACGCTACATAAGGAAATGAAAAGCCTTAGTGCCACAGTGGTTGAACTCAAAAAGCAGATAATAAAACTGGATTCGAGGGCGAAGGACTCCGAAGGGAGATCAAGAAGGAGCAACTTAAGATTTGTTGGGTTTCCAGAAAAAGTAGAAGGTCCCTCAACGGAACTATTCCTGGAAGACTGGATAACCAAGGGACTTGCCCCCAAGAGACTCTCAAAGTTCTTTAACATTGAAAGAGCACACAGGGCATTAGTACCACCGCCCAGGCCCGGAGTACCTCCCCGGGCCATTATTGCTAAACATTTTAATTATAGAGACAGAGACCTTATCCTCCAAACGTCCCGCAACAAGGGGCAGTTCTTCTTTGAGGGCCACCCTATCTCGGTATATCCGGACTACACCCAAAGAGTGCAGGAACAGAGGAAATCCTTCATCATGGTCAAGCGGAGACTGCGGGATCTGAATCTGAGATACAGCCTCATGTTTCCTGCAAAGCTGCGGGTTGAGAACAAGGGCCATACACTATTTTTTTTTCAGCAGGAGACACTAGTGAATAGCTACACAAGAGGAGTGGGAGGGCGACGTCTGGCCTCGTACACGGGTTCCACGGGAAACCCGACTGCGAAAACATCTACACAGGAATGTAGGCAGTCCAAACGGCAGACAGATAGAACAGGGGGCCCGGGCCGGATTAAAGTCCTCCAGGATAGCACATTGCAAGCTTCCGACACGGAGACGGTACCAGAATCAGTAGAGTTGACACAAGAAAAAGAGACTGATATCGGACATCAGGGAAGCAGACATGAATGAAGGCAACCTGAATCTTAAAGAACAGATGAACAGATAAGTGACTAAATAAGCAAACGCATGCTGGTGTGGAGCTATATATGTATAAAGTTAAGGACGATATGGGAAATGTATAAGTGAGAACAATAATATGAACAATATACAGAGTAGGGGAAGGAACGTGCAGCCGTGAGGCAGCAACACCCCCACCAGAGCTCGGGCCCGCCTGGGAAGCTTGAGAGCAGTCTCGCACCTTGGCGGAACCAGTTCTCTAGCACAGCACCTGATAACGTACAGTTAAATAGGGATCAATGTGAGGCCGGAACAGTCCCTGGACCTCAGACATTTATACTATGGACTATAAGGCTACATAAGGGTTGGGTGGAGGGTGGAATGGGGCGGTATGTGCTGAATTTTGTACTGGTTGCATTGCTAGCAGCGGAACTCACACGACTGCCCAAGGGGAGGGGAGGGACAAGGGACAGTTTAGTTGCATATGTTGTATCAGTTACTGGGGACTATGTAGGGTCGTGGGGAAAATGTTCTTATCTAACACGTAAAATTGGGCTGGAAGGAAGAGATCCATGGGGAAGAGAAATGGGGGAGGAGGGCAGGGAAGAAGATAATCATGACTACACAAGCTCTGAAAATACTTAATTGGAATATTCGAGGTATGGCGGGCCTAGAAAAACGTCGCAGAGTGCACGCATTTCTGAAACGGTACAGAATAGCGGTAGCTGGGTTGCAAGAGACACAAGTATGGGGGAATACCATCTCTAGTATACTGCCCTCATCGCCGCCACCGACGACATCAGGACCCTGCTGGACAACGGTGAGACCGCAGCCCTCATCCTGCTGGACCTCTCCGCCGCCTTCGACACTGTCTGCCACCGCACTCTACGCGCATGCCTCCACGACGCAGGGATCCGAGACAAGGCCCTGGAATGGGCCACCTCCTTCCTCGCCGGCAGAACCCAGAGAGTCCGCCTCCCACATTCCGATCCGAAGCCTCCGAGATCATCTGCGGCGTACCCCAGGGATCATCCCTCAGCCCAACACTGTTCAACATCTACATGGCCCCGCTCGCACGCATCGCCAGACAGCACGACCTCAACATAATCTCCTACGCCGACGACACTCAACTGATCCTCTCCCTCACCAAGGACCCCTCGCCGCCAAATCCAACCTCCATGAAGGAATGAAGGCCGTCGCCGATTGGATGAAGATCAGCCGACTAAAGCTGAACACGGACAAGACAGAGGTCCTCATCCTCGGCTCCAACCCCTCAGCCTGGGACGACTCCTGGTGGCCAACGACACTGGGAGCAGCCCCGACACCCACCGACCACGCACGCAACCTGGGAGTCATCCTCGACTCAACGCTCTCCATGGCCAAGCAAGTCAACGCAGTCTCCTCCTCCTGCTTCAACACCCTCCGCATGCTTCGCAAGATCTACAGGTGGATCCCGACAGATACAAGAAGAGCAGTCACCCAGGCCCTCGTCAGTAGCAGACTTGACTATGGGAACGCCCTCTACGCGGGAGCCCCGGCCAAGCTCATCAAGCGACTCCAACGCATACAAAACGCCTCCGCACGCCTGATCCTCGACGTACCACGCCACAGCCACATCACCCCCCACCTGAGGAACCTGCACTGGCTCCCCGTCGACAGGAGAATCTCCTTCAAACTCCTCATCCACGCACACAAGGCACTCCACAAGACTGGCCCAGCCTACCTCAACAGACGACTCTTCTTCTACGTCCCCAACCGCCAGCTCCGCTCCGCCGACCTCTCCCTCGCCACCATCCCTCGCATTCGAAGAACAACCACCGGCGGCAGATCCTTCTCACACCTCGCCGCCAAGACCTGGAACACCCTTCCACTAAGCCTACAACAGACCCAAGACCTGCTGACCTTCAGGAGGCTACTCAAGACCTGGCTGTTCGACCAGTAGCAGCACCCCCCCCCCTTTTTTTCTCCCCAGCGCCTTGAGACCCTCGCGGGTAAGTAGTGCGCTCTACAAATTCTGTGATTGATTGATTGATTAGTATACGTAAAAGATGGAGAGGGCAGCTATATGCCACCTCATATTCGGGTTTTGCACAAGGGGCCGTTGTGTGGGTGGCACCCGGGGTCCCCTTTCAACATCTGCACCATGTCTTGGACCCTGAAGGGAGGTATGTAATCTTGCATGGGAAGTGGGAAGGCAAAGAGGTATGTATTTTTTAATATCTATGCTCCTAATACGGATTGTCCGGATTTCTTCCAATTAATCCTGAAAGCAGCAACACCATATATAGGTGCAGAGATTATCCTCTTTGGGGATTTTAATTGCGTCTTTGATGCGGTCTTAGACAGAGAGCCCTCCAGAGATATCACCAAGCCCCGCATGTTAAGGTCACTGACAACGGTCATGCAGGGTATGCAACTTAGAGATGAATGGAGGGCTAGGAACCCGATAAAAAGAGTGTACCCCTGCTATACCCCAGCTGCCAACACATTCAGTCGCATTGATCACTGCTGTCTTACACCTGGGCTCTCTGCTGACACGGAGGGAATCTCCTATCTTCCTCACTATCTATCTGACCATGCACTGCTACTGTTCACCTTGAAGAGCGGAGTGGGCAGCCCTGCCATTCCGCTCCGGCGGCGCAGGGTCGAAGAACTCACTGACCCACCATACGCGAAAACAGTATTAGAAGCCCTACAACATTATTTTGACGGAAACTGGGGGTCGACGGCCACCAGATCTATGGAATGGGAAGTCATGAAGGTAGTTCTCTGCATGAAGACCACATATGGGGTGAAACAGCAATTGAGTAGAGACATCACAGCGCTAGAAAACCAACTGCAGGGACTAGAAGGTATCATACACACGACGCCTACACACCTGACTGTGTGGACTCAGGTCCGTGGAGAACTGCTTGAAGCCTGGGCTAGATTAGAAAAATTTACATACATTGCATACAGACAAAGGCTATATATGGAGGGTGATAGGTCGGGGCACTTCTTGCGCGATTAATCAGAACGGAGAGGGAACAGACACCTATTTTGCAACTCCAAACTGATAATGGGGTCACACTGCAGACACAAGGGGCGATCCTGAAAGAATTTGCAACTTACTTAGAGACAACATGTGCGGAAAACCTTCGGGTTCAGCCGCACATGTTGCAGGAATTCCTGGATGGTACGGTACTCCCTACCTTAGAAGAGGCAGACGCAGAAATTCTAGGGGCGCCAATCTCAAAAGAGGAGATTCTCGCATCTATATAGAAACTGAAACCGGAGAAGTGTCCTGGGTCGACGGGCTCCCAGCAGAGTTTTATAAAAAGTTTGCTCCAATGCTTGCCGACCACCTCCTGGACGTGTTCAATGAAGCCCTAGTCCGCAAAGTGTTACCGAAAACTATGCTGGAGGCGTTGGTGACTATGATCCCCAAGCCGGAAATAACCCCCTCTATCCGAGCTCCTATAGGCCGATTTCCCAATTAAGGGGCCGATTCCGATCTCGGTCGGAAGCTCTCCGAACGGGATCCGGACGGAAAAAGTACGAGCCGTACGCTTGTTTTCCGACTGACTCGTACAGCTGTACGAGTGAGCAAGTACGATGCGATTGTACGCGTGTGTTCCGACCGAACCGTTTCCGGATCCGAACCGCTCCGACCGACTCATACGGAAACGAATCGCACCACGCAATGGAGACGTTATACAACCGAGCGAGTACGATGTACGCGTCGGACAGCCGGATCGAGTCGGAGCGTCCGGCTCGAAAAAGCTCCCGGAGCCGGACTTTGGGGGTCCGTGCCGGACCCCCCAAAACCCGTAGCCTTACGAGTCGAACACAGGGGGAGACCCATGGGTCTCCCCAACACAGGTATGTACAGTGCGGGTTGCACTGACGCGTACCCACTGTAGGGGGCGCACTTGTTCGCGACGTACCCATTCAGTCAATGGGAGCCCATGTACGCATCGTACGACCGGCTCCCATTGACTTCAATGGGAGTCCGACCGAATCGAGTCCGGCAGCATGCAGCCGCATCGTACTCGCTCGGTCGGACTGCAGGACTCCGGCTCGGTCGGAAAACACTCCGGATCCGGCTCGGTCGGAGAGCTTTCCGACCCAAATCGGAATCGGCCCCTAAATATAGATGCTAAAATACTAAGTGGAATTCTGGCATCCCGATTGTTGCCTTATATGTCCCAACTGATACACCCAGACCAGGCTGGGTTTATTCCGAAACGAAATACCAGACATAATCTGCGTAGGCTGGCGCATGTGTGGCACGCGCCAAGTTTAGAAAAGGAGAGTTGGGCGCTGACTCTGCTGGATATACAGCAAGCTTTTGATTCGGTAGAATGGAACTATATCTGGGCTGTACTTGAGAAGATGGGATTGGAAGACAATATATAAACTGGATGAAAATATTGTTCACTAGGCTGGCAGCGAGGATACGGCTTCGAGACCAGGTATCGGAAAGCTTCATATTATGGAAAGGTACCCGACAGGGGTGCCCCCTGTCCCCGCTCCTATTCGCCATTGCGATGGAGCCTTTGAAGGTTACCCCGAGATACAAAATGGAGAGATGGGGAGTTCGGATAGGGGAAACAAATCACGTGGTGTCCATATATGCCGACGACATGGTAGTGTACCCACGTCACCCCGAAGAAGCAGTACCAGCACTTATTACAGAGCTGAAGAGATTTGGGGAATTGTCCGGCCTACGCCTGAATCCGGGGAAATCCAAACTGTACTCCATGCGGAATCTGGTGGGAAAAAGTGATGCTGAGCTGCCGAGAGTGGGGATGAAATGGGTACGTGACAAAGTACGGTATTTAGGGATTAGACTGACACACACACACATGGCCTATCTAGATAGTAATTTAGGAAGGAGCGTAGAGGGCATTAAAAGATCGGTCACCTTTTGGAAAGAACTCCCACTGTCCCTGATGGGCAGGGTGGCGCTGACAAATTTGGTCATCCTACCACGATGTCTATGTGCCCTTCAGAATTCCTTGAATAGAATCCCACACAGGTATATTTCACAACTAGAACACCTGATAGTAGAGTTACTGTGGGGATCCAAAAGGAAATGGATAAAACTAAGCACCTTGCAGAGGAGATGGGAACAGGGGGGACTGGAAGTCCCTCGATTGGAACTATATTATATGGCTACGCAACTCCAACATGCGGTGCACAGACTGAATGACCAGGATAATTGGGCGAAACGGCTGCTGGTGGGTACACATGGGGGACCCCTTTCCCGGAGCTCCTTATGTTGGGTTCTAGAGTGCCTGAATCCTTCCCATACATTATAAGGCATGTTGCTGCGGTTTGGGAAACTGCAGTACAGAAGGTAGTTAGGCACGCACCCTATGCCCCAGATACACCATTATGGATTGTAAAGCCATTCAAAATGATAGGGCAAACAATGACAATTAATAAATGGATAGAGGGAGGCTGCCACATGATGGGAGACTTATTTAGCGCTGAGCGGTTTATAACTAGGGAGGAGGCAGAGAACACATTTGAGCTTGGTAGAGGGCAATACCTGCAATATGCAAAAATGTCCGCAGTGGCCCGGGAATTGTGGCCGGCATTCCCACAGGAACCACCCATCACAACAGTCCTGCAGACGATAACTACCCTGGCGGAAGGACGTAGACTGGTCTCACATATATACAGAGCGCTTGGTGAGGATCTCCCCATAGGTCCCCTCCCAATCCACACAAAATGGGATAATGCAATGGATGAACCCCTAACAGGGACAGAATGGAAGAAAGTGCATGAAGGGGCCAAACAGATAAGCTCTAACACAAGATTCAAACTCATACAATACAATATCATACATCAGGCATATTTAACTCAGCGAATACTACATAAAATGTACCCGGAGCGCACGGATCACTGTCCTAGATGTAGATACACGGACTCTCACTTCATACATATGGTGTGGGACTGCCCTGAACTAACACACTTCTGGGGGACCATAATAGACAGCTACAAACCGCAACAGGATGGAAAATACCAACCACTATAAAAGTGGTGGTGCTGGGACGCCAGAAAACAAAAAACTCAATAGAAAAATTGTTCAACTAGGCCTGGTACTAGCAAAAAGAAGGATAGCAATCAGATTGCTGAGCTCAGATCCCCCCACAGTCGAGAGACGGATTAGGGACATGCACGAATGGGCCACAGCGGATCTAATCCAAATGAAAAAGGTCAGACACGATGATAAGCTAGAAGAAGGTACGAGGGCCTGGTATCTCATGACAGCAGACATACTTAAGAAAAAAGACCCCCCGATCGGGGAGGCAGACCTGATGCAGTTGGGACAGGAAGAGGCAGACACAAAAACGGCCCCATGAGTTTCCCCAGCGATCGAAAATAGCATAGAAGGATGAGGTATATTTAAAAAATGGATGGATTCTTTCGTCGGCGAACTTATGGCACAACACGACCTTATGAGGGGGACAGGGGGCATAAGTTAAACGTTATTGTTATACATAGTTGAAAAAATGGTATATGTAGAATATATGCTGTAAACGTCTCAAAGGAGGCCATGAGGACAGGAGCCGGTGAAACGTGAAATTTGTATCTCCGCAAGGCGGAGACAAAGATTGTGTAAGTTTATGTGACGCACCTGAATGAAAATGAATGTACTGTTAGTATGCTAAATGCCAATACATTTTTTTTATTTTTTTTTAAATCCAGGAAAATATCTAAAATGGATGCAGAACAAAAAATTCAAGAAAAATACCCCAAAACAAGTCTTTATATGTATAAAATTTAATAAACCTATACATTATGATATAAATGCATGTTCTATTGACTATCACAATATTAAGGTATTCAATTTTCCTATCAATATCAGTGAGAAATAGAAACGCGCATTTTCAAAACCAAAAGGTCTGGTGTTTTGTTTTGTAATCGTGTGCTTTGTAATGGTTTGAACCTGATGATGAAGCATTACACTACTAGAGTGTGTGATGGTTATATATAAAAAAGGAATGTTTTCCTTCCCTGCACAAGTCATGCAGAGCTAGCATACCCACGAGGGGTGACCAACCCCCCTACACCGTGCCCGGTGCATTATAGGCAATAACCCCCATGACCACTGGTGGGATACCTTTTGGTTAAATTGATTTCCTGAAATCACCCAATTTCTCCATAGGAGCCTGTGTTATGGCCGGTTCTCAGGCGTAACACGAGCTCCCATACAATGGGAATCCGACCGAACAGTGTTCAGTCGCATCGTAATCCATCGGTCGGAACTGCCGACTTCAAGTCGGTCTGTCCCGATTCTGAGATGGCTTTCCGCCCGACATTGAAATGAGCCCCTCAATCTTTCCTAGAATTGCCTGAAGTGTGCAAACAATAAACAGGCTGCCATAAATTTCTCCTTTCTACTGATCATCTAGAAAAACAGGGCAGAAGAAGGAAATGCCAAATTTCCTTTTCATTTTGCAAAGTGCAGCATTTATTATGCTCTGTGATATACCTTTCCACTTGGCTGGTAGCTCTGGTAGGAGGCATTGTGTCATCAGATATCAACTGTAATAAGTCATCACAGTTAGAATTTGACTATTATAAGTTATTACAGTTGAGTTCTGATTTCACAATGCCTGCTGCCAGAGCCAGCAGCTGAGGTGAAAGCACCTCCACCTCCTCTCCTCTCTGTGCCCTGCAGCTCCTCTCTCTTTGCCCTCCAGCTCCTCTCTCTGTGCCCTCCACCACCTGCGCTCTCAAAAAAACAAATTAAACCTTTTATTCGCTGGTGCAGCAAGAGGTTAATCAACTACGGTACAACACTGATTGGCTAGGTGGCCTCACTTCGATTTCTGACTGGTGGCCTCTGCTTGTCGCTGAGCGTGTCTGGTAGGAAAGGCCCATCATGTCGGTGGCGACGGTGGACTGTTGATCATTTAGTTGATTGACTTTTGTGCTGCGGGCTTCTGCAGGTCAGGGGGTCTTTTGTGTGCGATGTACGTGAATTTGGGGGTAATAGGTAGGCTTTGCGCAGCCTCATACTGGATCAGTTCGAATACCACGTCCAAATTCCTGTTCATTTAAACACTGCCTGCATTTCCAGCGTATTATTCGTTGACTAAATCAAGAAAATCAGCTTGTGTGTTTTCCAGGTTTAAAATGTGAGCAAGTTTAGGAAATACATATTTAATATTACGGAAGTGCTAACTAAAGGTCGACAAACCATTGATAGCTCGAGCCAGGTTCGAGGTCCTTTTAACACCTTGAGGCCAAAGCGATCCGAGCTTTCATGGTAGGGTATGTGCCCCTCCCAATAGGTAGCGCTGTCGACTCTTGATAATGGAGAACTAGGTTACGATCCAGGCCTTGGCTCACCATCGTGTAAATCAGTGCAAAACATTTCATTTCGATGTGTCGATAAAATGTACAACATAGATTGGGCCTGTTGTGAAGTGCAAGTAACAAAGAACTCTGGAGACAAGCTGCTTTTACAGTTCCAGATTTATTTGGTAAATATGAAGCATAAAAGCCTGGGTGTGTATTGCCTATGGAGCGCTCCCAGCAACTTCCAACGCTGCCTTCATCAGAACAGAGCACCCAGCTAAAACATCATAATCATGGAATATAGTGCTCGAGAGCCCTCTCACGCAATTGTTCCAGGAAAATGTGTGCACATAACTGTAAATAACTCATTATCATCACTGTCCTGTAACTCACAGTTTATGAACTGACATCACCCTCCACCAAAGTTAGAACCCATACTTTGACCACTTAATGACTTGTCATCTGCAGCACTTACATCTTTCCTTGCACCAGACAGATCTGAAGTAGTCCAAAAATGACCACTCACACCAGGATCACCACGCTCTGAACCAACAACTTTAACCACCATTCCTCTGCTCCTTCTCATCTGAATGAACAGCTCTCCACCAACAACACATTCCTCTTACTCCACCAGCGTCCATCTTCCACCTTCACTGACCCTTTCGATACTTTTACCACTCGTGGACAAATAGAATTTAGAGAAAAAAAAATTAAATTTACATTTCATTTGCTTTATTCAACAATTTTAGTCATAAAGGTGTGCAATAAATGCAAAAATAATCATAAAGTAAAAGCTATATTAAAACATAATAAAAACAATTTGATAAAAGAGTAAAATGGCATAACATTACAAAAGCGAGTTGAGAAAAATGTTAGGACAATTGGCAATGAATATAGCACTTTACATTGCGGATTTTACAACGTGATGCATTCACAACGCAGTCGTTACAACGACTGCGTTGTTACAACGCAGTGCCATTACAACGCAAGTTGTTACAACGACTTGCGCTAGATGGCGCGCTGGACTTAGGAATAGTATGATTTACTATTCCAACTCCAGTGTGTGCAACAGTAGGGAAGGTGTTGGAATAGTAAATCATGCTATTCCTTAGTCTAGAGCGCCATCTAGTGCAAGTCGTTGTAACGACTTGCGTAGTAATGGCACTGGGTTGTAACGACCGCGTTGTGATTGCATCGCGGTGTAAAATCCGCGATGTAAAGGTTATTTCCCTTGACAACAAGCATTTACAATGCAATAGGTCTCGCATTACTGAAAGTTTGAGCTATTGGCGTTGCAAATAATAATGCAATGCCAATAGCTCAAACTCTCAGTTTTGCGAGACCATTGCATTGCAAATGCTTGTTATGATGGGCGCAGAGAAGGCATTTGACCTAGTCAATTGGGATGCACTTTTTTTTATTCTAAGAAAAATTGGATCTCCAGAACAATTTTAAGCAATGCTATGGAATCTTTATCAAGGGGCAACAGCCAAAGAGGTTATAAATGCAAAGGTAGCAGGACAGATCTAAATAAACCGGGGTATGTGTAAGGGATTCCCCCTGACCCCTGTGTTGCTCATGTTATTTATAGAGATATTAAGATCCTCAGCGATACTACATTTATTCCTCCAATAATTGGGATGCCTAAAATCAAGCTTTTCGCTGACAACATTTTTTTATATCTTCAACCAAATGTAGCAAATATTCAGAACATGTTACATGCAATTGCAGAATTTACTGGAGTTGGCGGTTATAAAGTAAAGCAAACAAAGACAGAAACACTACTGTTTAATTCCTCTCCAAACAAACTTTCTCATGACCTCCAGTCTCAATATGTACCTCAACGATCAATCAGATATTTAGGCCTCTATGTAAAGCATGACTATTCTCAATTACTTGATTTAGATTACAAGTTGACCTTTCAAAAAATTAAGACACTGCTGGATAGGTGGAATTGTCTCCCTCTATCCACTATTGGAAGAGTGGCCTTGATAAAGATGTCGATTCTCTCATTAGTGCTTTTTCTTTTTACTACACTTCGCATTATCATTTGCAAATCATACTTTAGAGAATTCAATCAAGTGTTCCAAAAATTCATCTGGAATAATATACAGCCCAGGACAAAATTAGAAGTCTTGCAGTTCGATAAATCGCAAGGGGGGTGAGCTTTACCTCATTGTCAAACATACTACCATGCCGCACTTTTAGATAATATAGCTCAAATTATGACTAATACCGAAATACTCAACAATTTTATCTTGATACAGATGGCTAAAGAGTCTTCGATTGAATTATAAACTACTAAAAAAAAGGTATAAGTCATTACATACATTGGAATATAGTATAGAGAGCTTTTTCGGCTCTGGGGAGTCTTGAACTGCCATGCCTTTACTCTACTAGAAGACTGTCGATCTTTTGGCATTGACATCCTTAAAGTGATTTTGGAATGTTGGAAGCAAAAAGGGTTCACCAGATTAGTTGACTTTTACAATAGCGAAAGATGCCTAACATGGGATGAAATAAATTTACGTTTGGGGGTGGAAGCCAGAAACCTGACAATTAGTGGGAAACAGATTATTAGCTTTCTTTCCTCAATTTATACTACTTTAAACTCTGAGATGTATGTACTAATGTGCCTGCTATACAAAAGTCACTTAACAGGTTTAAGAAATTGGTATTGGGCCATACGAATACATCATTAAGAGTGTTTTAGTTGAGAAACAGTTGATAAACATCATTCTATTAGTTGCTCAATTAGCGAAGGAGAATGGGTATATATCTCAGAATTGGGGTACAAGTCCCTGAGGGCCTCAAGTTTTAAAAGAATGTCTTTCTTGTCAAGGTGGCTGGCCTATTACACTCCCCAAAGATTGCATCAGAAGAATGCCACAGTGCCAGATCATTGCTTTCGGTGTAAGCTAGATAATGCAGGAAACTGGTGCATATTTTTTTTACATTCCCAGTACTCCAAGATTTCTGGGAGAACATTTTCCAGAAGCTTACAGATACTACGCAGATTCATATATTGCCTGAGCCCATGCTTGCCTTAACTGGCTCCTCACATGTAACTCAAAGGGCCAAAAAAAGCACCCAGTGTTTGCTGTATATTGGTATTACTGTCACACACAGCTTTAATACTGCAGAAGTGGAGAACAGAGGTGGCTCCTTCTCTGAGACACTGGCAGGCCAAAATGCAAAGATCTAAGGTTCAGCGGTCCATCAGACCGAACCCGTGGTGGAGGTGCGGTGGCGTTCGGGGACTGTCGCACCAGTGGTTCGAGCACTGTATTACAAGTATGGTGGTCGTACCATTTTGGGACTGCCTCAACCACCAGGGATCCGCGATCCCTGGAGGTGGCGTGGCGTGGTGAGGCCGCAATATGCTCGGTAGGGGTTGCTTCGGCCCCGCCAAGCATATTATGAGTTTCCTGACTGCCAACGGTCTCATGTCGGTGTTCACGCCATGAAACTGCTGGCAGTGAGGAAACTAAGGGGGCCCTACAGGACCCCCTGTTGCCTCTGGCCATGAGGATGCATGCCAGGGGCACATGCTGTGCCCCCCTGCATGCATGCACGCCCAGTTCCTGCACAGCATTGACTTAACAGTCCATGCCGTGCAGGAACTTGCTTTGGCGTTCCCATTGGCACCACTGTGGGAATGCCAAAGGACTGCCCTCCAGACAACGAGAATACTCGTTATCTGGAGGGCGGCCGGCAGGCAAGATTGGCGGTGCAGAAGTGGGGCAGTGGCGTTCTGCCCTGCTCCTGCACTGCCAAACTCATTATCAGGCCCTTAGGTGTTTGAGGAGGCCTATGTTAGGTGTGCTGGGTGGCTACCTAACTTTTTAGATATATGGGGTAGAGTACAGTTTGACCTAAGCAATCCTGATGACGTGTGGTGCTACCTATATGCTAAATGAAGAACATACACTGCAGTCATACAGGCCAGAAAGTATAGAAGTAAGAGAGAACAGGATGCTGGTTCCCACAGTAGTAATGGCTACACTGTACAAATGTATGCCTATATTTTAGAACCAATTGCTTTTTGGTTATTTTTTGTAACTGATATCTGCACTTTAAATTGCACTTAGCACTTTCTTGTCAGTCCTTTAAACTGAAAAGATGTTATCTCGTGATAACACTTTTTGAATATCTATTTCTGTAGCTTTATATTTGTGTCAAAATATGGATATTTGCTTTTTCCTTGTCACGTTCCTCAATGTAATTGCTATGCACTGCTCAACCCCCCAAAAAAGATAAAAAGCTAGAATCTTTCTGCTTGTTTCTACACATTCCGAGCTACTGCAGCTTTTTAAAAACAAAAATGTAACTGGCTTGTATTGAAATGTTTCTAATATCTGTTTTTAACAATTATCTAACAGGTTTTTGATGTGTTTAATTTTGCTCTGGAGGTTTTATTTGTATTCTTCATGTTTGCAAACATACTCTCTCTTTCATATGAAAGAGCTTTGCACCAAGGATTTAAGTGGTTTGTGGACCATATGATTCTTTAGTCATTTTCACGTTTCTAAAAATAATTCCCAATGCTTTTGTGACCCATATTTCCAAGACTGGGGTTGCTCATTCTGATTACTAATCTTGCAAAGAAACCATGTACTAAGTGCCTGAATAATTGGAAGGCTATGACCTTCACTTCAAATTCATTTATTGAAAAATATAATTAAAAGAGTTAGATAGAAGCAAACTGGCATTAATCAAAATAAATTTGCAGTCACTATTTGCATTTTTGTTTTTTCTCCTGTCCTCTAAGGCCTATATAAATTCAGTTTTTCAAAACCTTGTACTCCACACAATTCATTAGGTGAATTGTCATTAAAACATAAAACGTATTTTCATATGGGGCCTAAGTCTCATCGCGCTTTCCTGCAATTTGATTAGAGACCTATTTGTTTTCAAGACTGAGTCACAAATACATGTACGGACTGGGCACGCAGTGGGTTGTAAAACTATAGCTAAGGACCAGATGCTTTATAGTCGAGGTGGGTGTGTGAGTTGGGCTCTCTGCCTTCAAGTCTAGGCTGCATCGCCTCCATTTTGTCCAATTCATCACTTGAAAACGATCCACCTGCCAAATCCATCAAATGTTTTAATTATCTCTGGCACACATTCAGCAGCCTTGGAACATTTATGCATCAGACTTCATATATTATTCATACGTTATGAATAGAAAAATTCAACAATCTGTGCTTTTAAGTTATTTAATATTACCTTTTCGGTCCCTCATATGCCATTCACCATATGTCCATGTTCATATATCTGGTCCCTATCTAATAGCGATGTTCAGAGGCAAATAGTTCAAATAATGTTCGATGGCATTGTTAGGGTTTTGAACCTATGGTTTATGGCTGTCAAAAATAAATAAATATCACCCACATCTTACATATTTGGGAAAAGAACACAGAACATCTGTATAGGATTCATGCAATAATAACAGGATGGCAACTTAAAGGGAGAGAATGTAGCCTTATGGTTAGAGCGGTCCACCTTGAAGCTGGGGAACTTGGTTCGAGTCTCTGCAAGGACGCTCAACATCCTGTGATTCTGGGCAAATCACTCTATCTCCCAGTGCCTAACAAAAAAATTAAATGTGTCCATCTGTAACGAAACTGGTGCTCATGTAAAGCGCTCTGATACTCGATGTCTCGGGTATAGTTCGGGCTATATGAATCTCTAAAAAAAGGAAAGCTTCAAAAACCAATGTGTGACAGAGAAACTGTTGCACTGAATATTTCTTAGGGTCATCGCTTGATTAATGGGTGAAATTCATGTAAAAGTCTCAGCCACTGGCAATTGCTTAAGACACATTTCAGTCCATTTTGTTTTTCCCACTGCACTACTCCAGACAGGAAACAGCCACATGCAAATCAGTCTTGGTCTTGCTCCAATAGGAACAGTTGCACCTGAATTCCATGGCCATGTCCCTTCAGAATGGGACTACAGGCAGCCTCATACCAGTATCAGCTTTAATAGACCAAATCTGTGAGGAGTACCACCTATAGCAGAGTGAGTACGGTACCTATGTCTGGGCATACCCATCACAATTAGGGAGTTCCATTAAACCAAGTGGTGATGGGTTGAATGCTGATAAAATTTTTAGCCCCAGGCAATCTCTGGCCCACATTCCAGACAATCTATTTTGGCCCATTAAGCCATTTGAGAGGGGGAATGACGGAATCAAATCCAATAGGACCAGTCCAGCATGAACTGCCAGGCTCTTCACCTCAGAACAGGAACCAAAATTGTCCAGGGTTCATGCTTGCTTGCATGTCACATGATTGTGAACATTTCAGCCAGTAACAGTCACTTGACCCGCATTCTAGTCCATCATTTTTTCAACAACTCCACCCTTCCAGCAGGGGGCAAGAATATGCAAATCAATTTTGGCCCTGCTCCAACATGAACTGTCCTGCATGAAGAGCATGGATTGGTCTACTCTGAATGGGAATACAACCAAACTGAAGAACAGAGACTCACAAAGTCAACAGCATGCTTTATTGGCATCCTGAAGTTCTCCTCAACTCACAAGTCTCCCCAACATTCTAAACCACAAGCCTATGGCTGAGACCAAGTGTGTGGGAGGGATGAGCACAGCAAGGGGAGGAAGGAATGGTACATGCTATGTTAAGTAACAGGATAATTGACACAAAGTTTATAATACACCTTTCCCCTACAACAATACAAAATGAATATACATGTTATCCCATCACAAAATCTTTATGACTTCCTGGAGCTAGTCTAGTTCTGTCACGGGAAGTATTTGAATGATATTTGTAACTTCCACCACTGTTGCCATGACAATTGTTACAATAATAAGTCTTGTCATTGTAGAACTTGGTGATTCTATGCCCGCTCCAGATTTGTCTAGTCTCTACTTTTACTTCATTGTGTCTCACTTCAACTATATGCATAGGATTGGAATATTTATTGCCATCGCTCCGACATTTGTCTGGTCTTTTCATTATCACTAAATCACCCACTGACCACTTATTCATTTTTGTGCCATGCTTTAAATTGCAATAGATTTTGCATTGGTGTTGATGGTTTCCAATTTTCTTTTGCCATTCTCTAATGTCTATGATTATCCTTTCCCCTCCCATCCAACTGGGGTTCATTTTAGTGCATGGGTTTTTTCTATTGAGGGAAGCAAAAGATGATATGCTCATAACTAAATTGTGTGCAGTATGATATGCCCACAATAGTTTCTGTATGGATTTTCTACAGGATGACTGTTTACGGCAGCTAATTGTAAGCCCTCATTTATCATCCAGTTCACTCTTTCCACCAGTCCGTTGGCTCTAGGGCAATACAAAGCAGTCTTCTCATGCTTGATTGATAATTTATCGAGGAAGTCATTCAGTTCATGTGAAGTAAAGTGTACCCCATTGTCAGTAAGTAATGTGGATGGTATACCTTCCATGCAGATGTTATCCCATAAGAAATCAATGAGGTCTTTGGTGGTGGCTCGATTCACCATTGTAGTACAAATTCAATGGAAATAGTAATCCATCATGAAAAATATAAACTTATTGGTTACCCCGGGTCGATTAATGGGGCCAATAACATCTATAGCCATCTTAATCCATGGTTTATCAGGCACCTCAACTGGAGACAAGGGTATATCACGTGTAATTTTTTTCTTATCGCTCAAGGAGCAGCTATGGCAAGACTTTACTATTTGTTCAATGTAAGTGCCCAATTTTGGACACTTCGAGATACTTCTGCCCAGATGGCTTTCATGAGCTAGGGCTACGATTTTGCTCCTTAAAACCATTGGTGTTATGATTTTTGAATTATGAAACACAATATCATGGTTTATGTTTAGCTTGTGCCTGACCTCCCAAAATTCTCCTAAATCTTCATCAAACTCACTGCACTTCGTTGGCCAACCATTGATGATGTTCTCCTTGATGCATTTTAGAACCAAATCCCTTTCCATGAATTCCTTCCATTCGATTTCAGTTATGGACAAGTTATTGATAATAAGGATTGGTAAATCCAAAATCTCTTACTGGTCCCCTCCTTCCAAAGGTGATCTAGAGAGAAAGTCTGCCACCACATTTTGCTTCCCAGGTAAATATTCACTTTTGAAGAAGTAACCTTCTAAGCCTAATTTCCTTTTTGTAATTTTGTAATTGCTGTTTTTAGAACCTACAGAAGTGAACATAAATGTAAGGGGTTTATGGTCTGTGCTTATGGTGACCTGCAGACCCCACAGTAAGAATTTAAAGTGTTTCACAGCCCAGAAGCAGGCCAAGGTCTGTTTCTCAATTACAGAGTAGCTGTGCTCTGCTTTAGACAAGCACCTGGATGCAAAGGCCACAACTGCCTCTCTCCCATCCACCATTTGAGAAAGTTTGGCACCAAGGCCTTTGTTGCTCGCATCCACAGCGAAGATTGTTTTCCTCCTAGAGTCAAATTTAGCTAGGATGGGTGCTGTTACAATTGTTGTTTTTAAAGTTTCAAAAGCTTCTTGGCATTTCTCACTCCATACAAAATGAGAGTATTTTTTCAGCAAGTCACAAAGGTCTGCACTAATGTCTGAAAAGTTATTTATGTATTTTGACATTAATTCTACCAGCCCTAAGAAGGATTTAAGTCTGTCTTTATTTCCAGGGTGTGGGGCTTTTACCACCACATCAATAAGACCCATCTGAGGTCTAAATCCTTCTTTAGATATAGTGTGTACCAAGTAATCAACAGGTGGGACTCCTAATTGGCATTTCTCTCTATTTAGGGTCAGGTCTGCATCCAACTTCTTTTAGTATTTGGTCATGTCTTGTACATTCTTTCCATATAGAAGTATGTCATCCTGGAAGCATAAGGTGTTACCAACCCCTTCCAGAATTTTCTGCATGATTTTTGGGAAAACTGCAGCAGCGGATGCCAAACCAAATAGCATTTTGCTAAACATGAAAGCCCCCATACGTGTGACGAAGGTGGTTAGGGGTCTGGACTCCAGATGAAGTTCTCCTTAGTGATAGGCCATAGAAAGGTCAATTACACTGAAGTAGTTGGCCTCACCCATGGTGCTTAGTATCTCAATAATACATGTCTCCCAAATATTCTCATTAAGGCTACGTAAATCCACACATAAACCCAAACCTTTACCATCGGCCTTCGTGGCTAAGACTATCGGGGCAAACCATTCCGATCAATCAATGGGCTGTATAACCCCCATCCTTGTCAGCCTGGAGAGTTCTTGCTCCAGGGGTTCCCTAGGGAGGTGTGGAATAGGTCGTAATTTATGCACAACAGGTTTTGCTTTGTTTTTTAGTTTGATATTGTGCTGGAAATTCCTTAACAGACCCAAATTGTCTGAAAATAGTCCAGAGAATTTGTTAAATATTTCACTGCAGTTTAGCACAGATCTGTCTGCAACAAGTGCTTGTTCCTCATTATTGGGGTCCAGAGTAATGCCTAATTCTCTTTGGCGTTTTCACCCCAACAAGTTTGAACCCTTCGATGTTACACAAACCTTTCTATAGGTCAAACGGTCTTTGAATGTGATGCAAGCTTCAGTAACTACCTCCAATGGAAAAGGGTCTCTCGGGTACCCACTACGAGTGATAGGAAGTGCTTCTAATTTAAAGTTTTCATACCCCTTTAATTGTTTAAAATCATGACTTTTATCATGGTGTATGGTGAGCCATGGAAGCAGCATTACCATCCAAATATATGCAGCACTTTGGGTATTCTGGTTTAATGTTACTATCATCTTCACCCAACTGGAAGATTCATTTTTCTCCTCATGGATTTCATACTCCCTTGGACTTATCATTTTCACTTCTCTCTCTCTGCAAACTCTAGCAAAATGTCCTCTTTTGTTACATTTTCTACAAGCAGCGTCAGTTACATGCCTGACAGCTAGTACTGTTTGCAAGATGATTACTACTACCACATCTGAAACACCTCAAATTACCTCATTCAGGCTTATTCTTAGACTTAGGGTTTATATCATTTTGTACTTTCATACATCATTACATGTTCCCGCTATGTGAATTTCCGCAATAGTCTTGGTGGATAGCTTCATTTCTTTTATACACTGGTCTGTATGTTCTACTGACTTAGCTATTTCTATAGCCTCCTGTAATGTGGGGTTCCTGGAGAGTAGTTTTTCTTGTATTCATGGATTGTTTGTACATCTGATCAAATTGATCTCTTCTAAGAGAGTAATTGAGGTTACCAAAATCACATGGCTTAGATAAACCCCTTAGTACAGCCACATAATTTGTTACACTCTCTTGCTTGCCCTCAATTCTGCTAAAAAACGTGTGTCTTTCCAACCCCACGTTAACTTGATCCCCATAATGAGATTCTAACTTTAGAAAGGCTACCTTTTGTACATCAAGCACACTTTCATCCTCGCCATCATGTATGTTTTCAAGTAAAGATTCATATATTTTTCTACCCTGAATGTCCAGATTGTGGAGAACAATATTTTGTTTGCGTACAGAGCTGAATCTCTCTTTACCTATGGCTATCAATAGGATTCAAACAATTTTACCTATTCCTTCCATGGTAGAATAGGTTTTCCCAGTTCATTGAGGAAGGGTGGTGGTTGACTCATATTTGCAGCAGCCATCATAAGGAATACCTCTTACTAGGCTAAAAATATTGCAAAGTTCAACTAACGAGAGAAAAGTCTTAAAGTGTTGTATAATTAGGAGAGGGTTATGCATGAACATAGGGTAAGGAGCAAAAATCTGTTGCAGGAGAATACCGACTTAAGACAGATTGAGGAAAGACCAAGCAGCTATAGATATAGTTCATTCACCATTTCCATTAATGAGAATGTCTTTGCAGAAACTGGGGAGTGAAACTATACTGAGTAAAATGTCAGCACAAAGAGAATAAAGCTGGCAATAACACTCTCTGTGGTCCTGAAATGGTGTGCATGTCACTGTTTATGGTTTAAGATATTGCCAAGGTGACCGCACCCCAAAATCATTCTTTATGATGTCAAGGAGATTTGGTATGCCAGAACATAGCAGACAGAATGTTTTATTGTCACTCTGTAGGATAGTTTGGAAATGGTGTCCGTGTCACTGAAAATCCTGCTCAGAATCAGATTCATCTATTGTTTTGGACACGCCAACAAATTCTTCAATCTTGAACAAATTAACTTGCACTTACTTATTAGTATTCGATTGTCCCAGCTATATTTCAACTGAATTTGTATATATGCTGGTGGAAACAGGTAAACTAGTGTTGGTTTTCTCCAAGGCATGGTCTTAGCCTCCGGCAATTCAGAGCGATGCTTCTGATAGCGTGGGTGGTACCGGAAATGGGTTGTGTCAACCCCGCTCATGCATTTGCATGTCGGTTGCAAGGGGCTGACCTAACAGGATAATCTTCCATTGGCCAGAAAACAGACTTGCCAAGCTATTCTTCACCGAGGTGGAGGAAGACACTCCCACACACTGCCCTGTGAATCACACAACACTGGCGGAGTCTGGAAGGATAGTCTTTGCCACAGTGACAACTCCTTCAGCCACGGTCGTTCAAGTACCTCTCGGCTCACTTCACGTAGTGACTCGCAATAGATGACGGCATCGTCGGAGGAGATCAACATGAGGGGTGAAAATGGTCGATGTCCCCTACACAGTTTGTCATAAAACTCATTACCAGTGAAGAAAAGAGACTCACAAAGTAAACAGCATGCTTTATTACCATCTTCAAGTTCTCCTCAAATAACAAGTCTCTTCAACATTCTAAATTGGCAGCCTATGGGTGTTGAGGGGACAGCACAGCAAGGGGGGAAAGGAATGGTACTTTCAATGTTAAGCAACAGGATAATTGGCAGACAAATTATAACACATTTCCAGACTGATTTCAGCCTTGATGATACTCATTACTGATGTGCAGGTTTCATCCTAATGAACTCATCAGTGGGGTGCATGGGTTGAACATCTGGGAATACGCATCACTTTCGGCCATCACATAAAACTGTAAATGTTGGAATGCTTGCAAAAGTCTCAGCCACTGGCGATGCTTAGGTTGTATTCTAGTCCACTGGTGTTTTATGCCTGCTACGTTACTCCAGACAGGGAGTAGAAATATGCAAATCATTCTTGGCTTTACTCTGACATGAAACAGCCTGAACTGCCAGGCCACGTTTGCTTTGAATGGGACAAGAAGCAACCTAAGATCATTTTCAGCCTTCTTAGGCCTCTTCAGTGACAAGCTGCTCAGATCCAGTGGCAGAGCAAGCATAGGACCCAGGTCTGGACATATCTGTCCCACTTAGGCTGCTCCACTTAAAGCACAAACATTGATGGGTGAAATGATTGCTAAAGTCTCATCACTGGCAATTGCTTGGGCTGAATTGCAGTCCACAATGTTTTCTCACTGTACTACCCCAGACAAGGAGCCACCACAACCAAGAGTAACTTTCCAGCATGAATTGCTAGACCATGCCCTCTCTGACAAGGGACACAAGCAACCCAACTCTGGTTTCAGCTTTCATATTCCTTATCAGCGAAGTGCAACTTGGATTGAGGAGGGCTCCCTAAAAGAAATTAAACTACACTCACAATGTCTTCTTCATCCTATTGTTTGTCCATGTAAATCACCTACCTTGGCTGGGTCGGTGGTGTTTTCTTTTAAATTACTTAATTGGGTGGGACTATACATAACATTATTTCCTAGTATAATCTTGTTTGAATTTGAATTGGAGACCCAGAGATGATATTTTCTATAGCCATGTGCCAAACCATTGAACTATTCAGTGTTTTTCCTATTTTGTTTCATGAAGGTGAAGACTTTATCTTTCACATTATGAAAATTGTGCACATATCTCATTAATGAGCAAAATGTGTATGGTGGCTTTTACTAAATATAATAAATAAAATACAGTGATTTATAGTTAAGTAGCTCTCGGTAATAGGGTTGTTTTCCACCAAGAGGTTCCAATTGAAATCATACACATGAAGATCAAAGCTCCAGTTTTCTGTGATGTCGCTTAGAAAAATGAGGTGGAAATTAACCAAGTTGCTGATAGTTGCCTTGTCACAATTTTGTTTGTAAGCTCTGCATGAACCACTGCCCTTCATCCGGAAGCTGATCCCATGCATCAGCTGTGAGGGAAAGGTGGAGCTATTGGGAGCGAAAAACCAAGTGCTCTCCCTTTTCACCTCTTTAAGTAAATTATCACCACACCTTTTCTATCTCCCTCAGGCTTGGTCCAAGTACA
This sequence comes from Calotriton arnoldi, assembly GCA_963921515.1. Taxonomy (NCBI): domain Eukaryota; kingdom Metazoa; phylum Chordata; class Amphibia; order Caudata; family Salamandridae; genus Calotriton; species Calotriton arnoldi. The sequence goes on from CAWUFW010001407.1 coordinate 181,474, forward strand.
AAAACCTATAAATTGTATCCTTTTTTTTTATAAACAATTTTATTAGTTTTCGTGCTCAGCAAAAGAAACAAAACATTTCTGCGACAAAACATATATACCACTACATTCATATAGCATATCCCCGACCAACCCGGTGAAGGAGAACCTTAAGTCTTCACCCCAGACCACCCAATTCTCTCAAGGCAGTTCATTCCAGTAGGCCCAGCCATTTGCCCCACACCCGCTGGTGTTTAGCCTGGCAGCCTTGTGCCTCATACACAGTCTTTTCCTGAGTGGCACACCAGTCAACTCCTTTGCGCCAGTTTGCAATAGAAGGGGCTAACAAGTCCTTCCACGCTGCTGCTATGTCTCTCTTGGCTACCAATAGGGCCGTCCCCAGAAACAATTTGTCATCAGGGGAGTCATCTAGCCCGTCCATCACCCCCAGGAGGAGAGCAAGGGGACCAGGGGACCACCCACCCCAGTACGGCGCTTAGCTCATTTATAATCGATTCCCAATACTTGGAAAGGACGGTGCAGGACCAAATCATATGATAGAAGCCAGCTGGCTCCGCCTCACACCGAGGACATTTTGGGGATGGGAGGAACCCCGCCCTATACAACCTCGCCGGCATAAGATATGCTCAGTGGAGGTAGTAAATTTGGATGAGACGGAGCCTGCCCGATATTGTGAGCACCCTGGGGGCCATTAATGCATCCCACCAGTCCTCCTCCTCCAGTGGACCGAGCCATTGCTCCCATCGGGTCTTGAGGGAATCTAGCGCGGATGGGGTATTGTTTATCGGGGATTGGTAAATTTGGGATATTCCCCCCTTCCCCAGATTTCCCATGAGGAGCTTAGCTTTCATTGGGCTGAATTCAGGGATAGTCATGTGTTCTGGATATCTAGGGCCAGGGCATGTCGCAACTGGAGGTATTTGTAAATTGAGTAGGCTGCAGAGAGTAATAAATTGTATCCTTTAACGTTTTCTAGATCCTATATAAAATCCCCAATTCTGCCCCAAAAAGACACTTTGCCTGAAGTCCTGACAACTCCCCTCTGACCTCGTTCCCAAACACAATCTCTGGTACCTTGAAACTCCTCCATAATTAATCAGAAAGAATCAATAAGTAGTGTCCTTGTATTTTAGTATGTTATAAATTATATTATAATTTATGCCATTCATTAGGATATATTCCTCAACTTATGTTGTATAATTCGTGTTAGGTTATAATGGTTTATCCCACTCTTTTCCTTGTCCTATTCCCCCCATTTCCTTCCCCTCTTGGTGAACTCCTACATTCCATGACTGTTGGAATGTACAGGAATCTGCTGGAGATCGTTGGCAGAGCTGTGAGGGCTGCCTGGGCTGTCACACAATAAATAATTCTTGATTTACCTTCGTCTGACCGACTATTTAATTACAACATTTTGGCGACGAGGATGGGATCCGAACCCACACGTGCAAAGCACAATGGATTATGACCAAAGTGGTGAATAACATCAACACTAAAGTTCTCATAAATTTCCTTCAGGGGGTGTTTACCACAGAAGGAGTCCCCAGTACTTTGATTACTGATAATGGGGTTCAGTTTGGCTCTGATAAAATGTGTCAGTTCTTAGTGATGTGGTCCATTCATCACCTCAAAACAGCACTGTACTGCCCGAAAGCTAATGGATTGGTGGAGAGGGTGAACCGGATGATTAAGGAATGCTTACAGTTGTCACAGGTTTCAGGGAATCCGGCTGATAAGGCCCTCCAAAAGTTGTTGTGGTCTTACCACACTGCTCCCAAATTAGTTACTAATGTTTCTCCTTTCCTGGTGTTGAAAGGACGGTTGCCGGGCACCAAATTGTTACCCAATTGGTTGGGAGCAGGTGAGCCTAGGTGGGTGTGTCAGAAGGAAATGGATAAGTTGAGGAGACTCCATAAGCAGAGTTACAAGGAAAACTACGATAGTGATCATGGAGTAAAGGAAGGCATGTGGAAGGTGGGCGATAGGGTGCTCATCAAACTTCCAGTTCCTAGACAAAAAGGCTTCAGCAAATTCTCAAGACCAATGGAAGTGATCGAAGTGGGTAAAAATGTTGTCACTTTGGATGATGGTCAAAGACGGAGTATGGACAGGGTTACTTCTTGTCACCCTTCGTTGTTAGACCGGGAACACTGTGGTGAGTCCTGTGAGGAGTGTGGAAAAGGTTCCAGTAATGGGTTGGAGGAGAGAAAAATGCGGGTGTCCAAATTTCCGTCTGGCAAAAAGATTATGTGATGGCATAATTTTGTAAATCCAAGAAATGAATTTAACTCTCATTTTCCCTGTATGTACTTTAGGATGCGATGGAAGAAATTCTGGTGTAGATGGGAGATGTGTTGTATTTTAGTATGTTATAAATTACATTATAATTTATGCCATTCATTAGGATGTATTCCTCAACTTATGTTGTATAACTCGTGTTAGGTTATAATGGTTTATCCCACTCTTTTCCTTGTCCTAATCCCTCCTATTCCCCCTCTTGGTGGACTCCTGCATTCCATGACTGTTGGAATGTACAGGAATCTGTTGGAGATCGTTGGCAGAGCTGTGGGGGCTGCCTGGGCTGTCACGCAATAAATAATTCTTGGTTTACCTTCCTCTGACTGAATATTTAATTACAATAGTCCTGCTGCTTTCCCGATCAACCTCCTGGCTTTCCCTCACTCTTTCAGCCCGTGGACCATTCTCCCCGCTATCAATATGAAAGCGAAGATCAGGCTGTGTGTTGACAATAGCTCTGCCAGGGCTGCTGGCAGCAAAGAGAAAAAAAACATCTCCCAGCAACATGCCTGCACAGAACTGCAGCTGATGAGGAAAAGGTATCTCAGGTTAAACAAAGAAAAACTATTGTCATTCAAAAATGCGAAAACAATTCTGACAGAGTTTTAGAAGTTTAGCGAATTTTGTGTAACTTGCTTAATTTCCAAGTTATCACTACACGTAACCAATATCATTTTTCTAACTTACTTACACCTTCTATGTCCTTATTGCCATTAATAATTAAGACTTTTCCCTGCACTTCAGCAATTCAAGTACTAACATGTACCAAAGCTCTTCTTAGTTGAAACATATCTTCTCTAAGTCAAAGTCAACCATGATGAAAGGCAGATTGGTCAGCTACGCTTTAGTATGAAATTATTTATTAATGGGGCGGGGGTCTGTGCCTCAGTGAAGTAACAGGCCAATAGTACAAAGCATATTTCACTAACATTAAATGTCAATTTACCTAAATGTCTGAGCAAAACCATTGTCAATTACTAGAAGCTGAAGATTGCCCATTGTCCCTGCACAGTGCTAAATATGCCCAAATGGCCATGATTTAAAGCAAACAAAACCGTACAATGAATAAATAAATACATACATAGCAATCATATAATTTCTGTAGTTACCGAGGCCACCAGGTTTGTTATTGGTGAAGCCCTTCACAATATCTTCGTATAACCTTCTCCTCAATGCATTTTGTAGTCCTTTACGCTCTTCATGCCATTGATAACCAGATGGACCAAAGGCACTGGGTAGATCCTTTCCACTTCTAAGGGCAACAATTATGGTTCACCTGGTCATGGAGTTAGGATAGCATCAGTGTAGTTGCATTGCAGTCTCCCTTTCGCGGGGCTCAATTTTCTAGTCTGAACCATTTGCAGTGAATAAAGTAAAAAATCCTTCATCTAGTTTAAGGAGAAACAAAGTACTAATCATATCAGTAAATCCTTTGACAGTTCACAAACTGTAGAAGTGCGACCAGAGGATGCTTGCAAGTGAGATAGCAACAAAAGCAAACGGAGTCCTATCTGGCAGGTTAGCTTGGAACTATCAGGTTCTTTCATTCTGATGTGACCGCTCTATTTAAGGTTGATGAGGCAACCAGGCTTATTGATGTTTTATACTTTTATACAGGGTGAGTCACTGATTACCATGATTAACCTGTGTTTTTGATTGTGCCTTTAACCATAGTAAGCAATAAGGAATTTGTAAAATAACATATGCTGGGGTCCAAATGTTTGGTCAGAAACCTGCAGTCATTGCTATGAGTATATCAGGATTGCTGAAAACCAAGGCTGCACAGCCTTGACTACACATTATGCCTCCTTCTTCCAGCACCAAACACTCCCTGCCCTTTTATCTCAATCTTGCAGGTTGATTTGTATCCCTGCTTTTTTTGTTTGTCATTGTTTTTTCGCGTTTTTCTCTTCTTCTTTCTTTCCCTTTTGTATGTTTTTCTCTCTCCTGCTCTGCACGAATACCTGTTGAGGAAAAATAAGTGTTGGTCTCCATAAATTAGTGCCAGAGGGCCCCATCTAAAACCACTGACTCAAAATAAGCACTTACCAGTTGACTTATCTAGAGGACTTGCTTCCTTGGATTAGTCAAGATTAGGATCCACTTCCATTTGCCCTGCCTGCTGAGGTGTTTGATACGCCTTGTACTATTCCCAGCATTTTGCCTGCTTACCAACTTACAGACCTTTGGGTCTGGTTCCCCACTCCATCCTAGACAATGATAGGCCAGGCTTCCAGTATGTGTCTAACTACATATGGCTTAGGGTAGTCTGTGCTTTCCTCATCCAACTGAGGAACTGCCATGGAACAGGCCCTAGCCAAGGCTGCTTTTACCGGTGCTCCAAATAGCTACTCTCAGCTGTGAACTATCAAATGTCACTCTGTCTCAGTCAGGTAGATGTTTGGCACAAAGCTCAGCAACCTGGCCAGTTTGTGACTACTCTTCAAACATACTGACATACCAACATATAACTGTCTCCAGCTTCACACATCTTTTTGGCACCCGCTCTCAGGCCTGTCCGCTACATCACTGTTACCTGTCATCTGCCAATGCTCTGAGTGCCACAGTAGAGGCTGGTGTCAGAAGAGAGGGGCGCAGCGCAGAGTGGGGAGACCATTGAACAACAAAAAAAAGGAGGAAAAAAACTGCAGTCCACGGCATCGCCGTCTTCTGTTCCTATCGTGGCTCAACTGCATGCAGAAGCTCCCAGACTGCTCTGTGGCCAATCCTGAAGCTGCTCTCATACTTAAGAGCAGCAGAGCAATGATAATCTGCACTCCTAGGGAGACTGGGAGCCTGTGCTTTGCTGTCTCCAACCCAGCAATGCAGCTGGGTTGGAGAGAGCTTCAGTGCGCATGACGGTTTGGCCGGCCTTAGAAGGCCGGCCAAACCGTCATGTGCACTGATAACAGTGCATACCACTCCTCGTGGATGCCTGTTATCCACCTGGTCTGCCCCCTAGACACTGGGAAACAAAGTAAAATTATAATAAACCTGGGTTTATTATTGTTTTATTTAGTTATTTTTTTACCCTGCTGGCAGGGGGGGGCGACGATCCTCTGCCATAGCAGAGAAGCTCCCCTGGTATGCCAGTTGGAGACCTTTGGGTAATCGCCGAAAGATATCTAGAAATGGTGGAGCTACTATTTGTCATTTGTGAGGCATGAGGAAGAGAGCAGCTAAAGATGTAGACATGAGCCTTCCTTTACATGTCTTTAATAAAGCAAAGCTCTCTTTGTCTGGGGAACACCGCTACCTATTTATAATGTTATACCCGATCAGTTACTTTCTAAACAAATTAAAAATAAACAGCCTTTTCAGAAAAAGTCGAACTGTGGATGGCAAAGTCAAAACTTTTCAGTTGAATGATGTGGGTTCTGTTCCTCTATATGTGCTAAGCAAATCTCACTTAGCACATCCTTAGAAGCTGGATTGCTGCCTCTCGCCCACCTTTAACCTTCCCTCCCCTCCTGTGTGTTTACCCTAGGCTAGCTTGGATTTCTTCTCTGTTGCAGGCCCCTTTGGACCACTTCATGTGGTAGCCTGCTAATGAGGGAAAGTTGCAAACACAATAAGATGATGGACGGAGCGCTGAAACATTTCAGACACTCACCGCCAGTCACTATTAGATCTGGTTAAATACATCATCATTATTTAGCTCACTTCGCCACCCCAGTTCAGACCCAGCCATATGCAAATCAGTCTTGACCCTGCGCCCAATGGGAACAGTCCAGCCCGAACTGCCAAGCCAGGTCTTCTCTGGGCCAGAAACGAGCATCCTGGGACCAGTTTTGGGGTAACAGCCCTCAGCAGCCAGGCTATCTTGAATCCAGTGGCAAAGTGAGCAAGGGACCCACGTTCGGGCATAACCTGCTGTTAGACCTGGTACCATTGGCGTGAGTCTCCCTTCCATTTTTTTACTGATTGCCTCCTCTGTTTTTGATATGTTTTGCTGGTTTAGATGCTTTGGGCACTGTGCCACTGCTATTCAGTGCCACAGTGTAAGTGCTCCCTATGGTAAATTGATGTATTGATTAGTGACTCCATGATTGGATCATTTGATTTACTTGTCAGACCCTAGTATAGTGCACCATGTGTGCCCAGGGCCCGTAATTCAAATGCTGCTAGTGGGCTTGCAGCACTGATTGTGCCACCCACAGAAGCTGCTTGTAAAGTGTGTCTCAGGCCTGCCATTGCAGAGCCTGTGTGCAGTCTGTGACTGCCATGTCGACTTGGCAAGTGCACCCACTTGCCAGTCCCTAAACCTTCCCTTTTCTGCATATCAGTCACCCCTAAGGTAGGCCCAAGGGCAGGGTGCATTGTATGTAAAAGGTAGGACATGCCCTGGTGTGTGTGGCATGTCCTGATAGTGAATTACAGCCAATTTCGTTTTTCACTATTGCAAGGCTACCTGTCCCCATAGGCCAGAATGGGCAGTTTGATTATAACATCTTATAATCCTAACTGACCCAGGGAACATGGTAGAAATTCGAATTTAGTATGCCTGAACTCAGAATGATAAAATACATCTTTTAGTGAAGTTGGTTTTAACATTCTGTGTTTGAAAATACCACTTTTAGAAAGTAGGTATTTTCTTGCCTAACCATCCAGCCTGCCTCTGCTAGCTTGTGTATTGTATGTCTGGTTTTGTGAGTGACAAGCGCTGGGGGGCTCCAGGAGACAGGGTGAGTCAGCACAGGGCTACAAGACTTCACCACCAGCTCCCTCCTGAATTCCCTTGCTGGGGATTCTGTCTGCAGAAGCCTGCGTGTCGCTGGGAGCTGGAAGCGCGACGCAACAAGAAGAAGCGTGTCGCAGCTGCTGCCGTAGCATCGCCGGAGAAGCATGTCGCCGCCGCAGAGGCCGCCGCCGCATCACCAGAGAAGCGTGCCTTCGTCGCAGCTGCCTGCCGTCGCATCACCGGAGAAGCGTGTCGCCGTCGCAACTGCCTGCCGTCGCATCACCGGGGAAGCGTGTCGCTACCGCAAGGGTCGCCGTCGCATCCCCCGAGAAGCGTGTTGCCGTCGCAGCTGCCTGCCGTCGCATCACCGGAGAAGCGTGTCACAGGGCCTGTCGTGGCTCCAAAGATACAGAGTTCGCAGCACGACCGTCGGGCGTGCACGCATCGTCTTCACATCGTCGCATCGCATAAAGGGCGCACTTTCATCACATCGCACCGGATCATCGCCCCGCATCGAGGCGCCTGCTCGCCGCATCGTCCTCCCTGCGGACCCTTTGTTTGTTTTACGTTACGCATCCCAGGTACTTTTGAGAGAAACGTGTCGCATTTATCATCAACTTGAACTAAGTTACTTCTACCATCTTTAAGTCTATTTTGAGTACAGTATTGTGGATTTTTGTTGTTTGTGGTCTTGTGTTAAGTCTATATAAAGAATACTTATTTTTATGAAACCTGTGTAGTGTCCATCTGTAGTGTTTTCACTGTATTACTGTATGTGTTCACAAATGCTTAACACACTGCCTCTGAGATAAGCCTGTCTGCTCGTGCCAAGCTACCAAGGGGGTGAGCAGGGGTTATTTTAGTAGTGTATCCCCCTTACCCTGACTAGAAGCAAGGGTTCCTATTTGGTCAAAGGTGTATACCATTGCCAACTAGAGACCCCCAGTTCTAACACCTGCCAACTTAGGGCGAGCAACGCAAACACAATAAGATGATGGACGGAGCGCTGAAACTTTTCAGACTCTCACCCCCAGTCACTATTTGTCTGGGTTAAATCCATCATTTTTATTTAGCTCACTTCCCCACCCTAGTTCAGACCCAGCCATATGCAAATCAGTTTTGACCCTGTTCCTCATGGGAACAGTCCAGCCCGAACTGCAAAGCCAGGTCTTCCCTGGACTGAAAATAAGCATCCTGGGACCGGTCTCAGGGTAACACCCCTCATCAGCCAGACTAGCTTGAATCCAGAGGCAACGTGAGCAAGGGACCAATGTCTGGACATACCCTGCCAACTTAGGGCGAACAATGCAAACACAATAAGATGATGTGGGTTTAACCTGGCTTGGCAGTTCAGGCTGGACTGTGACAGTGAGCAAAAGAACGATAATGGATTCAACCCAGATCTACTATTGACTGGGGGTAAGTGTCTGAAAAGTTTCAGCGCTCCGCCCATTATCTTGTTGTGTTCGCATTTTTCACCCTAAGTTGACAGGGTATGGCCAGACGTGGGTCCCTTGCTCACTTTGCCACTAGATTCAAGCTAGCCTGGCTGATGAGGGGTGCAGCTGCGGCCGCTGCAGGTATGAGCGGTGGGGCCTGGTGGGGGGGATTTTGAGAGAGGACCACGTGGGAAAATCAATTATTTATTTAATTTTCGCTCGTGGTCGTCTATCGAAATCCCCCCCAACCAGCCCCACCGCTCTTACCTGCAGCAGCCGCGGATGGAGGGGTGTTACCCTGAAACCGATCTCAGGATGCTTGTTTCTGGTCCAGGGAATACCTGGCTTGGCAGTTCGGGCTGGACTGTTCCCATGAGGAACAGGGTCAAGACTGATTTGCATATGGCTGGGTCTGAACTGGGGTGGTGCAGTGAGCAAAAAAACGATGATGGATTTAACCCAGATCTAATATTGACTTGGGGTGAGCGTATGAAAAGTTTCAGCGCTCCATCCATCATCTTATTGTGTTTGCTTTTTCGCCCTAAGTTGGCAGGGTATGCCCAGACGTGGGTCGCTTGCTCACTTTGCCACTGGATTCAAGTTAGCCTAGCTGATGAGGGGTGTTACCCCGAAAATGGTCCCAGGATGCTTGTTTCTGGTCCAGGGAAGACCTGGCTTGGCAGTTCGGGCTAGACTGTTCCCATGAGGAACAGGGACAAGACTGATTTGCATATGGCTGGGTCTGAACTGGGGTAGTGGAGTGAGCAAAAAAAGATGATAGATTTAAACCAGATCTAATATTGGCTGGGGGTGAGTGTCTGAAACGTTTCAGCGCTCTGTTCATCATCTTATTGTGTTTGCAATGAGGGAAAGCTTACAACATGTGCAGCTAGTTAGCCCAGGACTCGTGCTGTCTGCAGTCACGAGGGAACTTGTGCAGTCTCCAGTCAGTCCAGTCAGTGGTGTAATATAGGCCCCCTCAGCCCCTGTGGTGTTGAGGGGCCCTGAGCTCCAGGGGGCCCCCTAAGGGCAGGCCCCTGGCCTGAGAGATTTTGACTGAGTCTGGAGAGGGGCAACTCCATGTACTTTTCAGGGGGGTCCCCTCAAGTTTCCTTATGTCACAGAGCCCAGGACTCGTGCAGTCTGCAACCTTGAAGGAACTCGTGCAATCTGCAGTCACGAAGGAACTCATGCAGTCAGCAAAGACCTCATGCAGTCTGCAATCACGGGGAAGCTCGTGCAGTCTGTCCAGGATTCATGAGCTCTGCAGTCACAAGAGAACTTGTCCAGTCTGTAGTCAGCCCAGGACTCGTGCAATCTGCAGCCATGAGGGAACACGTGCAGTTTGCAATCAGCCCAGGACTCCTGCAGTCTGCAGTCACGAGGGAACTCGTGCAGTCTGCAGTCAGTGCAGGATTCATGCAGCCCCAAGGGAACTCGTGCAGTCTGTAGTCAGCCAGGACTCATGCAGTCAGCATGGAAATCACACAGTCTGCCAGGCTCGAAGAGCCACTGTCCCTGCAAAAGATGTATAACCGAGGAATGGCAACGTTTGAAATGACTGAAGGGTACAGACTGTGGCTAGGAGGAGGAGGATATTTCTCATAACCCCACTTATTGTTGTGCCGGTGCAGTGAGCTGGTGATCCAGTTGAGTAATAACGCTGCATTACTGTTGGACAATTGCAGCCCAAAAGGGCAAGATCAGCCCAAAGTATACAAAGTTTTTAAACACATTGTGGGTGGGGTTATCAAGCTGCTGGTAGGTAACCATCATATGGAAACCAAGAATGGAGAGGGAGGCATGTTTGTTAAAACCTAAAAAGAACAGATCTAAAAGAGGGGTGGTAGAGCTTCGAATATCTTCAATATGTCATCACATGCTTAGTAGAGCACCACTGACCTTTGGCTCAATGGCAAGCAGCAAGTGTTACGTTGGAGACAAAACCATCTTGAAGGAGTCATAACATTACCCCATTGTGGTATATGATGTGACCGTAACCCTGCTCCGATGGGTGACAAATGGCCTTTCCATGGTGACGATGGTCTGGAAAGTGTGTGCACACCCACAAACCAGTATGGTTGTGAGTCTTCACAAACATCCCTAAAGCTGATTCCCACCCTGGAAACATTTGGAAAATTAGAGCCTGGTTTAGATTTTGGTGCACAGGGTGGCTCTGCCGCAAGTGTAATAAAGTACCCTGTTCGCCAGACTGATGGTCCACTCGCTCTATTTAAAGTCAGGTGGATCGTCAAGTTTTCAACGGCATTGCCTCCGCTGGTGATGGTGGTTAATCCCTACGCCAACGGTCCAACAAACTTTGGGCCATTGAGGTAGGCGTATCAGACCATCCACCTTATTTGGAGCAGATGGTCTGATCTGCGTTTTTACAGTTTGAGACCGCCAGGAAAAACCTGCATCTGCGGAGCTGACCTTCTGCCTTGACCTTCTGCCTGGACCTGCCTGAGCCCTGCTGTCCTCTGCTGGAGTGAGTTCCTGAACCCCAAGAGGTGTGGCATAAGTTGAGCTCCCCATCACAGGAAGGAGAATTTCTGAAGTTTTGGGCTCTTTGCGACTGTTAAGGGACCTGTTCATATCAAAATCTTGCTGCCCACCAATCCGAAGCTCCGGTGAACCCGACTCTTTGCACCATAGCGACTCCCAGCAGTGCCCGGCAAACCAAGATCTGCACTTTGCGCTAATGCATCGACAGCCCGCTGTGACTGCCAATATGAATCTCCAGAAACTATCGTCTGCAACACCCAAAAGGATCTTTTCTCTACAGCGATGGCTGTCCGAAAACGCCTGGCCTGCTCTTCACAATACTGCAACAACCGTCCATGAGGTTCTCCCTACTCCTTGCGGCCCCCTCCACCGCAAATCCAACTCTTCGCGCTGGAATTTTGAAATTATCTCTTTCAGTAGGACTAATCCTGCATATCAGTTGCCTCAAGCCCCACATGGTCCGGGGTTACCATGCACGTGGTCTTGGATGATGGAGTGGAGGAGGAGAGTGAACATCTCCTCGACCTCCCTTCTTCCAAGGAGCAGGATGGGTCAGTGGAGGGTGTCAACCTCTCTCCTACCCTGACTCTAGAGCAACAGAGGGACTATCGCCAAGTGTTGGGCCAGCTCACCTCTCTCTTATCCCTCTCCCCAGGGCTCATCACATGCTGCACCCATTATAGTGACACTGGGGACAGTATGTCTGTGAAGAATAAGATCTACAGACTATCTGAAAAGGTAAGAGCCAGCATAAAGGATAAAGTCTCAAAAATGCTGGAGCTATGGATAATTGAGCCCTCCAGCAGCCCATGGTACATCCAAGTGATGCTGGTCCCCAATTCTGCCCCTCAGGTGTCACCCCCGAAATCCAGTTCTGCTTGGATTACCAGGGGCTTGATGCAGCTACTAAGACTAATGCTCACCCCATTCCCCGAGCTAATGAGCACAATGATTGGTTGGGGCTGCTAAGTTCCTCAGCACATTTGATCTGGCATCTGGGTACTGCGAGATCACCTTAACTGAGGGGACCAAAGAGTGGTCTGCATTCTCTACCCCAGAAGGCCACTTCCAGTTTCAGGTGATGCCCTTTGGTTTGAACAATGCCCCTGCCACCTTCCAGATGTTGGTCAATCAGGTCCTGGCTGGGTGCCACCTCAGAGAAGTGCTTCAGGCCCTGCAGAGAGCAGGCCTGACCATCAGGCCAGGAAGTGCCAGAAAGGGCAGGGATCTGTGGTCTACTTGGGTCACCAAATTGGAGGGGGCAAGGTACAGCCCCTCCAAGCCAAAATTCAAACCATTCTGGCTTAGGAACCCCCAAGACACAGATAGAGGTGAGGGCCTTTATGGGCCTCACCGGGTACTACAGGAAATTTGTTAAGGTGTATGGCATCATTGTTGCTCCCATGACAGAGCTGACCTCTGAAAAACAGCCCAGACAGGTGATCTGGACAGAGGGATGCCAGACTGCTTTTGACACCCTGAAGAAGGCCACGTGCATGGCACCTGTGCTCAAAGCCCTTGATTTCTCCCAAGAGTTCATCGTGCAGACATCTCAGAGCATAGCATAGGGGCCATGCTCTCACAGCTAAACAATGAGGGCCTAGATCAACCAGTAGCCTTCATCAGCAGGAGGTTACTTCCCTGGGAACAGAAGTGGAGTGCAATAGAAAGGGAAGCATTTGCAGTGGTCTGGGCACTGAAGAAGTGGAGATCATACCTGTTCAGGGCTCGCTTTTGGGTTCAGACAGACCACAGACCCCTGAGATGGCTAATGCAATTGAGTGGTGAGAATCCCAAACTGTTAAAGTGGTCCATCTCCCTACAGGTAATAACGTTATGGTGGAGCATCACCTTGAGACAGACCAGGCCATCGGTAATGGTCTCTTCAGGTTCTTCCTATTTAGCGACAAGAACTCCCATGAGGGTGGGTAGTTCTCTCTGCTTTCAGGAGTGGGATGCAAGTTGGACCTGACGTCCTTGGCGTTGTTTTCCCTCAACTTCTTGTCTTCCATCCTCCTGTGTTTGATGACTTAGTTTTTACTGGCTTTAAGACTCTGCACACTCTACCACTGCTAACCAGTGTTTAAAGTGTTCCTTTAAACATGGTAACATTGGCTTACATCCAACTGGCACATTTAGTTTACTTTTAAGTCCCTAGTAAAGTGGTACTACATGTACCCAAGACCTGTAAATGAAATGCTACTAGTGAGCTTGCAGCAATTATTTGACCACCCACAGAATTAGACTTGTAAACATGTCTCAAGCCTGCCATTGCAGCCTGTGTGTGCAGTTTTAAACTGCCATTTTGACCTGGCAAAATAATTCTTTTGCCAGGCCAAATCCTTCCTTTTTGATACATATAAGTCACCCCTAGGGTAAGCCCTGAACAGCTCATTCGCCAGGGTGTGTTGTATTTAAAAAGTTGAATATGTACTTTTAACTTGTACATGTCTTGGTAGTGAAGAACTCTTAAATTCATTTTTCACTACTGCAAGGCCTATCTCTCCCATAGGATAACATTGGGGTAACTTATTATATTTAATAAGTGATAACTTGCAAGTGGAAGCAGTTAGGAATATCAAGTTTGATGTCTAAAGAATTGTAATTCAAAACCCTCTTCAATGGTAAAGTTGGATTTTAAGTCATAATTCTTCAAATGCCACTGACAGAAAGTTGAACATACAAAGACCCAGATATGTATCTGGGAATGCCAAGTGTACTACATACAAAACACTTATAATAAGTGTATACAATTTATGTCAAAAGTTATTGTTAGTATTATTGCAAATATTAACCATTCTTGAATAAGTAAACCATCAGGAATCAATGCATCCTACATTCCAAATAATTCTACAGACATGAAACGTAGTTCAATCCGCTTTAATCTTGATAGTAGCAGATGAATTTTAGTTCAAAAAATCAAAGAAACTTTAAAATCAGCAAAAACGTTGACAAGATGATGTTTCCCAATGCATTTCGGGCTATAAAACGAGCCCTTCTTCAGGGGAATCTGTAATGAATTAATGAACTAAATTGTTACATCTGTTGCTAAACCTTATCTAAGATGACGAGATTATCAGCAGGGCTTCAAAGAAGACAGGGCGATTGTGTGCTGATGAATGAGAATCTCAGTGTTAAACCTCATGCTCTGCCCGATATTGGAAATGAAAGAAGTGCTTCAATAGACCAGCAAACTTAAGTGTTTCAGTTTTAAACCATTCTGCTCAGCCACTGTTTCAGTTTTAAACCATTCTGCTCAGCCACTGTTTCAGTTTTAAACCATTCTGCTCAGCCACTGTTTCAGTTTTAAACCATTCTGCTCAGCCACTGTTTCAGTTTTAAACCATTCTGCTCAGCACTGTTTCAGTTTTAAACCATTCTGCTCAGCCACTGTTTCAGTTTTAAACCATTCTGCTCAGCCACTGTTTCAGTTTTAAACCATTCTGCTCAGCCACCTTTTCAGTTTTAAACCATTCTACTCATGGAAAGTTGCCATTTTTCTAGTCCTCACCATTTGGTGCCTAAAGACTGTATCCTGGGTCACGTGACTAGGTGTAGCTGGTAGTTTATCTCTCTGTATTGATCCCAGACAGTGAGACAAAGGGGAAATAGGTGTTGGCAGGATGGGCCAATTCTGACTTGATAGGGGGTGGAGCTGTCCCCTACCACTCTTGCACATCACAAAGCCTGTGCCTGAGCTCACTCACAAAGGGGTTGACACTAGTCATTTGTGACCCTAGATAAGCTGGGGCCAGGGCAGGGAGGTAGGAAATTCCAAGCACCTCTGGGGATTGAAGGCCCCAGAACCTTCTCCGACTTCAAAGTTGGTACCGGGTATAAATATTTGACCTTCAGAACCAGGTCTTCAGCACATCCTTGGAACTGTGGATACTACAGATGAAGGACTGCTGTTCTGCTCTGCTGCCAGAAATACTGCTACCCTGCTGCCCAGCTACTCTGCTGCCTTACTGACTGCTTGGTGAGAAGGAAGACTGGACATGCACCCTTCATCCCAGGCTGAAGTGACTCCAAGGGTCAGCTAACTGACCTCCTGTTCTGTGCTACAGAGACATAACAAGCTCCAGAGGCCTCCTTGCATCTGCACAGCAGACCTGCTGCCTGTACCTGCATCTGGACATGCAACTGGACCTGCTTAAGCCCTGCTGGCCTCTGCTGCAGTGAGTTTCTGATCCCCAAGAGGTGCCCATCAGGTCTTGGATCCTTGGTGTGGTATCAGTTGAGCCCCCCACTCAGAGAAAGGAGAAATCCTGATGCTTTGGGCCCTTCACTTCTGGAGCAGGTCTGTTCAAGCCAAAACATTGCCTCCCGTACTGCCAGCCAATGCAAAACTCCGGTGAACCAGACTCTTGGTGCCATAGAAACCGTCAGCAGCGCCTGGCAATGCGAGATCTGCACTTCAAGCAAAAACATTGACAGCCCGTGGTGACCGCCAATGAAAATTTCCCGCAAACCCATTAGCGATGCCCGATAGGATCTTCGCACTACATCGGCAATGGTTTGCGATGCCCAGCCAGCTCTTCGCGCTACAACAGCGACCATCCACAACGGTCTCCCTGTTCATCCTGCCCCCCTCCACCACGAATGGAACTCTTTGCACTGGACTTTTGAAGGTAACTCTTTTGGCAGGATTAACCTGGTCCCCGTATCCGGCTCACACTCCATTGCGGTCGGCCTGAACTTGTGACTTTCACCTGGTCTCGCACAAGCTGGTACCTGCGAGTGGCGCTTTGTGCTTTTAGGGACTTACTTACCTGAAACCTTTGAAATTGCATATCTTCGGTTCTTCTGGCTAGATTTTTGTTGTTTTGGTATCAAATGATTTTCATGCATTGTGTTTTCACTTAATTACTTTTTGAAGTGCTGCATAAATACTTTACACATTGCCTCTAAGTCAAGCCTGACTGCTTTGTGCCAAGCTACCAGAGGGTTGAGCACAGGTTAATTTGAGGTTTGCGTTTTCATTTTGTGTTTCATCCTGACAAGAATTGTGGTCGCTTTTTGAGTAGGGTTGAACCCTGCTCAACCAGTGACCCAATTTCCAACAGGGGAAATTGAGATTCCACAGTTTTGTTGTTGCATTATTAGAACAATTACCTATTAATAAATGAGAGAGGGCAATACTACAGTATGAGAAATTGTTAGTGTTTATTAATCCACTGTTCCATGCTTGAACAAAATGTTAGTGCTTAAGGAGTGATGAAGGACAGGCAATGACAATCCAACTTGTATCCATAAAACAGAAAACTCCATCATGGATTTTTTTTTATTTACGAAACAGGGACAAAAAATGTGGTTTTCTATAGTCCAATAGGAAGTTTCATCTGTTCCAACCTGGTGAAAGTCAGACGTATAACTGCAACAAGTAGAAAGAAATATTCTTTTTTCTAATAATCCTAGCCATATAAATACGATTTCCACTATTTATTTATTTATATATTTATTTATTTTTGTAAACAGACTTTACTGATTCTCAAATATCGTCAGGCCACGAGCAGCGTGAATAAGAACATGAACACAATCATCTCATATAGGCCCATCAATGCTTGAACATCTGCATGAACATATAAGCCCACGCTATGAAACAAACCCGCCTCCCATAATCACTTCCATAAATCTATACTTTAAATGTTGAACATCTGTGTCCCATGTAGAATCGTCTCATTTCGGCAATTGCAAGGCAGTTTGGAATCATTGTTCGTAGTTGGAGCCGGCCCCCTAGGATCAAAGCATCAGCATTCAGCAACAGAGGTATTTCAGTCATTCTAAACAGGGTCAATCCCTAAGGGACTGCCAGGGGACATCACTGGCAATGGGGGATCAGGATCTTTCATGCAGTCCACCGATTCCTCCCAGGCCCTGGCCATGTTCAATGACCTGCGCCCCGTCTAGCCTCCCGGTGCAGCTACGCACTCTCATACCCTGCCCATCTCCCAAACCCTTGTCGCCATGTCTCTATTCAGGGCCACTTGCAACCTTACCATTTCTGGTGATTTCCTTTTCCACCAGGATAAAGGCTAAATCTTGAAACCTATTCATGCTCTTGGTCTTCACAGTGTGTGGAAACCAACTTAATAAGGAGTGCCCTGGGTGCCACTGTGTCTGTTATGATGATGACCCGATAATCAGTAATTAACGGGCAACTCCATAGCATATGTAGGAGCTCTGCTCCCACCTTTCTGTACCTTGGGCATGCTACATCTGCAGTGTTAAAATACCTATTTATTTTCCCGGGGGTGAGGTACTCTCTGTGCAGAACAACTTGAATCGTGCTTTCCTCGAGGCTTTGGGGATCCCTTCCAATATAGCTGTACAGTTATCCTACGGTATGGAGACCTCCAGGTCCTCCTCCCATCTGGTCCGTAAAGTGGTTAGGGGCAGCAGTATATCTCCCCTTTTAACCCTACATAAGCAGGGGACCGCTTTGAAAGTTCCCGAGGACATGATCATGTATATTGACAACAAGTGTGTTGATATGGTTCCAATAGGCCCGCTTCCCAGTGTCTGCAGATCGCGATTGTCACTGCATCATGTAATAAGAAGTGAACCCGAGGTAAATTATTCGGCAAGGTGAACTCATCAAATGGGAGGAGTTCCCCCTCTCGGAACAAGTCTCCCACCTTGAATGCTCCTGCAGCCATCAGTAGTAGCAGCCGCACAACGAAAGCGGAGGGGGGGGGGGGGCAGTGGGGAGAGGAGGGGGGATTGAGGGTAAAAATAAGATATAAAATAAAACTTACCTCTGGCGGCCCGATGCCGACGGCCGGTGCTTCACTCCTGGCAGTCTCTGGGAAGGCACATGGTGCCCAGCCAATCCAGATGCTCCTCTCATACTATGAGAGCAGCACCAGTATTGGTCTGAGCGGCCTAGTCTGCTGCTAAGACACTGCCTCGGAGCCTGTGGCTTTTCTCCAACCGGGCTGTGAACACAGCTGGGTTGGAGAAATAGAAGTGCACATCTCTGTTTGGCTGGCCTAAGACAGCTGGCCAAACTTACATGCGCACTTCTAAGTGCCCACCACTCCTGCCTGTCATGGCCCGGCCCCACCCCAAACGCATCCACCGTCAGCCAGAGCCCCTCTCAGAAAATAAAATTATATTATCGTTATAATGTCATTTTATTTTTCTGTGACGGACTCTGACCAGTGGGGCGACACTCCTCCGCCATTACGGAGGAGCCACCCCTGGCAGCCATCCAATCCATGAGGCCGCGTCAGTACCCCCCATGTGGTAATTCCTCCAGCATACTCATGGCTATGTCAGGCGACTATGGAACCCGTTGCCAGGTCTTTTGCAAACATCGAACCCAACAGTGCATTAGCATGTGGAATTCATTGGTGTCATTCCTAAAAGGGCCTCCCAGACTCAATAATACTCTGATCAGCTGGTGGAGACCAGGAATATGGTATAATATGGTATGCCAGCGCTCATCCTTGCGTCATCCTACCAGCCAGCCATTGTGTTAGGCATTGAAGCAGCAATGCAAGGTAGTAAGACTCAAGGTCACGGACAGCCATTCCTGCTTCCCCTACCGGTCTCTGCAAAGTGGCCCTTGCTACCCGTCTACGACACGAGTACCGCAGGAAACTAATGATAAGTGTGTCAAGCTCTCTGAATAGCGCCGGGGGAGTCCATACTGGGAGTACCACAAAGAAATACAATAAGCGTGGCAGTGCAATCATTTTACACTTTCCACTATTTATATACACTTTAATAACCACTTTTGTAATTTGCCACTCTGCGTCTGGACGAACTGTGTGCGGTATGCCAGGCGGTGTGCTCCCTCCTCCTTTTGTGAGTATCTCCTTGTTGAGTTATTGGGCTGACTAGCTCATTGGGATGCATCTGACTTCTGGGTGTGGTACAGACACCTGAGAATCTGTGAGAAGCATCGGCAACACCCCAGATTTATGGTGTTACTCTTACCTGAAGAAGAACAAATATCCTGAAACACTTGTCTAGAGATAGACAGCAATTGCGGCACAAAAAAGGCTGAATACAAAAAACCTTCAATATAGTAAGTTTTGTCATGTACTACATTTACCACAATGCATCTGGGCGAAATGTGTGCCTCATGCCAGACAGTGTGCTCTCTCCCCCTTTTGTGTGCACTTTTGTTAGTAATCCATGAGCCAATTCCTCTCTTAATGACATGCGTCCGTGAGCAGAATGCTGTGTGATGATCAAAGCTTGAAATATGCCATTAGCAACGTACACATTGTACATGGTGCAGGTGTTAACGCTTGCATATCACCAAAACCTAGCATTTCCTGACCAGTCACCAGAGCATTTTATGCTTGTCACATTTTGCACCTAAAAGCTGACTTCTTTGAGAACCTCACCTTTCCTTCCTTCCGCAACACCAAGAGTGCTTATAAAACCCATCGAGTCTAATGGAATGTAATTACCTTATGAATTCAATAAAATAATGTTGGTATATACGCGGTTCCAAAGCCACAGACGAGAAAGGAATGATGTTTATTTTCCCAGGACAGCTTCGCATTAGGATCCATAACCCACCGAGCTAGGCTGACAGTAAAAGCTCTGGACTTGATGAAACAACGTCAAAGATCCACGAGACACACTGGGGAGCCTTCTCGTGTGCAGCCTGGAGAAATCCCCCAGCGAGGGTGCAGCACACAACCGAGTGAAAGCACAAACATGTCTGAACCTTCCTGAGAGCCTGAAGACCGCCAGAGGCAGATGGTCCTTTTAAGATTCATGATATAACCGAAAGAGGAATAGGCAAGCCTGAGACATGCCCGACTGTGCTGCACTGCCATGCAGTGCGGGCAGCTGGGAGGGACAGGGTAAATGAAGGAGGCTGCTTTCTTTCACCCCCTCCCTGGCACCATAGTTAAACATGCTATAATGCATTTTTAGTGCACACATAAAGTGCTCCCTCCGGCTGCCCTATAATGGACGGACAGGGTTAAAAATGCATCGTGGTTTCAACAGATTCAAAGAGATTAAAATCGGAAAAGGAGTGTTGGGTTCATCTACGCTGCCAACTAACACGTATGTCCTAGACTTTTCATATTTCTCTCGGCTGATTTCTCCTCTTCTGCTCATGGTGGGAAGTAATTCTATACTTTTATCGTTCTTTCTGTGGAAAAAAACCCTCTTGATATTATTTCCTAGACTCCCTCTGATAAGTCTTTATTTCATGTCGCCTAGTTTCAAAAGTACACTTGTACGGGAATATGCAAATTTTCTCTACAGCGTTTAAACCCCAAGCAAATTGACTTCATCGTATTTCTCTCTCATCTCCCTTCCATTTTCCAGACTTCTTGAAGGAGGGCCTTTAGAGTGGCCGCAGAGCAAACAAGCATTTGCAATGCAATCGGTCTCGCCTTTGGAACCTTATAAGTATTTAGTGATGCAGCACATTATTGCACATTACTGCAGCGTGGATCTCCGTGGCTATACATGTATCACTGTGTAAGCACTCTGTAAGTAAAATTGTACACCCATGTGGAGAGTAAATAAAGTGCGGAGGTGAACTTTGACACCGAAAGGTTGCGTTTGATAATAAGAATTTCTCTGTGACTATAAATATATCACTATGTAAGCGTGTTTAGAAATGTGATCTGGGCTTAAAGCAAAACTCTTCTTGCTTGTAGTGCAGCAAGGTTATATGGCCGGTGTTATTATATGATGCAGGCTCATGGTTGATTTTAGAATCTTCTAAAGCATCAACGTCTCCTGTTGTTAACTGGAGCAAACTCTAAAAGATTTACAAATTGGACAAAGCATATTTATGCAGGGTTACTGGACAGAACTACAGTCCTGGTGCAAGGATGGAATACAAGGTCACCACTAAAAGTGCTCCCAAGATAGAATAAAAGGAGTCACCTGATATAATAGGTATATTTAATAACATTTGCAACCTAGTACTTAGGTTGCCACCCAGCAAAGTCTGTGGTTCTTCCACGGTTCCTGGTGGTAATGTCCTGGTGACCTGCTGCTCATTCAACAATAAGACATCAATTTTTCCCAACCTCCATCCGGAGACGATAGCCACAAAAAAAAGGCCTTGTATGTCAGGGATTTCAGAGGGACTGAATATAGAGGCTCAAAATGAAGTTTACAGGTAAGTAATCCGAGATAACAAGTGGCCAAGAGTAGTGCCTGGTAACTCCCAGTGTTACCAATACTAGAGAATTAATAAATCCAGGTTACAGAGTTATGAGGGGTTAAAAGTGGGACCCTGAGTTTAGTAATTCTAAATGCTGAAGTTCCTCTTGAGTGTCTTTTCCATCTGAGCTCTGACTTCTCTGTTCCCTGTGCAGAGCACCCCCATCAAATTCCTTTTCTGCTCTGGCTCTGTGCGTGACCTTGGGCAGATTTGTTTCCACTGTGCTCTTCACTTCGCCTAGCATGCTCCCAGTCCTTGCCAGATCCCCTGACACACAAGCAATGACATTAAAGCACTGATATATTTGTTGATATGGCCAGATTTTTTATATAGAAAAAGCATTATAATTTGTCAAGGTTTGAGACGATGAAACTTGTTAAAAAAAGGGTGTTAAATTTGAATGGAATGAGGTATGTGAAAGAGAGTTCAGTGAGATCAAGATCAAATTATCTCATGCACCTAAACTTTGCAATTTTGATCCCAGCAAACCATCTGTCATCTCCCCAGATGCAAGTCTTAAGGGTCTTGGTGCTGTTTTATATCAAGGTGGTTCTGGTCCTGACAATACCATTATGTTTATTTCCAGGAGCCTCAAAGGAGCTGAGTGTAGATACCTAGTCATTGAAAGGGAGGCTCTTGCGGTCCATTGGGCCATCAAAAAACTAATGAAATTTCTGTGGGGTACCCTGTTCATGGTTAAAACAGATCATAAGCTGTTGTGTGAAGTATTTACTAGCAAGGGCATTGATTTTATTTCACCCAGAATCTCTAAATGGGTTCTCAGTCTACAAGGATATAATTTAAAAAATATAATTTTGGAGTTGAGCTGTCCTTCTTTCCCCTTCTCCTTTCCCAGTCGTCGCCAGTGTTGAAAAGTAGTTTCTTCAATAAACGTGACAAGAGGCCTTGTAGAATTGAAAAGGATATTTATTTGTAAGTTGTCGGGAAAAAACAGCTCAGCCACCCAACAGGCTCTCACCCCAGCTGATCTTCAAGTCCCTAGTAACATTCTACAACCCACCAAGGGCTGGCCAACAATTCTAGAATCCACACATGTAATGTGGAGAACAACTAGAGCAGAAGCACAATCCAACACACTGCCATCAGAGGCTTGAGCTGGTTCACATGAAGTCATCTCCCACACAAGAGATAGTATAAGATGCCTGCCTCCTGCGGCCCCAACTGGCCAGTTGCAATAGCAGAGAGGAGTTTCCTGAGCCAATACACATTTAAAGCAGCAATACTGAAAGTGCAGGTTAAACAAGCGATGGGCTGCTTGGAAAATGAAAGAGCACTGAATGTTGCAGGAAAGCATGTCATGCCTGCAGTGAAAAAACTCATTAAAGAAAGTAGTGCTTACAGATTTAAAAAGACGTACCGTGTAACAACCGAAGTAAAAGGGCCAGTAGCCATGGAAGGTTACAAATGAAGACAAGGACGTACTAAGGAGGGACTAACAAGCCGATTACTGAATCAGAAGCCAGCATTTACGAAGGACAAAGACACAAGCCAATGAAAAATATGGGCGGAGAGTGCGCGGGCTTCTCTTCCATACTACAGTACAGCAAGTCTCGCAGAGCAGCGCATGTGCACTGACTCTAGGCTCGACCTAAAAAATAATACATTGATCAAAGTAGGGATAAGGTACTGCCAACGATCCTCGAGGATATAGTTAGAAAAAGAGAAAAGGGACATTCTACTTATGCGGCTCTCAGGGACCCGACAGTTAGCTAGGCATGATTCTTATTAAGCTAGTAGCAATAGGGAAATGTGCAGGGTACAAGGGGCAATACTTCTAGGTCCATCTTTCTCCTTAACTGTTCTCTCATATTTTTGAAAAAGACACTCAGTCAGCTTGTTGAATGTTCGATTCAGAATTCTGTGTGCCGTAGGGCTGACCACCTCACTCCATGCCATTAGAGGCACTGTTTCCAGTTGTGGGAGTTTGTGTGGCAACCTAAAGCATTCTGGGTGTTGTAGTCTTGGTTTGAGTGCATTGCCCAATTTAGATTAACACACCGGAGAGCAATTACTTGCAGGTCAAAGTTCCTGGACTGGGAATAGTGTCCATAATGAGTAAGGTGGTCACTTGTAGGACCTGAATCTCCTCCTTCTGCAGTGGTACGAATAATGTAGCTACATGCAGCTTAATTAATACTGCTCATATCTTCCTGTTTTTGTGCTCCCCCGACGTGTTTCAAACATAGAGAATGGATGTGGGTCCAATCCATGAGGAGGCATGAAGAACTGAAATCACTGGGTTAGGAAGAATAGCTTGTTGTTTTACGGAGACTGATGATGCGCAGGTCAGCAGGGGGGGCAGCAGAGATATTTCACTTTTGACAGGAATCCTTGGCAGTGATCTCAGGAGAATACAATATATGAATAAATCTGAATGCCAGAGAGGTACATAAGTGAATGAGTTGCAGATGCAATATAACAATTCCCCAATGTGTGTGCTCACATCTACATCAACATGCAGCAGTATCGGGGGCGTGGCCGGCAAGATGGCTGACTAGGACGCGTTAGTCGGAGCTCTGTCCCGGCGCGGCGGCATCCGTTAGTAATCCTGCGGTGGCAGCCTGGCGCCGACCCCACCGAACATCCTGGCCCGTTCGGGAGTGCCTCCGGTCCCGAAATCCATCTCCGGGAAGAAGTAACAGCGGCGCATGGAGCGCGAAGGAGTGGGCGATCCTGGGACGGGACCGCCATCTTGAGTCCCTCGGGAGCTCCGGAGCTGTAACCTAGAGGCCGGGCGCTGATGTGGTCCTGCGAGGAGGTCCTGATGACTGGAGAGGCGACGCGGGGAAGAAGACACCGCCCTGGGGACTCCCGCGGGTCTGCCGATGTGAGTGGAAAGGGCGGATCCGGGCATAGCCAGAGGTGCGGTTTATTGATTGGAATGTGGTGCGGAGGCCTCCGACCGCGTTTTGGTGATACCCGAGGGATACCAGGCGGCCTGGGGAGACCTGTGTGCCCAGGATTATAATCCCAGAGAACTCCGTGGGCCTAAATCCGTAAAACAGGTCCCCTCCAAGAGTCGAATTATAAAGTGGGAAATGAGCTGCCGGGAGGCTCGTACACATCGGAGGAAGTGAAACAAAGCAGTGGACTTCCTACCCGGGGCCTATATAATTCATTGTGCGTGCAGCCTCGCTGTATACAGTAGTTGATCCTGATATCCTGCATCTTATAAATGAAGGGCTGAGTAGGGGCCTGAAAATAAGAAGGACACTCCAGAGAGGGAAGGATGTGACGGAGTGGAGCCGCGCATGGATTTTAGGACCGCTGGATGGTGGATCCTGGCAAACAAACAGGGGAATAGCTACAGAAATAGGAGGCACCCGTAGATGCTACTTGGATCTGAGTATAATTTGCCCTAAATGCTGGATGCTGAGATTTAACGCCGGAGAGGGTGGACTAGACCGGTGAGGTACCCGGATCGACGCGACGAAGCCTAACCATAAGAGGAGACGGGGACCCCTGACGGGGATATGGAATACGGAGGACACCGGAGGTAGTGGGCTGCCAGTGCAGGAGAATATTGTGAACGTAGGGCCGGGGTGACCCCGCGCAGGTTGACGTTGGAGTCCTAGCTTCCTGCCATTCACCATGGGTAAGGACAGAGGTGCCAGAGCACAGTCCAATAAAATTTCAAATTATGCGCAGCCCATGCACCAGGGGCCCAACAGAAGAGACGTGCAAGGAGAAGATGGCGGCGCAGGGGCGCTAGAGGAAGAACAACAAGTCCCCTCTCTGAGCGATATCCTTATGGCCGTCCGGACTGCCAGAGACGAAATGGTGACCAGGATAGACGCAGTTGCGATTGATGTCAATCTCCTCCGATGGGACCTACGCAAGGTCTCCGTAAGGGTCACACAACAGAACAAAATGTGGATGTGCTTCAGACCAAGGTTAAGTTCCTGCGGGAAATGGTTGTGGAGCTTCAGAAGAAGACGATCAGACTGGATGAGCGCGCCGAGGACCAGAAGGGCCGCTCACGGAGGAACAACTTACGTTTCATGGGTTTCCCGGAGCGAGCTGAGGGACCCTCGACGGAGCTGTGCTTGGAGAACTGGATCACAAAAGTGCTAGTACCAGGGAAAACTTCAAAGTTTTTTAACATTGAGAGGGCACACAGGGCCCTGGTCCCTCCCTTGCGTCCGGGGGCTCCACCTAGAGCAATCATAGCCCGGTTCTTCAATTATCGAGATCGCGATTTGATTCTACAGTCCACACGTGCCAAGATGGGCTTACAATATGAGGGACATAACATCGCCATTTTTCCTGACTATACACAACTAGTGCAGGATCAGCGACGCACTTTTCTGGCAGTGAAGTGGCGCATGAGAGAGGCTGGACTGAAATATAGCCTCCTTTACCCCGCCAAGCTCCGACTGGAATACAAAGGTAGAGCTCTGTTCTTCGGATCGGCGGAGGAAGCCTCGGATTGGATGGATACTACAGGAGACAATGAAACCAGGAGAAAGTCACAGACCAACTCAAAGATAGCTACGGGACCAATGGATTCAGCAATGAGGCGACGTTGACTATCCGGAGACGACCGGCAACAAGAGACGAGTGAAACTGGAAGAGTCAGAGTGTGCGAAGATGGAACTCTGCAGGTGGTGGAGGGAATGTCGGACTCTGACTTGACCTCTTCGGAGGTTATACTGGACACTAATATATCCTGAGATCCAAGAGCTGTGTAGCAGAGCCAATGAGGGCTCTGGACATTCAGATAAGTAGACACATCATTTAAAACAGATGTTGGATTGTATCTTTCTCTCTTCCTCTTATCTTTTGGTGTTTGGTGGGGGATGATACCGTTTGCATATTCCGCGCTTGGGGGGACACGCCCCTCAGTAGCGGCTGGGGACTGGCTGGGGAGATGGAGGTCCTGTCCTCGCACCATGGCGAGGGCCAGTCTCTTGCAATGCAGCTGTTTAGAGGGTTTTGACTTCTGCTCAGTTGGGGAAGATTTAACTTATGTAACTCAAATGCGAACATCAATACTGGGCACTGTTACACTGTTGAAGAAGTTGGAGGGGGGAGGTATAGGGCGGGGATAGAATTGTTGGCTCTCTGCAACCCTGGGAGGAATGGACCTGTTTCACTGCCCAGGGGGAGGGGGAGGGTTCTGGGGAGACAATTTGACCTGTCTGTTTTGTATGGTTTGAAGGGATGTTTGGGGGATCCATGTACTGGTTGTAAATCTTTGCAGTTTGCTCGCTTCCACATTAAAAAGCCGGGATGGGAATGTAAAATGAATACCGGCCACTTTCCCCTATGGCTCCTCCTGTGACGAAACTACTTACATGGAATGTGCGTGGCATGGCACGGCTGGAAAAACGTAGAAGAGTATACTCCTATTTGCGATGCTATAAGGTTGCTATTGCCGGCCTGCAAGAAATACACGTGTGGGGAGATACATTAAAGTGCATTTGTCGCAGATGGAGGGGGCAGCTGTATGCTACGTCATTTTCAGGGTTTGCACGAAGTGCACTTATATGGGTAGCCCCGGGGATCCCATTCTAACACATCCATCATGTACTTGACCCAGAGGGACGATATGTGATTTTATATGGTAGAGTAAACGGCAAGGAATTATGTTTAATTAATGTGTATGCTCCTAACACTGACTCCCATAGCTTTTTTTATGAGGTGATGACCGCGGCGACCCCGTATCTGGGGGGAGATATTATAATGCTGGGCGACGTTAATTGTGTACTGGATGGGACATTGGACCGGGAACCCCCCTGAGTAAATACTAAGCCGGGTATGACTGATGCGTTGATGAATGTTATGAGGGAATTGGGGTTAACGGATGCAGGGAGGAGGAGACATCCGGGTGCTCGGACCTTCTCCTGTCACACACCCGCAACAAACACATTTAGCAGACAGGATCAGTTTCTTATCTCAAAGTCCCTGATGCCCAGGGTCAAAGAGATAGTGTACCTTCCAAGATATATCTCAGACCATTCCTCTGTGCTGATGTCTTTGACCACTGGAGGGCCCAGA
Source organism: Calotriton arnoldi (assembly GCA_963921515.1). NCBI lineage: Eukaryota > Metazoa > Chordata > Amphibia > Caudata > Salamandridae > Calotriton > Calotriton arnoldi. The sequence goes on from CAWUFW010001407.1 coordinate 208,571, forward strand.
GCTGTGATCCCGCCGTGGAGGCTCCAAACTGAAGCGCTTAATGACCCACCATTTGTTAAAAAACTGGAAGATGAGCTCACTGGTTACTTTGCTAGAAACTGGGGATCGGCGTCCTCTTTGGGCGTGGAATGGGAGACGATGAAGGTGGTAGTCCGAGGGATATGTCTCAGCACTACTTATGGGGTTCGACAACAGCTCAAAAAAGATATAAGAGAACTGGAAAAGAAGATAGCGGAGCTGGAGGAGATACTGCCGACAGAACCTCAACGTTTAGGGGAGTGATGGGAGGTACGTGAGCAGTTGCTGGCGGCGTTGTGTAGGTTGGAGAAGTTTCACTATACAGCGCATCGGCAATGATTGCATGGGGAGGGAGATCGTTCGGGGGCTTTATTTGCCAGACTGATTAAGAATGAGAAAGAAGTGTCCCCCATAGTGCAGATGCAGTCTACTGAGGGGAGTATAGTATATAATCAGTCGAAAATCCTTGAAATTCTGGCAGATCATCTGGCAAAGGTATATGCGTGTCGCCCGGGATTGGGCCCGGAAGAAATGTTGGGATTCATATCTGCATTGGGTCTGGGCTGTCTAGAAAGGAAGGATAGCCAATTATTAGACAAACGATCTCCAAAGAGGAAATTTTAGGTGGTATTAAGGCGCTGAAGACCACAAAAAGCCTAGGAAGTGACGGCCTACCAGCTGAGTTTTACCAAAAATTTGCACCCATTTTGATAGACCGCCTCTTAGAGGTTTACAACGAAGCGTTCCAAAACCAAAAACTACCATCCTCAATGAATGAAGCGTTGGTGGTCATGTTACATAAGCCGGATAGAGATATTCAGATGCCAGGGTCATATAGGCCGATATCCCTGTGAAATATAGATATAAAAGTTCTTAGTAGGATCATGGCTAAACAACTGCAACCTTATATGCAACAATTAATTCACCCGGATCAAGCGGGATTCATCCCCCAATGCAATACAACCCATAACCTGAGGAGACTGGCACATGTGTGGCACTTCCCCTTCCTGCGTCAGGAGGAGTGTGCAGTGGTGCTATTAGATATAGAACAGGCATTTGATTCAGTCGGATGGGCATATCTCTGGGAGGTACTTCGAGTAATGGTCGTATGACCGCAATTTCTTAAATGGGTGCAGCTCCTGTATGCAGAACCCTATGCTAGAGTCAGGTTGGGAAAGTTGGTCTTGAGGGCCTTTGGATTACAACGTGGCACCAGACAGGGATGCCCGTTATTGCCGCTCCTTTTCGCCATGGTGATGGAGCCCTTAGCAGCGGCCCTCAGAAAGGAAATGACGGCCTTTGGGATCACGCTGGAAGAGGTCAACCATGTGGTGTCTATGTATGCGGATGACACACAGGTATACCTACGGGAACCAATTCAAGCGATACCGATATTATTAGACATTCTTGGAAAGTTCGGAGAGGTGTCGAGGTTGCGGATTAATTCCGGGAAATCGATACTGCTCCCGCTGGGGAGAATAGCTTCGACTCTGATAGAGGGACTACCAGAGGTGGGTTTCCCCTGGGTGGGGGAGCGCCTAGATACCTGGGGGTTAGATTAGCGAAGACAGCTGAACAGTACTTGGAGCATAACATTTGGAGAGTAATCGAGGGACTCCGCGGATCGGTGCAATTCCCTTATGGGAAGAATCGCTTTAATTAAAATGATTGTCCTACCTAGGTGCCTATACATGATGCAGCACTCTTTCTTTAGGATCCCTCGACGATGTTTTAAAATGCTAGATAATCTCCTAATTGATTTATTATGGGGCACCAAGCGTAAAACGGTTAGCCTGACCACTCTTCAGAGAACCTGGCAAAATGGGGGACTGGAGGTTCCCTGTTTAGAATATTACTATATGGCCTCACAGCTACAACACGCTGTGTATTGGATGGAGGACGATAGCAACTGGGAAAAAGGTCTGCTGGCGGGGACCTTTGGAGAAAGCACACTCCCAGAGCTGTTAATGATGGGAACACGTGTACCTCCGACATGCCCATATATCATTCGGCATGTGGCGGAGATATGGGAACTCGTGATTCCGAGGGTGTTGCGAAGGGTTCCTTATGCCCCGGATATGTACTTATGGGTGATTCGTCCATTTCGTCAAATCTCTGCATCTATGTCGGTGCGCAGATGACAGGAGGGGGGCTGTCTGACCATGGGGGACTTATATGTCAACAAACAGTATATCACCCGCGAGCAGGCAACGGAAACCTTCGGTTTGGGCCCGGGACAATTCCTACAGTATGGGAAAATAGCCCAGGTGTCCAGGGAGTAGTGGCCCATGTTCCCAGAGGAGACCACGGCCTCTCCCGTGTTACAGACAATGATAGTTATGGCTAAGGGACGGAGATTGGTATCGCACTTATATCGGGCAATCCGAGAAGACAGGACGGTCCAGGCAATCCCGATTCAGATGAGGTGGGACGAATTGACAGAGGACCCCATAACGGACAAAGACTGGATTAAGATTCATGAAGGGGTTAAACAAGTGAGCTCAAACACCCGCTTCAAATTAATACAATTTAATTTTGTTCATCAGACCTATCTCACCCCCAAGATATTACATAGAATTTATCCGGACCGGTCGGGGTGCTGTCCCAGATGTGGGGAAGAGGATGCTATTTTTATACATATGGTATGGTCCTGCTCAGAATTACAGACTTATTGGACGGAGGTCCTGACTGCTTTGCTGGAGGCAACGGGGTGGGCAATAACAAGGGAGATCCGGGTAGTGCTGCTAGGCTTATTGCCCCAACCTAAAATCAAAAAGCTCAGTAGAAGATTCGTTTTTCTGGGGTTGTTACTGGCAAAACCTCGGATAGCTATCTGGTGGTTTAATCAAAGACCACCCGAGTGACACAATGGGTGCGAGATATGAACGAATGGGGGACGGCTGAGGTGGTGAGAATGCAGCAAACTAGGTGTGATGAGAAGCAAGAGGATGATTTACAAGCATGGAGGGCAATGTTGAGAGATTTGCAAAGTGAAGAACCCCGTGGTACACCCCAAAGTGGGGATACGGAGAATTATCAGGCCAGATGGAAACTTACAGGAATAGTAAGATACTTACCCCGGGAACTACAGTCAGTACATTACTGCAGACGTGGGAAGCGAGAATGATACATGGGAAGGGCACAACCAGACATGGAAGGAAGGGGGAGTTTAGTTCAGGGAGGGGGGAACGTTTCTTGTTCTTTTTTCATAGCTTTATTATTGGACATTTGGGGAATATGACTCTAAACAGCACCGTGAGAGGGTGGGTGTCAACGGGGGTGAAAATGATTCGAAGGTTTTTTATTAAAAATACTAAATGATACTACGATGTGTATGTATACCCAACACTGGATTGCTTTTATGGGTGTCTTTAGAATTAGATGAACATTATCATATACATCCGGAAATGTCTATTCTGTATAAGATGCTGTGTTTTCAATTAATAAAAATATGTTAAAAAAAAAATAACATGCAGCAGTATGAGCATCTGTTCTTTTCAATTGTCCACAAACAAAATGTAGGAGAACTTGTAGGAGAACTGATAGTAAGTAGGTGCATTTAGTTGGCCTTCTCCTTGGTCTTATCACAATACACTACGATTTTCCACACAGTCATAGATAAAACAGTAAAAGAAAGAGAGGGTAAGAGGCAAAACACCTTGCCACCAAACGGAAAAGGAATGAACGGAATTTGTGGCCAATTGGAGCTGTACATTATTTCCAACAACTAAGTTACAGAAACTAATGCTGCATGGGAGATCGGTCACCCAAGAACTGGTACAACCAATCCTTTAATGATCCCAGAAATATAATCCCTCTAGTTGGCAAACAAAGTTGTTTGTTTAAGTCCTGAAGATCTAGCTTCATGTGGAATGTCCCCTCTGCCCCCTCCAAAATACAAGGAAAAGTAAGGTAACACTCTGATTAAGATCTCAATAAGCTGCAATCAACCCCTGAAGATGTGAGATGTGTATGCAAAAGGGAGCAGCCACCCTAAGCAAATGTAAGGAGGAAACGGGATATGTGCTGTTGTGCTTCTATGACAAAATATCATAGTACACTATAAGCATTTTCAAAACATATAAATATCCCTAAAGAAATATTGACTGTAAAAATATCACAACTTGATACTTAAACAAGAACTACACAATTATCGACTACACAAATCTAGCCATAAAACGATCTAAAATACCTAAATATAAAATAAAATAAAAAGACATACACATATTATTACACGTTAAACATAAACAACCCTACTCAATTTTGGAAAATAATTTATTGTTAACCGAAATGTTGTTACCAATAAATAACATAAAATAAATGAAACTACACCAGATTAATGATGCCCTCCACCATTCACACAAATCTATACCATACATAGTGAATATGACAACACAGACATATTGTTAGTCTGCACACTTTTAACAAACAAAGTGCAATATACCACTCCCTCCTAACTGAAATAAGATCCAAAACTAACAATTACTCCCCAAAAAAATAATCATTGATTTTCAGTGAGCAATGATTTCTATCTAACAATATGCCCACGTACAGCTTTAAAGGAGTGTTACTATCATTTCAACCAAAGTATATGGTGATTCCTAAAAAATCAGCACTAATTGGTGAATAATCTGTGGAAGTTGTGTTTGCCTATGATATTAAAAAAATTATTGCCCTATCACATGTCCCAGTAACTGAAGTATCAAAACACTGCAACCTCCTAATAGAATCAACCTACTACCAAAATGCTAAGGCAAATTAAGCCCCCTAATGGACTATTTTAAAGATACTTGGGTTGCTAGACTACACTGTCACGTTCACTGATGCCAATCCAAGTAACATATACCATGGTGGATTGTATATGATACCACTGTTAAAAATTGGATCATTATTTGGAATGGGTAGGTACAAACCCAACTCATGGAACAATCACAACCCTTGTCAAGGTGAACCCTCAAAGTCACTAAATTAACATGAGCTCAACCCCCTGGTAGGTATAGGCACAGAGCAGACAGGCTCAAGTGAGGGGCAATGTGTGGGGCATTTATGCAGTATCAAAACAGAAATAAAGTAAAAGTGCAAAGCAGTAAAAATCTTAAAGAAAATTAACAAAATAGAGTAAAACTTAATAAACAGAATGACACCAATATGACAAAAATCCAATACGGGGAACAGGAGATATGATTTTTTTTAAAGTGTTAAGTAGGCATAGCTCAAGAAGCACAACAGACACAGTAAACCAAGACCTAGCACAATTTGAAGATGATCGCGATGGTGAGCAGGTCAAATACATCAACCAAGTTTGTCTTCGATAAAGATTTCACTGTCTGACTTGTGGCCTGATTTACAGTTTGGCGGATGGGTTATTGCGTCACAAACATGACAGATATCCTATCCACAATATTACAAGTGCAATATTGCCTATGGTACTTAGGTGAACAGGATATCTTCCTGAGGACCTCAGGGTAGGGCAGAGGTGGATGCCTGGTGGTGCCACATTTATGGCCGAACAAAGCAAACACAAGGAGATGATGGACGGAACGCTGAAACTTTTCAGACACTCACCCCCAGTCACAGATCTGGGTTGAATCCATCATCGTTCTTTAGCTCACTTCGCCACCCCAGTTCAGACACAGCTATATGCAAATCAGTCTTGACCCTGTGCCTCATGGGAACAGTCCAGCCCGAACTGCCAAGCCATGTCTTCCCTGGACCGGAAACAAGCATCCTGGGACCGGTTTGGGGCTAACAGCCCTCATCAGCCAGGCTAGCTTGAATCCAGTGGCAAAGTGAGCAAGGGACCCACGTCTGGGCATACCCTACCAACTAAGGGCGAACAAAGCAAACACAAGGAGATGATGGACAGAGTGCTGAAACTTTTCAGACACTCACCCCCAGTCTCAGATCTGGGTTGAACCCATCATCGTTCTTTAGCTCACTTCGCCACCCCAGTTCAGACACAGCTATATGCAAATCAGTCTTGACCCTGTGCCTCATGGGAACAGTCCAGCCCGAACTGCCAAGCCATGTCTTCCCTGGACCGGAAACAAGCATCCTGGGACCGGTTTTGAGCTAACAGCCCTCATCAGCCAGGCTAGCTTGAATCCAGTGGCAAAGTGAGCAAGGGACCCACGTCTGGGCATACCCTGCCAACTAAGGGCGAACAAAGCAAACACAAGGAGATGATGGACGGAGCGCTGAAACTTTTCAGACACTCACCCCCAGTCACAGATCTGGGTTGAATCCATCATCGTTCTTTAGCTCACTTTGCCACCCCAGTTCAGACACAGCTATATGCAAATCAGTCTTGACCCTGTGCCTCATGGGAACAGTCCAGCTCGAACTGCCAAGCCATGTCTTCCCTGGACCGGAAACAAGCATCCTGGGACCGGTTTCGGGCTAACAGCCCTCATCAGCCAAGCTAGGTTGAATCCAGTGGCAAAGTGAGCAAGGGACCCACGTCTGGGCATACCCTGCCAACTAAGGGCGAACAAAGCAAACACAAGGAGATGATGGACGGAGCGCTGAAACTTTTCAGACACTCACCCCCAGTCACAGATCTGGGTTGAATCCATCATCGTTCTTTAGCTCACTTCGCCACCCCAGTTCAGACACAGCTATATGCAAATCAGTCTTGACCCTGTGCCTCATGGGAACAGTCCAGCCCGAACTGCCAAGCCATGTCTTCCCTGGACCGGAAACAAGCATCCTGGGACCGGTTTCGGGCTAACTGCCCTCATCAGCCAGGCTAGCTTGAATCAAGTGGCAAAGTGAGCAAGGGACCCACGTCTGGGCATACCCTGCCAACTAAGGGCGAACAAAGCAAACACAAGGAGGAGATGATGGACGGAGCGCTGAAACTTTTCAGACACTCACCCCCAGTCACAGATCTGGGTTGAATCCATCATCGTTCTTTAGCTCACTTCGCCACCCCAGTTCAGACACAGCTATATGCAAATCAGTCTTGACCCTGTGCCTCATGGGAACAGTCCAGCCCGAACTGCAAAGCCATGTCTTCCCTGGACCAGAAACAAGCAGCCTGGGACCGGTTTCGGGCTAACAGCCCTCATCAGCCAGGCTAGCTTGAATCATGTGGCAAAGTGAGCAAGGGACCCACGTCTGGGCATACCCTGCCAACTAAGGGCGAACAAAGCAAACATAAGGAGATGATGGACGGAGCACTGAAACTTTTCAGACACTCACCCCCAGTCACAGATCTGGGTTGAATCCATCATCGTTCTTTAGCCACCCCAGTTCAGACACAGCTATATGCAAATCAGTCTTGACCCTGTGCCTCATGGGAACAGTCCAGCCCGAACTGCCAAGCCATGTCTTCCCTGGACCGGAAACAAGCATCCTGGGACCGGTTTCGGGCTGTTCAGGCTGGACTGTTCCCATTGGGCACAGGGTCAAGACTGATTTGCATATGGCTGGGTTCAAACTGGAATGGCATGGTGAGCAAAAAAACGATGGATTTAGGCCCAGATCTCTGTACTGGGGTGAATGTATGACATTGTTCTACATTCTGTCCATCAATTGTTCTTTTTGCATTTGTCACCCCGAGTGGGACGGGTATGCCCAGACGTGGGTCCCGTGCTCGCCATGCCACTGGATTCAAGCTATCCTGGCTGATGAGGGGTGAAAACCCAAAACCGGTCCTAGGATGCGTGTTTCCAGTCCAGGGAGGACCTGGCCTGGCAGTTCGGGCTGGACTGTTCCCATTGGGCACAGGGTCAAGACTGATTTGCATATGGCTGGGTTCAAACTGGAATGGCATGGTGAGCAAAACAAACAATGGATTTAGGCCCAGATCTCTGTACTGGGGTGAATGTATGACATTGTTCTACATTCTGTCCATCAATTGCTCTTTTTGCATTTGTCACCCCGAGTGGGACGGGTATGCCCAGACGTGGGTCCCGTGCTCGCCATGCCACTGGATTCAAGCTATCCTGGCTGATGAGGGGTAAATCCCCGAAACCGGTCCTAGGATGCTTGTTTCCAGTCCAGGGAGGACCTGGCCTGGCAGTTTGGGCTGGACTGTTTCCATTGGGCACAGGGTCAAGACTGATTTGCATATGGCTGGGTTCAAACTGGAATGGCATGGTGAGCAAAAAAACGATGGATTTAGGCCCAGATCGCTGTACTGGGGTGAATGTATGGCATTGTTCTACATTCTGTCCATCAATTGTTCTTTTTGCATTTATGGCCAGCATGACATAGTGAGTGGGAATGACACATGGGCATGACCTAATTAATGGGATATATGTACTCAGGATTAACCCTATCCACTTCAGGCATTTTCAAGATAGTAAAAGCCTTTGGCCACACTAAACGTGGGCTCTGAAGGCTGGGGGTGTATGTGTTGCGTGGACTATGGTAATACAGTGTCCTCCCATATCTAACACTAAAATCTAGTTTGAGGCAGCCATGGTACCCAAAATAAACTCTGAGGTAGAAGTCTGGTAAAACAAAAGCAGGGTTTTCTAGCAACCAGACACTGGATACACCAGTATTGTCTTGGCACCCTGTTTACCTTTCAAGAGTACCCCCAGTGTTATAGACTGAGCAGGTCTGTCAGGGGGGATTTGACACCCAAGCAGGATTTAACACTCTAACTTCAAATAGAATGCTTACAACCCCCACCCAATTCACATAGCCCTCAGGAATTTCAGAGGGAAAAGGTAACTTTCTAAAAGTTACTTTTCCTTAATATTTATTAAATATCCAACTTCACCATTGAATTATATTTTTAATAACCATTAAATATAGTTGTGAAATTATTTTTCAAGCTAGTCCCCATTCCTGAGATACAGTATTAGGATCCTAATCTGTACTCTGGTTTGCTACATCTGCCACAGTGAAAAACAGATTTTGGATCAATGTAAGGACATGTTAAAATTAAGTTTCTACATGTCCTACTTTTAAATACCAAGCACACTGCCTTGTGGGCCACTTATTAACATTTAAAAGAGAGGTTTTGTCATATCAAAAGGTTTTATTTTGGCAGGTTGACTTGCAGTTTTTACACTGCTACAGACTACAATGAGAGGCCTGAAACTATGTTTGCATAGCCACTGTAGTCGATGGCACAATAGGAGCTGCAGCCCAGTGCTGGCATTTAACCTCCAAGACCTGGGGACATTTTGAAATATATAATAGGGACTCATAGGCAAGTTAAATATACCTATTAAGAGTATGCCAATCTGACCATGTTAAAAGGGGGAACACATGCACTTTACTATACGTTAGCCAGGGTAACGTGCATATTGTTCTAAAGTCAGCAAAAATATAGCGTCCAGCAAAAGGCGAAAAATCCAGGGTGACTATGCAGAAAAGGCAGAATTCCTACAAGCATCATGGTACAGCAAGCAAAAAGAAATAATGTAGTGAAGGGTGCAACTTCTCCCAAGAGACATAAGGCCAACGTCATCGTATGCAACCCTACACTCTACTAATTACTATACATGTTAAAGAAGGAACAAAACTACTAACAACTCAGAATGGACAATCTATAACTAAACCAGAATCCAAAATGTCAAAACAAACCAATTAAATATTCAAAATTCAACAATGTAAAGTTCAACAAATCAAGGCCTTCCCTACCTAGACCCCTATAGCAAGAACACTACTCTAAAAACGTCCAAATTATAAACTAAATATAAAATATAATTCTGAACACAAAACACATATTAATAATGTATTTATTCATTAATATTAATAAAATACATTTTTACTAATCAGTAAAATATATCAATTTAACTTCAAACAAAGTACAGTCAGACTAAAAAGTAAAAATTACTATAACAAATATGAATAATAAATTAATACACTTTAAACCAAACAAATAAAACCTTTTCAATCTAATGCAATGTACCAAATGATAAATACAGTACATAACGCATTATTTAACAATATAGTAACAGTAAGAACTTTAGAACACAAACTTTTTCCACCAATTAAAAAAAATATGTATATATAACTTACTTTTTTGTAGTTGAAGTCCATGATCTTGACGTAATCAACAAAAATAAAAATCCCCAAAAATACATAAAACTGAATCCCACCCAAAAAATGCAAATATGCACACAAAATAAACTATGTAATGCAAAAAATAATAATCCATGGAAACCATTAAAAACCTGAAAATTAAAATATCACAAAATGCTCCAGGAAAACTAAACAATAAAGGTAATTAAAAGTAATATTGATCAATATATATAACCAGTCTTGTTTCTCTAAAAAACCTTATTCAAAAAGAGGATAAAAGAAAGACCTGTAAAAAACACAAAAAACACACCAACACAACATAAATAACCACATAAACATAACTAACCAAACAATAATCACTCTAAAGGTGACGTGGCTAAACCAGCCAAGATGGAGAGGTGACTCCCTAGCGCTCCAGCAACCAGTCTGAACATCACCTAACATCCTAGTTGGTGACACAGTGGGGAAACCGCTAGTGAGTGCTTTTCCCCCATTGGAGCCCTGGGTTGACCCTGAGAGCGCCTGGGTGCGGGAGGCCAGTGAGCCTCGTGGTAGCCTTCATCATGGCAGAGGTTGGCGGTTGCCAATATGGGCTGCTGATGAGACCCGCACAAGTGGCGGAAGCTGGTGACTGCTCCACAGCCTCGGCTCCCTGCTTCGGTCAACAGACATGCCCCCTTGGAGTATGAGCGAGCACCCTGGGGGCCCTTATCAGGCAGATGTGGGGGACATCCTACATCACGGCTCAGTTAACCTGCCTTGGCGCAATCATTGAGGAACACGGGGCAGTGCTAGGCCCTCGCCTACCAGCCACAACGGGGCAGAGCGGCAAATTCATCAACCGATTGCCTTTGGACTGATGCTGCATGCTTGAATTCCTCCCAGATCCCTGCAGGGTCCTCAGTTGAGAGGTGGCAATAATAACCAGTGGTGTCCAGCGGCCTGACTCCCCCACATATCTCCAAGTCGGTGCCATAATCGAGGTACATGGGGGGTGATTCTGCAGTGGAGAATGTTGGGGGACCCCTGCCTCCATGCTGCACCCCCCTCCCTAACACCATGTGACATCATTGAGCCTACTTCCCGAGCCTCTGCTGCATCAGCTCGCACCATTCCAATCCCAGCACCACGATCGAGGCAAGCAGTGGGCCGCATCAGCGCATAGAAGATCAGCCGGACCTTCACTTCGCTGCCTCGCCCATCATCAGCTGCGCACATGCGCCCTAATTGAGCTTTGCGTGGTGACCCAGCACGCGACAAGACTGCTTGCCACCTGAGGCCCCCTGGTTGCCCCAGACTGACACTACCGGCGGCTCCCCAGTGGGTCCTTCTATGGGACCGGCACCCAATGAAGCTCCTCCCCCAGCAACCGTGATCCTGACCAGGGGGCTTTCCCCCTGCGAGAACTGGTGGTGCCGGGTGCTCCCACCTCCTCTGCTCTCCGGGCCCCCACCCCGGCATCACAATCGAGGTTCACGGGGGACGGCAATGACATGAGGTGGGCCAGTGGGGAGCCTGATCCTGCCCCCCGCCACGCATCGAGCATCACTTAGATCCCTGGGCCCCTGACTGTGTCACCCTGGAGGGCCTAGGCATTCCCTACACTGCAACACCCCTGCAGCTCTCCAAGTGGCACCAAGTAGTGACTCTGGACTTGATGCCAGGTGGCCTCTCTCCCTCCCACATCTTGACTCTCCACCACAGCCTTACACGTGTGGCACACATGAGACACTTGCTGCGCACTGAGAACCTAGACAGCCCCTGAACACTACACCCACTTATGCCCAGCCCCCACCTGACTCAACGGGACACAACCCCGAACCCAGCCAGTGACAACAACGACAGCAACTCTCCCTCTCTATTCACGCCACTGTACAAGGCGGTTTCCCCAGCTTACCACAGAGTGACAATCTGAGACTCCTTCAATCACCACCATAATAAACCAGGCAGCGTCATCCTTCCACAGTCCCAGACTCCCCACTGTTGGGAGACACACTGTCCCTCTTCACGTCGGACAAACTAGGTAGAGTGTGGGTAGCTTTATGGAGGCCAGATTCGGCTCCCTGACCACATAACTTAACTTTTTACACGATGACCATCGCAAGCTTGCAGACAAAGTCTCATATGGGGAAATAGTGTATAGTATATTAAAACAAATAATGCTTATATGAAGATGTGAATCTCATGAGGTTATCAGGATGCTGTAGAGTAGTTCATTCTTAAGCAGTGGAACATTGAATAACTGATAGCTTAGACTCGCTGAAATTCTCATGGGATCTCAGAATGACTGCAACAAGTATAAACTGTTTAGCAACTAACTGATACTTTTAGATTGTATGTTGTCAACATCATGAGTTTATCATGCGAACGAAGGAAGAAGCTACAGACCATCGGACGACTGCTTCTTTTTGGTCCAAGATGACCTAACACCGAAATGGATTGATACATGTTTTGTGTTTTTATATTAGTGTGTGATTCCTGGTTAGAGCAGTCACTCTTTTAGAGTAGTCTTTAAGCCACTTCCAGCCACCTTTGCAACTTGCAGCCATTCTTATGAGATTTAAATGCTCAGACCTTTTTGGCCTGTCACGGAGTCTCCTTTTAGACTTTAGCTGTATGCTACTGCTGACACCTTCTTTTATGAATCTACGGGTGTAGCTACTGCCGCACCTGTTGATTGCATAGGAAGACTCAGCTGAGTTTTCCTGAACTTCTCTTAATGAGGAGTTGTACTTCGTGAGTGCTTTGCTGAACTTGCTCTTTTCAAGAACTCTTCATGGGTTCTACTTCGATCTTAAATCTGATTTAGTATAGAATAAGGACTAATTCCTTCATGGAACACGCTTGTCAATTTCATTCCTTTTTTAGTTCTAACCATGATTTTCTTGATATTTCTGTAAACGGATTTATCTGACTTACCAATTGAATAAAAAGACAAAAACAAATCTACTAAACGCTAATGAAGACTAAAGGTGTTCAAACCTATCCTAAAACTCTCATCATTGACTGAACTAATTAACTGTAATGATGACATCTATTGAGATGTGTTTGATTTATGCTCCATTCTAAAACAGTGACAAAGATCCATTCGCTTGAGTCAGACCAAGGTGCAGAGTCGAAGTTCACATTTTTAAGTTATGGGTTGAACTGATTAATTTAAAATCGTCTTCCATGCCAGCAGTTTCTGGTAACAGAGTACGGTTCACACCGTGAATGGAGCTAGGCTACCCAAAGAAAGGCATCAAGATCAGGTGAAAAGTATTATTCATTCCATCTGCTACAGTGAAACTATTTTGGAAAATCATCTCAACATTGAAAAGTAAGAATGTGTGTTAAAACCACATTTAAAAAAAAACAAATGTAAAAATGTTGATTTTCTTTTGACTACTGTGTCTGTGCATTAGTAGACAGTTTGCATGGGGTTTCTAATAAGCAATTTCCCCAATGTTTTATATGATTGTTTTCTATGATAAGAGGCCTTCTGTGCACCCCGTCTTCCCTCTTATTCCATTTACATTTTTTATTAATGTATTTCTTTTTTAATGGCAGGTTCATAAATTTCTGCCTCATATGCCAGAGTTGTTTTTATTTTTGTTCATCTAGTTGTAATTACATACAGAATCATGAGAATTTGCATTGTTAATGCCAATTTGTAAGTTTGCACCAAAGTTCCTAAGGTTGAGGTGAAATGGGTTGAAGGTTGATATAAATGGAAGGGACATGAATATTTTCTTGAGCAAGGACAAAACACTGGCAGATTTGACACTCTTGTGTATATGACCTTGCTGGTGGGAGAGATAGTACTAGTGCAGGTCGACTATAATTTTTGCTGTTGCCTATAGGTTTGTTGATTGATTTAAAAGAGAATATGGGACCAGAGGTTATGCTGGTGGAGCCTGATAAATGAAGGGTTAGATTGGTTGGAGGTAATCAAATCATTTTTGGATTTTATAGAAGCAGATTTGTTCACTGAAAAGCTGCAACAGATGATCTGACAATATCTGATTACAGAAGCAAGGTTGGAGAGTTATGCTCCATTTAAAATGGTGGCAAAGATAAGTTACAAGTTGAACTGATTAATTTAAAATCAACTTCCACGTGGCAGTTTCTGGTAGCAGAGGACAGTTCACACCCTGAATAGAGCTATAAAATAATTCCCAAGTTAGAATAAAATTTCTGAATCCTGAATCCATTGTCCAGAACTTGAAGATCTGATGAGGCGGTATTAGGAGTCAGTTGCGGTTTTGAAGGTGTGAGTATATTAGTGTGATGCGTTGCTTATTGTAATTGTGCCTTTGTTGACATGGTAGTGTTTTGAGGTTGAATGAGTGAATGAAAGGGAGTATTGATAAATTGTTGAAGAAAAGAGGTTGAAGATTTCAGACTCGCTTAAGTCAAAAGATCCTGGGATATATACAAATTAAGTAGACTTGTTTGCAGGGTTTGAGGTGTAATGTGTGAGGTCCCATCACTTATACCATTGACATAGAAGCATTATTGTGATTGATTAACATTGATCGATTTTAGTGGAACCTCATTGCGCAAACGGTGGAAGCTACATTGATTTGGGTGATTTCATGCTGGTCGAGATTTCACTTGCGCTTGTTGAAAATACTCGAGCAATTGTAATACTGTAATTTCTTTAGCAGAGCAAACAAGAAGATGTGTTGTTGTGTTTATTGAAGATTAATGTTGAAATTGTGTGTATGCAATAGGAATTGTAAGGGAGGGTGAACCCGCGCAAGGAGTGAGGTTATACGTCACATTGTTTCATGCTGGGATTGGTTGGTTGGTGTGCTTTCGCGCTGAGATTCTTTGGTGACGTCGAAGTGGCGCGCTGGTATTGGACTGTCGAAAGGTGAATCACATATTTGTATTTGTTAGTGAAATTTGAGAAATTAATAGCAGTAACAGGATTGGTTTGTTGAAATTTGAGGTATACAGAACAGAACAATAACATCAGATTGTAAATTCCTTGTTTCTCATTGAATTGCAATTATGAACTGTTTTAAAGAAATAAAGAATTAGGTAAAGGGAGATGTTACAATTCCAGTACGAAAAGGTGAAGAGGCACCTCCTGAAAGAATGCCTGCATATGTTATAACAAGTGAGCATGGGTTAAACACTTGTATTTGGCTTCACCAATGGTCTAAGATCACTGAGAAAGAAGGTTCATTGAGCTTTCTCAGATATGGAACATATAATACCAGAATTCTTGATAATTTGAAAGGAAAATTGTATGAAATGAAGCCACCACCTAGACCTACTCAATATGAAGCTCTGAGTGTATGGAAAAGAGTTGCAAGGGACAAAGTAATGGACAAATTTCAGAGAAGGACTAAAAGAGCAGTGCGTAACTATGCAAATTTCAATGGGATGAATGACAGCATAGATGGAGAAAGGCTATAATAGAGGGAACCAGATTCTACCCAGCTATTTCTACTGCACCAACTAAGACAGGACATAGGAGAGATCTCAATGAGAAGGATGGGTATGAGACAGATACTGAAACAGGAGATGAGATTTTAGAGCAGATGTTATCTTTGAGACCTCCACCATATGCAACCCCTATTGATGTGAGTGAATCAAGTTCCAGTACAAGCGGTGTAGTGGCAACTGTCTCTGTAGATCCAGGGATAGCATAGATTGAACTAACCGTACAGATACTCCAAATTATTCCACCAGTTGTGGCTTGACCACAAGGTGCAGTTATGACTGTGGTTAATATAACTGCAGTTCGTAGCACAGCCCAAATAACACCTATAAATGCCCAAGCAGTGCCCAGAGTCATTGCAAATGCTTCTCCAAATGGTGATTTGAGGCCTGAAATTCAACAAGCCGCTGGAGGTGTACCTAGAACAGGGTTTGTTTCGACTTTGCAAAATTCTCAAATTGTTGTGTGGAAGCCTCCACAAATGGTGCAAGCACTAATAGATGGAGGAACATTAGTTTCTGCAACTCCTATTACCCCTAGTGACATAAGCTCAACTGATGAAGGATATATTTCAGCTTGGTTGGAAGAAGCATTAGAAATTAGGAAAGTGGAAATCCCAGAGACGCAAGAGAGGACAGATACCGAAAAAGAAAAGCCTTTAAACTTTTCTAAATTAAAAATAGAATTTGAGGAAATAATAAGGGGGTGTTGGGAATTTGAAACTATTGAACAATACCAGAGAAAATAATTATTCTTCCTGTGTAAAGAGGTTACATGAAGAGTAGCTTTAGTGTATGACAAGTTGACCGAAGTAGCCCAGAAATATGGAGTTGATCTTACTAAGAATTTTCCCCTGCAAAGACGCTATATGGTCCAATTAGATGATCCAGCAATAGAGAACATGTGAATTTCAGGAATATGTTTACATATTATGGAATTAGTTAAATGCATTCGAAAATGGAGTAAGACTGAGAAATTAGAAATAAAATGTGCAAAGAAACATGAAAAGAAAAAGAGAGGTGCAGCTATAGCAGGAAGAAGGGGATGGGGAGAATGAGGGAGAAATGTCAGCGTATTCACGCAGAGAAATAGCAGGAGGAATGTATGTACATGTTCCCTGGAGTTGAGGTGATTTGGCAGAATTTATGAATAATTTTCCAAAGTTAAGAGACAAGCAGTGCAGAGGTTTGCACAAGTGGAAAGGTTTGTAAAGATTTCGAAAGTGTTGTGGACGGATTTGAATATGTTTTTCTATATTGTGGTACCTGCTGATTTATGGGCTGAATGTAAGACTGCTGTCCAATGGCCAAAAGAGGAACCAGTGAGGGACGTTAGAACAAATGCACCATCTCCTGTAGTGATGGAGAAATATATGGGCTGTGATTACTTTCCTGGAAGGTAGAGTGCCCCCGAAAGACATGGATTGGGTTAAAATTAAAAGAACTACCCAATAGCCAAAGGAAACAGTTCATGAATACTATGAGAGATTGTTACAGGTGTTTCAACAGCACAGTGGCTGAGAGGACCCAGAGGAGAAGGATATGCAGATTTTTGTGACACAATTTCTCTTAGGGCTGAAAACGGAGATCTGTTCGCACATTACCAAAAGCGTGATCTGCTGGCAGAATAAATTACTAGATGAAATCCTGGGATACACGAAGTATTGTAGTGATGAGTTGAAAATGAAGCAAAAGAAAATTAAGGAGAAATTTATGTTGGCACAGACGAAGTTGGCTCAGAAAGGTTTTCAGAATCCTTCTTTTGCAGGAAATCAGGGGAACATGCAATGTGTTGCAGTTCCACAGGTTGGTTTGCAGGGAAGTCAAGGAGGATTTAATGTGCCTCTGGGTAGGGACTGAGGTGTTCCTGTGGGTACAGGTTCTGGAACCAATATTACTGCTATGAAAAAGAGCAGACTGTGTCACATCTGTCATAGAGTTGGACATTGGAAGAGGGAGTGTAGATATAATCCTGATAATACTAATGCAAATGAGCGGATGCCTTGAGGAGTGCAAATGCCTAATATGTCCACACAGGAGAAGCAAATGCCCCAGCAAAGACAGGTCCCAATGATACTCGTTCCACCAGCTCAAATGAACTCCAAGAGTATGGTAAACCCTCAATTAAATTTGAATCAAATGCCAAAAATGAACCCAAATGCGTTTAAAAATTCAAAGCAACAATTTCAGAATATGAGTCAGAATGCTTTACAGCAATACCCTCCTTTCAAAAATGATGGTTCAGGTTCAGATGCTTCCCAATGACAGTGCCTGAGAGGGTATGAAGATTGCGTACTTGGCGCAGTCTCGGAGGTAGACCAGAGTGGCTCATATGTAGATGCTGAAGTTTGTGGCCGCCCTATATAATTTTTGATTGATACAGGAGCTACCCGATCCACTGTTAGAACAGCGGAAGTCTCAAAATTACCTCTCTCAGGGAAAAATATCCAAGTTGTAGGAGTTACAAATAAACAGTTTACAAATCTTTTTTCAGAAAAAGTGCCAGTAAAAATAGGTTAATTTGAAGAAAAACACCAGTTTGTAGTTAATTGCGACTCTAATCCTGTCAGCCTGCGAGGGAGAGATTTATTGTGCAAGTTAAATTGCACCATTTATTTTACATCGGGTGGTGTAGTTTCCCAGACACATGATGAGGATGTGGATTTTAAAATGATCAGACAGCAAACCAATATTGAAATGTTTCCCTTATTAACTACTGAAGAATTACTTGAGGATTTGAAAGAGACATTAAATACAGAAGTTAGGGATTTCACAGGAAAGGACATAAGACGTATCAAAGGTGTAGAACCTGTCTGAATTACTGCAAAGGCAAATGCAGTGTATCCTAGAACACCACCATATCATTTGACCCCAGAAACGGTAGCAGGAATAACACCAGTGATAGAAGATATGTTGCAGAAAGGAATTTTGAGAGAACTAATTTGAAGTTCATGTAACTCTCCAATTATGGTTTTACAGAAGCCCACGGGAGACATAGAATAGTCCAAGATTTTAGGAAAATCAATAAGATTGTTGTTCCATGGTACTGAGCCCAGCCACAATACTGTTCCAAATTCCATGTACTGCAAAATGGTTTACAGTCATTGACTTATGCCAAGGTTTCTTGTCAGTGCCATTGCATGAAGAAAGTCAATATCTATTCTCATTCATGTTCGTGTTCCAGCAGAGAATATTAGCATGGTACAGAGAGTCCATTCATATTTAACCAGATTCTGAAAATAAATCTGGAGACTTTGCAGATGCTATGTAAATTGGTACTTGTCCAATAAATCGATGATCTTCTTGTGGCATCAGGAACACGAGAATCTTGTAAAAGATACCATAGCATTATGAAATCACCTGGCTGAAAACTGACACAAAGTGTCTCCAGGGAAACTGCAGTACTGTCAAAAAGAGGTTCAATATCTGGGACACATCGTTGTGAAGAAAACTAGAAAGGTGTCACCAGAGAGAGTGGAAGCGATCTGACAGATGAACCCACCACAAACTCAAAAGGAAGTCAGAATGTTTTAGGAAGGTTGGCTAATGCAGACAGTGGATACCAAATTTTTCTTTAATGGCAAAACTTTTACTAAGGTTGACACACAGAGAATTGCCCGATCCGATTCCATGGGACAAGGATTGTGCAAAAGCGTTCCTAGAGCTGAAAGAAAAATAGTGTTGTGCCCCAGCACTGGTAATGCCAGACTATTCAAAAGGGTGCGCACTCTCAGTGGTGACACAGATGCATGGAGATGCTTGAAATCCTGTGGCATACTTCTCTACTACACTTGATCCTGTAGACACAGGTCTTCCCAGCTGCTTTAAAGCGGTTGCCGCGGGGAGCACTGGTCTGGAAAAGATTGAGAATATAGTGATGGGATACCCTTTAACTGTTATGGTCCCACACTCTGTGGAATTATTGACAAGAAAGAAAGCACAATTTCTGAAACACAATAGGTTGACTAGGCACAAACAGAATATATTGTCTTCCGAAAACGTTATCCTGAAGAGATGCCAAGTCTTAAATCCTTCTACATTGTTGCCTGTAAATGATGTTATTTGTGATAAAGTTGAACATGATTGCCTAGATGGCACAGATGTATGCATCAAACCAAGACCCGGCATTAAGGATGAACCCCTGAATAAGCCCGGCCATGTTCTTATTGTAGATCGCTCATGTTTAAGAGGTAACGATGGCCCATTAAGAGCAGCATATGCCATGTGCACTATAAATGATGTTGTTGAAGCTTCATGGCTTCAACGATTTACTTCAGCACAAGTTGCCGAATTGATTGCCCTTACCAGAGATTGCAGTTTAACTGCACACATGAGAGTCACCATTTTTACAGATAGCCAATATGGGTTTGGTGTTGTCCATGATTTTTGGCAATTGTGGTCACAGAGAGAGTTTTTGACTTCCTTAGGTACACTGATCAGAAATAGAATATACGTCAAAGATTTACTGGAAGCTTTACAATTGCCTGGAGAAATTGCAGTGGTTATATGTGCAGCTCATCAAAGTGTTAATGGGTATATTGCCATGGGAAATAGATATGTGGATTCAGTCGCACGTTACTGTGCTTTGCTGGCCTGCATATTTAATGGAAATTTCACATGTGAGTCCAAAGAGGAAACTTCATTTACCATATTGATGAAAGTCACTGACACTTGGAATGAGTTCAACAGGGTATAGGAGAATGTTTAAGAAGCAGAACAGAACAGTTGGATAAAACCAGGTTAGGAGAAAGATGCAAACTACATTAGGAGACCAGTTTTGCAGATAGTCTGCTATTTCCAATGACAGAATATTATCATAGATACACACATTTAGGTAGGGATGCCTTGGTAAGACTTTTTAGACAAAGTTGGTATGATCCCAGATTCCGAATGCTAGCTGAAGAAATTTGCCACAGATTCATAATTTGTCAACAGATGAATGCAGGAAAAAGAACACACGTTACACTAACACAAATAGGGAGATAAGGTGGTCCTTTCAACAGGATGCAGATGGACTTTATCGAGATGCCTGCTAACAATGGGCTGAGATATGTCCTGGCCATAGTGTGTATCTTCTCGAGATGGGTGGGAGCTTACCCAACTATAAGAAATGGCAGCCTCACTGTAGCAAAACTGTAATGACGAGAATTGATACTGAGGTACTGAATGCCGATTTCACTTGAGTCAGACAGAGGAACCCGTTTCAACAATGAAGTTCTGAAAATTATCTGCACAGCACTACAGATTGAACAAAGACTACATTGCAGCTACAGACCTGAAGCATCTGGAAGAGTAGAACAGGTTAACAGAACTGTAAAACCTTGATTGGCAAACGTTAGTGCTTCAGCATCCTTGAAATGGCAAGATGCACTACCTTTCGTGTTAATGAGCATTCAACGTACTCCAGACAGGAAGACGGGTTTATTGCAACAAGAGATACTAATGAGCAGAGCAATGAGGTTACCTGGTGTTCCTACAAATGCTCTTTTAAATATCACTGATGATATTATATTGGATTACTGCAAAGGGTTGGCTGATGTGGTTCGTTCGATCTCTCATCAGGTTTCAGCTGCAACAGAAGATTCAAATTAAGAACAGTGCCACAACCTCATTCCTGGTGATTGGGTCGTGATCAAAAAGCACATTTGGAAGACTTGTCAAGAACCAACATAGAAATGCACCTTCCAGATAATTTTGATGACAAATACTGCTGTTAAGTGTGCTGAGATTCTGAACTGGATTCATGCATCTCACACAAAGAAAGTGAGAAATCCAGAAGAAGCAGCTGTGGTCTATGATCCTGAACGAAAACCATTGGTGACTGCACCTCCACCTGAAAGACCACCGAGACCGGTAGCACCGTTAACAGTACAATAGAATGAAGAGAGGGGTGCAGATCAGAAAGTTGAAATACAAGGTCAAGTGTTTGAAGTTACATAAAGTGCTATCGAAGTCTCAAATGAAAGAGAAGCAGAGACTGATTTTTAGAACAGAAGTACTACAAAAATCATACCATTGCAATTCAAAGAACCAGGTGAAGGAACAAGTACTGGGTGCAGAAGAATAAAACACAGAGCTGAATGACCACGAAGTTATGAACAAGGAAAAGTAAGAAGAAGCTCTTCAGTAGCTTGCATACCAGAGACTATACCTGAAGAAACCAGTGATGAAAGTGGTATAGAACAAAGTCACAAATCTCTGAGAAGATCGAAAAGAGCAAAAGTACCTTGCCGAAGATACTCAACAGTTGAATGGTCATACTATGTAGATAATGCACTAAATGTTACTCTGACCTTAAATAACTGATTGGAAAAGAAAATGAACTGTGCTTTTTAAACATTTATTGTTTTAGCTTTTGTTTTACAGAAGATCAACCTAGGTCCGAGTGAGCTGTAGAAGAGTGGGACAACACCTTAGAAGAACATGGAGGAGGGTGAAGGATTATCTAATTAGTAATCGAACTGTTGAAGACTAACGCTACCAAAAGGAAATCTATTCAAACTTGCCATAGAACTGTTGGATTCAAACTGCATTGGGTCTGACTCGAGAAGAAATGTGTTGCATTAGAAATAAGTGTAAATATATCATGTGTTCAATTTTCATAGTAACAGTAATAATGATTACCATAGTACTGATAGAATTTTACTTAACCCCAGAGGCAGAACCCAAAACAAGGAACTCTACTAAACCACATATATACATTAGTGAGGAAGATCAATTAGAATATTCTTTTATTAGTTATAAGAAAGATGATTTCACTACTAACATTTATTCTAGATTAGTACAAGAATATACTAATGCTATGAATGCAAAGGATTGTTGTTTGTGCACATTTACCAACATCTGCTTTAAAGAAGTTACAGACCACCACATGCCTTTATCCTATGCTATTTCGTGCAGCATTTTACTTTCATTAGTTTACCGATGATAACACTTTGAATATTTCTATTCTAATTATCACTTAATTCTTTCTAGAGTGTCTTTAATAGAAAGCATGATTTTACATCCGCAAGCAAAGGGAATGGATACAGCTTGGTATGATTTCTTTCCACATAGATCTATGTATAGTGTTAAACCAAAATATTTTAAGATGCTTAATTCAACCAATGGAGAAAGCCTTCATATTGGCTGCATAGGAGAGATACACTTACATAACACAAGCGAATGTTAAGAATAGTGATGTTTTGAAAAACGTTTGTTAAAAGGAAGTAGTTGAGTCTAGAATGAAAATGGTTTACCCAAAGTTAAGACTAGACAGCCAACACAAAGGGGAAAATTTGCGTTTACAGAAGGAGGACACCTAAATGAGACAGACATGCAGGGATCAGTAGTTGTGAACACACATTCTAATTGACAGGAGGGACATGACACATTTTGCAAGGAGAAGAAAATGTGATTCCTGGTATTTAATACATTTGCGGACAGAATACTTGTTTCTTGTTGTCTACTGATTGAGAAGGTATTTGCTTTTTAGGCATACTAATTCCTGAAATGTAAAAATGCTTAGATGCATAAACAATGACACCATCATGAAGACATAAAAAAGGTACTGAAACAGGAGCTGAATTATTCAGAGAAATATTTGGTGCAATCATTCCACCTGTAGGAGTCCTTTTAAATGACAAAAAGATTAGAAAGTTAGCAACAGTTGTCGAGAAAATGGCAACGAGCACATCTGGAGATTTTCTTGTAGTGAACACTGAGTTAGTTGCTTTACAGTTCATGGTTCTTCAGGACCGACTTGCATTAGACATTCTACTCGTAGAAAAGGGCAGAGTCTTCAAAATGCTTAAATTAACTCACTGCTGCTCCTATATACCTGATAAAAGTAAGGAAATAGAAGGATATTCAAAGAATATCTCAGACTTAGAACCTGAATTACATGATTTGGAAACACCTAGCATTTTTGAAAATTTTTGGAAAAGGAGTCTATGCAATTGGAAATTAGTTTTCAATGGCAGGAAAGGGTATATTGAAGGGGATTTTTATGACAATAATAATATTAGGGCTTTGCTTGTTTTTTCTCTATGCTTTATGAGCTGTAGATTTATTTTACACAAAAGGAAAGAAAGGGAGAGAAGAAAGTTATTTGAAAAGGTTTTTGGAATGAACTGCATTATAAATGATGATTATATGAAATCACTAAAATGTAGAGGTCAATAATGGAAAAGAAGAGACTCAACTGATGAAAGTGCATTCTGAAACAAACTCACATGGGAAATGAATTAGTGTGATCGTTAAGATAACCATCAGATGGGGGATTTGATAGAGCTGGAAAATGTGGCTTAAATAAACCTAATGACAGAGCCGTAAAATTAGTTAGACATAAATGTGAAACCACATAGGAAAATGTGTCTTTTGAAAGACATGCTAAATTAACATGTAACTTGTTTATTTGCACTAAGCATTCATTTCTTTCATAATTTCATTGCAAGGGCCTGACTAGGCCTCATCCTTTCTCTATCTTTGCTATTTTATTTTCTCAATAAATACATGCATTTTAAAATTTCGAAACCATGCATAAATGTACTTTCTAGATGACCCTAATTCCACTTGCTTAAACTTGTCATCGCTGTAGAATGTGCTGACTTTATTAAAATGAATTTCTTCTTTTTCAAAGCTGCATGTTCTCATCATATTTAGATAGTTTTAGCCACCACACATACAATACTGAATAGTGAATAGTATATTAAAACAAATAATGCTTATATGAAGACGTGAATCTCACGACTTAATCAGGGTGCTGTAGAGTAGTTAATTTTTACGCAGTGGAACATTAAATAACTGATCGCTTAGACCAGTTGAAATTCTCATGGGAACCCAGAATGACTGCAACAAACATAAACTGTTTAGCAACTAACTGATACTTTTAGATTGTACATTGTCGACATTGTGAGTTTATCGTGGCTACAGACATCGGACGATTGCTTCTCATTGGTCCAAGATGACCTAACACAGAAATGGATTGATACATGTTTTGTGTTTTTAAATTAGTATGTGATTCCTAGTTGGAGCAGCCACTCTTTTAGAGTCATCTTTAAGCCACTTGCAGCCACCTTTGCAACTTGCAGCCATTCTTATGAGATTTAAATGTTCAGACCTTTTAGGACTGTCACGGAGACTCCTTCTAGACTTTAGCTGTATGCTACTGCTGACACCTTCTTTTATGATTCTACAGTTGTAGCTACTGCCGCACCTGTTGCTCGCATAGGAAGACTTGGCTGAGTTTTCCTGAACTGCTCTTAATGAGGAGTTCTACTTCGTGAATGCTTCGCTGATCTCGCTCTTTTCAAGAACTCTTCATGGGTTCTACTTCAAGCTTAAATCGGATTTACTATAGAATAAGGACTAATTCCTTTATGGAATACGCTTGTCAATTTCATGCCTTTTTTTATTCTAACCATGATTTTCTTGATATTTCTGTAAACTGGTTTATCTGGCTTACTAATTGAATGGAAAGACAAAAACAAATCTACTAAAATCTTAATGAAGAGTAAAGGTTTTTGAACCTATCCTAAAACTCTCATCATTGACTGAGCTAATTAACTGTAATGATGATGCCTAGTGAGATGTGTTTGATTTATGCTCCATTCTAAAAAGGGTGGCAAAGATCCATTCACCTGAGGAAGACCAAGGTGCGAAGTCGAAGTCCACACTTGGAAGTTGCGAGTTGAACTGAATAATGTAATATCAACTTCCGCACCAGCGGTTTCTGGTAGCAGAGTACGGTTCACAACCTGTATGGAGCTATGCTACCCAAAGATGGGCATCAAGAACAGGTGAT
This sequence comes from Calotriton arnoldi, assembly GCA_963921515.1. NCBI lineage: Eukaryota > Metazoa > Chordata > Amphibia > Caudata > Salamandridae > Calotriton > Calotriton arnoldi. The sequence goes on from CAWUFW010001407.1 coordinate 233,793, forward strand.
AAGTATTATTTGTTCCATCTGCTACAGTGAAACTAGTGTGGAAAATCATCTCAACATTGAAAGTAAGAATGTATGTGTTAAAACCCAATTACAAAAAAATACCAAATGTAACAATTTTGATTTTCTTTTGACTACTGTGTCTGTGCATTAGTAGACATTTTGTAGGGGGTTTCTGATGAGCAATTTCACCAAGGTTTTATATGAATGTTTTCTATGATATGAGTCCTTCTGTGCACCCCGTGTTCCCGCTTATTCCATATATATTTTTTATTAATGTATTTCTTATTTAATGGCAGGTTCGTACATTTCTGCCTCATCTGCCAGAGTTATTTTTATTTTTGTTCATCTAGTTGTAATTACATACAGCATCATGAGAATTTGCATTGTTCATGCCAATTTGTAAGTTTGCACCAAAATTGATCACTTTCTTCTAAGATCCAAATGTTCAGGTGAAATGTGTTGAAGGTTGATGGAAATAGAGGGACATGAATATTTTCTTGAGCAAGGGCAAAACAGTGGCAGACTTGACACTCTTGTGTATATGACCTTGTTGGTGGGAAAGAAAGTACTGACAGCACATTAGACAGAAGCTGTGATGGCTCTAATTCTCCTTTAGGAAACCAGTAGTGCAGGTCGACTATCATTTTTGCTGTTGCCTATAAGTTTGTTGATTGATATTAAAATGAAATGTGGGACCAGAGGGTAAGCTGGTGGAGCCTGATAAAAGAAGGGTTAGATTGATTGGAAGTAGTCAATTCGTTTTTTGATTTTGTAGAACCTATTCTTATATAAGAGGCAGATTTGTTCACTGAAAAGCTGCAAGAGAGGATCTGACAAGAGAAGCAAAGTTGGCAAGATCTCTTGGACTCTCCAATGCAGGGCCGGATCGGCTAAAGTGGGCACCGGGCATTTTCCCGGTGGGTCAGAAGGGGGGGGGTCCGTTTTTTGAGTGGTGGGGGCCATTTTTGTTACAGGAGGCCAGTTTTGCAGCAGTGCTGCAATATCGGCCTCCTGTAACAAAAACAGCAGCAGTGCTTCTCACTAGCACCCTCCCCCCACCCAAGGGACGGTCCAACTGAATTGCCAGGGTTGGTTTGTGTTCCCAGTCCAGCCATGCTGGAATGCTAGGCTGTTGGTCAGCTTTCTAATTCCTGCAGTGTAACATTGGCTTTAATCTGCTTGCTTGACTTAGAATACTGGCTCAATGGACCTGATTCACAAAGGTGCACTTACACTTTTGTGTAAATTTTCTATTGTTTGCTATTCACACAGGGATTTACGAGTAGTATATTTACAAGTGCTGAGTCTCCGGACAAAACAAGATAGGTCTGTTTATAGGCAGAAACTCCTCACTTGTAAAGAGACTACTCGTAAATCTCTTTGTGAATAGCAAACAATCGTAAACTTACACAAAAGTGTACGTTAGCCTTTGTGAATCAGGCCCATAGACTTTACACTGGAAACTCAGCTTGAGTCATGAATTTAAGCTGTTGGGTTTGATGCCATTGCTGGTTTGTTGGTGTGAGACAATTATGAACAGAGTGTAATAGACTGAAAACATAAATTAGGACTCCAAGAGTAAGATGTATTGCAATGATATAAGCACCATGTAAAATGAGAAATGTAAATTTAAGAATTGGCTATCTTTCTATGCACAGCGAGAGCTTGTGCAAATACATTTCTCTTATGTACTTTTATGGTCACCTACAAAGAAATTCTGCACTCGTGTGTCAAACTTACATAAGCATACTGTGGTATCTGTGCTGGGAAATAGAGTATTCTGATCATTAATATCATAGAACAATGAATTTGGAAAGAGGCGCAGAGGACACAGACAAGGTGCCTCTGTACCATTACATCACATGCACCAAAGTAGCGCTGGGTCTGCTCTCTAGCAAGGTGGTATGACTAAAAACACCCATTAACGAAGATGTATGTGAATGAGAACTATTAAAATCCCCACATTTTTGTATTCATTTTGCTTTTCAAAGGAAACGTGCTGATTGATCTGACGAACATCCCCTGAGAAATCAATGATAAGTAATTCTTTAAATTTAATATTCAGCAGCATGTCCATGTATACAGGCCTAGAGACTGCTTTAGTTGTCTCACCCGAGCCTCATATGCTCTAAAACAAATTAAAAGAATTTGCTGGTATTCGAGGCACATATTGCACTTTAGATATTCAAAAGTCCACCACTTTCGTGTATTTCCGCCAATCATTACAATGAACTAGTGGCAGTTAAAACTTTTCCCCTTGGAGTTTCAGCAACAAAGTCACAACGTTGTGGATAGTCACAATAATGTGTAATACTTTTTCACACTCAGAGCACTTCTACAGGTAGACCTCTGTTTCGAACAGGTCGTATGGCGCTGTGAGAGAGAGCCCCAAACATCATCGTTTTTGCCACTGTTGGTAGAAGACATTTTTTACCTTGAAAAATAATTTCCATGTAAAGAAAAATGGAATAAGGTAAACATAAAATGTTTAATTGCACATTTACTCTGTTCCAACAGTGTTTCTTATGTTCTGCTGACATTACACGGACAAAGCATTTCGACGACATGCTTACACCTTGTGCACAAGGATATCATTGTTTTCTGTGTGAAACACGTTTACAACTATTTTGAATCGTCAAACATGCAGAATTCACTTCCTAGCCATGAGCCAAGGCTGGCAGGGACTTCCTTCTTATCACAAGCATTTGCAATGCACTAGGTCTCGCATTTGGGAGAGTTAGAAGTATTGGCGTTGTAAATGATAATGTCTTTTACCTATGCGTTTTGGTTTGGAGTGTAGTGAATGTATGTGGTGTAGAGTGGAATTATATGGGTTATATTGGAATTGTTCGTTGTGGAATTGTGTGGGGTGGAATTGTGTGGTGTTTAGAGTTGTGGGTTAGAGTTAGTGGAGGATTAGGGTTGGGTGTAAGGTTTGGGTTAAAGGTAAAAACTAGGGTTAGGTGAGGCATTGGAGCAGGTCTTTGTTGAGGGTGAAAGTTAGGGTGAGTGATACGTTTGATTCAAGAGTGAAAGCTGGGGTTACTGTGAGGGATAGATGCAAGGCTAGGCATAAGGTCTGGGTTAAGGGTGAAAGCTATAGTTATGGAGAGAAATAGGAGAAGGATTAAGGGTGAAACTTGAGTGTTAGGTCTGGGTTAAGGGAGAAAGCTTGGGTTAGATGAGGGATAGAAGCAAGGTTAGGCATAAGCTCTGTGTTACCGACTGATTTAGGGCCAGGAGAGAGTTTGAGTTAAGTTAAACTGCAGGACACAGTTAAGATTAGGGTTAGTGTTAGAGTTAAGGTTCAGGGAGCAAGCGAAGGAAATTAAAGAAAAAACATTAGAAAGAAAAGTACATTTCAGCATCTGAGAAGGTCCCAGGGGATCCATCTTAAAGGGGGTTAGTTTGCCAGAACTAATATGGACAAGACATATACATAATGGCAGTCCTTCACTCAAAGAATGCAGCTGTTTTTGTTTTCCCCCAAGATGCACCATATTTCCCAAATGGTTGTGTAATCAAACGGCCTCATTGCAAATTGTCTGCCAGAACCCAGAATCCAGTGCCCCCAACAAGTCCACATGACCTCACTGCCCAGGTCATGAAGGTTTATGTCAAAAGCATTAGACTTAATGTGTCACTCTTGTGCAACACAGGTCATTTTCAAGAAGTGCTTCTGCAGTGTAACTCCTTGGTACTATTTGTAAGATTTAGAGATAAAACTGATTAGAAAAATTATCTACCTGTTATCTGCACCCTTCAACATTTCTTAGTGAAACAAAAACATAAATCTGTCTCTACACTTGGCTCTAATTCATAAGATGACCAACCATTTTTTGGAATAATCACTAAAATTAAGCACGACTTCTTGATAGCACTGTCATCACATTGCGATAGCATGCAAATTTGTACCTTTGGAAATAATATCAACACCAGATCCCATGAAGGGAAATCCGAGCGACTAAATAGCACAATGTAACTATTAGGTGTGTAATTTCTAAAATCCATACAAAAGAAAATCAAACAAGTAAACCAGCAAAGACTATGAGGGTGAACTGCATGGGATGTTGGCTGAAGAGATTGGGGGTGGGTTGTCTAGACATACAGTTGACAGTCCGTTTTAATGTCCACCACTCATCAGGGTGCATTTCTCAGTGTGGTGACAACACTGCCACAAAACAAGGTTAATGTGTGTTTTTACAGTCATTGAATGGAACTGGTTATCCGTTCAAAATAAAGCGAGCTCTTTACTTTGATAAACAAACAGTCAAATGTTTTCTGAAGGATATTTAAACACTCCTAGCAGCAAAAGTACACATTGCCTCACCATCAAACTTGGAAAAGGGTAAAACATTTTCTTTTTCGGAAAACACAGACAATGAAGTACGGGCATGCGCATGTTATGTTATGTTAATTGAGGATTTCTGAAGCGCACGTTCACCTGCAGGTCTCTTGGTGCTGAGATTAAAGATAGGAGAGATCGAAACAGGTCCAGTCTAATTATGGGCTTGAGTAAAAAGCCAAGTCTTTAACATTTTTCTGAAGCACAGATAGTCGTCTTCAAGTCTCAGGGTTAAGGGCAAAGAATTCCACAATTTCGGGCCCAATATAGAGAACCGTGATCCACCTGTACGTTTGTGTCTGAAACTTGAGACTACAAGTAGATTCATATGCATAGAGCTTAAGGTGCGTGGGGGGTAATATTTGTGGATTCTCAAAGATATATATTTGGGTCCCATACCATGTATGGCTTTAAATAGGATGCATCCTGCTTTAAACAGAGAGCGCTGCTCCACCGGAAGCCAGTGAAGCTCTTTAAGCAGCGGTCTAATATGACATCGTCTGTCTTGTTGGTATATAATTCTGGCTGCTTGATTCTGAATCATCTGCAGACGATGTTTCTGATTTTGTGGGAGGCCAAGGTACAGGGCATTTCCATAATCAATTTTGGAAAGAATCAGAGCAATAATTATCTGGATGCTGGCCTCTCTGCTGAAAAATCTTCTTATCTTTCGCAGTTTCCGAAGTTGGACGAAACAAGCAGAGATAACTGAGCCGATCTGCGAGCTCATTGAGAGGTCCGAATCTATTAGTATGCCCAAGCTCTTAATCACAGGCTTAGGGAGAGGCGCCACCCCTAACTCCAAAGGCCAATGTGCAGGAGTCAAATGCAGGAGATTGTTTTTGGGGATAATGATTTTGTTTTTTCCTGAATTCAGTTTTAACTGGTTGCTGTTCATCCAATACTTGATGAACAGCATTGAGTTCCTAAAAAATTCCTCTGATTTAGTAGACTCTTCAATGGTAAAGATTAGTTGCATATCGTCAATATAATTGTAAATTTTAATCCCCATCTGACGGAGTCTAGATATAAGTGGGCGTATATACACATTGAAGAGAATAGGGAAAAGAGAGGAGCCTTGCGGGACTCCACAACTCATATTTACAGTTTTGGACTTGAAGGGCGAAAGCCATACCGATTGCTTGCGGCCCTCTAAGAAAGATCTGAACCAACTCAAGGCAGTGCCTCTAAGACCAGCTGCAGCAACGATCCATCAGTATTTCGTGGTTGACGGTATCGAAGGCTGCAGACAGGTCCAAGAGGATCAAGGCCTGTGTGCAGTCCTCATCTGCCTTCCCTTTGAGATCATCCATGACGGAGAGTATGACAGTTTCGGTGGAATGTGATGGGCGAAAACCTGCCTGATGGCTGTCTAAAAAGTTAGTTTCTTCTAAAAAAGGAACTCATAAAACTGGCTACATACGTCTTCAATAATTTGGCAGGAAAAGGAAGGAGAGATATGGGTCTGTAGTTATCCAACCTACGAGGGTCAATACCTTGCTTTTTTTGCAATGGGATGACCACTGCTTCTTTGAAGACTGACGGCACAATACCTTGGGTGAGAGAAAGGTTCAAGAGACCCAGAATGGTGTCTGGAAAAGCCAGATAGATGGATTTCAAATATAGGGAGATGGCATACCTCCTTGGGGGAGCCTGATTTTACTTTGTTTACAAGTTCGGAAAAAAGTTCTCTGTTTAGGCAAGGGAAGGTAGTCAGAGAGGTAGAGTTGGGATTGCTCAGAGGGTCATCAACACTATTATGGCTAGAGTCGATTGAGTCTTGGATTTTTTAAATTTTTTGCACAAAGAAGGAATTCAGATCATTACAAAGTTGCTGTGTGGCTGTGACGGGGGGAGGTCACACGGCCAGGATTAGATAGTTCTTTCACAATCTTGAAAATATCTTCTGACCTATTATTTGAGTCGAGTACTTTGTTGGTAAAAAATAGTCTCTTAGCCTCCAAGATAGCTTTTTTATAAGCCATGAGGCTCGCAATGTATTGCTCTCTAGCCTGTACAAGGTAGGTTTTACACCATTTCCTTTCGGCTTGACGTACATTAAGTTTCATAGTTTTTAAATCGGTAGTGAACCATTTAGATGCTTCATGTAGCCTTATACAGGAGGTTTTAATCTGTGTAGGTGCGTGAGTATCGATAGCATTCAATTGCAATTAGCAATCTCCCTCTCAAAACTGTCTATGTTATCCTGACTAGTGGGCAGCTCATAGTTTAGCGTGTCCCAAAAGGAATTCATATCAATGCGGTTCCAGTTTCTGAAAGTGCCTTGTAGATGAGGCAAAGATTTAGGCAAAAACATATCTCCCAAGGTAAAACTAATAGTATAATGGTCTGACCATACACCATCCTCATGCCCTCCTTGTGACAGAAGTGTCTTTTAAGCAGGACAACTGTTTTTAAACCGGAAAACAGTGCAACAAAGCCAACACAAGGCACAATACACACACAAAAAGAAAACTTGTCTGTAATTTTTTTTTACACACGGGAATGCACACTCCAACACTGTACTGGGCAGTTTTGTTTCTTCTCAGGGTGGCATGTCAGGGCTCTTGCACAAAGGGTGCCAGTGCTTCAAGGGTCTGGCACCTGCCATGGCGGTGAGCCCTTGGGTAGCATGCCTACCAGGCTGCTCTCACGTCTCAACTATTTATGAAAACATGCAGGGTGTTCCTGCCCAATCAAATTCTTCAGCTCGACCAGACAGTGGCACATTCCACACAGTCAATGAACATACAAAAAAGAGAGAGCAATTTCAAGCACACCCTATTCCAATTGAGGCCACCCCAAATATTGGCGCTGTGCAAATTCTTTCAAATACCAGCTGGTAAAGATGCCTAATATTTTTACGTCAACCTGGTACATATAGTAACACACTATTCCTGATTATACAGAATATACAGAGTCCACAATGTTTGGTTTCTTCAGAAAGTTAGCATTTTTATTCATATTCTTATTTCATCCAGCACGAAAATCAGCCAACACGTGTTTCGTCTTCCCTTAGACTTTTTCAAGGCGATTGACAAGAAGTATGTCGTCTAACGTGTTGCATGTGGACAAGAATTGAAATGTCCCTCATGTGGACAAAGTCTCGCAAACCGATAAACGGTGATGATATGTAGACACTCCGCAAGTAGCTAAGAGCCGAGACGAGGTGGAGGACGTATCTCCACGTACTTGCGGAGTGATACTTATCAGGGTTGTCCTCCAGTACACTATTGATTTTAGTGCAAAATGCGGGAGATGGATTGAAATAATTTTCATCGAGTGTCTACATATCATCACCGTTTATCGGTTTGCGAGACTTTGTCCACATGAGGGACATTTCAATTCTTGTCCACATGCAACACGTTGGACGACATACTTCTTGTCAACACTCAAAGTAAAGGGGCCAGTAGCCATGGAAGGATACAAATGGCGACATGGCCGTCATAAGGAGGGACTAACAAGCCTAAAACCAATCGAAAGGCAGCATTTAGGAACAACAAAGACACAAGCCAATGAAAAAGATGGGCGGAGAGTGGGCGGAGCTTCCACAGAGCTTCCACTCCATACTGAATACTGCATGCCTCGCAAAGCGAGCAGCCCATGCGTGCTTCCGCTATAGGCTCGACCTAAACACTTAGGACCATTGTTACTGAGATGGAAAATCAGAAGACCGTAAAGTAGTTTGGCATTTGCAAGCCATATTTCCTGTGACTTTTGATGTGTTAAGTGCTAAGACAAGGCTACAATTAAATATACAAAAGACATTGCAAAGGTTATGAGCATACACTAACTTCTCGTGACTTTGAGCATCTCACATCACTCACATCTCATTGAAGAAGTCGATTGCTCAATATACATGTAGAAGTTATGCACTATGCACAAAAGGTGACCAAGCAATTATAAATCAATTTAATCACTAATAATATCACCCTGTGAAGGAGTATTATTGTGCATAAATAAGTCTTACTCAAGAGCAGGGACTGGGAATTTCATCGGATAGCCATTGAAAGTTTGAACACAAGCTGTTTTTCCATTCATTCCCTCCCTGCAGATGGTTGGAGATTTACTCCTGACAAGGGCAGGAGTAAATCCCAAGCCTGAGCGATGCGGAGAAGGGAAAAAGTATAAAGAAAATATAAAGTAGAAAAAAGACTCCATTGCACAAATATGATGCAATTTCCTCATGCACAATGGTACATTGTGCTCAACTTTCTACTTTCTACAAACCGTTGTGAATTTCCTGAAGTCATGAATCTGCAGACATTAGAGGGTGCACCCCTTCGGGTGTAAATTTACAGCTTTCTATTAATAATCGGGCCTATACTGTCCTCTAATCATCACTAGAATCCATGTCAAGTTACACAAAATCATTCATTATTAAGGTCCCTGACAGATAACTGTGTGTCACAATCTGAAAGAAGAGCCTGGTCCTTGCTTAGAATTTGGTGGAAATGGAAAATCCTTTGATTTGTGGGGAAAGTGTTTAATCTGGAGGAGAATCTGTGACTGAATCTTCTCCATCAAGCTGTCTTTCTGCTGAAGGAAATTGCTCCTGTGAATTATCCATCAGATTTAGAATTTCCTCCACAAATTGACGGATTTCAGTTATCACTCAACTTCAAATCAGGTCCTCTGTACCTGTGTTCACTTCATGAACATTTCAGAACATTTTTAAGTCATTGTCTTCCCTATGAAGCCATAAACACACACTGCTGCAATATGCATAAAAAATTGTTCTTAATTTGTGCCGGTTGTTGCAGGTGGTGAGCACCGAATACTCATTTTGGGGACCAGGATTTCTTTCATCGTCATACTCTGACCTAGAGTAAGAAATAAATAGGCAGAATTGGAAGAAAGAAACAGGAAGAACAAGACAGGAAAACAGTGGCAAAGGGATGAAAAAGGGACGAAAACAAACTTGTGAGATAAAGAGACAGAAAGTGTAGGGTGATAGGAGAAAGAGACGTTAGGCGCATACTATAGATCCTTGTTCGAAAATCAACAGGCAGTGGCAAACCCAGTAGGTTTTGTCCTTGGTAAGCTGGTCTAAAGCTTACATTTAAAAAAAAAAAAAATGTATTGCAAACAAGAAAACATGCAACCACCCAAAAATGGTAGCTATATATTTTAAATATAAAAATGTAATCGGCAAATTTGAAACAAATATTTATTGCATATAATTTGAATACAAGAGTTGGGGTGTCCCAAGCTGTATGCCATGGTGGGCAGAAATAACATGTGGATGACAGTTGGAGAGGCCAATGGATGAAGAGGGCAGATCCAAAGCCATATGTGCATGTATATCTTTTGTATGAGGTTTTTGATTGTATGAGGTTGGAGAGACAACTAAAGCAGTCTCTAGGTCAGACTTAAAAAGGTGGATACGCTGCTGATTCTTATATCGCTTAGTTATCATTAAGTTTTCAGGGAATATTCGGCAGAATAAGCAGCCTTTTTTCTTTGAAATTCCAACGCTAAGAATACAACAATGTGGCTATTTTAATCCTTCCCCTTCACGTACATATTCCTTGATGGATGTTTAAAGTCATATCACCTTGCTAGATGTTCCCCCAGGGCAGCTCCAGCACTACCTTGGAGCATGTGATGGACTGTGTTATGAGGCACCTTGTCTACGACCTCTGTGTCTCCTTCCTCAGTCCTTGTTCTGCAACATTAATGCTTCATGATTAAACACAACTCTCTAACTGCTGACCTCTGTGCTCTGCATACTCTTGAAACTAATGCAGCGGATAGATGACTCGCATGCAGTGGATATACTAAACGCTAGGACATGATGTGAAAACAGGAGGACTTTTAGAGGAAACTTGGAAGAGGCTAATTATTTTATTTTTATAAATAACACACATCAGTGTTGAAGTAACAGTGAAGTGTTTTACAGAGAATGTTGTTATTGTAGCAAGAGCATCAATGCACTTTGGTGCTTGGGGTTTCTTTTAGATGGGGTTGCACAAACAAAGCTGTGATGTGAACATATAATTATGCCAAAATGAAGAAAATGTTCTGTCTTTTCATTATGTATTTTTAACATTTTAAGTATGATGCAGATGTCCATGGCTCACTCAGTTGTCGAATCAAGTGGCCTATGAGGACTACAGTCTAGATTTCTTAGATCCAAACTCTGAATCGTATCTATTTAGTCCATGAGCTACCTATAGAATAGATGGACTGGCAATTTGTTCCAACTTTTTTAAAATTCATAGAATAATGAATAAAAACATATTTTAGGTTTTAGTGTTAAAGTAAATACTCCAGATTTGTGTAGGGAGAAGCAAATCCTGCATTTGAGGATTATTCTTCAAAGGAGATAACTGTGTCAATTATTTACTCCACCATACTGGCCCAGTGGCAGAGGTAATGCAACTAGAGGAATGACCTGCATGTTTTCCCCCAATCAGGGGTGTGAAAACCAGAATTTTGCACCATTTAGCCTCATAATTTGCACTTTTTCCTGATGAATGATGCAATTTGCAGCCAATTTGTAATTCCATTCCAGGCACAAATGGGAATGTGTACGCAAAGGAAATTTGCGGCTGTTGTACTTAAAACTTAACTGTTAAACCTTTAAAATTTTACTTGTGTTTAATTCAACATAGCAAGCAGCACAGCAAATAATCAAAAGACAATTGCCATTTCAACTGACTAGAGATGTTGTTAGAAAAAGGTTAATTGAAGTTTAATGCTAAAATACATAAAATTGGGGACAAGTTTATATATGTTTTCTCTTAGTTCAAGTCTATAGGCTATAGACTAGCCGTCCCTCTCACTGACAACCACCTCCTGGACACACTCAATCCAGATTCAGGCACAAGCACAGTCCAGAGACCACCCTCATCGGTACCATGGACGACATCCAGATGATCATGAACAGAGGTGACACTGAGGTCCTCATCATACTGGATCTTTCCATAGCCTTCGACACCATCTCCCACCCCATCCTTATCCAATGACTGCATGAAGCTGGCATCCAAGGTCCCTCACTTCTCTGGTTTTTCTCCTTCCGGACTGGCTGCACTCAGTCTGTTAGCCTGGCCCCCTTCTTTTCAGACACCGTCAACATCATCACATTCACAAGGATCCTCACTAACCCCACTCGATTCATTGTCTACGTGACCCCACTTGCCAGCCCCATCCACGCCCACGGAATCAACATCATATTCAATGCTGATGACACCCAGCACGTACTCTCCCTCTCCAACAAAACGACAAACACCTTGACAAATTTCTCCACCTGCATGTCCAAAGTCACCAGATGGATGAAAACCAAATGCCTCAAGCTAATCACAGAAAATACGGAAGTAGTAAACTACCACAAAAGACACTTTACTCGGGGACTACACCTGGTGGTCTGCCAAACTCAGACCCACACCACTCCCAGCAACCCACGCAAAACACCTCGCAATAGTAATCAACAACCAACTCATTATGGCCGTTCAAGTTAATGCAGTCTCCATCTCCTGCTTCCACACACTCAAGATGCTCAAGGAGATCTTCAAATGGCTCCCCACCAGCACTCGCAAAATTGTCACCCCAGCTCTCATCACTAGCAAGCTGGACTACTGAAACACACTATATTCTGGAATCAACACTCAACTGACCAGAAGACTCCTGACCATGCAAAACTCAGGGACCAGGCTCACCCTCAACCTCCCACCATGCACTCAAATCACCTTGCTCCACTGGCTCCCAATCCACAAGTGATCACTCTTCAAACTCCTCACGCACACATACAAAGCCTTACAAAGCATAAGCCCAACATACCTCCACAACCACATAAACTGCGACAAAACCACCAAACACCTCCGTTCAGCCTGACTCCTCCTTACACACACCCGCCGCATATGCAGACCCAGATCCAGCAGTCGTACCTTCTCCTACCATACTCCTAAGGCCTGGAACAACCCGCCTCTGCACTTCTAAGCCACCTCTTCATTTTTTGAATTTCGCAACAAACTAAAGATTTGCCTCTACATCAATCCCCAAACTTGGCTCGGCCCATAAAGCTCCTGCTTCATTGCCAGGATAACCTCCCAGAGAAGTTGTGCACCATAGAAATACGCATAACAAAACATAACATATAGAATCTAATCACATGACAGAAACGTATTACTTTCAGAAAAAATATATCTAATGAGCAGGTAGCAGGATCTTCTCCTAGAATAGGCTTGAGACATCCTTGAGAAGATATCACTCATGAAAACAATACTGGGCTCATTGTTCTCCCAAAATCCTGCTTCCAGTTGCCAACACTGAAAATGAGGTTTAAGCTTTGCAAACATATGCAACTGTACTACTCTGAATAATATGGCTTCTGGGCCTACTAGAGCTATGAAATGTAGCAAGCATAATTGAGGCAAAAGAATGCATCAAATCGATAAGAAACATCATATATATATATATGTGATCAAGGCCCCAAGAGGGTTGAAACGCGTAATGGCGGTGGTGCAGGGGTTTGAATAAACTACGTTGCACTGCATCTGTGTTCGCTTCGTCTTTGCTGATTGATCTAGCGCGGAAAAGACGTTTCCTGTTTCATATATATATATATATATATATATATATTACCTACTGGCGGTCGCCAGTAGGTAGTTATTGTTAGTACCTTGTTTCTATTTAAAAAGCGTTTTTTGATTTGCCAATATCTTTGGCGCCGTTTGATGAATCTTCGCGAAATTTTCAAAACTAATGAGGTGCTCCGGTCAGCTCTTGTCTTGAAAGTTTCAGGATGATTTGTCAAGCGGGGGCCGAGAAAAAAGGGAGGTCCCAAAACGCATTTTCTCCATGTTAATTTCCATAGGAAATTTAGACAAAGCTACAGCCCGAACTGCTGAACGGAATTACACCAAATTTGGCAAAAAGGTAGCTCTTGGTTCAGAGAGCGCCCTTTTTTTAAAATGGTGTAAATCCATTCAGTAGTTCCTGAGAAATTAAAAAAAGAAAACTTTCGATATCTGAGCACCAAGAAGGGTTCGCGAACCCTCCCGGGCACGAGCTTCACTCTGATTGGCTGCCAACACTCCAAACCAGGAAGTGTTGGCAGCCATCTTGTGACTCGGTAACCCAGTCACAAGAAAAGAGTAAAAAAAAGGTGAAAAACAAGAAAAGGGGGCAGGGTACAAACACCCTGACCCCTAGGCCTGCTCAGGGGGTCCCACAAGGACCCCCAGGCCCAAAAAAAGCATTTCTTTTATAATTTCAGCCAAATTCACGCTGGGTGCGCGAATCCGGCCGAAATTATTTTAAAAAAACGTGATGTTTATGGCTGTGCGTGTTTTCCAGCAGCAAGAGGCCCTCATTGTGGTCTAAGGTGCTCATTGAAAGAACTAGGGTAATGTTTTGAAATCTTCTCGTCAATGAAGTTTAAGGAGTGTATCAATGGAGAACTGTGAGCTTCACAAGTGATACTCCAAAGTGATTCTGTTTTTCTATAGAATGGATGATGTCATCAGTGATGTCATTTGAGATGTCATCAGTGATGTCATCAGTGATGTCACTGACCATGTCATGAATGATGTAATATGTGACGTCATCAGCAGTGCATTGCGGGGGCGCGAGTTATAGTTAGCTCAACTAACTATAACGGCCGAATTTCTCTGGTTTTGTACGAGTGAAATGTCCAACTAACTATAACGTCCCTAAAACCTATGGTTTTTTCAGTGAATTTCTATGGTTTTTTAAATGATAATTTCTAACTATAACGTCCCTGAAACCTATGGTTTTTTCAGTGAATTTCAAAGGTTTTTTAAATGATAATTTCTAACTATAACGTCCCTAAAACCTATGGTTTTTTCAGTGAATTTCAAGGGTTTTTTAAATGATAATTTCTAACTATAACGTCCCTGAAACCTATGGTTTTTTCAGTGAATAAACACAAGAGGATTTCCTTTGGGTATAATTCTCAAGACTGTTAGTTATAGTGCTATTAATCACTGTACCGTAATATCCCAATAGAACTCACACTCATTCACAACAATCCTCCTTCGCCATATACACAAGGAAAATAGTAAAATGAACCCAAAGTCAGAATGCACAAAAATCAAAAAATATATATCTATTTATTCATAATAAAAAACATCATATGTATAAAAAGTGCAAATACACTGCTATATTAAAAACAATCCAATACATAGAGATGCAATCACAAATATTCTACTGCAGCCTGTTAAATCTAAACACAATTATTCACGAAATTCATGAAAGGAAATTGAATATCATCACAATAGGCTGTCTATGTCACGAGAGAACACACAAAAGACAACACAGTTTGTCATTAGAACTACACATCCGGTGAATTTCAAAGGTTTTTTGAACGATAATTTCTAACTATAACGTCCCTGAAACCTATGGTTTTTTAAGTGACTTTCTAAGTTTTTTAAAATGCTAATTTCTAACTATGCCTACAGAGGTAGGACATGTGAAGAAAGTAAGAAAGGCGCAGAAAGAAGCAAGAGAAATACAGAAAGAGGCAACAGAAGTCCAGAAAGACAAAGAAAAGTGCAGAAAGAAGTAAGAGATATGCAGAAAGAACCAACAGAGGTGCAGAAAGAGGCCTTGTTTCAAAGTCATCCTGTGCCCTCAACTTTTTACTGACTGGTACTGGTGGTAACTGACTCTGACTAACCAGGCCCGGAGCCTGTGCTATGCTGAAAGACACTTAGAATACAGTGAAAACACCTACATACACTAGGGTACACTATGGGTTGGGGTACCCCTGTGATTGGCATGACCTTCCCTGTAAGGCCTTAGTACATAATAGGGCAGGAGGGTTAAAACTACCTCTAAGTCCCTAGCATATAATAGGGCATGGCAGTTTAGAGGCCAGCAGCCCTTTTCTGCACTTGCATGCGTGCACTGTTGATTCTGAGCTCAGTTTAAAAGTAGCCCTGTGTGTGCAGAAAGAGGCTAGAGAGGTACAGAAAGAAGCAAGAGAGGTGCAGAAAGAAGCAAGATAAGTACAGAAAGAAGCAATAGAGGTGCAGAAAGAGGGACGAGGGGTGCAGAAAGAGGCAAGAGAAGTGCAGAAAGAACCAACAGAGGTGCAGAAAGAGGCAAGAGAAGTTCAGAAAGAGGCAGCAGAGGTGCAGAAAAAGACAGGAGAACTGTAGAAAGAGGTAAGAGAGTTGCAGAAACAGGCAAAAGAGGTGCACAAAGAGGGAACAGGGGTGCACACAGGCAAGAGAAGTGCAGAAAGTGTGAAGAGGGGTGCAGAAAGAGACAAGAGGGGTGCAGAAAGAGGCACGAGAGATGCAGAAAAAAGCAAAAGAGGTGCAGAAAGAGGCAAGAGGGGTGCAGAAAGAGGCAAGAGAGGAGCAGAAAGAGGCAAGAGAGATGCACACAGAGGCACGAGGGATACAGAAATTTGCAAGAGAGGTGCAGAAAGAAGCAAGAGAAGTGCAGAAAGAAGCAACAGAGGTGCAGAAAGAGGCAAGAGGGGTGCAGAAAGAGGCAAGAGGGGTGCAGAAAGAAGCAAGAGAAGTGCAGAAAGAAGGAACAGAGGTGCAGAAAGAGGCCAGAGGGGTGCGGACAGAGGCAAGAGAGGTGCAGAAAGAGGGAAGAGGGGTGCAGAAAGAGGCAAGAAGCGTGCAGAACTTTGCAAGACAAGTGCAGAAAGAAACAAGAGCAGTACAGAATCTACCACGAGAGGTACAGAAAGAGGCAAGAGGGGTGCAGAAAGAGGCAAGAGAAGTGCAGAAAGAAGCAACAGAGGTACAGAAAGAGACAAGAGAACTGCAGAAAGAGGCAAGAGGGTTGCAGAAACAGGCAAGAGATGTGCAGAAAGAGGGAACAGGGGTGTAGAAAGAAGCAACAGAGGTGCAGAAAGAGGCAAGAGGGGTGCTGACAGAGGCAAGAGAGGTGCAGAAAGAGGGAAGAGGGATGCAGAAAGAGGCAAGAGGGGTGCAGACATTTGCAAGACAGGTGCAGAAAGAAACAAGAGCAGTACAGAAACTACCAAGAGAGGTGCAGAAAGAGGCAAGAGGGGTGCAGAAAGAGGCAAGAGACGTGCAGAAAGAAGCAACAGAGGTGCAGAAAGAGACAAGAGAACTGTAGAAAGAGGCAAGAGAGATGTGCAGAAAGAGGGAACAGGGGTACAGAAAGAGGCAAAGAGAGGTGCAGAAAGAGGGAAGAAAGGTGTAGAAAGAGAGGAGAAGGGTGCAGAAAGAGGCAAGAGGGGTGTAGAAAAAAGCAACAGAAGTGCAGAAAGAAGCAAGAGAAGTGCAGAAAGAAGCAACAGATGTGCAGAAAGAGGCAAGAGGGGTGCAGAAAGAGGAAGAGAAGTGCAAAAAAGAAGCAACAGAGGTGCAGAAGGAGGCAAGAGAACTGCAGAAAGAGGCAAGAGAGTTGCAGAAACAGGCAAAAGAGTTCCAGAAAGAAGCAAAAGCAGTGCAGAAAGAACCAACAGAGGTGCAGAAGGAGGCAAGAGGGGTGCAGAAAGAGGCAAGAGGGTTGCAGAAATTTGCAAGAGAGGTGCAGAAAGAAGCAAGAGCAGTGCAGTAAGAAACAACAGAGGTACAGAAGGAGGCAAGAGGGGTGCAGTAAGAGGCAAAAGCAGTGCAGAAAGAACTAAGAGACATGCAGGAAAAGGGAAGAAGGGTGCAGAAAGAAGGAAGAAAAGTGCAGAAAGAAGCAACAGAGGTGCTGAAAGAGGCACGAAGGGTGCAGAAAGAGGCAAGAGAAGTGCAGAAAGAAGCAACAGAGGTACAGAAAGAGGCAAGAGTGGTGCAGAAAGAGGGAAGGGAGGTGTAGAAAGAGGCAAGAGCATTGCACAAAGAGGGCAGAGGGGTGTAGAAAGAGGCAAGAGGGTTGCAGAAAGAAGCATGTGAGGTGCAGAAAGAGGAAAGAGAGGTGCGGAAAGAGGCAAGAGAGGTGCAGAAACAGGCAAGAGAAGTGCAGAAAGAGGCAAGAGAATTGCTGAAAGAAGCAACAGAGGTGTAGAAAGAAGCAAGGGAAGTGCAGAAAGAGGCAAGTGAGATGCAGAAAGAGGCAAGAGAGGTGCAGAAAGAGTTAAGACGAGTGCAGAAAGAGACAACAGGGGTGCAGAAAGAAGCAAGACAGGTGCAGAAAGAAGCATGGGAAGTGCAGAATGAAGCAACAGGGGTGCAGAAAGTTGCAAGAGAAGTGCAGAAAGAAGCAACAGAGGTGCAGAAGGAGGCAAGAGAACTGCAGAAAGAGGCAAGAGAGTTGCAGAAACAGGCAAAAGAGTTCCAAAAAGAAGCAAGAGTAGTGCAGAAAGAACCAACAGAGGTGCAGAAGGAAGCAAGAGGGGTGCAGAAAGAGGCAAGAGGGTTGCAGAAATTTGCGAGAGGTGCAGAAAGAAGCAAGAGCAGTGTAGTAAGAAACAACAGAGGTACAGAAGGAGGCAAGAGGGGTGCAGTAAGAGGCAAAAGCAGTGCAGAAAGAACCAAGAGACGTGCAGGAAAAGGGAAGAAGGGTACAGAAAGAAGGAAGAGAAGTGCAGAAAGAAGCAACAGAGGTGCTGAAAGAGGCACAAAGGGTGCAGAAAGAGGCAAGAGAAGTGCAGAAAGAAGCAACAGAGGTACAGAAAGAGGCAAGAGTGGTACAGAAAGAGGGAAGAGAGGTGTGGAAAGAGGCAAGAGCATTGCACAAAGAGGGAAGAGGGTTGCAGAAAGAGGCAAGAGGGGTGCAGAAAGAAGCAAGTGAGGTGCAGAAAGAGGAAAGAGAGGTGCGGAAAGAGGCAAGAGAGGTACAGAAACAGGCAAGAGAAGTGCAGAGAGAGGCAAGAGAATTGCTGAAAGAAGCAACAGAGGTGTAGAAAGAAGCAAGGGAAGTGCAGAAAGAGGCAAGTGAGATGCAGAAAGAGGCAAGAGAGGTGCAGAAAGAGGTAAGACGAGTGCAGAAAGAGACAACAGGGGTGCAGAAAGAAGCAAGACAGGTGCAGAAAGAAGCATGGGAAGTGCAGAATGAAGCAACAGGGGTGCAGAAAGTTGCAAGAGAAGTGCAGAAAGAAGCAACAGAGGTGCAGAAGGAGGCAAGAGAACTGCAGAAAGAGGCAAGAGAGTTGCAGAAAGAGGGAACAGGGGTGCAGACAGAGGCAAGAGCGGTGCAGAAACAGGTAAGAGGGTGTGGTAATAGGCAAGAGGGGTGAAGAAATTTGCAAGAGAGGTGCAGAAAGAAGCAAGAGCAGTGCAGTAAGAAACAACAGAGGTACAGAAGGAGGCAAGAGGGGTGCAGTAAGAGGCAAAAGCAGTGCAGAAAGAACCAAGAGACATGCAAGAAAAGGTGAGAAGGGTGCAGAAAGAGGCACAAGGGGTGTAGAAAGAAGGAAGAGAGGTGCAGAAAGAAGCAACAAAGGTGCTGAAAGAGGCACGAAGGGTGCAGAAAGAGGCAAGAGAAGTGCAGAAAGAAGCAACAGAGGTACAGAAAGAGGCAAGAGAGGTGCAGAAAGAGGGAAGAGACTTGCACAAAGAGGGAAGAGGGGTGCAGAAAGAGGCAAGAGGGCTGCAGAAAGAAGCAAGTGAGGTACAGAAAGAGGCAAGAGAGGTGCGGAAAGAGGCAAGAGAGGTGCAGAAACAGGCAAGAGAAGTGCAGAAAGAGGCAAGAGAATTGCTGAAAGAAGCAACAGAGGTGTAGAAAGAAGCAAGGGAAGTGCAGGAAGAGGCAAGTGAGATGCAGAAAGAGGCAATAGAGGTGCAGAAAGAGGTAAGACGAGTGCCAAAAGAGACAACAGGGGTGCAGAAAGAAGCAAGACAGGTGCAGAAAGAAGCATGGGAAGTGCAGAATGAAGCAACAGGGGTGCAGAAGGAGGCAAGAGAACTGCAGAAAGAGGCAAGAGAGTTGCAGAAAGAGGGAACAGGGGTGCAGACAGAGGCAAGAGAGGTGCAGAAACAGGTAAGAGGGGTGTGGTAAGAGGCAAGAGGGTGCAGAAATTTGCAAGAGAGGTGCAGAAAGAAGCAAGAGCAGTGCAGTAAGAAACAACAGAGGTACAGAAGGAGGCAAGAGGGGTGCAGTAAGAGGCAAAAGCAGTGCAGAAAGAACCAAGAGACGTTCAGGAAAAGGGAAGAAGGGTGCAGAATGAGGCACGAGGGGTGCAGAAAGAAGGAAGAGAAGTGCAGAAAGAAGCAACAGAGGTACAGAAAGAGGCAAGAGTGGTGCAGAAAGAGGGAAGAGAGGTGTAGAAAGAGGCAAGAGACTTGCACAAAGAAGGAAGAGGGGTGCAGAAAGAGGCAAGAGGGGTGCAAAAAGAAGCAAGTGAGGTGCAGAAAGAGGCAAGAGAGGTGCGTAAAGAGGCAAGAGAGGTGCAGAAACAGGTAAGAGAAGTGCAGAAAGAGGCAAGAGAATTGCTGAAAGAAGCAAAGAGGTGTAGAAAGAAGCAAGGGAAGTGCAGAAAGAGGCAAGTGAGATGCAGAAAGAGGCAAGAGAGGTACAGAAAGAGGTAAGACGAGTGCAGAAAGAGACAACAGGGGTGCAGAAAGAAGCAAGACAGGTGCAGAAAGAAGCATGGGAAGTGCAGAATGAAGCAATAGGGGTGCAGAAAGAGGCAAGAGAAGTGCAGAAAGAAGCAACAGAGGTGCAGAAGGAGGCAAGAAAACTGCAGAAAGAGGCGAGAGAGTTGCAGAAACAGGGAACAGGGGTGCGAACAGAGGCAAGAGAGGTGCAGAAACAGGTAAGAGGGGTGCAGTAAGAGGCAAGAGGGTTGCAGAAATTTGCAAGAGAGGTGCAGAAAGCAAGCAAAAGAGGCACAGAAAGAAGCAAGAGCAGTGCAAAAGAACCAACAGAGCTGCAAAAAGAGGCAAGTGATGTGCAGAAACAGGCAAAAGGGGTGCAGAAAGGGGGAACAGGTGGGCAGACTGAGGCAAGAGAGTGTGCAGAAAGAAGGAAGAGGGGTGCAGAAAAAGGCAAGAGGGATGCAGAAGTTTGGAACAGAGGTGCAGAAAGAAGCAAGAGCAGTGCAGAAAGAACCAACAGAGGTGCAGAAAGAGGCAAGAGGGGTACAGAAAGAGGCAAGTGAAGTGCAGAACGAAGCAAAAGAGGTGCAGAAAGAACCAACAGAGGTGCAAAAAGAGGCAAGACGGGTGCAGAAAGGGTTAGGAGAGGTGCACAAAGAGGCAAGACGGGGTACAGTAAGAGGCAGGAGGGGTCCAGAAAGAAGGAAGAGAAGTGCAGAAAGAAGCAGCAGAGGTGCTGAAAGAGGCACGAAGGGTGCAGAAAGAGGCAAGAGAAGTGCAGAAAGAAGCAACAGAGGTACAGAAAGAGGCAAGAGTGGTGCAGAAAGAGGGAAGAGAGGTGTAGAAAGAGGCAAGAGCATTGCACAAAGAGGGCAGAGGGGTGTAGAAAGAGGCAAGAGGGTTGCAGAAAGAAGCATGTGAGGTGCAGAAAGAGGAAAGAGAGGTGCGGAAAGAGGCAAGAGAGGTGCAGAAACAGGCAAGAGAAGTGCAGAAAGAGGCAAGAGAATTGCTGAAAGAAGCAACAGAGGTGTAGAAAGAAGCAAGGGAATTGCAGAAAGAGGCAAGTGAGATGCAGAAAGAGGCAAGAGAGGTGCAGAAAGAGGTAAGACGAGTGCAGAAAGAGACAACAGGGGTGCAGAAAGAAGCAAGACAGGTGCAGAAAGAAGCATGGGAAGTGCAGAATGAAGCAACAGGGGTGCAGAAAGTTGCAAGAGAAGTGCAGAAAGAAGCAACAGAGGTGCAGAAGGAGGCAAGAGAACTGCAGAAAGAGGCAAGAGAGTTGCAGAAAGAGGGAACAGGGGTGCAGACAGAGGCAAGAGCGGTGCAGAAACAGGTAAGAGGGGTGTGGTAATAGGCAAGAGGGGTGCAGAAATTTGCAAGAGAGGTGCAGAAAGAAGCAAGAGCAGTGCAGTAAGAAACAACAGAGGTACAGAAGGAGGCAAGAGGGGTGCAGTAAGAGGCAAAAGCAGTGCAGAAAGAACCAAGAGACATGCAAGAAAAGGTGAGAAGGGTGCAGAAAGAGGCACAAGGGGTGTAGAAAGAAGGAAGAGAGGTGCAGAAAGAAGCAACAAAGGTGCTGAAAGAGGCACGAAGGGTGCAGAAAGAGGCAAGAGAAGTGCAGAAAGAAGCAACAGAGGTACAGAAAGAGGCAAGAGAGGTGCAGAAAGAGGGAAGAGAGGTGTAGAAAGAGGCAAGAGACTTGCACAAAGAGGGAAGAGGGGTGCAGAAAGAGGCAAGAGGGCTGCAGAAAGAAGCAAGTGAGGTACAGAAAGAGGCAAGAGAGGTGCGGAAAGAGGCAAGAGAGGTGCAGAAACAGGCAAGAGAAGTGCAGAAAGAGGCAAGAGAATTGCTTAAAGAAGCAACAGAGGTGTAGAAAGAAGCAAGGGAAGTGCAGGAAGAGGCAAGTGAGATGCAGAAAGAGGCAATAGAGGTGCAGAAAGAGGTAAGACGAGTGCCAAAAGAGACAACAGGGGTGCAGAAAGAAGCAAGACAGGTGCAGAAAGAAGCATGGGAAGTGCAGAATGAAGCAACAGGGGTGCAGAAGGAGGCAAGAGAACTGCAGAAAGAGGCAAGAGAGTTGCAGAAAGAGGGAACAGGGGTGCAGACAGAGGCAAGAGAGGTGCAGAAACAGGTAAGAGGGTGTGGTAAGAGGCAAGAGGGGTGCAGAAATTTGCAAGAGAGGTGCAGAAAGAAGCAAGAGCAGTGCAGTAAGAAACAACAGAGGTACAGAAGGAGGCAAGAGGGGTGCAGTAAGAGGCAAAAGCAGTGCAGAAAGAACCAAGAGACGTTCAGGAAAAGGGAAGAAGGGTGCAGAATGAGGCACGAGGGGTGCAGAAAGAAGGAAGAGAAGTGCAGAAAGAAGCAACAGAGGTACAGAAAGAGGCAAGAGTGGTGCAGAAAGAGGGAAGAGAGGTGTAGAAAGAGGCAAGAGACTTGCACAAAGAAGGAAGAGGGGTGCAGAAAGAGGCAAGAGGGGTGCAAAAAGAAGCAAGTGAGGTGCAGAAAGAGGCAAGAGAGGTGCGTAAAGAGGCAAGAGAGGTGCAGAAACAAGTAAGAGAAGTGCAGAAAGAGGCAAGAGAATTGCTGAAAGAAGCAAAAGAGGTGTAGAAAGAAGCAAGGGAAGTGCAGAAAGAGGCAAGTGAGATGCAGAAAGAGGCAAGAGAGGTACAGAAAGAGGTAAGACGAGTGCAGAAAGAGACAACAGGGGTGCAGAAAGAAGCAAGACAGGTGCAGAAAGAAGCATGGGAAGTGCAGAATGAAGCAATAGGGGTGCAGAAAGAGGCAAGAGAAGTGCAGAAAGAAGCAACAAAGGTGCAGAAGGAGGCAAGAAAACTGCAGAAAGAGGCGAGAGAGTTGCAGAAACAGGGAACAGGGGTGCGAACAGAGGCAAGAGAGGTGCAGAAACAGGTAAGAGGGGTGCGGTAAGAGGCAAGAGGGTTGCAGAAATTTGCAAGAGAGGTGCAGAAAGCAAGCAAAAGAGGCACAGAAAGAAGCAAGAGCAGTGCAAAAGAACCAACAGAGCTGCAAAAAGAGGCAAGTGATGTGCAGAAACAGGCAAAAGGGGTGCAGAAAGGGGGAACAGGTGGGCAGACTGAGGCAAGAGAGTGTGCAGAAAGAAGGAAGAGGGGTGCAGAAAAAGGCAAGAGGGATGCAGAAGTTTGGAACAGAGGTGCAGAAAGAAGCAAGAGCAGTGCAGAAAGAACCAACAGAGGTGCAGAAAGAGGCAAGAGGGGTACAGAAAGAGGCAAGTGAAGTGCAGAACGAAGCAAAAGAGGTGCAGAAAGAACCAACAGAGGTGCAAAAAGAGGCAAGACGGGGGCAGAAAGGGTTAGGAGAGGTGCACAAAGAGGCAAGAGGGGGTACAGAAAGAGGCAGGAGGGGTGCAGAAAGAAGGAAGAGAACTGCAGAAAGAAGCAACAGAGGTGCTGAAAGAGGTACAAAGGGTGCAGAAAGAGACAAGAGAGGTGCAGAAAGAAGCAACAGAGGTACAGAAAGAGGCGAGAGTGGTGCAGAAAGAGGGAAGAGAGGTGTAGAAAGAGGCAAAAGAGTTGCACAAAGAGGGAAGAGGGGTGCAGAAACAGGCAAAACGGGTGCAGAAAGAAGCAAGTGAGGAGCAGAAACAGGCAAGTGAAGTGTTGAAAGAGGCAAGAGAGGTGCAGAAAGAGGCAAGAGAACTGTAGAAAGAGGCAAGCGAGTTGCAGAAAGAGGCAAGTGAGGTGCAGAAGGAGGCAATAGAACTGCAAAAAGAGGCAAGAGAGTTGCAGAAACAAGCAAAAGGTGCAGAAAGAGGGAACAGGTGGGCAGACTGAGGCAAGAGAGGTGCAGAAAGAGGGAAGAGGGTTGCAGAAAGAGGCAAGAGGGGTGCAGATAAAGCAACAGGGGTGCAGAAAGAAGCAAGAGAAGTGCAGAAAGAGGCAAGTGAGGTGCAGAAAGAGGCAAGAAAGGTGCAGAAAGAGACAACATAGGTGCAGAAAGACGCAAGAGAAGTGTAGAAACAAGCAAGAGAAGTGCAGAAAGAGGCAAGAGAATTGCTGAAGAAGCAACAGTGGTGTAGAAAGAAGCAACAGAGGTACAGAAAGAGGCAAGAGTGGTGCAGAAAGAGGGAAGAGAGGTGTAGAAAGAGGCAAGAGCATTGCACAAAGAGGGCAGAGGGGTGTAGAAAGAGGCAAGAGGGTTGCAGAAAGAAGCATGTGAGGTGCAGAAAGAGGAAAGAGAGGTGCGGAAAGAGGCAAGAGAGGTGCAGAAACAGGCAAGAGAAGTGCAGAAAGAGGCAAGAGAATTGCTGAAAGAAGCAACAGAGGTGTAGAAAGAAGCAAGGGAAGTGCAGAAAGAGGCAAGTGAGATGCAGAAAGAGGCAAGAGAGGTGCAGAAAGAGGTAAGACGAGTGCAGAAAGAGACAACAGGGGTGCAGAAAGAAGCAAGACAGGTGCAGAAAGAAGCAAGGGAAGTGCAGAATGAAGCAACAGGGGTGCAGAAAGTTGCAAGAGAAGTGCAGAAAGAAGCAACAGAGGTGCAGAAGGAGGCAAGAGAACTGCAGAAAGAGGCAAGAGAGTTGCAGAAAGAGGGAACAGGGGTGCAGACAGAGGCAAGAGCGGTGCAGAAACAGGTAAGAGGGGTGTGGTAATAGGCAAGAGGGGTGCAGAAATTTGCAAGAGAGGTGCAGAAAGAAGCAAGAGCAGTGCAGTAAGAAACAACAGAGGTACAGAAGGAGGCAAGAGGGGTGCAGTAAGAGGCAAAAGCAGTGCAGAAAGAACCAAGAGACATGCAAGAAAAGGTGAGAAGGGTGCAGAAAGAGGCACAAGGGGTGTAGAAAGAAGGAAGAGAGGTGCAGAAAGAAGCAACAAAGGTGCTGAAAGAGGCACGAAGGGTGCAGAAAGAGGCAAGAGAAGTGCAGAAAGAAGCAACAGAGGTACAGAAAGAGGCAAGAGAGGTGCAGAAAGAGGGAAGAGAGGTGTAGAAAGAGGCAAGAGACTTGCACAAAGAGGGAAGAGGGGTGCAGAAAGAGGCAAGAGGGCTGCAGAAAGAAGCAAGTGAGGTACAGAAAGAGGCAAGAGAGGTGCGGAAAGAGGCAAGAGAGGTGCAGAAACAGGCAAGAGAAGTGCAGAAAGAGGCAAGAGAATTGCTTAAAGAAGCAACAGAGGTGTAGAAAGAAGCAAGGGAAGTGCAGGAAGAGGCAAGTGAGATGCAGAAAGAGGCAATAGAGGTGCAGAAAGAGGTAAGACGAGTGCCAAAAGAGACAACAGGGGTGCAGAAAGAAGCAAGACAGGTGCAGAAAGAAGCATGGGAAGTGCAGAATGAAGCAACAGGGGTGCAGAAGGAGGCAAGAGAACTGCAGAAAGAGGCAAGAGAGTTGCAGAAAGAGGGAACAGGGGTGCAGACAGAGGCAAGAGAGGTGCAGAAACAGGTAAGAGGGGTGTGGTAAGAGGCAAGAGGGGTGCAGAAATTTGCAAGAGAGGTGCAGAAAGAAGCAAGAGCAGTGCAGTAAGAAACAACAGAGGTACAGAAGGAGGCAAGAGGGGTGCAGTAAGAGGCAAAAGCAGTGCAGAAAGAACCAAGAGACGTTCAGGAAAAGGGAAGAAGGGTGCAGAATGAGGCACGAGGGGTGCAGAAAGAAGGAAGAGAAGTGCAGAAAGAAGCAACAGAGGTACAGAAAGAGGCAAGAGTGGTGCAGAAAGAGGGAAGAGAGGTGTAGAAAGAGGCAAGAGACTTGCACAAAGAAGGAAGAGGGGTGCAGAAAGAGGCAAGAGGGGTGCAAAAGAAGCAAGTGAGGTGCAGAAAGAGGCAAGAGAGGTGCGTAAAGAGGCAAGAGAGGTGCAGAAACAAGTAAGAGAAGTGCAGAAAGAGGCAAGAGAATTGCTGAAAGAAGCAAAAGAGGTGTAGAAAGAAGCAAGGGAAGTGCAGAAAGAGGCAAGTGAGATGCAGAAAGAGGCAAGAGAGGTACAGAAAGAGGTAAGACGAGTGCAGAAAGAGACAACAGGGGTGCAGAAAGAAGCAAGACAGGTGCAGAAAGAGCATGGGAAGTGCAGAATGAAGCAATAGGGGTGCAGAAAGAGGCAAGAGAAGTGCAGAAAGAAGCAACAGAGGTGCAGAAGGAGGCAAGAAAACTGCAGAAAGAGGCGAGAGAGTTGCAGAAACAGGGAACAGGGGTGCGAACAGAGGCAAGAGAGGTGCAGAAACAGGTAAGAGGGGTGCAGTAAGAGGCAAGAGGGTTGCAGAAATTTGCAAGAGAGGTGCAGAAAGCAAGCAAAAGAGGCACAGAAAGAAGCAAGAGCAGTGCAAAAGAACCAACAGAGCTGCAAAAAGAGGCAAGTGATGTGCAGAAACAGGCAAAAGGGGTGCAGAAAGGGGGAACAGGTGGGCAGACTGAGGCAAGAGAGTGTGCAGAAAGAAGGAAGAGGGGTGCAGAAAAAGGCAAGAGGGATGCAGAAGTTTGGAACAGAGGTGCAGAAAGAAGCAAGAGCAGTGCAGAAAGAACCAACAGAGGTGCAGAAAGAGGCAAGAGGGGTACAGAAAGAGGCAAGTGAAGTGCAGAACGAAGCAAAAGAGGTGCAGAAAGAACCAACAGAGGTGCAAAAAGAGGCAAGACGGGTGCAGAAAGGGTTAGGAGAGGTGCACAAAGAGGCAAGAGGGGGTACAGAAAGAGGCAGGAGGGGTGCAGAAAGAAGGAAGAGAACTGCAGAAAGAAGCAACAGAGGTGCTGAAAGAGGTACAAAGGGTGCAGAAAGAGACAAGAGAGGTGCAGAAAGAAGCAACAGAGGTACAGAAAGAGGCGAGAGTGGTGCAGAAAGAGGGAAGAGAGGTGTAGAAAGAGGCAAAAGAGTTGCACAAAGAGGGAAGAGGGGTGCAGAAACAGGCAAAACGGGTGCAGAAAGAAGCAAGTGAGGAGCAGAAACAGGCAAGTGAAGTGTTGAAAGAGGCAAGAGAGGTGCAGAAAGAGGCAAGAGAACTGCAGAAAGAGGCAAGCGAGTTGCAGAAAGAGGCAAGTGAGGTGCAGAAGGAGGCAATAGAACTGCAAAAAGAGGCAAGAGAGTTGCAGAAACAAGCAAAAGGTGCAGAAAGAGGGAACAGGTGGGCAGACTGAGGCAAGAGAGGTGCAGAAAGAGGGAAGAGGGTTGCAGAAAGAGGCAAGAGGGGTGCAGATAAAGCAACAGGGGTGCAGAAAGAAGCAAGAGAAGTGCAGAAAGAGGCAAGTGAGGTGCAGAAAGAGGCAAGAAAGGTGCAGAAAGAGACAACATAGGTGCAGAAAGACGCAAGAGAAGTGTAGAAACAAGCAAGAGAAGTGCAGAAAGAGGCAAGAGAATTGCTGAAGAAGCAACAGTGGTGTAGAAAGAAGCAAGAGAAGTACAGAAAGAGGCAAGTGAGGTGCAGAAAGAGTCAAGAGAGGTGCAGAAAATGACAAGAGAACTGCAGAAAGAGGCAAGAGGGATGAAAAAAAGGGAAGAAGGGTGCAGAAAGAGGCACGAGGGGTGCAGAAAGAAGCAAGAGATGTGCAGAAAGAAACAAAAGAAGTGCAGAAAAAAGGAACAGAGGTTCAGAAAGAGGCAACATGGGTGCAGAAAGAGGCAACAGGGGTGCAGAAAGAGGGAAGAGGGGTAGAGAAAGAGGCAAGGGGGTGTGGAACGAAGCAAAAGAGCTGTAGAAAGAAATGAAAGAAGTGCAGAAAGAAGGAACAGAGGTGCAGAGAGAGGCAAGAATGGTACAGAAAGAGGGAAAAAGGGTGTGGAAAGAGGCACGAGGTGTGCAGAAAGAAGCAAGAGAAGTGCAGAAAGAAGCAACAGAGGTGCAGAAAGAGGGGTACAGAAAGGGGCAAGAGAGGTGCAGAAAGAAGCAACAGAGGTGCAGAGAGAGGGAAGAGGGATGCAGAAAGAAGCTAGAAAGTTGCAGAAAGAAACAAAAGAAGTGCAGAAAGAAGCAACGGAGGTGCAGAAAGAGGCAAGAGTACTACAGAAAGAGGGAAGAGGGGTGCAGAAAGAGGCACAAGGGGTGCAGAAAGATGCAAGAGAGATGCAGAAAGAAGCAAGAGAAATGCATAAAAAAGCAACAGAGATGCAGAAAGGGGGAAGTGGGGTGGAGAAAAAGGCAAGAGGGATACAGAAATAAACGAGAGAGGTGCAGAAAAAAACAAAAGAAGTGCAGATAGAAGGAACAGAGGTGCAGAAAGCGGCAAGAGGGGTGCAGAAAGAGGGAAGAGGGGTATGAAAGAAGCAACAGAGATGCAGAAAGATTGGAGAGGGGTGGAGAAAGAGGCAAGAGAAGTACAGAAAGAAGCAACAGACATGCAGAAAGGGGGAAGAGGTGTGGAGAAAGAGGCAAGAGGGGTGCAGAAAGAAGCAAGAGAGGTACAGAAAGAAACAAAAGAAGTGCAGAAAGAAGGAACAGAGGTGCAGAAAGAGGCAGGAGAGGTGCAGAAAGAGGGAAGAGTGGTGCAGAAAGAGGCAAGAGAGGTGCAGAAAGAGGCAAGAGGGGTGCACAAAGAAGCAAGTGAGGTACAGAAAGAGGAAACAGAGGTGCAGAAAGAGGCAAAAGAGGTGCAGAAAGTAGAAGAGATGTGCAGAAAGAGGCAAGAGAAGTGCAGAAAAGGCAAGGGAGGCACAGAAAGAAGCAAGAGTGGCTTGCACACCATTAGTACCAATTTAACACCCACATTTAGCAATAAGTAACAGGTGACCATTCTAGGCTTACAAAGGACCTTCCACCATGCTGTAACACTTGTCCCTGCGTTTTTGGTAACGTTTGAGCCGTTTGAGCTAGAAACACAGCTTTTTTTGTTCAAATCTGCAGATTATGCAGCAGATGATGGATTATGTGGCTAATGCGGAAAATGTATAATTGTGCAAAAGTTGGTGCAGCCAAACAGTTGCTTGATTCCAGTGGCCCTGCTCATACCTCTGACTAGGTCCAGAAGTGCTCCTCAGTGATTCCTTCTTTTTTTTGTCTCATTTAGTTCATAGTTTAGCTTCTATGGAAATGAGGAAGACTAAACCTGAGGTTACCACTCCACAACACAGACTACCATACCACATAATTGCTCTCCATAACACATAACCCCACTCTACATAATTCCTATTCACTTTATACCACATACTTTCTAGCCACATAATTTCACTGCACAACATACCACATAATTCCACTACACACAATGTACAGCCACTCCACTCCAAAAAACATTAGTAAAAAACTTTTACATTTACAACGCCAGTAGCTCTAATTCTTGCAAATGCGAGACCTATTAAATTACAAATGCTTCTTTAACTGGTAGTCATGTTTGCAGAGTGGTGGAGAAAGGGGGCTGGGCCTCCAACCAGCACTCAGGACTTACAGGAGGTACCAGGAGGGCTTCTTGGCCCCCAAAGTCCCTCAGGAGTAAAGTGGACTTCATCCCCCAACCAGTACTGTGCCAGGAGGCGCGTTTGCAGAGTGGTGGAGAAAGGGGGGATGTGGCCTCCGAAGACATCTGAGCAATCCCACTGTGTGGGACTTAGTGGAGGTAACAGGAGGGGTAGTTGGCCCCCAAGGACAACTTTGGGGGCCAACTACCATTCCTATTACCTCCAGTAAGTCCCACACAGCAGCATTGCTAAGTTCTCATAGTAGGCCATGCCCCCTTTCCCCACCACTCTGCAAAGGTGCTCCCTGGGGGGCTCTTGGATGGGGATTAAAGTCCACTTTGCTGCTGGGGGTCCTTAGGGGCCAACTAGCCTACCTGATACCTCCAGTATGCCCCAGATAGTGGGACTGCTGATAGGTGGACACAGGCCATGCCCCCTTTGTCCACCACTCTGCGCATGCACCTCCTGGTGCGCTCTTGGTTGGGGGATGAAGTCCACTTGCCTCCTGAGGGTCCTTGGAGGCCAACTAGCCCACCAAGTACCTCCAGTAAGGCCCACATACCTGGATTGCTGAGAGTGGTCCGAGGCCATGCCCCTTTTTTACACCACTCTGCAAACCCACCCCCTGGTGCACTGCTGCTCGGAGGATGAAGTCCAGTTGTGTCCTGAGGACCTCAGGACACAAGAGGACCTCATCGCCCCTCTAGCAGTGCGCCAAGAGGCGCGTTTGCAGATGGGTGTAAAAGGGGCCTGGCCTAGGACTACCTCTCAGCAAACCCACTGTGTGAGGATTACTGGAGGTACCTGGTTGTCTAGTTGGCCCCTAAGGACCCTTAGGATTGAAGGGGACTTCATCCCCCAATTCAGAACGCGCCAGGAGGTGTGTTTGCACAGTGGTGCAGGGAGGGGGTGGGGCCTCCGGCGAGATGCCAGCTTTTCTTTTTTATATATATATTTTTAGAAGGGGGGTTGTGTGGCTCCCCTTCTTTTAGTATTTTTTGGGCCCTGGGGACCCCATCCCCAGGGCCTGAGCATTTGTTTATAAAAAAAAAATTGGAACGGGACCGTGTGGCCCCCCTTCCCTGGGCCACTATTGGCCCCGGGGACCCCAATCCCCCAGGGCCTGACCTAGTTTTTTTAATTTTCCCAGGAGGGGGGCCACGTGGCCTCCCTCCCCTGGGCCACTTCTAGCCCCGGGGACTCCATCCCCCGGGGCATGGCCAGCCTGTTTTTTGGGGGGAGGGGAGCCACGTGGCCCCCCTCTTGAGATCAATTATGGCCCCGGGGACCCCATCCCCTGGGGCCCGGCCTTATTTTTTTAAAACATCAAAAGCGAGGGGGCCAAGTGGCCCCCCTCCCGGGCCACTTCTGGCACCGGAGACCCCATCCCCCGGAGACGGCCCTCAAGTTGGGGACCGTGGGGGGAGCCCCAATGCCCCCACGGTCCCTGCCGGCTCCCCGCCTCCTACGGGAGCCGGCATTGCTTTTGGGCAAAGGGAGCTGCTGAAATGCAGCTCCCCTTGTCCAAAAGCAATTCTGGCGGTCCCCGGGGCTGCGTGCCTCCTCGGATATAATTATCTAAGCCCCGGGGAGGTGGCAGTCCTCAGGGCTGCGGGGGCCCCCACAGGCCCCGCTACATAATTAGACATTGCCCCCGGGACCTGGCCCACCCGGGGGCTCATAGAAAACAAAGCGCGGGAGACCGCGCTTCATTTTAAAAAAACGTTTTGAGTGGTTGTGGATGTGAGCTGTTTGCGTGCAGTGTTGTATTGCCTGCTAATGGTTTACGGTATATAGTGGTACAGAGGCATTGATCCTTAACTTCTACTTTCACATCTAAAAACTCAATTTCAGTATTACTGATTCTACTTGTGAACAGTAGGTTCAAATTATTAGAGTTAATGCAATCAACAAACTCTGTCACAGAAGCAAAATCGCCGTTCCATATAATAAAAAGGTCATCAATGTACCGTAACCATGTCACAATGTGTGACGACCATCTTTCCATTTCTGGCCCATGAAGCACCTGCTTGTCCCACCAGCCCATATGCAGATTCGCATAGCTGGTGGCGAAGCAGGTGCCCATTGCTGTCCCCTGTTGCTGTCTATACAGTATCTTGTCAAAAAGGAAGATATTACATGTTAGACACCACTTAATCATTGCAATCAACATCTTGTTATGGTCTGCAAATTGTCTTAGTCTACGGTTCAAAAAGTGTTCAACAGCCCTCAGTCCATCTTCGTGACGAATACTCGTGTAGAGGGAATTAACATCAAGGCACACCATAAGGAAATCTGCCTCCCAATGAATGTCGAAGATCTGCTTAAGAAAGTCTGTTGTGTCCTGTATAAAAGATGGTAAGTCTTCACCATCGGTTGTAGATAGAAATCAACGTATTTGGAAACATTTTCCAACAGACTTCCTATTGCAGAAATGATAGGCCTGCCTGGAGGACGTTCGCTGTTTTTGTGTACCTTAGGCAGGAGATACAGAATAGGTACTCTAGGGGATTTTACTTTGAGGAAACTGTATTCCTCAAGCGTAATTAGACTGAGGTCACGCCATGTTGTTAGGTCATCATAGAAATTGTTCCTGAGTTTTTCATACTCTCCCCATGTAATGGTTATGTAACATGAGGTGTCTTTTAATTGGTGGTTGGCTTCATCTACATACATCTTAAGTGGCCAGATGACCAGGTTGCCACCCTTATCTGCATTTCGTATAACACAATCCTTTTCTGATGACCACTTAGTAAGAACCGTAGTTAATTCCCTTTCCCTAGGTGTAGGCCTCCGATTGTTCTTAAGTTCTGTCCGTTTAATGTTCTTAATTTCTTCGACCATGGTTTCATTAAACGTGTCAATGTTATCAAATGGAAGGGTAGGGTTGAATTTGGATTTGGGTTTAAACGGAGATTTCTCTGTGGAGGTAGGATTTACAGAGATTTGGGATGCTAAGTAGGGATCTGTCCTGCCCTTCAATTCCAGTGCATGTAGAATATATATATATATATATATATATATATATATATATATATATATATATATATATATTACATACCCCGAATCACAATTTGTATCTACATTTTGTAACACTGACAATAAATACTCATGTGACACTACATGTAAAAAAGTGTAGCCAGCGTATATGTTTCTCTTGTCCTTTACACATTACAAAATTAAAATGTTATGCTCAATAATTTACAAAAAATAAGCATAAAATATGAAGCATATAGTACAACACTTAGCCTAAAGCTGGTTTCTTAAAATAAAAGTTCCTAGGGTGTCAATTCGAGAATATTTAAAGCAAACCATATTGAAATATGTACTTAATTGCAGGTTTCCCTGATAAATAAATTTTCAAGCTTATATTTACTTAAATATTTTAAGCTCAAACCCCA
Organism: Calotriton arnoldi; assembly: GCA_963921515.1. Classification (NCBI taxonomy): domain Eukaryota; kingdom Metazoa; phylum Chordata; class Amphibia; order Caudata; family Salamandridae; genus Calotriton; species Calotriton arnoldi. The sequence continues at coordinate 266,293 of CAWUFW010001407.1, forward strand.
GGTTTTGCAAGGAATCCCTTTACCGTCTACAATAGTCTGCATAATGTCAATATTTTTTTATGAGACATCTGTCAGTTCAACATCAACAGAAGAAACCTACAAGAGCAGTTAATTATTATTAGTAGAAAACAGCTACATGTGTGTTGTCACATGGTATCTTTTATATTACAAGCAATGGCAAAGTCAATCAAAAGGCATGGAGTTGTTTATTTGTAAAAGTTGGTGAGTAAGTTGCTGGACCCTATATTTATAACCTTTACCTGTAACCATTATTCTTTTACAGTGAGTATATGTGTATATACATCATAAATATACATATATATATATACATACATATATATATATATATATATATATATATATATTCACTGAAAAAACCATAGGTTTCAGACACGTTATAGTTAGAAATTAGCATTTAAAAAACCTTTGAAATTCACTGATAAAACCATAGGTTTTAGGGACAGTTATAGTTAGTTGGACATTTCACTCGTACAAAACCATAGAAATTCCCCCGTTATAGTTAGTTCAGCTAACTATAACTCGCCACCCCGCAATGCACTGCTGATGACATCACATATTACATCACTCATGACATGGTCAGTGACATCACTGATGACATCACTGATGACATCTCAAATTACATCACTGATGACATCACTGATGACATCATCCAGTGACTGTGTGTTTCTGTAAAGTTTAAATATGTTTAATATATATAGGGAAAGGCGTATTGAAGAATGAGTGGGTGTATAAGTGTCTGAATGGATGATTTAGTACGTGAGTGACTGACTCTACAAGTGAGTGATTAAATGTATCTTACTGAATGCATGGGTTAGTGACTAAACTGTGTGAATGTCTGTATCCGTCTGTCTGTTGGTTTGTAAGCGGCTGCATGGCTTTCTGAATAGCTACATGAGTGTCTACATGGGTTATTGATTGATTGTCTGAGTATCTGTATGGGTGTCTGAGTGTTTGTGTGGGTGGGGTGTGTGTGACTCTGTGCATAGATGTGTGAGTTGGTGATTCACTGGGTGCATGGTTTCAAGAGTGCATCTGTGATGGACTGTATGGGTGGGTGAGTGTGTGTATGGGTGTGTTAGTGATTGAATGTATATCTCAGTGGTACATGTGTGAGTAACTACATATGTGAAAGGCAGTATATATGTGTGTTGGAGTATATAAATGGCTATAAGTGAGAGTGTGTGATTGTGAGAGTGGCTGTATGGATGAGTGTGTACTTGTATCAGTGATTGTATAAGAGCGTAAGAATGTGCTAGTATTTGTATGAGTAAGTGAGCTGGTGTGTGTATAACTGTATAGGTGAGTAAATGGGTGCGTGATTAAGTTTTTTGCATGACTGACTAGGTGTGTGAGTACCTCTATGGATGAGTGGCGGTGTGTGAGTGTTTATATAGGTGTATGAGTGCATATGATAGTCCTGTACTGAGTGACTAAGTATGAGTGACTGTACGGGTGAGTGAGTGGATGTGTGTGTAGACCTAAGAATCAGTGAGTGGGTATGTAGTTTTTGGTGTTGGAGTGTCTATGGTTTTGAGAATGGCAGTCTGTAATTTAGAGTGGGTGTATCAAAAGTTATATTAGGGTGTGAGAAGATGCATGAAATTATCACATGGATGATGTCATCAGTGATGTCATTTGAGATGTCCTCAGTGATGTCATCAGTGATGTCACTGACCATGTCATGAGTGATGTAATATGTGACGTCATCAGCAGTGCATTGCGGGGGCGCAAGTTATAGTTAGCTGAACTAACTATAACGGGGGAATTTCTATGGTTTTGTACGAGTGAAATGTCCAACTAACTATAACTGTCCCTAAAACCTATGGTTTTATCAGTGAATTTCAAAGGTTTTTTAAATGCTAATTTCTAACTATAACGTGTCTGAAACCTATGGTTTTTTCAGTGAATTTCAAAGGTTTTTTAAATGCTAATTTCTAACTATAACGTGCCTGAAACCTATGATTTTTTAAGTGAATTTCAAAGGTTTTTTAAATGCTAGTTTCTAACTATGCCTACAGAGGTAGGACATGTGAAGAAAGAAGAAAAAACGCACAGAAAGAAGCAAAAGATGTGCAGAAAGAACCAACAGAGGAGCAGAAAGAGGCCTTGTTGCAAAATCATCCTGTGCCCACAACTTTTTCAGACGGGTACTGGTGGTAACTGACTCTGACTAACCAGAGCCAGTGCTATGCTAAAAGACACTTAGAATACAGTGAAAACACCTACATACACTAGGGAACACTATGCGTTGGGGTACCCCTGTGATTAGCATGACCTCCTCTGCAAGTCCCTAGTACATAATAGGGCAGGGGATTAAAACTACCTCTTAAAACGCGCTACAGGGCGCGTTTGCACAGTGGTGAAGGGAGGGGGCCTGAGGTGACCTGTGTGCAAACGCACCCCGTGGCGCGTTTTAAGTTGCGGGATTAAGTCCCCTTGAATTCTGAGGGTCCCTGGGGCCCAACTAGCCCCCAGGTACCTACAGTTAGGACCACAGAGCTGAGTTGCAGAGAGGCGTTCCGAGGCCACGCACCTTTTTTCACCTCTCTGCAACGCAACTCTGTTGTGCTTACTGAAGGTACCTGGTGGGCTAGTTGGCCCCAGGGTCCCTCAGGATTCAAAGGGAATTAATTCCCCAACTTAAAACGCACCACAGGGCGTGTTTGCGCACATGTCACCTGAGGCCCGCCCCTCCCTTCACCACTGTGCAAACGCGCCCCGTGGTGCATTTTAAGTTGGGGGATTAGGTCACCTTGAATCCTGAGGGTCCCTGGGGCCCAACTAGCCCACTAGGTACTTCCAGTAAGCACCACAGGCCTGCGTTGCAACGCCTGTAACAAATTGTGCAGTTGTGTTTAGGTAGTGAAGAGGGTCGTGCTGGGGGTAGTGTTTTAGGGTTTAGGGTAGTGCAGTGGTGTTTGTGTAGTGTAGGGGGTCATGCTGGGGGTAGATTTAGGGTTTAGGGTAGTGCAGTGGTGTTTGGGTAGTGTAGGGAGTCGTGCTGGGGGAGTGTTTTAGGGTTTAGGGTAGTGCAGTGGTGTTTGGGTAGTGTAGGGGGTCATGCTGGGGGTAGTGTTTTAGGGTTTAGGGTAGTGCAGTGGTGTTTGGGTAGTGTAGGGGGTTGTGCTGGGGGTAGTGATTTAGGGTAGTGCAGTGGTGTTTGGGTAGTGTAGGGGGTACTGCTGGGGGTAGTGTTTTAGGGTTTAGGTTAGTGCAGTGGTGTTTGGGTAGTGTAGGGGTACTGCTGGGGGTAGTGTTTTAGGGTTTAGGGTAGTGCAGTGGTGTTTGTGTAGTGTAGGGGGTAGTGTTTTAGGGTTTAGGGTAGTGCAGTGGTGTATGTGTAGTGTAGGAGGTCGTGTTTTAGGGTTTAGGGTAGTGCAGTGGTCTTTGGGTAGTGTAGGGAGTCGTGCGGGGGTAGTGTTTTAGGGTTTAGGGTAGTGTAGGGGGTCATGCGGGGGTAGTGTTTTAGGGATTAGGGTAGTGCATTGGTGTTTGGGTAGTGTAGGGGGTCATGCGGGGGTAGTGTTTTAGGGTTTAGGGCAGTGCAGTGGTGTTTGGGTAGTGTAGGGGGTCGTGCTGGGGGAGTGTTTTAGGGTTTAGGGCAGTGCAGTGGTGTTCGGGTAGTGTAGGGGGTCGTGCTGGGGGGAGTGTTTTAGGGTTTAGGGCAGTGCAGTGGTGTTCGTTTAGTGTAGGGGGTCGTGCTGGGGGGGAGTGTTTGAGGGTTTAGGGCAGTGCAGTCGTGTTCGGGTAGTGTAGGGGGTTGTGCTGGGGGTAGTATTTTAGGGTTTAGGGTAGTGCAGTGGTGTTCGGGTAGTGTAGTGGGTCGTGCTGGGGGTAGTGTTCTTGGGTTTAGGGCAGTGCAGTGGTGTTCGGGCAGTGTAGGGGGTAATGCTGGGGGTGGTGTTTTAGGGTTTAGGGCAGTGCAGTGGTGTTCGGGCAGTGTAGGGGGTCGTGCTGGGGGTGGTGTTTCAGGGTTTAGGGCAGTGCAGTGGTGTTCGGGCAGTGTAGGGGGTCGTGCAGGGGGTGGTGTTTCAGGGTTTAGGGCAGTGGTGTTCGGGCAGTGTAGGGGGTCGTGCTGGGGGTGGTGTTTCAGGGTTTGGGGCAGTGCAGTGGTGTTCGAGCAGTAAAGGGGGTCGTGCTGGGGGTGGTGTTTCAGGGTTTAGGGCAGTGCAGTGGTGTTCGGGCAGTGTAGGGGGCGGTGCAGGGGGTGGTGTTTCAGGGTTTAGGGCAGTGCAGTGGTGTTCGGGCAGTGTAGGGGGCGCTGCAGGGGGTGGTGTTTCAGGGTTTAGGGCAGTGCAGTGGTGTTCGGGCAGTGTAGGGGGTCATGCAGGGGGTGGTGTTTCAGGGTTTAGGGCAGTGCAGTGGTGTTCGGGCAGTGTAGGGGGTCGTGCTGGGGCTGGTGTTTCAGGGTTTAGGGCAGTACAGTGGTGTTCGGGCAGTGTAGGGGGTCGTGCTGGGGCTCGTGTTTCAGCGTTTAGGGCAGTGCAGTGGTGTTCGGGCAGTGTAGGGGGTTGTGCTGGGGCTGGTGTTTCAGGGTTTAGGGCAGTGCAGTGGTGTTCGGGCAGTGTAGGTGGTCGTGCTGGGGCTGGTGTTTCAGGGTTTAGGGCAGTGCAGTGGTGTTCGGGCAGTGTAGGGGGTCATGCTGGGGCTGGTGTTTCAGGGTTTAGGGCAGTGCAGTGGTGTTCGGGCAGTGTAGGGGGTCTTGCTGGGGCTGGTATTTCAGAGTCTAGGGCAGTGCAGTGGTGTTCGGGCAGTGTAGGGGGTCTTGCTGGGGCTGGTGTTTCAGGGTTTAGGGCAGTGCAGTGGTGTTCGGGCAGTGTAGGGGGTCGTGCTGGGGGTGGTGTTTCAGGGTTTAGGGCAGTGCAGTGGTGTTTGGGCAGTGTAGGGGGTCATGCTGGGGCTAGTGTTTCAGGATTTAGGGCAGAGCAATGGTGTTCAGGCAGTGTAGGGGGTTTTGCTGGAGGTGGTGTTTCAGGGTTTAGGGCAGTGCAGTGGTGTTCGTGCAGTGTAGGGGGTGGTGTTTCAGGGTTTAGGGCAGTGGTGTTCAGGCCAGTGTAGGGGGTCTTGCTGGGGTTGATGTTTCAGGGTTTAGGGCAGTGCAGTGGTGTTCGGGCAGTGTAGGGGGTCGTGCTGGGGGTGGTGTTTCAGGGTTTAGGGCAGTGCAGTGGTGTTCCGGCAGTGTAGGAGGTCGTGCAGGGGGTGGTGTTTCAGGGTTTAGGGCAATGCAGTGGTGTTCGGGCAGTGTAGGGGATCGTGCTGGGGTATGTGTTTCAGGGTTTAGGGCAGTGCAGTGGTGTTCGGGCAGTGTAGGGTGTCGTGCTGAGGGGTGGTGTTTCAGGGTTTAGGGCAGTGCAGTGGTGTTCGGCCAGTGTAGGTGGTCTTGCTGGGGGTGGTGTTTCAGGCTTTGGGCAGTGCAGTGGTGTTCGGGCAGTGTAGGGTGTCTTGCTGGGGGTGGTGTTTCAGGGTTTAAGGCAGTGCAGTGGTGTTCGGGCAGTGTAGGGGGTCTTGCTGGGGCTGGTGTTTCAGGGTTTAGGGCAGTGCAGTGGTGTTCGGGCAGTGTAGGGGGTCGTGCTGGGGCTGGTGTTTGAGGGTTTAGGGTAGTGCAGTGGTGTTCGGGCAGTGTAGGGGGTCGTGCTGGGGCTGGTGTTTCAGGGTTTAGGGCAGTGCAGTGGTTTTCGGGCAGTGTACGGGGTCGTGCTGGGGCTGGTGTTTCAGGGTTTAGGGCAGTGCAGTGGTGTTCGGGCAGTGTAGGGGGTCTTGCTGGGGGTGGTGTTTCAGGGTTTAGGGCAGTGGTGTTCGGGCAGTGTAGGGGGTCTTGCTGGGGGTAGTGTTTCGGGGTTTAGGGCAGTGCAGTGGTGTTCGTGCAGTGTAGGGGGTCGTGCTGGGGGTGGTGTTTCAGGGTTTAGGGCAGTGCAGTAGTGTTCGGGCAGTGTAGGGGATCGTGCAGGGGTGGTGTTTCAGGGTTTAGGGCAGTGCAGTGGTGTTCGGGCAGTGTAGGGGGTCGTGCAGGGGGTGGTGTTTCAGGGTTTAGGGCAGTGCAGTGGTGATCGGGCAGTGTAGGGGTCGTGCTGGGGCTGGTGTTTCAGGGTTTAGGGCAGTGCAGTGGTGTTCGGGCAGTGTAGGGGTCTTGCTGGGGGTGGTGTTTCAGGGTTTAGGGCAGTGCAGTGGTGTTCGGGCAGTGTAGGGGGTCTTGCTGGGGGTAGTGTTTCAGGGTTTAGGGCAGTGCAGTGGTGTTTGTGCAGTGTAGGGGGTCGTGCTGGGGATGGTGTTTCAGGGTTTAGGGCAGTGCAGTAGTGTTCGGGCAGTGTAGGGGGTCGTGCAGGGGGTGATGTTTCAGGGTTTAGGGCAGTGCAGTGGTGTTCGGGCAGTGTAGGGGGTCGTGCTGGGGGTGGTGTTTCAGGGTTTAGGGCAGTGCAGTGGTGTTCGGGCAGTGTAGGGGGTCGTGCTGGGGGTGGTGTTTCAGGGTTTAGGGCAGTGGTGTTCGGGCAGTGTAGGGGGTCTTGCTGGGGGTGATGTTTCAGGGTTTAGGGCAGTGCAGTGGTGTTCGGGCAGTGTAGGAGGTCTTGCTGGGGGTAGTGTTTCAGGGTTTAGGGCAGTGCAGTGGTGTTCGGGCAGTGTAGGGGTCATGCTGGGGGTGGTGTTTCAGGGTTTAGGGCAGTGCAGTGGTGTTCGGGCAGTGTAGGGGGTCATGAAGGGGGTGGTGTTTCAGGGTTTAGGGCAGTGCAGTGGTGTTCGGGCAGTGTAGGGGGTCGTGCTAGGGTATGTGTTTCAGGGTTTAGGGCAGTGCAGTGGTGTTCGGGCAGTGTAGGGGGTCGTGCAGGGGCTGGTGTTTCAGGGTTCAGGGCAGTGCAGTGGTGTTCGGGCAGTGTAGGGGGTCGAGCTGGGGGTAGTGTTTTAGGGTTTAGGGTAGTGCAGTGGTGCTTGTGTAGTGTAGGGGGTCGTGCTGGGGGTAGGGTTTTAGGGTAGTGCAGTGGTGTTTGTGTAGTGTAGGGGGTCATGTTTTAGGGTAGTGCAGTGGTGTTTGGGTAGTGTAGGGGGTCGTGCTGGGGGTAGTGTTTTAGGATTTAGGTTAGTGCAGTGGTGTTTGGGTAGTGTAGGGGGTCGTGCTGGGGGTAGTGTTTTAGGGTTTAAGGTAGTGCAGTGGTGTTTGTGTAGTGTAGGGGGTCGTGCTGGGGGTAGTGTTTTAGGGTTTAGGGTAGTGCAGTGGTACTTGTGTAGTGTAGGGGGTCGTGCTGGGGGTAGTGTTTTAGGGTTTAGGGTAGTGCAGTGGTGTTTGTGTAGTGTAGGGGGTCATGTTTTAGGGTAGTGCAGTGGTGTTTGGGTAGTGTAGGGGGTCGTGCTGGGGGTAGTGTTTTAGGATTTAGGTTAGTGCAGTGGTGTTGGGGTAGTGTTTTAGGGTTTATGGTAGTGCAGTGGTGTTTGTGTAGTGTAGGGGGTCATGCTGGGGGTAGTGTTTTAGGGTTTAGGATAGTGCAGTGGTGCTTGTGTAGTGTAGGGGGTCGTGCTGGGGTAGTGTTTTAGGGTTTAGGGTAGTGCAGTGGTGTTTTTGTAGTGTAGGGGGGTCATGTTTTAAGATGTAACGCTCCAATACCTGACCAGTCTGCACTACATAAAACTGCAAAAAACTAAAAATAAAAAGTGTTTTGCACACTTTTGTCATTGGGCTATATGTGGGCTACATCTGGGTAATATTTGTGCTACATTTGGGCTCTTTTTTCACTGGTGGCCATCTTGGAAGACTTCTTTGTTATGAAGTTTCCTAATTTCCTCATTTACTGCAGTCTCATCAGTAGGAAATGCTTTCAGTTTTTACTTTGATTCCATCAAGAAGGCATTCAGATGTGTCACACATTTGCCATAAATTCAGAAAGTTATTACTCTAGTTGTTCATTAGATCACTGTAGTAAAGCTACTGCTCACCAAGGAGTTAACTGGAAGTCTACTGCTGGTATTGAAAGTCATTGTTTCAGTCTGCATGTCAGAATTTTCTAATGAAATAGAAGAGGATTTGAGATCTCACTTAAAACATGCCCTAAATTTTCTTTTTGCAGCACTAACCATAATTTCTATGGCAAAATGAACCCCCTCATTTTGTTCCTTTTTAAATTAAATGTTTTAAGTGTTACCAGTTTATTCCAATCACGATGGCTTCAGGTGTGCCATACTTTTGTCATAAGTAAGGCTGTTAGCACTCTAGTTGTTCTTTAGAACACTCTGGGAAGCTGCAGTAGAACACAAAGGCATCAACTGACAGGCTGCTCCTGTTGAAATATAACAGGAAGATATTTGAGATCTCACTTAAAACATGTCCTAATTTTTCTTTCTACAGCACTAACCATAATTTCTATGGCAAAATGAACCCCCTCATTTTGTTCCTTTTTAAATTAAATGTTTTAAGTGTTACCAGTTTATTCCAATCAAGATGGCTTCAGGTGTGCCATACTTTTGTCATAAGTAAGACTGTTAGCGCTCTAGTTGTTCTTTAGAACACTCTGGGAAGCTGCAGTAGAACACAAAGGCATCAACTGACAGGCTGCTCCTGTTGAAATATAACAGGAAGATATTTGAGATCACACTTGAAACATGTCCTAATTTTTCTTTCTACAGCACTAACCATAATTTCTATGACAAAATGAACCCCATCATTTTGTTCCTTTTTAAATTAAATGTTTTAAGTGTTACCAGTTTATTCCAATCAAGATGGCTTTAGGTGTGCCATACTTTTGTCATAAGTAAGACTTTTAGTGCTCTAGTTGTTCTTTAGAACACTCTGGGAAGCTGCAGTAGAACACAAAGGCATCAACTGACAGGCTGCTCCTGTTGAAATATAACAGGAAGATATTTGAGATCACACTTGAAACATGTCCTAATTTTTCTTTCCATTGCACTAACCATAATTTCTATGACAAGATGAACCCCATCATTTTGTTCCTTTTTAAATTAAATGTTTTAAGTGTTACCAGTTTATTCCAATCAAGATGGCTTCAGGTGTGCCATACTTTTGTCATATGTAAGGCTGTTAGCACTCTAGTTGTTCTTTAGAACACTCTGGGAAGCTGCAGTAGAACACAAAGGAATCAACTGACAGTCTCTGCCCTTGTTGGATGTACATGTTTTACTGAGAATGTCAGACTTCATTCTCACATGACTGAGAAAGATAATGTGAATTTACAGAAAATATGCTCTCATTTTAGCTTCTGGGGCACCTTCCAAAACTGTATGGGACAAGCATGTGAAAATAGTTTTCTCTCAAACATGATTCATGATATCCCAGCAGAAGGTTTTTCACAGGGTAAAATCACCTTAGAACACACCACAATTCCTGAAATTAGTATGGTACCATCAACAAATGAATTCTAATGTAACTAAAGTCTGTTATCACCCTTTATAGTTCTCCTTTTGGTAACCCTCAAAATCTTCAATTCACTACAATGCATTTCAATGGGGTACTATCATTTATATTGGTCCCAAGATGGCTGCCAGCAATTCCAGGATGAAGTGCTGACAGCCAATCAGATCTCACGATGACATGTGTGGTTAGGCTCCGCCCAGATATATATGTGTTTTTACTTTTGATTTTCTCAGCAACTACTGAACGGATTTACACCATTTAACAAAAAGGGTTCTTTTTGAACCAAGAACTACCTCTTTGCCAAATTTGGTGTAATTCCGTTCAGCAGTTCGGGCTGTAGCCTTGCATAAAGTTTCCTATGGGAAATTGATTTTTTGACTCTTATTTTTTTAATTTCTCCGCAACTACTGAACGGATTTACACCATTTAACAAAAAGGGTTCTTTCTGAACCAAGAACTACCTCTTTGCCAAATTTGGTGTAATTCCGTTCAGCAGTTCGGGCTGTAGCCGTGTCTAAAGTTTCCTATGGGAAAATGAATGGGGAAAACACGTTTTGGGACCCCCTTTTTCTCGGCCCCCGCTTGACGAATCACCCTGAGACTTTCAGGGTAGGAGCGGACCGGAGCAGGCCATAAAGTTTGAAAATTTCGCGAAGATTCGTCAACCGACGCAAGAGTTATTTCAAATAGAATGTCGCGGATTTCCTATGGAAAATAGGTCCTAACTATAACTATCTACTGGCGACCGCCAGTAGATAATATATATATATATATATATATTTTTTTCTTTGGGGTGAAAAAGGTTCCAGGAACGTTATAGTTAGGCTCACATTTTATTAATTTTATTCATACAAACCATAAAAATTCAGCAGTTATAGTTACCTTAGCTAACTATAACTTACGCCCACACTATGCACTGCTTGTGACCTCACATGTTACATCACTCATGACGTGGTGAGTGACATCACTCATGACATCGCTGACGACATCTTCCTGTGAGTGTGTTTCGTAAACGTTTCTGAGACTTAAAGATATATCTTAAGCTACAGCATAAGTTAAATTACTATTCTTTCTGTACTAGTAATTAGTCATACTATTTCTAACATATCTCATCTGAGTGGCTGTGTGACTGTCTGTATCAGTGGGTGAATGGGTGTCTGAGTGGCTGTATGGTTTGTGGGCAGGTGCATTAGTGGCTGTATGGGTGAGTGAGTGGGTGTGTGAGAGGCCGTATGGGTGAGTGACTGGCTGCTTGAGTGGCTGCATGGGTGGGTGAGTATGTTTGAGAGTTCCTGTATCAGTGACTGAGTGGTTGTGTGAGTGGCTCTATGGATGGGTGAGTGGGTGTGTGAATAGCTGTATGGGTGACTGAGTGGCTGTATGAATGGCTGGATGGGTGAGACAGTGGGTGTGTGAGTGGCTGTATGGATGAGTGAGTAGCTGTTTGAGTGTGTGAGTGAGTCTGAGTGGTGGCTGTATTAGAGAGTGAATGTCTGTGTGAGTGACGGTAAGGTTGAGTGAGTTGGTGTGTGAGTGGTTGTATGGATTTGTGATTGGGTATGTAAGTGGATCTGTGGGTGTGTGAGTGGGTATGTCAGTGGTTGCATGGGTGAGTGATTGGCTGTGTCAGTGGCTGTGTGGGTAAATGAGTGGGTGTGTGAGTAGCTGTATGGGTGAGTGAGTGGCTGTGTGAGTTTTAGTGTGGGTATGTGAGTGGGTATATGAGTGGCTGTAAGGGTGTATGATTGGATGTGTAAGTGTCTGTATATCTGTTTGACTGGTTGTGTGAGTGGCTGTATTGGGAGTTAGTGGGTGTGTGAGTGGCAGTATGGATAAGTGGATGTGTTAGAGGCTTTATCGATGAGTGATTGCTTGTGTGAGTAGTAGTATGGGTCTGGGAATGGGTATGTAAGAGGTTGTGTGGGAGTAAGACTGGGTGTATAAGAGGTTGTATGGGGGTGTGAGTAGGTGTGTGAGTGGTGCTGTGGATGATGCCATCAGTGATATAATTAGTGATGTAATTTGAGATGTCATCAGTGATGTCAGTAACCATTTCACGAGTGATGTAATATGTGAGGTCATAAGCAGTGCATTGTGGGGTAATAAGTTATAGTTAGCTCAGTTAACTATAACAGCTGAATTTCTATGTTTTTGTATGAGTAAAATGTGAGCCTAACTATAACATCCCTGTAACTTTTGGCTTTTTTCAATGAATTTCTAAGGTTTTTAAAAAAAAAATCCACAACTGTAACCTGTAATATTTCACAATGGTTGCGTGAGCACCTGTGTTTGTCAGTTAGTAGGTGTATTAGTGTGTGTGTGGGTCTTGGAGTGGGAGATTGATTGTGTCAGTGGCTATCTCAGACAATGTATTAGTGCATGAGTGGGTCTGTGAGTGACTGTGTGAAGGTCTCTCTGGCTTTGTCACTGCTTGTATCATAGCAGGTGAGTGCAGGCGCGGTCGGTGGTAGGAGTGCCGGTCGGGCGGTGACGTGGGGCGGGGGAGGGGCAGGGTGGGGGGTAGTAAACTACGGATTAAGGCCGAATACAGGTAAGTAAACATTTAAATAAATAAAATGAATTTTGTTGCGCGCACTGCATCGCATTTAGCGATGCAGCGCTCACAACGAAATTCGTTTTATTTATTTAAATGTTTACTTACCTGTATTCGGCCTTAATCCGTAGTTTACTAACCCCCACCCTGCCCCTCCCCCGCCCCACGTCACCGCCCGACCGGCACTCCTACCACCGACCGCGCCTGGGTGAGTGTCTGTGAGTGGCACCGCGAGTGCTGCTTTGGATCTTTCACTGCACAGGTTACTGAGTTTATGAGTTTTCAATTGGGTGTGTGAGTGATGCTATTGTTTTGATGCATTTCCAGACTTAGTGTATTTAAAGGACGGAGCCATGCTCTCTGGTCTTAGAAGGAGATGTCATTACAAAATTTAGTTGTCACACTCACTTAAGTTCAGATTTTACTTCAATTTATTTTCAATGTATTCACTTTTGTTATTGATTTCAGATCATTTTTCAATATGGATTTTTAAATGGAACATTTTTGGTTTCTATTCACCCAGCCTAAGAAGATAGAATCAGTTCAATTTATCTGAAGTGGAGCTGTACCTGGGGCACGTGCAATACGTATATTTTTAAATGTTTCTCTTTGAGGTTTAATTTTTCTAAAATGAACATGACGTTCTGATTGAAAAGAACATTTTTTAAGAAGAGTCTACAGTTTTCTTAAAAATGTGTACTCATCTGCAGTAGTTTATATTGGTAAATTAGTTACTATTCTGTCAATGTAAAAATGTCTACTGCATATTATATACTACACCTGCATAATAGACCACACATTTTTGTATTTCTCTGTCACTCCTTGTCATTTGTTTCAATGTATTATTAACTGTGTTTATTTTTTCTATTTCTTTTAATCGTCGCAAATTCATTGCAAATTAACGCAATACGTATGTTACGGTTTCACAGAAAATTCGCAAAGACCACCTGTTTTTTTCAAAAAGTGTAAAACACATATATACAAAAGGTTTAAACAATGTTTGCTAACATACTGTTTAAACTTCTCTATCTGTAATCATCAGTACCTGAGTGGGTCTGTGAGTGTGTGCGTGAGTGTCCGAGTGGATCTGTGAGTGGGTTTGAGTCTCTGAGTGGGCCTATGAGTGGGTGCACGAGTGTCCGAGTGGGTCTGTGAGTCAATGCATGAGTCTCTGAGTGGGTCTGTCAGTGAGTGTGTTGTTATATTCCATATAGGTGCCCTATATAGGCGCAGGTAACACTCCAACCTTTCACCTATATTCTTCCCTACATTACATACATAATAGTTCTTAGGCACTGACCTTTTACCCAGATATGACACTGCATTCAGAACTCGGGTTTTTCCCTGGTTCGATTCTCATACATTATGCATGAGGCTTCTTGGAAGCACAGCAGGACTAACAGTAGGAGTACCATCTCCTGTATAATATCTCTGTATAAAGTTCAGGCCCGACGTCATCCTTTAGGCCGACACAGTAACACAGCAAGGTAGGACCCCTGGGGAGACCTATGGGTATATATACATCATGTCTTGCTTAGAAGTACAGAGGAGACCGTGACTTCCCACTGACACACTGACCAGAGATGCTGAGGTTCCTGCATGCAGACGCTCCAGCTAGCAGTGGTCTAACATCCCTCGCGGGGTGTCTAACTCGAGACCAGGACGGGGTCCCACATTCTCTAATTCTCAGGTAATAGGGGTTGACTAGATCCTAGAGGGATTCTTGGCATAACACCTATATAGATGCTAGGTACATTTAGGTACATCTAGTTAGGGAGACATCGTAGGAGTACGCACTTTTAGGTTGCACTTTTATCATGTGTTTTATGTACATGTATATATTCATGATTTCTGCAAGATGGTAGAACTATACCATCCCTTTACTTTTGTAGTATTGCTAATCATATATCTCTGCTACTGTCTAATGGTTGTTGCAGCTCATATATTCTACACTAGAATAACAACTGTTCAATAAATCCTTATTGAAAACACCCGGTATGTTTATTCTGTGTATCTCTGAGACGAACTAAGTGAGCACGAGTGACTGAGCGCAAAGTAGTATATTGTTTCCACGATCCTGGGGGATCAGGGTTGTCATGTTCTGAGGTTGCCAAGAGCTATTCTCTCCCCGATAAGAGGAGACTCTAGTGGTACTGTGAGCTAGCTAATGCAAACAGGCTAACGTATCCGGTGGGGGTGCACAGAATCAGTCTGCCACCAAACCCACAGTTTATGTTATCCAAATGCGCAGATCCTGTATAGTGTATATAGGAACTACACGACATGGTGCCGCCAACGTTGGTTGGGTACTTATTTAACAGTAGAACCTGAGTAGTTCATTTGTGCTATTCTCAGAGACCCATACTCACAAAAACACCAGAGACGTCTGGAGTGGGTGGGCACAAACTCCGCCACAGCTGAGTAGGCGAAAAATCCTATTTATTGGCTGTTGGTTAATCAAGCTTGAAGGACACAGTGTTCCTAAAATTGTGCATTAAAACCTTTATCTTAGTTCCCTTGAACAAACTTCTTCTTTACAAAAAATCACTGAGACAGGAGATAACCCAGTAGTGGATCTGCACATCTCAGCAGGAGAAGAAGATGCAGACGCAATTCCGATTGCAGACAAATTCAGACATACAGTCACCATGAAACTGTGAGAAAATGGTGTATCACCAAGGGGTGGCTTAGTAGTTTTTGTGATTGAGGCACACGAATCAAACAAAACAGAGGTATTTTATTTGTGGGTTACATTCCCAGCAGCAAATGCAAGAACAAAGACATTTCACTATTACACAGAAGGAGATGCACCAGTGGAATATTGTCCATTCGAGGACATAGAGGTTCCACTCACGTACCAGGAACACTTATACTGGTTTAAAGGCACCCTACCCCATATAAGAGGAAGAGTAAGATTAGGCCCGCTCGGAGGAGAAGGGGCAACATGGCCAATATTAGCAACCTACACACCACATCCTGACATTGAAACAATGCCACAAGGAAACTTAGTCATACAACATAAAGATTTAATTAAAATCTATAGAAACATGACACAATTCGTCATGAGGACATTCACTGTCCAACCAGCAATAGTTGCAACAAATGGAACTCAATCTCAGGGTACAGCAACTAAGATCACACCACAAACATTACACACGGTAATGGGTAAAATGCCCACAAAACGTGAACAAATACCATTCTGGGTAGCTCAGAAAATAACTCAGCTAGAGGCAGTATTCCCGAATACTACCCCGTATGAAAAACACAGAATGTTAACAATCTGCTTGCCCATGGGGATAACACCACAAGTAGAGGATTGTACCACTTGGGGTACAGTCTTTGCTGCCGTTTATACCAAAACTCATGTTATCTCATCATTAGCAATAGTACCTGATGTATTAAGACAAATACAGAACGAGTACAGAGCAGAACCTGCTCTGAACTTAGGGATGAAGTTACTAGGTAACTATGCCCAGGTATCAGCCATAATACTAGCTAATATTAAAGGGGAAGCAGCTTCAGTCGCCATCCGCCAACGCCTTAGGGAGTTCAGTCCTTCAGAACAGGAACACGAACTACCAAAAATATTGAAACTGCATACGCAGAATTAGGCAGAGACAGTTTGGGTGGGAAAGCTTTAAAACCACAACTGATGGGCAGTCCTGAAGAGGACACTTCTAAGCAGACACCTACTTCTACTAAGAAGAAGTGGGATAATGAAAAACAACAAACATTTAAAGGAAACAGATCTCAATCCCGAGGTAGATCTCCTCCACAGGAGCCCTCCGAAAAGAGGTACAACCTTAGAAATAGGGATAACATTAGGAAACCTGACAGGTATCAGGATACTGATACACATTCCTCTCGTTCCTTTCAGGGTTCATCGAAAAACTCAGAGAGGGAAGGATGGGCAGAAAGGCAAGAAGAGCGTACAAAGTCCAGAGACAAGCAGCACGCTCAAGATTACACTTCTAAAAAAGAAGAAAAACCAAAGCAAAAGCCATAGTTCAAAAAGAAGAAAGTTGCAGGTCTAAAGATCAGACATGCCCAGAATTCTGAGGACTCGACTACTGAACGGGGAATGGGCTCTGACGATGCTAGACAGTGCGGCAGAAGTAACAATAGCTCGCCAGAACCTGATGGAATTTCTGGTGACAGCGGACTTGAATGATTATATCACGGTAGAAACACCTGATACTAGAGTGAGTGTCCCACATAAAGTATATGAAATAACGCTCCAAATGGAAGGGGACAAAAGTAGGAAAGTGAGAGGTCACTTTTGGGAGAACCTAACGTTTGGCTATGATATTTTATTAGCTGAACAAGATTGGCTGCCAGCATTCGTCATGGATTGCCCTAAAGAAGAAACGGTAATTCTTCCGGCATTCTCAGACCATATTCCCAGGCATTTACAACACACATATGCACAGGAGTGGGCGGTAGCCCAAGCTCCGGCATTATACAAAAACCATGTTGGATGGGATGAGGATTCAACCCACCACATAATTCCTTTAAAAAATACACCGACTGCACAGAGGCAGTATCCAATAAAGCAAGAAGCTAAAAAACAGGTCAGGGAGATCTTAGATCAACTTGAATACCAAGGGGTGATTGAAACTTGCACCTCGCCAATGAACAATCCTTTGTTTCCTGTCATGAAACCTGACAACACATATCGTCTAGTTTTAGATTACTGACATTTAAACACTTCCACTAAGACATTTGCAGTCCAAAATGCACACAGTGCCGCATTAATGAATAACATTGTGCGGAAAAAATACAAAACAACACTTGATATCTCAAATGGATTTTTCTGCCAAAATATAGCACCTGAAAGCAGGCATTAACAGCCTTCTCAGCGCTAGGGACCCAGCGGCAATTTTGTTGACTCCCACAAGGGTATAAGAACAGCCCGGGGTTGTTTTCGGCCAGGGTAACAGAGTTACTTCAGAAATTAGATGAAGAGGCATTGTCTTATGTGGATGATATTTATCTGACGGACGATGACCTAGAGGAACATTTGAACAGAGTGAATACCATAATTTTGGGATTTGTATCTGAGGGCTACAAATTCAACTTTAAAAAATCAAAAATTGCCCATCTCAGTGTCCTGTTTTTAGGATATGAGCTTTCAAGTGAAGGTAAAAGCCTGGCAGCCAATTTTTTAGAAACATGCGCGCTGCTCCAACCTCCAAAATCATTGAAAAATGTACAGTCAATTCTGGGATTCCTAAATTTTGGTAGAACATACATTTTGGATTACGCAGAAAAAGTAAAACCTTTCTACGATTTAATAAAACCTGATTTTTCAGTAAAACAATGGACACAGGAACATACAGAAACACTTCGTTCCTTACAAGCTGACATGATAGCTTCCAAACACTTACAGACATGAGTAAAAGTACGCAACCTGGTGATCCGTATAGTTGTGGGTCAATCCGGGTACACCTATCTAACATATAATGAAGGTGAAACAGTACCGATTGCATACAAATCACATTTGTACACAAATGCTGAGATGCGCTTTGCATCCACAGAAAAGATTCTGACAGCAGTACAGACTGCTGTAGTGAGAGAAAGAGCACTGGCTCAGGGGAAACGAATAATAGTAGTAACTCCGGTTCCAGCCTTAGAAGCTGCGACAAAGGCAAGCGTTCCTAACGCCAAAGCCTTACATCCGAGATGGATACAATGGGCTAATTCTCTCACTGCAACAGATGCAGAATACAGGTACGACCCAAATTTAAAGACACAAGCATTCCTGCAATACGAACAACAATATCCTCTGCCAAACGAAATAATGCCTCTAGATCAGTATGAATATATTATTTACACTGACGGATCTGCTGAACCGGCCATAGGAAGTAAGCAATAATATAGCTCAGCATGTGCAATCGTTAAAGGTCGCATGCGAGATAGAAAATTCCATCCAAGTTGCATGAAAACGCAGTCTCTAGGAGACTGCACGGCACAGTTGGCAGAGTTAAAAGCGCTGATACTGGCACTAGTGAATATGGATCGAGAATTCCTCACACTAATTGTGTGCGATTCCTTTTACTGTGTACAGTCATATAATGAATATTTGCAGCACTGGGTGCAAAACGGTTTCAAAGACGCAAAAAGTGGCACAATTAAGCATAAAATGCTATGGGAACAGGTAGTGGAGTTGAAAGCCGAACTACCGAGGGCTCACGTGATACATACACTGAGTCATCAACGTGATGGCGTTCACGTTGAAGGGAATTCATTGGCTGATGAAGCCGCAAAGGGGCTGTACGCATGGCTTCCGTAGCTGCAATCACTCGTTCTAAAACGAGAATAGACGGTGAGATTATGGTAGCTGTCATTGCTTCACGTGAAAACAGCAAAGCATTACCAAAGAAGTTTCCACTCAAGTACTCCTACAAGTTAGATGCCAATTACATTCCATTTGCTCAGATTCCTGGAGTGGGGGATAGAGTAATTCCAAATATGGATCGTAGGTTAGGTTTAATTCTAGCAGCACACGAAGGGATAGGTTCTGCACATGCAGGAGTTAAGGCGACTGTTTCATTGTTGAAACAACGCTATTGGTGGCCTGGGTTAACAAAGCAGACTAAAGACTATGTCTTGAAATGCGACATCTGTCAGCAGATGAAAGGTTCCACCATAACACGTCCAGCACAGACACCATTGTTAATATCTGACAAACCACTAGCATGTGTTTATTTGGACCACTGCGGCCCCTTAAAAAGAGATGGGGCTTACAGGTATATCATGGTTGCAGTGGATTCCTGCTCCAGATTCCTATGGGTGTGGCCCCAGCGCTCGGCTGACGCTCGAACTGTTATAAAAGATTTGCGAGTCTTTATAGGGACATACACAATTGGCACATTACATTCTGACCAGGGCCCTGCTTTTAGCTCTCGGGCTTACAAGGAGGCCATGTGAGGATTGGGTGTAGCATTGCGGTACTCATATCCGTACCATCCCGAAGGAAATTCGGTTGTGGAAAGAAAAAACCGAGACTTAAAGCAATCTTTAACAGCTAGAGTATAAGGCACGGGTGAAAGTTGGGTAAAACATTTGTATGGAGTCCAGCGAGCTCTTAACAATATGCCAAGAAGTTCTCTAGGGGGTGTCACTCCTTATGAGGTCCTATTTGGGACAAGAATGTGGGTACCTGATCTTGATTGTGAAGGCGCAGTGGCGGATGTAAAACCTTTTGACATCCATGATCGTTTGGCTGTTTTACAGGACCTAAATGAATCCAGGACACAACAAAGTAATCTCCATCTGAAGCAGACCGCCACTGGGGAAGTCAAATCAGTCACGGCAAGACCTGTCTGGATCCCAAAAGTCGGGGATCTGGTCAGAGAGAAAATAGCGGACAAGAAAGAATTTGGGCCATCCTACAGAAAGCCTGTACCGGTCCTAGCATTCGAAGGAACAAGAACTGTACTTCTGCCGCCTCTTGCTGGAAAAAAGGAGAAAAGATTTGCCTCAATCGACCTAATCAAACCACACTATGTGGCCGATACTAAGCAATAGGCCACGTGGACTCCAAAGTAGCAGACGCCCTCCTCTCGCTACAATCCAAGAAGTTCAAAAGGAAAGATTCATCAAGTTCGAAGACTCACCTGTAATGATGGACTATGGAATGATGGACTATGCAACAATGCTATGGAACTCGTTCCTCTTGAACCTGAAGCTCAACTTCAAACTCAAACTCAAAATGACAGACAAATACCTGTTAGACCAAATACAGATGTCTGCGTCAACGTGCCTCGACAAGAGCAAAGTACGATTTCAACAAATCCTGATGCAATTCCAACAATTGATCGAACTGCTTATGGATACTTCATAAACTTTGATAGGTTTTCTTTGGTTCCAAGTAAACCTGAAACGACGCCAGCCCAAAAATCACGCAAGCAGCAAGTAAAAGACTTGCTGAACTTTCTTAGAAGAACTTACCTGGTATCACCATTGGTTATTACCGGGGTGCTTTTCTTTCTTTTCTGGTTATGCTTAGTAATAGTTTTTAACATGCTTATTAATGGACAATACATTCGACAAAGCTCTGCAGCCCAAAAGGTGAATTTAATTTTAAAACCACATCAATCATCTCATCGAGAACAAAGAGACTTGTCATCAGTGAACATTACAGCAGTTCCTATACCTCATGGTATAGTGCGGGACAAGTTTAATTTCGATATATTCGGCCCGACCAAACTTTTAAAAATACCACATTTATTTAAAATTTCATTAAGTGATATCATTACCTCAAGTACATTTTCCGACGATTGGGATTTTGAAACTGTTAATAACATGTTGTCTGATTTGGAAAAATCTGCTGCATTTTCTAATAGTGAAACATTGGAAAGCACATCAGATTTCGATAGTATGTATTGTTACCAACATTATGGTCATCATTTTCTGCATAAATCTGCAAATCCTAGAAATGTGTTCACATACTCCCAGTGGGAACATTGTCCAACACCGCCGAAAGGCAGTTCAAAACCATTTACACAGAAGTTTCCATATTTTTCAGGGTTTAATATGTCTGACCCAGCCTCATATTATTATAAGGTTGCACCAACATCAGCACAGAAAAATATGTTGACAAATACCAAACAGATTTACTCTGCTGCCTTTATTGCCCAGTTGTCTGAACAAGGTTTCGACTTATGGAAAAACACCATAGACTTAAAATCAGTCTGGGGTACTAGAGAATGGCAGGTGCAGGGGACAGAAGGTTTGTTTAGAGCATGCCTCATCCCTCAAAAAATCATGTTTTTGAACGAGACAGTGCAATAGACGTCTTGCCTTGGACTAGCCAAGAACAAACACTTGAACACACCTCGGCTGCCGACTCCATCACACACTGAGGGTAACATTTCACCACAGGAAGAATTTAAGTTGAATGACATTTTACAATACAACAGATCAGACCCCGATTGGAAAAAATGGTTGATTTGGCCCACAGACACTAATAGTTGTCAGGCAAGATTCAGGGTTTAGTATCCATAGGCCAGATCCACGTTATGTACAGAGACAACATCCAGGGGTAGTGATATCATACAGTGTTGGGAAGTTGTGCCTTGATTGGCTAAAAACCTCAACACTCACACAGGTGAAACACTTATCCTTACTGTCGCAGGATGTGGATCTTAGGGATTTTTTAATGGGTCCCAGGAAGCCACATCAGAAACGTTTCTGTTATGCTGTCTATAATGAAATGTGGAAAATATCACAACAAGAGGCCGCAGAGAGGTTACGGGAAATAGACCGTATAAGTCTAGAAAAATCTCTAGCAGTGGTTGACAATGGGTTAACTACATTGACCTCCAGGATATATTCCTTAGGCAACATTGTATCTTCTGCGATAGACATACTAGAACAAGATTTGGCCATATTACAACACGGGCAATCACAGTTACGTTCTATTATGTTATTGGGTTTGAAGCTGCAATCTTTGCGTGCAGGCTACGTGCCTTGGCGTTATATCAACAGTACGTCTCTGTTTTCTGAATACAATTTAACAGATAAGCAGATAGAAATGGCACAAAGGGGAGCAAAATATACAATGCTGCGTATCGAAAAACTGGATAGATTGGCATTTACAGTGGCAGAATCACCATCCACAGAATGGCTAATCCATGGCCACATACCTCTACCGGTCACTACTTTTCAGTTTCAGTATTGCCTTGAACAAAAGCAAGTAGGCAGATATGACGAAATGGGTAAGGAATACATTAAGGAATCATGGGTATTACCATACAGATTTCGATGCCGGAGTGGGGATCGAGAAGTGTTTCTGAGCGGTACCAACTGTAAGAACGCTTTAAGTGGATCGCTCATATGCCAGGATATAATGCTGCACGGGGCTTGTAATGGTTCTGTAGCGAACCTATCCTGTCATTTGAGGGGTGCCCCAGCTGCAGTGATTACTCCAGCATTCGGGCTACTTTCGAATGGGAGTTCCTTGATGCTGAACAGTCAAGGCTGCTGTGGAATGCCCCTGGGCATCGCATATCTGGTAACCGTGAGCTCCAGGGTTACTTGTTGTATGCAAGTATTGTTTCCACCAACATATACAGTCAGGGAGGCGCCTTTATGGCCTTCACTGAATGTTTCTTTAATACGGTTTGATACTCTAAGCAGAATGAAAGCCATGCTTATACAGAAGTCTGTGCCCTTAACCTCCGCTCGAGAGACTTTTGATCTCCAGATCGTAAGGTCTTCGGCAGAGATACAGGCGCTCATTCATACAAACTGCCCTTTCCATTTCGCAGAAATGGTAGATCGTATTTTTAACATGTCTGATACGACAGGCATTGTCCACCTATTTAAGACCATAGGTTCTGGACTTCTGAGCACCTTTCAGACGGTACTTGGAGTTATACCAAACTTCATCCATTCCGTATTCTGAAGCATCTTTAGAGGACTTCTGCTGATCCTGTTTCTAATAGCGGGAATCCTGGTTGTTATTTTTCTGCTACGCAATGGACGTCCCAGTCACCAAGGAGATGGAAAAGCACTCCTGGAGCGTAAATACCGTGACCGCATGGTACAACATCTAGGCACGCCTCAGAGAACTAAGTGCATCTTGGTTCTTGTCTTTTCAACCAGTCTGGATGGACTGCATCTTACCTGTCCTCCGATGCCTGTTTTGCGGAGAAGAATGCTTGTTAGACCTTTGTTTGACACTCCCATCATGTGCGCAACTGGACGTGAATGCGTTTCTGGACCCGATAATGGCCCATGTTCTGCACTGTCCTCAGCGTATTCCAATGTTGATGGCGGCATTCCTTGAGCCAACGCAGGTAGTAACTGCACCTGTTGGTATGGACACCGGCTCCTCAACTGACACCCAGGCTTTGGACGGCACACAGCCTGCCCCAGCACTGGCTGCGGACAGCGTGGAACATCATCTGTGCTCAATTGACGTACTCTGAGAGGTGCTACAGGGGCCGTCTAGTGCGGAAGCAAGTAACAAAATTGTTGCATCTACCTGCCAGGACACATAAACATTTGACTCATTTGGCTCAACGTGTGCTGGGAGAAATTAGCCCTTTTCTAAACAAAGCTCAAATTTGGAACTATGAAACTAAATTGACATTCCTTTCATTTTTTGGGCATACATGGCTTTAAAATGCTTATAGTAGTTCAGACTATAATTACGGACACTTTTAGAGCTAGGGCTTGAAAAACTTTCTTTTTAAATTTTTTACGTTTTTTAGAAATTTTTAGATGTTTTTAAACATTTTAGCAAAAGAAATGTTTTTTAACACTTTGTGCGTACCAATGTTTAGTTTGAATGGTAGTACAATAATAGGTTACATAAGTCGTCCCTTCGGAAGAGGAGTGGGTGTTATATTCCATATAGGTACCCTATATAGGCGCGGGTAACACTGCAACCTTCCACCTATATTCTTCCCTACATTACATACATAACAGTTCTTAGGCACTGACCTTTTACCCAGATATGACACTGCATTCAGAACGCAGGTTTTTCCCTGGTTCGATTCTCATACATTATGCATGAGGCTTCTTGGAAGCACAGCAGGACTAACAGTAGGATTACCATCTCCTGTATAATATCTCTGTATAAAGTTCAGGCCCAACGTCATCCTTTAGGCTGACACAGTAACACAGCAAGGTAGGACCCCTGGGGAGACCTATGGGTATATATACATCGTGTCTTGCTTAGAAAGACAGAGGAGACCGTGACTTCCCGGCTGACACACTGACCAGAGACGCTGAGGTTCCTGCATGCAGATGCTCCAGCTAGCAGTGGTCTAACATCCCTCTCGGGGTGTCCAACTCGAGACCAGGACGGGGTCCCACATTCTCTAATTCTCAGGTAATGGGGGTTGACTAGATCCTAGAGGGATTCTTGGCATAACACCTACATAGATGCTAGGTACATTTAGGTACATCTAGTTAGGGAGACATCGTAGGAGTACGCACTTTTAGGTTGCACTTTTATCATGTGTTTTATGTACATGTATATATTCATGATTTCTGCAAGATGGTAGAACCATACCATCCTTTTACTTTTGTAGTATTGCTAATCATATATCTCTGCTACTGTCTAATGGTTGTTGCAGCTCATATATTCTACACTAGAATAACAACTGTTCAATAAATCCTTATTGAAAATGCCCAGTATGTTTATTCTGTGTATCTCTGAGACGAACTAAGTGAGCACGAGTGACTGAGCGAAAAGTAGTATATTGTTTCCACGATCCTGGGGAATCAGGGTTGTCATGTTCTGAGGTTGCCAAGAGCTATTCTCTCCCCGATAAGAGGAGACTCTAGTGGCACTGTGAGCTAGCTAATGCAAACAGGCTAACGTATCTGGTGGGGGTGCACAGAATCAGTCTGTCACCAAATCCACAGTTTATGTTATCCAAACGCGCAGATCCTGTATAGGGTATATAGGAACTACACGACAGCGTGAGTGTCTAAGTGGGTCTGTCAGTGGGTGTGTGAGTCTCTGAGTGGGTCTCTGAGTGAGTACATGAGTGAATGAGTAGATCTGTTAGTGGATGTTTGAATCTCTTAGTGGGTCTGTGAGTGGGTGCATGAGTGTCTCAGTGGCTCTCTGACTGGGTGTATGAGTTTTGAGTGCATCTGTGAGTGGATCCATGAGTTTCTGAGTGGGTCTGTGAGTAGGAGTAGGAGTCTCGGAGTGAGTCTTTGAGTGGGTGCATAAGTATCTGAGTGGGTCTGTGAGTGGGTGTGTGAGTGTATGACTGGGTCTGTGAGTGGATGCATCAGTGTCTGAGTGAGTCTTTCAGTGGGCACGTCTGTCTCTGAGAGTTCGTGTGACTGAGTGTGTCAGTGTCTGAGTGGGTCTGTGAGTGTGTCTGCCTCTCTGACAGGGTCTGTGAGTGGACGCATGAGTCTCTGAGTGGGTCTCTGAGTGGGTGTATGAGTGTCTGAGTGGATGTAGGCAAGTGCCTCTTTTGACATGGTTAGCCCTCACTTTTTGCCTGATATCTGATGTGATTTTTAACTGCTAGTGCACTGGGTCCCTGCTAACCATGTCTCCAGTGCAAGATCTCTTTCCCAAAACCTGTAACATGCTTGGCAAAACTTCAGCTACCCCTGTGAGTCCCTAGTAAATGGTGCCCCTGGTACCTACGGCTTGGGTTCTGAAAGGGACCTCTAGGTTGCAGCACTGGTTGTGCCAACTCAGGGACCCCTCACCAAAGCTATGCACTCTGCCATTGCAGGCTGGGTGTCTTGGTGCCGAGAAATCCGAAGAGTCAACTTGGCCCACAGCCCTGTGTGCCTTGCCTCCCATACACTGCATAAGATATAGGTAACAAAATCAGAAAAATAGGTCCACCCTCCAAAAATGATCAAGAATTACAAAACACCGAAATCTCGGTTATGGAAACCTAGCCAGTTTTTTCAGAAAATTAAATTTACTAATATAAGATTCAGAAAAAATAGTTAGTAAAGGAAAAATGTCCTTTCTTGAGTCCCCTCACTCACCAGGGTTTCCCATGGTGACATGCTTCATCATAGGGGCCATCCCAACCCGCTACGGGCTGAGGCGTGCTACGACTTGCGACACTACGTAGGAGCACTACTTGTGAGTGACTATGTGTGGTGCAGTGATGGGGGTGGAGTGGGTGAGACTAAAAATATCTAGCTAGTGGGCAAAAAGAATTTATTCAGGCTCCTAGCCGATATATTAAAAACGGGGTTGGTCGCTAGGGTGTCTGTTTTTAATTAGTCAGGGGTCCCTAGTGAACGTCAACTAGTTTCGAGCTACCCCAGTGCTCTTCTTCAG
The DNA here is from genome assembly GCA_963921515.1 of Calotriton arnoldi. NCBI lineage: Eukaryota > Metazoa > Chordata > Amphibia > Caudata > Salamandridae > Calotriton > Calotriton arnoldi. The sequence goes on from CAWUFW010001407.1 coordinate 292,009, forward strand.
GACAAACAGGGTCCAGCCCTGTTTAGTACCACTCCAAAGTGACCTAAGGTTAGGAAAAAATGCTGCAAAATACTAGCAGGCAAGAGTTAATACATACAGTACTTTGATCACGTAGTATCTGTAATAGAGAAAGGATAAAAAACATTATCAAGTACAGTCTATGTACTGTACAGGTAGTTATTGAAACCATGTTGATGCTGATCAATTGAATCTAAAACAGAAAACGGCATACAAGACCTACTTCATGCTATGTAGGTAAGTGAAAACGCCATTCTGCACATTAACTATATATAATCAGACACTCACTGCTGGTGTGTGTTGTTAAGAGCTCTCCCATAAGATCCTTGTGTGGTTATGAGAGCTATGGGCATCTCAATAGTCATATTATACTATAGGGCCAGCTTAGTTTAAACACAAAAAACTAAAAACCAAAAAGGAATACCACATGACATTACCCTTAGTGAATAGATTGTCAGTAATCTGAGACATGCCAGGCAATTAGGTGAATGCTTATTTGCCAGGAAATAGAATGAAATGAAAGAGCATAAACCTAGAAAAACATACTAATATGTACAGACAAAACAATACGACAAAGAAAATACAGTGACATAATAAAACACATACTAATTATGGAGCAACAATGTGCTTCATGGTCTGAGAGGGGCTGGAGAGATCATCGCCACTGTAGGAGAAAGGAAAAAACAAAGCGGTAATGAAAGCTTTGTAGCAAAAAGAGGGGGGTGCACTGTGAGAGGCTCTGCTGTCGCCCGGTCCGGTGCTGTGGAGAGAATAACTTACTTGAGAATGATAACTGCTCCGGCTGTTGCCTGCTTCCCTCCCGACCGCATATTAACGAGTGAGTCCCTACTGCTTGTTTTTAAAGGGTGTTTTCCCGCCGATTCATGGTTAGAAGACTAGAGCGGAAACTAAGGAATAGAACAAAATGGCCGCCTTCTATGGCTCAATGTGGCTGCCATTTTTGGGAAGGTAAAATACTCATTAGTGCCTATTGGGAAGGGTATAAGGTGATTAGAGGCAATACAAAGGTGATGAACAAATACATACAATGTGCCTCACAATGATATACAAAAGAGGTCTAATACGAGTTCTTATCATTATGGGAAGGTAAAATACTCGTTAGTGCCTATTGATAAGAGTATAAGGTGATTAGAGGCTAAACAAGGAAGACGAACAAATACATACAATGAGCCTCACAATGATATACAAAAGAGGTCTAATACGAGTGCCTATTGAGGAATCACTAAGGTGATTAAGACGTACTCATATAAAACAAACATACAGATGAATGCTGTATTTACACTCCCTGAAGAAGTGTTTGATTATGAACGGAGAGTAATTGCAACTGATCGGCTGACTCTTAGCGTGTCATATATAGGGTGACTGGTATTTGCTCAGGAGTTTCCCAATAGATGTAATGCCAGAGGAGATTGATAGCTTGACCTCTGGTTAAGAGGGAATTAGATCAGATGACTTTTCTAATTGCAGGGTGACTGGTATTCTTTCAAAAAACATACCCCTTAGATGTGGAGACTGTTATTTTGAGAACTGACCCCACGGAATATTGTCATTCAAGCCTTGAGTGTCTGTACGTAATTTAAAAACCCAGCGTTGTTCTCTCTCTAGAAGTCGCTGTTCGAGGTTGTCATTACATTTGATATGTTCCAGGACCACCCACCTCATGTCGTTAGGTGTATGTTGTTTTTCGATAAAATGGGTTGACATTTTTGTTGTCGCCCGCTTGCACCTGATGTTACTACGGTGCTCCACAATCCTAGTACTGACTTTTCGTGTAGTCATGCCTACGTAGTGGAGATTACAGGTGCAGGTAATCAAATATACCACACCTGTGGTGTTACAATTAGTGAAACTGCGGAGTTCCCATGTCATTTGATTGTTAAATGTTACTCTTTTAGTTGCTGACGTGAGGTGACATACGCTGCAGTTATTACACGGGTAATGTCCTGTAGGCAGAGTTTGTAGGATTCTTTGTCCATCAGATTTGGTGTTAATCTTGGGACGAGTGTGGACAAAGTAGTTCTTAAGGTTTTTTCCTTTTCTGTGACTGAACATTGGTTTGGGTATGTCTAGGTTGGCACTGTTCAGTGAAAACTATCGTAAATCAAAAGACAATTTCTTGCAGTCGGTTTGAAATGCGTGGTTGTGGTCAGGCTACCTTGGTTCGCTGTGATGTTAAGGTCCAGAAAGACCACTTGGGACCTGCTCATAGTGTTGGTGAACTTTAAAAATGTATCCTGTAGGTTCAACCAATTAATGAAACTGGTGGCCTCGGTCTCATTGCCTTCCCAAATCACAAAAACATCGTCAATGTAACGTCTCCATACTTTTAAATTGTTGAAGTACGGATTGTGAGGATTTAGGATCTTCTGTTTCTCAAGGTGGTGGACATAGAGACCTGCCACACTCGGCGCGAAAGTGCTTCCCATGCTAGTTCCGTGCACTTGACGGTACAACGTATCTTCAAATCTGAAGTAGTTCTCAGTTAGGGCCAGACGGCAGCATTCTAAGACCACGTGTCTTGGTGTGTGGTATATCCAGGAATTCTCGAAGAGTACTTCTTCAAGGATTTGCAGGGTTTCCTTATGCGGTAGACTTGTGACCTTAACATCACAGCGAACCAAGGTAGCCTGACCACAACCACGCATTTCAAACCGACTGCAAGAAATTGTCTTTTGATTTACGATAGTTTTCATCCCAAACAACTAAAAGACAATTTACCTTTCGGTCAATTTCTACGTCTAAGAAGAAATTGTACTGAGAAAACGGATTACTATACCCAAGCAAAGGATTTGGCGGAGAAATTGACAGCCAGGCAGTATCCTAAGCACCTCATATCAGCAGCCAAGAAAAGAGCAAGCAATAACAACAGAGATTCCCTCCTTGAACCCAGACTAAATAAAAACACACAAGAAAAGAGACCAATATGTATAACAACTTATAACATAGCATCTAACAAGGTGTCTAAAATAATCAATAAACACTGGCGGACACTGAACAGTGCCAACCTAGACATACCCAAACCAATGTTCAGTCACAGAAAAGGAAAAACCTTAAGAACTACTTTGTCCACACTCGTCCCAAGATTAACACCAAATCTGATGGACAAAGAATCCTACAAACTCTGCCTACAGGACATTACCCGTGTAATAACTGCAGCGTATGTCACCTCACGTCAGCAACTAAAAGAGTGACATTTAACAATCAAATGACATGGGAACTCCGCAGTTTCACTAATTGTAACACCACAGGTGTGGTATATTTGATTACCTGCACCTGTAATCTCCACTACGTAGGCATGACTACACGAAAAGTCAGTACTAGGATTGTGGAGCACCGTAGTAACATCAGGTGCAAGCGGGCGACAACAAAAATGTCAACCCATTTTATCGAAAAACAACATACACCTAACGACATGAGGTGGGTGGTCCTGGAACATATCAAATGTAATGACAACCTCGAACAGCGACTTCTAGAGAGAGAACAACGCTGGGTTTTTAAATTACGTACAGACACTCAAGGCTTGAATGACAATATTCCGTGGGGTCAGTTCTCAAAATAACAGTCTCCACATCTAAGGGGTATGTTTTTTGAAAGAATACCAGTCACCCTGCAATTAGAAAAGTCATCTGATCTAATTCCCTCTTAACCAGAGGTCAAGCTATCAATCTCCTCTGGCATTACATCTATTGGGAAACTCCTGAGCAAATACCAGTCACCCTATATATGACACGCTAAGAGTCAGCCGATCAGTTGCAATTACTCTCCGTTCATAATCAAACACTTCTTCAGGGAGTGTAAATACAGCATTCATCTGTATGTTTGTTTTATATGAGTACGTCTTAATCACCTTAGTGATTCCTCAATAGGCACTCGTATTAGACCTCTTTTGTATATCATTGTGAGGCTCATTGTATGTATTTGTTCGTCTTCCTTGTTTAGCCTCTAATCACCTTATACTCTTATCAATAGGCACTAACGAGTATTTTACCTTCCCATAATGATAGGAACTCGTATTAGACCTCTTTGTATATCATTGTGAGGCACATTGTATGTATTTGTTCATCACCTTTGTATTGCCTCTAATCACCTTATACCCTTCCCAATAGGCACTAATGAGTATTTTACCTTCCCAAAAATGGCAGCCACATTGAGCCATAGAAGGCGGCCATTTTGTCCTATTCTTTAGTTTCCGCTCTAGTCTCCTAACCATGAATCGGCGGGAAAACACCCTTTAAAAACAAGCAGTAGGGACTCACTCGTTAATATGCGGTCGGGAGGGAAGCAGGCAACAGCCGGAGCAGTTATCATTCTCAAGTAAGTTATTCTCTCCACAGCACCGGACCGGGCGACAGCAGAGCCTCTCACAGTGCACCCCCTCTTTTTGCTACAAAGCTTTCATTACCGCTTTGTTTTTTCCTTTCTCCTACAGTGGCGATGATCTCTCCAGCCCCTCTCAGACCATGAAGCACATTGTTGCTCCATAATTAGTATGTGTTTTATTATGTCACTGTATTTTCTTTGTCGTATTGTTTTGTCTGTACATATTAGTATGTTTTTCTAGGTTTATGCTCTTTCATTTCATTCTATTTCCTGGCAAATAAGCATTCACCTAATTGCCTGGCATGTCTCAGATTACTGACAATCTATTCACTAAGGGTAATGTCATGTGGTATTCCTTTTTGTTTTTTAGTTTTTTGTGTTTAAACTAAGCTGGCCCTATAGTATAATATGACTATTGAGATGCCCATAGCTCTCATAACCACACAAGGATCTTATGGGAGAGCTCTTAACAACACACACCAGCAGTGAGTGTCTGATTATATATAGTTAATGTGCAGCATGGCGTTTTCACTTACCTACATAGCATGAAGTAGGTCTTGTATGCCGTTTTCTGTTTTAGATTCAATTGATCAGCATCAACATGGTTTCAATAACTACCTATACAGTACATAGACTGTACTTGATAATGTTTTTTATCCTTTCTCTATTACAGATACTACGTGATCAAAGTACTGTATGTATTAACTCTTGCCTGCTAGTATTTTGCAGCATTTTTTCCTAACCTTAGGTCACTTTGGAGTGGTACTAAACAGGGCTGGACCCTGTTTGTCCTGAAGAAGAGCACTGGGGTAGCTCGAAACTAGTTGACGTTCACTAGGGACCCCTGACTAATTAAAAACAGACACCCTAGCGACCAACCCCGTTTTTAATATATCGGCTAGGAGCCTGAATAAATTCTTTTTGCCCACTAGCTAGATATTTTTAGTCTCACCCACTCCACCCCCATCACTGCACCACACATAGTCACTCACAAGTAGTGCTCCTACGTAGTGTCGCAAGTCGTAGCACGCCTCAGCCCGTAGCGGGTTGGGATGGCCCCTATGATGAAGCATGTCACCATGGGAAACCCTGGTGAGTGAGGGGACTCAAGAAAGGACATTTTTCCTTTACTAACTATTTTTTCTGAATCTTATATTAGTAAATTTAATTTTCTGAAAAAACTGGCTAGGTTTCCATAACCGAGATTTCGGTGTTTTGTAATTCTAAGATATAGGTAAGTCACCTCTACTGCAGGCCTTTAGCCCTAAGGCAGGGTGCACTATATCCTATGTGTGGGCATATCAGCATGAGCAGATATGCCCCTACAATGTCCAGTCTATTCTAAGATGGTGAAAGTGCAGAGGGAAGCCATAAAAAGTATATGGGCTGGATACTTCTCAACACGAGTTTCCTAGCTCTGTGATGGCTTCCCTGATTCCTAAGGTGTTTGGTATCAAACATCTTGTCTTAATAAATCCTCACTGATGCCAGTGGTGGATTTATTAATAAATTAACACAGGAGATCCTTTTAGAGGGTCCCCTGAAAACCTAACAAGCCCTGGTGTGGTTCCCAACTTGATTTCGCCAGCCTGCCACTACCAGACATGCTTCTGATCTTATGGGGTGAGAGCCAGCACTCTCAGAAGACAAAGACAAAGTCTGCTTGGGCAGAGGTGCTTCTTACCTCCTTCAGGACAGGATGGCCTTGCTGGGCGGGAAGCCTCAAAGGCAATGGCACCTTTGAAATCCAACCGAGGAACCTTTCCTGCTCCACGTTTGGTGGGAGGAAAGGTGGGAAGATTTGTTAGATTAGGAGGAGTGTACCTACTTAGCCTACACAACTTCTAGGGCGGGGCAAGCGATGTGAACCCCTCTTCTGAAATTCCACCATCTTGAGAAGGTGATAAAATCTCCTCTCAGGGCTAGGGTAGTGCCTCTTCCCACAGGAAGTGGTCACTAGAGGGCGTAGACACCCGCAAGGTAGGTAGCACATTGGCTACAACCTGTCTAACCTTGTAACGTCCTTAAATTCAGTATTTAGATGGCTCCATGAGACCTGAACATCAGATTCGATGGACAAGAGAAGACCAGGACAAAGAAGACCCACTGCTAGAGAACTGAAGCCCGGCTCTGCTGCAGAAGAAAAAGGTGGCAAACCCTACCTGCTGCTCCATGGACTCGACAATCGCTGCTGCTGTGTTGGCCTGAATCCTGAAAGGACTATAAGAACACCAGAGCAAGATTTTGCTGTGAAGCTCCCTTGGAGTGAAGGTATCACTCCCCTGCACACCACAGGCACCAATTCCATGAAGTCCAGTTTGTCGATGTGCTGCCCTCTGACAAGTTCGATGCAGCACCAAAGCAAGAAAAGGTACAACACCTCTGGAGAGTCAGATCTGTCTTCCCCACCAAGTTTAGAGACAACAGGACCTATCAGAGCCACAGAGTACCCAGTAGCGGTCGGTGGTGGGAGTGCCGCCGGGCGCTGACGTGGGGCGGGGGAGGGGCAGGGTGGGGGGTAGTAAACTACGGATTACGGCCGATTACAGGTAAGTACACATATAAATAAATAAAACGAATTTCGTTGCGAGCGCTGCATCGCATTTGACGAACCCTAGGATCTTGCTCTGATATCGTCTGCATTCCGAAAGTACGCTTGGCCCATTTGGGGGGCAGGTCTTTCGGGTTTTTGGGTGCTCAGGCATGGAACAGACTGTCTGCTACGTTGAGAGCCACCACTGACTTAGTAATCTTCAAGAAACACCTTAAAACTTGGCTTTTCAAAAATTAGTTATCTTCTGAGTCCTGCCGTTTCACTCCGTCAGCGCCGGGACACTCTTGTTGAGTAACTGTGCGCTACAATAAATTTCGTTCATTCATTCATTCTCATTTATTGCCTCTGTGAGTACAACAAATGTTTAACACTGCCCTCTGATAAGCCTAACTGTATGATCTACTTTTACCTCTACCTGCCTTTTGGGGATTTCTTGCACTTTATACATAGTGTACTTCGTTTTAGTGCACTGTACAGAGAGGCGATTTCCTAGGAGTCTGCCTGAGGAAAAAGTGGAATATTCTCTTGCCCTGCTTGTTGTTTTCCTACAGGGAAGTACCACAGAAGGGAGTGGTCTTTAGCCCCTTTTAGCTTCCATACAGTCACCCTGTCTCGGGACTGCTCAGCTTGGTGAAGATAGGGTGGGGGAAGACTGCTAGGAGAGTTCTCCGGGATGTATTAAGCTACATGCTGGCCTTCCGTAGCTAGATGGCTAAGTTGTAGAAGCAAGCTTCTGACAACCTGGAAGCCAGTCAGGCTATAATGAAGGAGTGGTATGATCAGAATTCAACCACTGTGGAGTTGGAGCCTGGACAGAGTGTGTGGGTCAGGGAACCTAGAGAGTTCAGTGCCCTCCAGGACCATTGGTCGGGCCCTATGAGGTGGTTGAGGAGGGTTAGGTCGCTTACGTGGTGGACCTTAAGACCCCCAGGGAACCACACAGGGCACTTCACATCAACCGCCTCAAACCACACTATGAGAGGTCTGAGCTCACCTTGCTGACGGTGACTGGTGGGGCAGAGGAAGAGGAGAGTGAACCTCTCCCTGACCTCTTAGCCTCAAAGGAAAAGGATGGATCTGTGGAAGGAGTAATCCTGTGCCCCGCTCTGACTCCTGAACAGCAGAGGGACTGTTGCTTAGTTTTTGGAACAGTTCTCCTCGCTTTCTCCCTCACTCCAATATTTACCCACATGTGTACCCATGATGTGGACACAGGGGACAACCTCCCTGTCAAGAATAAGTCTAACAGGTTGTCGGATAAGGTGAGAGCCAGCATCAAGAGTGAAGTCACTAAGATATTGGAGTTGGTGGTGATAGAACCCTCCAATAGCCCTTGGTCCAATCCTGTGGTTCTGGTACCAAAAGCTGCCCCACCGGGCACCTCACCTGAACTGAGGTTCTGTGTGGATTACAGAGGGCTAATTTCTGTAACCAAGACTTATGCTCATCCTATCCCTAGGGCAGATGAGCTCATTGACAGGTTAGGGGCTGCCAAGGACTTGAGTACCTCTGATCTCATGTCAGGGTACTGACAGATTGCCCTAACGGATGGAGCTAAGGAGAGGACAGCCTTCTCCACACCAGAGGGCCTCTATCAGTTTAAAAAACGCTCCTGTCACCTTCCAGAGGCTGGTGAGCCAGGTAGGTCCTTGCTGGTTTGGAGGCCTTCTCAGGTGCTTATCTGGATGACATAGTTGTCTTCAGTAGCAGCTGGGAGGACCACGTCTGTCACCTCCTGGAAGTGCTTCAGACCCTGCAACAGGTAGACCTGACTATCAAAGCCAGTAAGTCTCAGATAGGGCAGGGGTCTGTAGTGTACCTGGGACACTTGGCGGACGGGGAAAAGGTGCAGCCCCCATAGGCCAAGATCTTGGCCTGGCAGCCCCTCAAAACCCAGACTGAGGTCAGAGCATTCTTGGTCACTGTGTACTATAGTAGGTTTGTCAAGGGTTATGGCACCATTGTTGCCCCCTTGACTGAGCTGACTTCAAAGAAGCAGCTCAGGGATGGGATTTGGACAGAGGCATTGAAAAAAGCACTTGACTCCCTGAAGCAGGCCATGTGCACAGCTCCTGTGCTCAAGGCCCCTAACTTCTCCAAAGAATTCATTGTTCAAACAGATGCCTCAAAGTATGGAAAAGGGGCAGTACTTTCACAGCTCAATGAGGAGGGCCTGGACCAAAATGTAGCTTTCATCTCCAGGAGGTTAGTCCCCAGGGAACAGAGGAGACGTTCAATTGAGAGAGAGGCTTTTGCTGTGGTCTGGGCACTGAAGAAGTTGATACCATACCTGTTTGGCTCTCACTTCCTAATACAGACAGACCACAGGCCCCTCAGGTGGGTCATGGAAATGAGGGGTGAAAATCCAAAATTTTTGAGGTGGTCCATTTCCCTACAGGGTATGCACTTCAGGGTCTTTACCGGCAGGGCCCTGCAAACTAGTACGACTAGTTCAAAGGGAGGTCCCAGGCATTAGTATACTTCCAAACAGAAATGGGCAACGGACTTTTACAATAGCACCTCACTCTTTCACTGCCGTCTTATAAAAGTTATTGTTCGTGCACAAAACTCCAGCACATGTCACCCTTTGGTGCTCCTGATCACAGATTCACATAGCAATTTCAACAACAAGTAGTGCACCGAATAGAAAACGTTTCAGTCCTTTTGTATTTTCTTTAGTTTAATCCTTTATTTTAGCATCCATATAAGATCTTAAAAGCAGCCAACGCATTTCGTTCTTTAAAGGCACAAGCCTTGAGAACTTCTTCAGGGCTCAACGGTCAGAAATAGAATATCTTCTTTATCAAGATCAAAAATCCCGTCAGTGAGAACACAGTCAGTAATCGTGTCATATTATAATGCTACTTCGGTGCTTCCAGTTGTCTCACCAAATTATGGGGACAACAAAGCAAAGAAGAGACCGTCTTGACTTGAAAAAAATTGAATGAAAGGACACTCCTAGCTAATACAAGGAGCTCCAAGTAACAAGGGCTGGTCCGCCATGATAAGCGGTCTTCGAAATTCCCGGTCGTCATCAGTGGCGTTAGGCGAAGGCTGGCAGGGCTCTAAGGTTCCTGGAGACTGCACAGGTTTCAGGTAGGGTCGGCAGTCCACAGTTGTCAAGTTCTTTCGCAGTTGGCAGTTTGATGTTGGTTTGTTCTGCAGCAGGGCTCAGTTCCTGGATTAGCAGCACGTATTCTTCCTTTGTCTTCTTTTGGTCCGTGGAATCTGAAGTCAAAGGAGACAGGTAGTAGCCAATGAACTACTTACCTTTAAGGTGTCTACACCCTCTAGTGACTACTTCCTGTGGGAAGAGGCACCACCCTAGCCCTGATCGGAGGTTTTCTCACCGTCTCAAGATGGTGGAATTTCAGGAGAGGGTTTCACCTCACCTGCCCTGCCCTAGGGGTGGTGCAGGCTAGGGGTGACCATCTTCCACATCTAATTTTCCTCCCTTTCCTCCACAAAAAGTGGAGCAGGAAAGGGGGCTTGGCCTCCCCCACTATCTGGGGGTCCCTGGGTTGGATTTCAAAGGTGGCATTGCCTTTGAGGCTTTTCACCCGGGAAGACCATCCTGTCTTGGAGGAGGTGTGAAACACCCACGCCAAGAGCAGGTATTGTTTCTGTCTTCTGGGAGTGCTGGATCTCACCTCATGAGGTCAGAAACATATCTGGTGGTGGCAGGCTAGGTTTCAGGGGACCCACTAAAAAGGTGTGTGAATTTATTAACGAATCCAATACTGGCATCAGTGAGGATTTATTAAAACAAGATGTTTGGTGCCAAACATCTTAGAAATCAGTGTAGTCATCATGGAGCTAGGATCCTCGTGCTGTTGAATATCCAGCCCATGTATTCGTTCTGGCTTCCCTGTTCACTTACAACGTCACTGAATGGACTGGACTTTGATTGTAGGGACATATCTGCTCCTGCTGATATGCCCACACATAAGATATAGAGCACCCTGCCTTAGGGCTACAGGCCTGCAGAAGGGGTGGATTACCTATATCTTATGCAGTGTAGGGGTGGCATCGTACACAGGGCTGTGTGCCATGTTGACTCTTCAGATTTTCCTGCACAAAGACACGCAGCCTGCAGTGGCAAAGATTGTAGTCTTGGGGAGCGGGACCTGGGTTGGCAGAACCAGTGCTGCAGCCCCAGAGGAACCTCTTCAGTACCAATGCCCTAAGTACCAGGGGTACCATTCAATAGGGACTTACAGTGGTAGCTGAAGTTATGCCAATCATGATACAGTGTTTTGGGAAAGAGATTTGGCACTAACGAGCTAGTTAGCAGGGACCCAGTGCACGTACAGTTCAAAATTACACCAGAACTTAAGACTTTTAAGTTTTATATATCCCGTACAGTTCGAAATTACATCATGCAAAAAGTGGGGCTAACCATGCAAAAAGAGGCACTTTCCTACATCTCCACTTTCAGTTTGGGGAGATATGTGTTGAAGCTGTCATCATTAGGGGGGTCTCCCCCCAACGTTTCACCTTTTGCCTCCCCTTTTTAGCTGTATCTTTTTGTTGGACTTAGGACTCTGGTCACTTTACCACTGCTAATCAGTGCTAAAGTGCAGGCGCTTCTCCCCTCCTAAAATATGGTAACACTGCCGTATACCTGATTGGCATATTTAGTTTACTATAAGTCCCTTGTAAAGTGGTATCCCATACCATATACCCTGGGTGTATACTCTAAATGCTACTAGTGGGCCTGTAGCACTGGTTGTGACACTCACATAAGTAGCCTTTTAAACCTGTCTCAGGCCTGCCATTGCAGGGCCTGTGTGTGCAGTTTACTGCAATTCAACTGGGCATTTAAACCTCTTGCCAAGCCTTAAAATCCCCTCTTATTACACATAAGTCACCCCGAGGTAAGCCCTAAGTGACCCTAAGGGCAGAGTGCTGTGTAATTAAAAGGCAGGACATGTACTTCTAAGTTTTATATATCCTAGTAGTGACAAACAGCTAAATTAGTTTTTCACTACTGTAAGGCCTACTCCTACCTTAGGCCAGCATTGGGAATTCCCTTATACACTTTAAGTGCCAATGCCTGATAAGAAAGGAGTAGCCCCATCATGTTTCCTATGGTTGGAATAGTAATGATAAATCCTCTTTAATGGTAAGGCTGAATTTAATACTACTATTTTTAAAATGCCACTTTCAGTAAGTGGATATTTTTCTGTTTTTTACTTTTATCTGTGTGTCTGCAGCCTGTCTCCAATCCACATCTGGCCAGGGTGACAGCTGCACTTCTGTGCATACTCTCTAGATAGCCACAAAAACAGGAAAGGTCAGGTGCGCCAGGGGGTACATCTCCATTCATCTACATACTGATAGCCTTCCTGAGCTAAGAGAGGGAGAGGTGGTTCACATTTACATCTGAATGGGCTGTGTCCTGCTGTCACAGAAAGGGCTAATCTATGCCCCACTGGTAGTCTGGAGCCAGGACTGGGCTGAAAGGGACACTTGTGCACTTCTGAAGGCCCCTTTGAAGTCAACCCTACATTAAAGGCATTTTGGGTACACGTATGAGGGCTCTGGCCCTATCAAAGTAGTACACTACTGGACCTGCAGGAAACTCTGCTGGAGTAAAGGCTGCTGCGCTAGGAGTATTGCCACTCTGCTGTGCCTGACTGTTCCCAGGAACTGCTGCCCTGCTGTGCTGTTTTGTCCTGCTACCTGCTGACTTCTGCCCTGCAAAAAGGACATAGAAACACCTCAGAGTGACTCGAAGGGCTTGCTGGCTTGCCCCCTGTTCTCCCCCGAGGTCTTACGGCCATCAAAGACCTCGCACCAGCCAAGCCTGCCTTCCTTTTATTGAAACAATCACGCTGGCTGATTGCTGTGGGCTCAGCGCGCTGTGGGTTTCCCCTGCCAGAATTGAAGCCATCCTTGTAAGTGAAATCCTCTTGTGCCCCTAGCTGACTGGTGCCCTGAAATCACCTCCGACCTGCTGTGGTTGCAGAGTGAGGATTGAGCCCCAGCACCTGGCTGCCAGGGTGACGAAACTGTGAGGAGATACCACCAACATTGTCATCACTCCAGCTGAACCGCGCTGGTGCCTGGGACTCCACAGCAGGAGTGCCGCGTCAAAAACAGTTTCCCCTGCAGCCCGAAGATATAGTGATTTAAGGAGGGCAGTCAGCTCCTACTGTGTTGTGCTAACTGCGGTTCTGTGTTTGGGAGAAAATTAGGCTCGAGCGGGCTCAAGAACCTTACCACGCTCCCAGTAACTCCCCATCCCGGTATTGGTGGCAGCCACAACAGGACAGGGCTGCGCTCCCCGCAACTGCCCCCTTGCATACTTTGTGTTAATACCTTCAGACCAACACCAAATGATCCCTGTGGCATTCCGCACAGCATTGATATCAGCCCCGCTCCTACTGCAACCTTCTTGGTCGGACCGTAATCCTCTCAAGAGGAGAGCACTGGCTTGTGGCAGAGTTGGACCCGACGGTCATGAGTAGTCTTGCTGCACTCCACGAAGCCGGGGACAACCGGAGTTCCCTTCCCTAGTGGAGTGTGCCTGCTTGTCCGCTTTAACCACCGGACCCAAGTGGCCCTGATAGCAGTTTTTTGCGCTCCTTGCGGTTAACAGACCTGTACTTTTAGAAACTGGTAACCAAGTACCCGAACGCATTGTAAGACTCATCAGGAGCTACAGTAAAGGCTCTAAAACGAGCCCTGCTGAATTCAAAGCACTCCTTTTTCCTGTATACTGTTAAAATCAATACCTCTGAAGCTATTGACTGGGTTTTTATTGTTTTGGTCTTATTTTTACCATAGAAATAACTTTTATTTTTCTACAACTATGTGGAGTCCTTTTGTAGTGTTTTCAGTTATTTACTGTGTGTTGCACAAATACTTTACACATTGCCTCTTAAGTCAAGCCTGCCTGCTCTGCACCAAGCTACCAGAGGGTGAGCAGAGGTTATCTTTGGTGTGTAACTTACTTGCCTTGACTAGAGTGGTGGGTTCTTCCTGGCTTAGGTGCATACCCTAGCCAACCATAAGCCCCACTTCTAACACTTCCGGAGCAGTGGACGGTCTCTTCCAGTGCCATCTTCTCTCATCATCCTGACCCTGCATGTGTGAGTGTCGCACCATGTCTCTGGTCTCCAAGAAGGACGAATGTTCAGCAGACTTGGAAGACAGACAGTTTCACGTAGGTAGATGTTCTCCCCATGTGGGTTTACACGTAAAGTTACAAAATTTTGTCAACATACTGCCTGACTCCCCAGTTAATAACAAATGGCTATCCTGTGGACTGTTCAAAAATGTGAGTTATACTGGCAACAAAATCAATGGATGAAGGAGACTGACACATGGCCACTGTTGGGGCGGAAAAGTCCCCTTCATGGTAAGAATATCTGGATCCTTGGTACTGATCATTTAGTGATGGGCGAACAAGGATCATGTATGCGCACCATGACGTAGGCCTGTCTCAGGGATTGAGGTCTTGTCTGACCAGCAGTGGTGCACAAAGCATTACCCTGGTAATGGTAAAGGGCTACTGCCCTTACCAAGATTTAAGTAGCATGAGCAAGGTGGTGGTAGCACACCATTTTTTGTGAGAAGTTATCAATAAAGTGAACAGGTCTTTTCACCTGTGTAACTAGTCCACTCATGTAAAGGTACTCTGCTGTGTTCCCAGCTCGCCCTTGGCCTATATCATGTTAGCGTGTAGCACTGTGAAGCATTGCATGTGCATTCTGTGATGTATGTGTGCCTGTGTACAGTACATGGAAGCCTGTGTGTTCCATATTAGAAGCCCAGGGCCTCAGAGAGGCATTTGAAGGTGCAGGAGCAATCCCCAGCATATTTGTGGATTGCCTGCATTCCTGAGAGCTAGCTGTGTTGGACACACACTGGAGAAAGGCAGAGCCTGGCTTCCTTGTGCACTTCAAAAGTGTTCTTTGAGTCTGCAAATATCACTCGTCAGTGACACTGGGGCACATCTCAGAGAGGAGATGGGGCTAATAAGGGAATTATAAAGAATGGGACTGGGTACCCTAATAACATACCAATAGGCATATATCAGTGACGCTGACATCCAGGTGTGATCCTCTAGTCACTCTGGTGGCTTGTGCACGGGGCTATCAAGTTTAGAGTCACTACTGCTGTGACAGACTGCTTTCTGGACAAAGGACAGAACAGAGAAGTGGTCGCTTCAAAGTGGACAACCCGCACATCATGAAATTCAAAGACTCAGATACTAAATCACATCTTGGTATGGAACTGGATTTATAAAATGGGGAGTTTGAGCCTCCCAAAATGGTCAAACTAGAAATGTACATCAGCATGGAGAAGCTTAGCATGACTTCAAACTGTTGTGACCAGGACTTGGGGGCTGAGGTCTTCCAGTCTCCCAAATGCATGAAGGAACATTGCCCAGGAAAATCAAAACCTTTCGCCCTGGAGCACCAGCATCTGCCTGCTTCCCAAGACCAGAGGATTCTTTAAGAAGCAGGAGAGTAGCTGGAAGGAGCGAGGTCCAGTGGGGATTTTGTTGAGTGAATTCCTGAAGCACAGTGTGAGAATATGGGTCCTCATTGAGGACCATTGCACCAATTAGGCAGTCCACCCAAGCGCTGTAGATTGCAACCCTATTGCCAGGCGGGAGTTGTGGTGATGATAAGGGACCTCACCATGGTATAGTGCTGTGGCAAGAAGTGGGCTGTTGCCCATCAGTGTTGAGACCCAAAAGAGGCACCACATGATGTGTGCAATTGTGAACTCCTGTTGTCGGTTGGGGGCCATGGTGAAGATAAGGGCTGTCGCCCTGGCACAGAGGTATGGCAAGTAGCGGGCCACGCCAGTGCAGTGTTATGACCTGAAGGGGTTGTCACCCAGAGTGCACTGATCGCAACCCCATATGCCAGATGGGGGCCATGGTGAAGATAAGGGCCGTAGCCCTGGTACAGTACTGTGACAAGAAAGAGGACCATCACCTTCGTGCAATGTTGTGACCCGAACTGGCCATCTCCTGAAGTGCCCTGATCATGACCACCTTTGCCAGGAGGGGGCCATGGTGAAAAAAAGGGTGTGTCATCCTAGAGCAGCATGACTAGAGCAGTGTGGTGGGTTGTGAGGAGAAGAGCACCACTTCTATCTCAAGGACCCAGGAGTACCCAAGACCGACCACTGGACTCAGGAGGACTTACCACATGATTGAATGAGTTCCATGGGCACCTGCTGCCTCATCCATATTTCTGTTTACCACCAGGCTTTTGACTTATGCCTGGGTCTGCCACACTGCAGCTGCAAGTGAGAGTGGGTGAGACTGATTGCCAGGCCATCGAGCCTCTGGGAGAACTTGCTCTCGCAGTGCTAATGCGTGAGGGAAGTGCTGGCTGTGAATGTATATGCACCCCAAAGGCTGCAGAAAAGAATTCTGGAGAATTTAGGACCTATTCTCTTAAAAATGCACAGCAACTTCCATGTTTTGGGAGGGGACTTTAACGAGGTCCTTGTTAGAAATGGGGGGTCTGTAGTTAGCAATGGTTTGCACCTTTGTCCAAGTAGGGACCCTGGCTTCCAGTCAGGGTAAGGGAGTTATGCCCTTATACAACCCCCGCTCACCCCCTTGGTAGCTTGGCACGAGCAGGCAGGCTTATCTCAGAGGCAGTGTGTAAAGCATTTGTGCACACATACAGTAATACAGTGAAAACACTACAAATAGACACCACACCAGTTTAGAAACATAAGTAATCTTTATCTAAGCCAAACAAGAACAGAATAACAAAAATCCAACATACAATAATCGAAATATGCACTTTGCAAGAATAACCTTAAAAATGCAGGTCCTTGAAGTCGGTAGCTCTGTCCTGTGCTACAGCAGGGCTGAAAACAACCAAATCCAACAGTTTCAGTCAACCGCGTTGGTGCGGACCAGTGTCGGTGTCAGAAGCCTTCTAAACAGTACCTTTGGTTCCCGGCCCACAGCGTCGGTGCAGCCCGTCATGGTTGCGGCATGAAGTGGAGCAGTGCGGCATGCGGTGCCCTCAGGTCATGGTGCAGTCAGTGGCTCGTGACAGTCATCCATTGGCGTCGGGGAGATCAGGCGGCGGTGCGCAGTGGGGCGGTGCTCATTGTGGTGCTGACAGGTCACGGTGCAGGCGGCGGTGCTGGTCAGGGGAGTTGGCATCGGTGGGCCCAGACTGCGGTGTGGGACTGGACAGTTCGTCGTGTGACTTACGAGCGGTGCCCCCAAACCACGGTACAGACTGCAGCGGTGATGTCAACTTGCAGCAGCAGTGGCGGTGAGACCAGGGTGGCGGACTGAACTGAGGCGGTGCGGTGCCCACAGGTCGCAGTGCAAGCAGCAGCTCGGTGGCGGCAGTCATCATTGTCGGTGAGTCCGGGGTTGCGGTGCAAAGTGCAGCGGTGCCCTCTGCGGTGTCTTCCAATCACGGAGACGGCAGCAGTGTCGGTGACTGCGTCGGACTGCGGTTTCCCTCTGTGGCAACTGGAACGCACGGTCCCAGCGGTGGTACCCAGAGGAAGGCAAAGTCTTTGCTGTTCCTGAGACTTCTTGAACAGGGGGCAAGCTCTATTTCAAGCCCTTGGAGACACTCAGCAGAAAAAGTTACAGAGAGTGGAGTCCAGTCCTTTCTCTGCCCAAGACAGAAGCAGCTACTGCAGGCCACCACAGCAAAGTGGTAGTCTCTCCTCACAGCTTTCCCAGCTCTTCTTCTTGGCAGGTTCCTTGATCCAAGTGAGTTCTAAAGTTCTGGGGTCTGGGCCCTAATATTTATACTGCATTTCTCTTTGTTCTCTAGTGGCAGAAAGGCCCTGTGCTCAGTCCAAACCAGTTCTGTCCTCTCTGGTCCAGCTTCCTGGCAGGAGGTGGAGACAGCATTGTGTAAGGCAGACCAGGTCTGTTCAGGTGCAAGGAAATCTCCTCCCACTACTCTAAATGCAGCCCAGGTCTATTCAGCCCAGCCCTGACTCATCCAGGAAAGGCAGGACATACCTCTACCCCCCCAGTGGCTGTCTGAAGAGAATGAACATCCCCAGCCCCTGTTACTCCAAAGCCAGACAGTCAATCCACAAACCAGCAAAGGCACATAGGATGGCTAAGCAAGAAAATACCCACTTTCTAAAAGTGGTATTTTCAAACACACAATATAGAAATTCTTTTTCTCAAAGATGCATTTTTATATTCTGAGTTCAGGCACACCATACTCTATCGTTCTACCTTGTCCCAATGGGAAGTTATACTTATAAGATGTTATAAATAAACTCTCATTCTATCTTATGGGACAGATAGCATTTCAATAGTGAAATAAGAAATACACTGTATTTCACTATCAGGACATGTCACACACACAAGTACATGTCCTACTTTTCACATACACTGCACCCTGCCCACAGGGGTACCTTGGGCATTCCTTTAGGGGTGACTCACATGTAATGCAAGGGAAGGTTAGGGCTTGGCAAGTGGGTGCACTTGCCAAGTCAACATGGCAATAAAAACTGCACGCAGACACTGCAGTGGCAGGTCTGAGATACCTTACAGGGCTACTTCTCTGGGTGGCACAAACACTACTGCAGGCCCAGTTAGTAGCATTTGATTTACAGGCCCTAGCACTCTAATGCACTTTACTAGGGACTTAACAGTCAAGCAAACATGCCAATCATGGAAACACCAATCCACAACAAAATTTACATGGAGAGCTTATTCACTTTAGCACTGAATAGAGGTGGTAAAGTGCCCAGAGTCCAAAAACAGGGTCAAACATAGGAGGCCAAGAAGCAAAAAGTCTGGGGATAAACCCGCTGAATAAGTCAGGTCTAACACAACCCCCTCCCAGCCTAAAGCCAGGGTAGACTAATCAATACCTTGATGGACTTCCCTGCTTTGGGTGATAGAACACAGACCTGGCTGAAAATAGTGGGGGCACGTTCTGGTTCTACGCCTTGCTGAATCCAGTTGGATCCCTCTGTCCATACTCTCAGGGCCCAACAAGCTAACCCATGGAGAACACTTCTCCTCACCTGTGGACACCATCTGTGTAGCGCCTAAACTCACTTTGCTCACTGATGTGTCCCAGTAGGCAGACAGCACCCACATGGCCCACACAGTGGCTTGGCCTAGTCCACCCTCGGGGTGTGACTTCCATCCCCCCCAGGGGCAACTCTGTCCACTAGGACAGGAAGCCACAGTGGCCACTGACAGTTGTCAGTGACAAGACCCAGGCCTTATGCCTCTCAGGGCTCTCCAACCTCTGTGGTCAGAGAGTGGAGGGCGGTAGCCCCTGGTTTCTGGCAACCATTGTCCACTCTCCCTCCTGCCAGGTCAGGGATGGTATCCTGACACTGGCCCACCAGCCCAGGGTCTGTACCCGGCAGCTGGACTGGGGTGGGCTCTCCCACAGCCAGTCCTCCTCCCTGGGGCTCTGCACTCTCCCACATGGAGCGGTACCCCCAGGCTCCAGAGTTGCCAGGGCACCTGTGACAGGTGTTTCGCACAATTATCCCACCAGTTCAGGTGTGCTATTCTGCAAATGGTATCCCAGCCTAGGGTCTGTACCCTTAGGCTGGGTAGGGGTCATGGGGTGAGGCTGCCCTCTCCCCGCCCCCCATACTGGGGCCCTGCATCCGCCTCCCTGGAGCGGTGCCCCCAGAAGACAAACTGGTAGGGGCACTGTTAGCAGTCGCCCCTTCCTCCAGGTCAGGGGGGGACACCCTGAACCTGGCCCTGCAACCCAGGGTCTGCACCCTTAGTCTGGACCTGTGCCTGGCAACCCAGGATTCTGGGGGAGTACACCAACCCCCCAAAAGGAAACACACTCCTCAGGACTTGTGCAAGAGTCTGCCTGGAGCAGGTCTCCAGCCTCCTGTTCATCTGACAGAGCATGAAGACCCCCCCAGGCCAGAAGTGGCCTCACCAAAGTCAGTCCAGGGGTGCTCTGACCTCAGAGCTGGCAACCCCTGACCCACTGGTCCTTCCACTGGGGACTCACCCCTCTCTCTGGACTCATGCACCTCCCAACTGGAGAGGTGCTGCCAGACACCAGCACTGGTGGGACGCTTGTTACAGCCACCCCCACCAGCTCACCTCACACCTTGGGATCCCCCCCAGGAATGACCTCCCGTTACAGACCAGGCCCTCCCTGGTGTTCGCTCATGGAACCAACCAGGCCTTAAGACTGGGTTTCAGGCACCTGGGACACAGCCCACTCCCACTCCTTCTCCTCTGAGACAGGACATGGGACCATACAACCCTCCCACTATTCTGGGACCTATCTGGGCTATGTACCAAACAGAAGGGACAGAGGGGCAAGTTTAAAGAGGTCCAGCATACATTCCCCACAGAGACAGTAAGCAAAGAGGGTATGAAGTTCCTCAGGGTCTGAGTAGAAGAACGTGGGAGTGCAGGTGGAAGTGACACCAAGGATTGGTCGTCTCACCTGGAGTAAAAAACAAGGGGAATTCCTTGTAGGAACTAGGGCTCTCACACACCTAGCAAGCTAGGTGTCATGCTTCATCATATGAGCCTGCCCTCGTCAGGTCGGCGCTGCAATACCTGACGGGCACCCAGTACGGGGCTCTTTGGCGGGGGTCTTTTGTTCCTGCCGTTGGGTGCAGTGGGGGTGAGGGGCCTAGTGTGTGTAGATGTGCAGTGCGTGGATTAAAACAGGTCAGTTAGTCCTAGTAGTGTTTTATTCTGCGAGGTAAACTGCCTGAGTAAAAACAGGGAGAGTGGCAGTGAACTAGATAAAAGGTTTCTAGCTGTATATGCTCTACTCTCTAAAGGTCAACATGTTTCGTGCTCTATGCGTCAGGAGGATCAAGGCACTTCATCAGGACCAAAATAACTATCTACACGACATGATAAGCGAAAAGCCTACATACCATGTTATCAGGTGGGGACCCAAAGCTGCTGACTAAGGTTGCCTGTAACGGAGTCCGGCGGTCATTATGGACAACAATGCGTGTCCCACACTCGGTGAACGCTCGTTTCCTGCCGCCAGAACCGGGACCATCCGGCAACCTTAGTCAGCAGCTTTGGGTCCCCACCTGATAACATGGTATGTAGGCTTTTCGCTTATCATGTCGTGTAGATAGTTATTTTGGTCCTGATGAAGTGCCTTGATCCTCCTGACGCATAGAGCACGAAACATGTTGACCTTTAGAGAGTAGAGCATATACAGCTAGAAACCTTTTATCTAGTTCACTGCCACTCTCCCTATTTTTACTCAGGCAGTTTACCTCCCAGAATAAAACACTACTAGGACTAACTGACCTGTTTTAATCCATGCACTGCACATCTACACACACTAGGCCCCTCACCCCCACTGCACCCAACGGCAGGAACAAAAGACCCCCGCCAAAGAGCCCCGTACTGGGTGCCCGTCAGGTATTGCAGCGCCGACCTGACGAGGGGCAGGCTCATATGATGAAGCATGACACCTAGCTTGCTAGGTGTGTGAGAGCCCTAGTTCCTACAAGGGAATTCCCCTTGTTTTTTACTCCAGGTGAGACGACCAATCCTTGGTGTCACTTCCACCTGCACTCCCACGTTCTTCTACTCAGACCCTGAGGAACTTCATACCCTCTTTGCTACCTATCTGGGCTACCACAACCCTCCCCTACCTCACTTGGTTGGGGAAAACCTGAGCCACCTTCTTCAGGGTCACCCCCAGATGCTTCTTCAGACCCTCGGGAATCCATCAAAAGGTCTGCCTCTGGTGCGAACTCCCTGGGGTCAAAGAACTCACACTCCACCAGGTGTTGGCATAGCTCTGGAAAACAGGGACTTAAAATATGCTCTCCAACAATTGAATCACACAGCCTCACACAGGTGTTAACCAAGCTAATCTTCGAAGGAGACATTTTCGCTTTGCATCAGTGTCCTGCCAGTAGCTGGTATTACATTTGTTGAGCGAGTAATAAGATCATAAAGAAAGGTTACTCAAGACACTAGAAGTACTCCGTAATTTTGAATTTTTTGTGTGTATTTTGCAAGCATATTGGCAAATTTTGCATTTTCCTTGATATGGGTTAAGAAAAAGCAAATATCTAAAATATACAGCATTTTGATCCAATGCTTTTGTGCTGCTCCATAATGACAATGTGGTAATTCATGTATAAAGCAAATTTTAAAAAAATCTGCTGTGCGTGAGTTTGGCAAATACCTGGCAGTAACGTATTTTCCCTCACCTATGGCACATGAATAAAAAAGATTGATTCCCAACAGACGTCTGGTGTGACTCACCAACATGTCTCCAGCGTGTGGGACTTCCATTTTGACTGCATGCGCAGTGGCCTGTGGTGCAAACGCACCCCTGTGCATGTTTACATTTACAAGAAACTGCATTCATGCTGAAGAAAGTGAATCAGTCATGAAGCAAAATATCATCCCACTCTCCCAACCGGTGGGGAATGGGGATGCCAAGAAACGCCCCCCGTGTATGGAAAACAGCAGCAGTGTGGGAGGAGATGTGGGAGAAGAAGTGGAGAACAGATTGGAACCCTGATACAACGTGACTGCCCTTTTCTTCACTTTCTTGTTTGGTGCAATGAACACTGTCCACCTTCTTCCCATCTGTAAAACAGCAAAATAACTTGTGATGATCCTCGAACGCAGCTCAGATTATCGAGGGATTTGTGGAAGGCTGCAGCAGTTTCTTGTTTATTTGCAGAGTCTTATAAACGCAGTAACAGCACTGGTCTGCTCCTCTGATGGAGCCAGTTAGTAGACACTGGCCCTGCTGGTCAGTGGTCTTTCTGGACCATGTGCACAGCGCACAGAGAAAGGAAACACTTGGAGGACAATTGGAAATAAGGGGTGGAGAAAGGGAACAAGGTAAGATGGATGAGATGCATAGGGAAGCACAATAAAGATAAGGGGCCTGATTCACAAAGGTAGCTTACACTTATGAGCAAGGTAACCCTTTTGAGTAAGTTTACTACTTTTCAGTATTCACACACTGCTCCTTTGTAGTAACTGGCGCTTTTGTAGAAACTTACATTTTTGTAGCAATTCCGGCACTACACATGGCCAACCATTGGTACTGCAACACATTTCCATAGAAAATAATATAGGCCAAGCCTTAACGTAAAGTAAAACTCCATAGGAAATAATGTTAAATTAAATTAAAAGATTTAACACAGTAGTACATATAAATAAATATAAATTACTAAATTAATGCTAAAAATATATAATAAATACAATGTATATATATATATATAGAGATATATACATATATATATATATATTTATATATAATTAAACCAATATGTACTATTTTTTATTTATTCTACTTTAAATGCCCCCCCCCATGTAGTGACAGTGTAATTGTGACATTGTTTATGTAATTTCTGAAAATGAGACCCAAGTTCGGGCTCTGTCACTGTCATCACAGTTTTTTCATCTCAAAGGGTACCTACTATGTAGTAGAAACTGCTTTGAAGGAAATAGGCTTCCAGTCTAGTAGAATTCCCAAGCAGCAAGCTGTCTATGGCTGAGGTGAATCAGTAAATGCCCCTGCCACCTAAGTCGATAGGCAACCCTACCAACAGCTTTGAAGGACCCCCAAAGAAAATTAAAAATGTACATTGTCACTCCAACAAATAGTTATCTCAATGTCTTTTGATGCTATGACTCAGCTCCTTTAAATGGCTATCTTATTTGGAAAATCCAGTCTCGGTTAATCTCACTCCTTAGTTACTTGTCACACTCAGAGAAAAGATTATTATTTTATAACTAAGCTCTTACTTGGGTTTGATGAGTGTTAGAATGTTTTTCCATCTAATCCTCTGGAAATTTAGAAAAGCTAAATTTTGATACATGTTAAGAAGTTATGCAGATAATATTCATATCACAAGTTAAAGTTATAATATAGATATATCTTTATGGTATTTATGTATTTAATTTGAAATGTTATATAGGGCGCATGGATTAATAGGTGTTAGAGTGATTTACAGAGAAAAGTTGGCTCTATCAAAATGGAGGGAATTGTAACAATCGTCGAGGCATAGATACAGACAATTTGGGAAAAGGGTAAAAAGTGAGAAGAAAGAACAATGACAGTCATCAGAGTGAGGTGGAGGTATAAAAACACCTCATGTAGACAAGTTAACACTGGTTTTCGAGACTGTGTGAATGAGTATGTTTTGAGTGTTTTTTCTGAAAGCAGGAAGCAGAGTTAGAGTTCTTAATTTGAGGGATGGGGTAGAGAGTTCATTGCAGATGTGGTACAATTTCACTTTACAAGAGCTTTTAAAAGACCCTAACCAAGCAAGCTACTACTGTATCTTCAACACCTGATAATGACATCACTGTGTAGACTGAAGGTCACATCTTAACCTTTTAACTTCCACTCTCCACTCTCCCATCTCCTGTTCTCCTGTTTTGAGTTCCCAATAAAGCCCAAAACAAGTCCTGTGTCATTACTTGGAGATATATTTATCTGCCGTTTGATTCGAGATTAAAAGTGGATCTATGTACTACAGTCTTCTGTTTTTCCAATCTTTATTCAGTATCCTATCATTCATGAATTACATTTTCATAATTCTTGCATGTATCTTCACCTTATAGTATCATTTTAGTGGTGATTCGGGCAAGAGTGATGAGTTGTAGAAAGAAACAAGCTGCAATAGAAACATAGGGGTCATGTAAAGGGAACAGGTAGGAAGAGGGGATCAGTAAAGAGGTGAGATACATAAATAGTGAGATAAATTCAGAGATTAGGTAGTAAGGGGTAGTTAGAAAGAGAGAAAGGAGGTGGGGTATAATTAGATGAGGGAGTGAGTGAGATGTGAGCTAAAGAGATGTAGTAGACAGAGGGGTAAAGGTCAGAGGCATGGTAGAGAAGGCCAAATAAAGATAAAGGTGAGGTATAAAGAGATAGGACAGAGATATAGAGGTGACGTGAAGAGAGATGTGGTTTAGGGAGAGGTGAGGTACAATAAAGAGGGATGCAGGGGTGTGAGATAGGAAAGCGGTGAGGTGCAGAGAGTCCAGTGTGGGTAGAGAGAACATAGGATTCACCTGATTAAGATTGCTTAGTTAGTTCATCCCAGGACAATTGCAATGCTATGACTGATACATTGAATAGAAAATCACTCTCATTAATGAATCTATAGCTGATTCTAAGTTCTCCTCATAGTTGTTGAATGTTTGTCTGCCTAAACATCTTTCTTCTGATTGTAACATTTTATCATCTTAGATTCTGCTCTCTAAAATATCCTTGAAAGCTGCTTTAGCAAACCTTATATTCGAGGCAACTTCTGATCAATGTCTGTTGTCCTCCATCAAGGAAATAGTCCAAGTAATTTGTGAGCCTCTGAAAACAAATCATAAATTCCTGAACAATTTAAAGAATCTAAAAGAGGACAGCTGTCAACTTCTTGAAAAAAACAAGCACTAATTCCTCTGAACGTTCAAGGTTTTGACCTACCTCCCTTAGACAGGTTGGTCCAAACACCAGGAAAGTCATGTGACCAATGAACTCCACAGATTCTGTGAGAACACAGGAGTCTGTTGTGCCCCAACCACAGGGTAGAGACGGTACTGATAGACGCTTTTGACGATCTCATGGAGAAAGTGGACTTTAGTGGAGTCGACGCTCTGATTTTATATGATTATCACTGTATTTGAGGCTTCAACCACCTCCTCTGTCTCAACAGGCTGCCACTTGTGGGTGGTGTTGACATTGCATTTGTCTGGTTTTGTTCTTTCTTGACAAACCACTAAGGGGCAGATTTACAAGGAACTGATACATCTAGATAGATGCGTCAGTTTCCTTGCGTCAGCGCCGAATGTCCTTGCACCACTATGGATGCGCTGTATTTACAATACAGTGCTCCATGGCGCAAGGATTAACATATGCGTCAGAAATTCTGACGCATCTGTTGGCGCAAAAGTGACGCATTGCTGGAGTTGCTCATGAAAGTGACGCAACTCCAGCAACGCGCCACAATAGATGGGTGAGTCCCATTCAAAAAGCCCTGCGTCATTCCTTACGCCTGGTCTGAGCAGGCGTAGGGATTTTGACGCAGTGAAGGAGTAGAGTGACGCAGTGAAATCTTGTAGATTTCACTGCGTCAGTTCTACATGGCTTTTTGCGTGGGAACGCCCACCCTGCATACATTATACCTGACGCAGGTATAATGTGACACAAGGCTTTACAGCGTGACGCATCTCCCTAGATGCGTCACGTTGTAAATGGGCCGCAACATTTACGCCGCAGCTGCATCACAAAAGTGACGCAACGGCGGTGCAAAAGTCACGCAAGGGGCTTGTAAATCTGCTCCTAAGTGTCTATCTCCCTTTGCTTCTGAGTTTTATCCATTGCACAGAGAAGTTCCACAAGGCTCTGCTCTATGTCCATGCCTTTTCAAGATTTTATGGGGCCCTTGCCAAAACTAGTCCATTAGTTTGACTTTATTTTCCACTTTTTACCAATGGCACATAGTCTGCTATCTGCCTTAATGGTTCTCTTGTCAGCTGCATTGTTTCAGACGAGTCTATTCGAAGTGGAGGAGTGGATGAATAGAAACTGACTCAAACTAAATGCAAGCAAAACCAAAATTCATCTTCTCTCCTACATTCCTAGGTGCACCCTAAGTTCAGTGTCTGCTCTTTTTCTGTTCATCCCCGGGTTTTTAAAACCATGGATAGGTGGCAGGCGTTTTTCAGGTCTGGCTCCCTCTCTGTGGAAAAAGCCACCTTTAGCACTAGGGCCATTTCTTCTCACTTGGCTTTCTTCAGCTCTGTTGAGACCTATCTGTTTTCTAACTAGACCTGCAGTCTCTCTCTTGTTCAACAGATGTGCTCACTTTCTCCCATGTAGCGTCTAGAGTGCTACGGCTGTTTTGAGCACTTTAAAAGAGACATAATTTAATAGGGAAAAGGCAAATGTCGCCAAAAGGCAAATGTTTACCACAGACCAACGAGACAATTAACATAAGAAGCCAGGGTAGGTAATACATCTGATCACTCTGACCTTATTGACTCAGGGCAAGTGAAAAACACCTTAGTTGGAAGGAACTAAGAAAATAGCATTTATCTCAGTAGGACAGCATCGTCGATTTTTGTGTGTGCGTTTAATAAAACCACTGCTGGAAAGTAGTTTCATCGCCAGTGCCGCCCCCTCCCTCTGACTCGGTCTTTGAACACATTTAATCACCGACAAAGCAAGAAGGCAGTCGGGCTTTTAATAACAAGGAACATTATTGCTGTGGCTGGCACCACAGCACCACCTGCCAGGGGTCTGGTGAGACGAAAAAAACACAGCGTGTTTTCATGACTCCTTTTCATCTGAGCGATAATAATCGTTGTGCAGAAGAATATCAAAGCCCTTTGAAACCGAGTGATGTTGTATGATCACATCTTTATAATTGGGACTCATTTCAACTCCGGTAAGAGCTTGGAAGGTCGAACACCGCTCGCCAGGAATGTGATGTTGGGTTTACAAGGCGGCTGGACCCCAAAAATCAGGCGACAGACCGACCCCTCCAGCAAAATCGACTGAGAATGTAAGACTGTTACTTTTTGATGGCATTCCACTCGAGCCAGGCACATTCTTTGACAAGTAAAACATAGGTTAGCATGTACATAGCGTGCACACTGCTTCCCATGCTGAAGTCAAAATGAGTTAAAGTCATGTAGGAAAGTTATCAGACTCCGAAGAACGAGCACATTACCTGGCGAGCGAGATGGAAATTATATATATATATATATATATATATAGATATATAGATATATATATATATATATATATATATATATATATATAGATATATATATATATATATATATATATATAGATATATATATATATATATATATATATAGATATATATTCACACTATTTTTAGGTGTTGAAATAAGATAAGAACTAACATTTATAAACAAAAAAGACCTTGAAATTTTCCAGTTACTGTTTACAAAACTAACTATAAATTTCGCCCCGTCATACACTGCTTATGACCTCACAAATTTAATCACTAATGGCAAGTTTAAATGACATTGTTGATAACATCACTCATGACACCTCAAGTAACGTAATTGACGACATAACTGACGATATTATCCAGTCATATGTGACACCGTCCTATAGGGCTTTTGGACTTGAAATAATTCAAGGCGCTACACCTGCGTCCAATTTTCTATCACCAGTCAAGTGATAATGAACATAACCTTTGACCAGGTGCTTGGCACATAGCATATCTGTCAAGACACCCACATTTAGTGAATGTTACTCTCTTTTTATTGGTATTCACTTACCTAACAAACAGAATGCCACCAAAGGTCGCATTTCTGAACCTTGAACATTCTTCAAAAAAAAGCTTGCACTCCATTCACCTTAATGAGATCACCTTCTTAAATGCTTCATATGACTTGCAACTTTAAGTCAAGAATTTGACAAGTATGGGTTTGCCACTGATAAGACACCTTCTGTCAGTCCCTATGGACAACCCTGCGTAGTTTGCTAAAATTCACTGCACACATTCCTGAGATGATGAGCACAATGGCATATAACCAGAGAATCATGCTTACAACTCCAGAATGACCACATTCTACATTATTAAGCAATCTGCAATGCCTTAAACTATTCAGTGAACATTTCGAAATAAACATCCACACATCATAAACATCCTTGTCATTTAGAATTTGTCTCTAGAACTGATCTACAACTCCTTAACATGGAAACATGCCCAGACATCCACTCATGGATAATCTGTTGTTAACAGAGGTTTTGGCCTAACTCACAGATTTTTTGCAACAGGCTTTAGCTTTAAGGTATAACTTACTTTTAAACACACCTCTGCAACCCACAAGTTTGTGCTCACTCTTTGCTTGTTTCACATGCAGTATTACTTTGCACCACAAACGTTAGTGATTTGTAAACGGTGCATCATGTAACTTTCAATATGCACAACCACACTTGCCACCAGGGCTTATATTATATCCATGGCATGCGTGCACAAGTGTTCACATGGTAACTCTATGCTGTGTAAGACTATGGTGTTAACATATTTGTCATTGAGATGTCATCAGTGATGTCATCAATGATGCATCTGTCATGTTATGAGGAAATATGGGGGGTCATGCGCAGTGCACGGTAGGGCACAAGTAATAGGCAGCACAGTATAGTTTAACTTGTGAATTTCAGTGTTCTTTTGTTTTTTAACCATTTGTAGTTTGACTGAATATATATATATATATACAACATTTTTTTCACTTAGTAAAACTAAAGGTTATGGTGATGTCATCAGTGAGGTCACTGACCATGTAATGAGTGATGCAATATGTGAGGTCATAATCATTGCGGGGTGTAAGTTATAGTTAGCTCAGGTGACTATAATTGCTGAATTTCTATGGTTTTGTATGTATGAAATCTGAGCCTAACTATAACGTCCCTGTAACCTTTGTTTTTTTCAGTGAATTTCTAAGGTTTTTTAAATTCTATTTCCTAACTATAACGTCTCTATAACCTTTGGTTTTTTAAAGTGAATTTCTAAGGTTTTTTAATGTTATTTCCTAACTATAATGCTGATGTAACGTTTGGTTTTTTATAGGTTCGTGAGTGTCTTAGTGGATCTTAGTGGATCTGGAGTGGGTGTGTGAGTGGCTGTATGGGTGAGTGAGTGGCTGTGTGAGTGTCTCTATGGATAAGACAAGAAAGAAGCCACTATGCACAGACACTGAAGATCAGATTCCACTCCAATAGATTAGCAACGCATTGACATTCAGTAAGGAATTCAGATTATTTTTCAATGTGGAATAAGGGAGGGAGCACACTTAGTTTGTGTTAGCTAAGTCAAAGAAATTAGAATTATTTGTGATTTACAGAAGTGCAGAATCAGCTGAGGCACCTGCTATGTGTGCATTTGTAACTGCTTCCCATTGACGTTTAATTTGTGTGTTATGAGCATCAGGGCCATAATGGAAGCAGATTTTTTCCAAGAAGAGTCCACTGTTTCTTCATAAATGTGTACGTAGCTGTAGTACTTTCTACTACTTAATTAGTAACTGCTACTGTGTTGTGTAAATACCTAGCCCATACACTATACCACAGGTGCATTTACAGACCAGGAGGTAATGTCTGCAGTGACCTTATGTGCATGATTTTTTTAAAGAATTGTTTTTTACATTTGTGTGACCTTCTTGAAATTTGCAGAATCTGCTGTTTTTAAAAAAAAGTTATTTTTATATTCACAAATCCTTCTCAAGCTGTTCTGGTACGTACTTTCCGGTACTGTTGGAACTTCAAGACACCAGCGTGATTTTTCTAACACTTTAAATGATATGTAGACATTTTAAAATTTGCATTTTCTTCTTTCTATACTGCCCAGAGGAAGAGTTTTATAATTCCCATTTCACGTAAGTTTAATTTTAGAAATTGCAGATCTGCACTTTACTTTTTTCAAATGTTGGGTGATCCATTGGTGTGTTATTCATTAGCGTCATTCCTCTGGGCTGCATTGAAGAAAAGGGAAGCTGAGACACGTTATGAAATCTGCTCTTAGAGGTTCTTCTATTCATTTTTTAAGATTTGCTAATTAAGTAACTTTAATGATTGGTTTTAGGGATGAGATAGCTTTTTAATAATGCAAGATGATTTTTAAAGATATTTATTGCTAGTTCTCATTGTTGGTTGATAAATGATATTGTATCTGAGTTTTAATATGAATTTTCTTGTTACTGTACTTTATATTCTTTGAAATATAGCAAAAAAGGAAATAGACTGACTGACTGAGGTAAGTGGATTACTAATAATATGTATTAATGTATCTAGACATAAGTGATTTAAAGTTATGCAAGTGTTTTAACAGATATTTCAGTATTCGCGGTAACATTGCAACATCTCTGCAAATCCCATGTGACACGTAAATAAAGGAATATGATTGGTTGAAATAGTTTTCATGTTTATGCAGAGGAAGTACCCTTCCACTTTTTTTTACTTCTGTCTGTAGCTGTGTTGGTTGACACCTATTACTGAAGTAGTTTGTTCATTTTCATTTTCTGGCATATTTGCAGCTTGAAAAATGGCAGCTTCCTCCAGCTCAAGTCAGGCTCCAGATCTAGAGGACCAGTCTTCATTCACGTAAGAGGAGCAGCTTCCCAAGAGAAAGGAGAGCTTTGCGGGCAGTTTTTTACAATCCCTTCTCGAGAGAAAAAAAGGAGTAGCACGGGTGTGAAGTGCAAAGTCTGCAAAAAAAAGTTATCAAGAGGTACGAGCAAGAAGTACAGCAATGGAACCACCTCAATGCTCAAACATTTGCAAACCATACATCCACTGGATTTGTTTAGAGTAGAAAAGTTAAAAGAGGCATGTTGGAAATGGCCCTTTTTGCAGGGTGATCCCCAAACATTTTGCTTCTTCCTCCTATTTTCTCCTGACCTGTGTTTGTTGACTATAGGACTCTGGGCACATTACCACTGCTGATCAGTGCTAAAGTGCATATGCCCTCTGTGTAAATTGTTATTGTGATTGGTTATCCATGATTGGCATATTTGTTTTACCAGTAGGTCCCTAGTAAAGTGCACTCAGTGTGCCAGGGCTGGTAAATCAAATGCTACTAGTGGGCAAGCAGCACTGATTGTGCCACCCACATGAGAAGCCCTGAAAAGATATCTCAGGCCTGCCACCGCGGTGCGTGTGTGCAGTTTATTAACTGCCATGTCGATTTGGCAAGTGCACCCACTTGCCAGGCCCTACCCTTCCCTTTTCTTACACATAGGACACCCCTATGGTAGGACCATGGTATCCCCCTGGGCAGGGTGCAGTGTATGTGAAAGGTAGGACATGTACTGGTGTGTGTAACATGTCCTGATAGTGAAATGCTGCCAATTTCATTTTTCAGTCTTGAAAGGCTATCTTGCTCCATAGGACAGAATGGGGAATGCTTTGTAACATTTTACAAGCATATCTTCCCATAGGGATAAGATTGAAAAATGGAGTTTGGTATCCCTGAACTCAGGATTTAATAACATCTTTTAGGAAAGATGGTTTTTAAATTATGTGTTGCTGTCTGGCTTTGGAGTAACAGGGGCTGGGGAGGTGCAGTGGCTCCAGGAGTCTGGATGAGTCAGCACTAGGCTGAATAGGCCTGATCTGCATTTGGAGTGGTGGGAGGAATAGCACATGTGCCTGAATAGGGTTGTGCCTGCCTTCCACAATGCTGGCTCCACCCCCTGTGGTGTGTCTGGAGCCAAGGCTCACACTGACAATGGATGTTGTTGTGCACTTGCAGAGTACCCCCAGAACTGGTTTGAACTGGGTTGAGAGCCCCTTGCACAAAGAGAACAAAGACATTCTGGGGTATAGGTATCAGACCCAAAACCCCAGACTTTAGATCATTCCTGGAATTCAACAGGAACCTTTGGCAAGGAGAAGAGCTGGAGAGACTGAGGAGAAGTACTGCCCTTGCTGTGTGTCTGGGGTTGGCCTGCAGTTGCTGTTTCTGCCAAGGAAAGGAGAAGGACTTTGCTCTGTGCTGCGTCCCCTGCTTGAAGGAGATATCCAAGGGCCTGAAGTGAGCTGTCCTCCTGTTCTGAAGTCTCAGGGACACAAAGACCTCACCCCCAGCTCCCCTGAACTCTGCTGCTGTGAGTTTTGACCTGCCAAGAGGTGCCTGTGCCAGTTTTGGGTCTCTGGAGGTTGTTGCTGCTGTTTGGGAGCTGGAAGCAAGAAGAAACTCAAAGAGCTACAGAAATCGACGCATCGCTCTTCTTGCGGCTGTTTTCCAGATGCATCTCCACGGCGCAAGTAGAATTTCCATGCATCGCCGCGCCGCTGCAGAAACCGCCTGACGCCGCTGCAAGAATCGGCGCATCGAGGGATCGCGGCTGAAGAGGACTGACGCAGTGCCGCTCGACGCCGCCGCTTCGATCGCCGACGCATCCCGGATTTCCACTCAGCATACCTGTGCGGCACGCTTTCCCAATGCATCACCTGCGAACCGGAACCGTCATGAAGAATTGACGCATCACTCCCCATACAGACCGGTTTCGACGCAACTCGTCCTCTGAGTGTCGCAGAACTGTTGCATCGCCTCCCCAAGGTCTCAGGAGTGTCGCATCTCTTTGTTTTCCAACTCTGCGGCTGTTTGGCTTTTGGAACTTTAACGCATCTACAGGTACTTTGGTGAAAAGTCACGCATCCATAATTTTCTATGGTACAAGTTCTTGAAACTTTTTGAAAGTCATATTTTTAACTGTGTATATTGGATTTTTTGTCGTTTTGGTCTTGTTTACTTTAGATAAAGATACTTTATTTTTCTAAACTGGTGTGGTGTCCTTTTGTGGTGTTTTTACTGTGTTACTGTGAGAGTTGGAAGAAATACTTTACACATTGCCTTTGGGATAAGCATGTCTGCTCGTGCCAAGCTACCAAGGGGGTGAGCAGGGGTTATCTAAAGTGTGTATCCCCATTACCCTGACTAGAAGCAAGGGTCCCCATTTGGACAAAGGTACCTACCTCTGCCAACTAGAGACCCCCATTTCTAACAAGGCAGCATTAACACCTGCTGTAGGGTAGCTGGCTGCTGGAGATATATTGCCTGTGCCAGGAACCATTGCGATTCCAGCTGTTATACCAGACCTGGCTGATATGGGCACTTTTTGCCATAAATGTAATAAGGTGTCATCTGTAGGAGAGAAATCTTTTCCAGCAATCATTGAGGCAAAGAAGTGCCACCGATGTTGTTGATTTTGTCTCTGCTGATGAACCTGTTGCACAGATTTTCTGCATGTTCTTTTCTTTACTTTCAGTTTTATAGTTCCTGTTTTAGAAATCCAAATAAAGCCACAAAAAATAAAATAAAAATTGAAACATAAAAAAAGACTTGTTCCTAAAAAAGGCTCTTTTTAGAACTGCCTTATCTATAAATAGCTATAAAAATCTGGAAAGAACTATATGTTTTTGTTGGCATGTCATTGTAAACACTTGTTGGTATATGTCTATATATGTGTTAGTTTAAATGGGTGTTTGAGTCATTGTTTATGGGTGAGTGAGAGGTTACACGAGGGGCTGTAAGGCTCAGTGAGTGGGTGTGTGACTGAGTGCATGGGTGGGTGAGTGAGTGTGTGAGTGGCTGTATAGACAAGTGAGTGGGTTTGTGAGTGCCTGTATGGGTGAGTGAGTAGGTGTGTGAGTGGCTATATGGTTGAGTGAGTGACTGTGTGAGTAGTTGTATGAGTGAGTGAGTGAGTGACCATGTTAGTGGCTCTATGGCTAATTGAGTGTGTATGTCAGTATGTGTATTGGTGAGTAGGAGGGTGCATGAGTGGCTGTGTAGGTCAGTGGCTACACGAGTGACTGTATCAGTGAGTGAGTCAGTGTGAATGTCTGTATAGGTGAGTAAGCAACTCCGTGAGTGATTGTATGAGCGACTGAGTGAGAGTGTGACTGGCTGAATGGGTCTGTGAGTGGGTATGACAGTGTGTGTATTGGTGAATGAGAGGGTGCATGAGTGTCTGTATGGGTGAGTGACTCTGTGAGGGATTGTATGAGTGACTGAGGGACTATGAGACTGGCTGTATGGCTGAGTGAGTGGGTGTATGGGGGGTGAGTGATTATGTGAGGGCTTGTATGGGTGAGTGAGTGGGTATATGAGTGGTTGTATGAGTGAGTGGGTACCAGTGACTGTATGGGTGAGTGAGTGGGTAGATACATGAACTGATATATATGTTAGTGAGTGGGTGTCTGAGTGGCTGTATAAGTGAGTGAAAGAATGCATGAATGGCGGCATGGGTAAGTGAGTGAGTATGTGAGTGGCTGTAAGCATGAGTGAGTGAGTTGATGAGTGGTTGAGTGCGTCTGTCACTGGATGTGTCAGTAGCTGTATGGTGGAGTGAGTGAGTGGCTGTATGATAGTTGCATGGGTAAATGAGTGCAGGTGTTAGTACTTATATGAGTGAGTAGATATCTGAGTTTCTGTATGGGTTTGTGGGTTGGTGTGTGAGTGGCTGCATTGGTGATTGAGTTACTGTGTGTGTGCCTTTATGGGTGACTTAGTGGGTATGTAAGTGGCTGTATCAGTGAGTGGATGTGTGAGGGGTTGTATGGGTGAGTGACAGGATGTGTGAGTGGTTGTATGGGTGACTGAGTAGGTGTATGGGTGAGTGAGATGGTATATGAGTAGCTGTATGAGTGAGTGGCTCCATGAGTGGCTGTATGGATAAGTGAGTAGGTGTGAGTTGGCTGTATGGCTAAATGAGTGGGTGTGTGAGTGGGTGTATGGGTGGGTGAGTGACTGTGAGTGTCTGTATGAGTGCGTGAGTGGGTGTGTGAGTAGTTGTATGGGTGACTGAGTGGGTGCGTGAGTGACTGTATGGGTGAGTGAAAGGGTGCATGAGTGGGTGGATGGCTGAGTGGCTGCATGAATGGCTGTGTGGGTGAGTGAGTCAGTGTGTGAGTAGCTATATGGTTGATTAACTGTGTGAGTGGTTATATGAGTGAGTGACTGTGTTAATGGCTGTATGGCTAATTGAGTGTGTATGTCAGTGTGTGTATTGGTGAGTGAGAGGGTGCATGAGTGGCTGTATAGGTCAGTGGCTCCATGAGTGACTGTATGGGTGAGTGAGTCAGTGTGAATGTCTGAATGGGTAAGTAAGTGTCTGTGTGAGTGATTGTATTAGCGACTGAGTGAGAGTGTGGCTGGCTGAATGGGTCTGTGAGTGGGTATGTCAGTGTGTATATTGGTGGGTGAGAGGGTGCATGAGTGGCTGTGTGGGTGAGTGAGTCAGTGTGTGAGTAGCTATATGGTTGATTAACTGTGTGAGTGGTTATATGAGTGAGTGACTGTGTTAATGGCTGTATGGCTAATTGAGTGTGTATGTCAGTGTGTGTATTGGTGAGTGAGAGGGTGCATGAGTGGCTGTATAGGTCAGTGGCTCCATGAGTGACTGTATGGGTGAGTGAGTCAGTGTGAATGTCTGAATGGGTAAGTAAGTGTCTGTGTGAGTGATTGTATTAGCGACTGAGTGAGAGTGTGGCTGGCTGAATGGGTCTGTGAGTGGGTATGTCAGTGTGTATATTGGTGGGTGAGAGGGTGCATGAGTGGCTGTTTGGGCCAGTGGCTGTATGAGTGACTGTATGGGTGAGTGAGTTGGTGTGTGTGTTTGTATGGGTGAGTGACTCTGTGAGTGATTGTCAGAGTGACTAAGGGACTGGTTGACTGGCTGTATGGCTGAGTGAGTGGGTCCATCAGTGGGTGTGTGGGTAAGTGAGTGACTGTCTGAGTGCTTATAGGGGTGAGTGAGTGGGTATGTGAGTGGTTGTATGAGTGAATGAGTGGGTGTATGAGTGGCTGTATGGGTGAGTCAGTGGATGCATTAGTAGAGAATGGGTGAGTGAGTGGGTGTGTTAGTGACTGGGTGAGTGAGTGAGTAGATGCATGAACTGCTATATAGGTGAGTGAGTGGGCATCTCAGTGGCTGTATGAGTGAGTGAAAGGATACATGAATGGATGTATGGGTGAGTAAGTGAGTGTGTGAGTGCCTGTATGCATTAGTGAGTGAGTGGATGAGTGGTTGAGTGGGTCTGTCACTGGATGTATCTGTATCTATATGGGCAAGTGAGTGATTGCTGTATGATGGTTGCATGGGTGAATGAGTGCATGTGTTAGTACTTGTATGAGTAAGTGAGTAGATATCTGAGTTTCTGAATGAGTGAGTGAGTGGGTGTGCGTACCTGTATAGGCGAGTAGAAGGTAGTGTGAGTGCCTGCATGAGTGAGTGGGTACATGAGTGGTATATGGGTACATGAGTGGGTACATTAGTGGTGTGTGTGTGTATAATACTGGTGGCAAAAGTGAAACTTTGAGTCCCCCTCCTGTTTTTTTGCTCTGCCTCTAAGTCTTCTTGGTAAACTCCTCTTTGAAGCTTAACGTCCTTCCGTCCTTCTCCTTGACTTTAAAATACAGTTTCTGTTTTACAATCCACAGGTCTTCTAGTCGCCTGCACGAACAAAAGGCGAAAGCTGAGCTCAACACTCCTGCTTAACTACCGGACCAGTCCAGACAGGCACCCAAGAGTGATGGACATTACCGATGAGAGTACAGATGCACCACCTAACTTTGTTAAAACTAAAAGAAAAATGATACTGTATTGCAATCTTATTTGGAGACATGGGTGGGTTCACTCATCCATAATTTGATTGTTTCCATCCTAGAACACAGAACATTTAATATCTGATAACTTGGGTCTTGGGGGCAGAAGGACTGTTTCCAATGCCATTAACTGTACTGTGCCATACTCATCATTCCTTTGTTTCCTTCCACAACAGATTGATGACTATGATGTGCTGCTCATTGCCCAGATGAATGTTGTCCGTAGTGTTTGTCTTTGTCAAACATGTGTCCAAAACCCCTTTACCATCCATTCATCAAACCCCTAGCCCTCTTCCCACGGGCTGTAGGATTTATTGAGGTGTGGCTTAATTTGATCCATCAATGGATCACACACTTGTGGGGCGGATGATGTGAAAGCAACACCAACTCACTGCAGAATCTTCTAAGCAATGCCAAAACTGGCCCACTTGAGTCCACTTCTTTTTTCAAATGATTCTTTAGGGATCCGGGCTCAGTTATATTTAGGGGCCGATTCAGATTCGGGCCGGAAATCTCCCCGACCGAGCCGGACCCGGAGATATTTCCGACCGAATCGGACCCTAGCAGCCCGACCGAACGAGTACGATGCGCACGTATGCTATCGGACTCGATTCGGTCGGACTCCCATTGAAGTCAATGGGAGCCAGTCGTACGACGCGTACACGGGCTCCCATTGACTCAATGGGCACAACGCGAACAAGGGCGCCCCCTACAGCGTGTTCGCGTCGATGCGGGTCGCGCCGTACATGCACTTGTAGGGGGGAACCATGGGTCCCCCCTGTGTGCGACTCGCATGCCTACGCTTCCAGGGGGGTCCGACACGGACCCCCAAAGTGTGGCTCCGACAGCTCCTTGGAGCCAGACTGTGCGAGTCGGTCGGAGCGGTCGAGGTGCGCATCGTACTTACCCAGCCGGGGAACGTCTCCATTGCGCGGTACGAGTCGTCCCCGTGCGAGTCGGTCGGAGCGGTCGGGTCCTGCAAACGAGTCGGTCGGAGATTTCGCGAGCGCACGCATCGTACTCGCTCGCCCGGACGCACGTATGAATCGGTCGGGAAATAGGGCTCCGAATCGGATCCGGTTAAGCCAAATCCGATTCGGTGCCCTACCGGCCGAGATCGGAATCGACCCCTTAGTCTGAACCAGTAGTGTAAAAGAAAAGCCTTTTCAGCGAGTATTTGATTCTGAAGGTTAAACTCCAGTCGGATTTTATGCTGAGTCGTTGACATGGAAAACAAATCAAATTTTTGTACAGATTACATTGTGCTATATTCAGTCATTGGCTAATGTAGGGGAAAATCTTCAAAGCCATATGAAAGAGCTGATAGAAATTTTGCTCTTATCACCTCTATGAGAAGGAGTGATGATGGTCCAGACAGCTTTCTGAATTAGGGCCTCATTACGATCCAACCGGCATCATGCCGGAAACAGGACTGCCCGACAAGGAGTCAGCGGTTCTGCTTCACAAATTATGATGTGATCACCTTCACGGCAGTCGGAAAGTGTATATTTCCTATTGCGGCTTGTGCTACGGCCCACAGCACAAGGTGCAATAGGAAATATACACTTTTTAAACATCTATGCACCGTGTGGCAGGCACCATGTGGTGCCTGCCACACGATGCATGGATGTTTAGGGGGGCGCCACAGGTGCCTTCCAGGGTTAATAGCTGAGGGCCACATGGGCCCTGCTAGGGCCCCATAAGACCCTTTCTGCCAGCCTTTTCATGGCGGAAGAACCAACATGAAAAGGCTGTCAGAAACGTGCATCATAATCCCACGGCGGTGCCTGAGTTGGCACTGCCTCCATTTTGGGGATTACCATCCACCCTCCGCCCCAGCGGGCTCCTTGAGCCTGTCAGAGGTGGAGTGGATTCCCCACACAGGCATCGGTTGGACTGCCTGTATCATAATACAGCGGTCGGACCGATGCCTCAGATGTTGGCCGTAACGCCATCGGCAAGATGTCGGATGGCCTTCCGTCCAACATCGTAATAAGACCATAAGTTTTTAAAAGCATACAACAAGGCAAGACCGTGTTTTTTAAATGTGCTTTTAATGAGCCCCTTATTTGAATGAAGAATATTAAAAATAGGTAGGAATTAACCTCTTCACGGTTTTGTTTAATCTCACAGAATTTCTTTTTTGATGAAGTGACAAGCTATATAATCTTAGGGCCTGATTCACAGAACTAACTTACGTCAAAATCCTAAACTTACAACAATTTTGGTATTCACAGAATGAACTTACACATTTGGGTATTCACAGAATGAACTTACACATTTGGGTATTCACTGAATGAATTTACACATTTGGGTATTCACAGAATGAACTTACAACAATTTGGGTATTCACAGAATGAACTTACACATTTGGGTATTCACAGAATGAACTTACAACAATTTTGGTATTCACAGAATGAACTTACACATTTGGGTATTCATAGAATGAACTTACAACAATTTTGGTATTCACAGAATTAACTTACTCATTTTGGTATTCACAGAAGGCACTTACTCATCAATGAGTAAGTGCCTTCTGTGAATACCAAAATGTGTAAGTTACACAAAATGTGTAAGTTACACAAAATGTGTAAGTGTCTTCTGTGAATACCAAAATGAGTAAGTTTATTCTGTGAATACCAAAATGGTAGTAAGTTTAGGATTTTGTCGTAAGTTAGTTCTGTGAATCGGGCCCTCCGTCTTATTGATGTTAGCATCCAGTTTATTATCCGTGCAATAGGTCTGTAGATAACTTAAGAAATATTTAAGGCCTGACTGTGTTTGGTAAAGAAGCACTGTGTCATTTGTGCATTGCCTGTCTTGGAGTGACATGTTATTTAGCTTTGGTGAGCATGCACTGGTTGTCTGGAGAGCTATTCCCATATTGATGAAATACAAGTTAAAGAGCAATGGTGCCAGTATGAATATTTGTTTTACACCAGAATCTTGTCAGTGAGAACTGATTTGTTTCTTGCTTTTATTTTAACCCAATTATCAGTATACAATGGTCGAATGGCCTTAAGTAAATGAGTTGTTAAAGCTTGGACCAGAACAAGTGTCTTTTTATGGAATGAAAGGCCTTTCTAAACTCAACAAACCATGCATAGAGGTTCCATTGAATTGGTTCTGAAAATACAACAATGTTATATGTTCACATGCCTGGAGAGAAGCCTGTCTGAAACCATGGAATAATTTTGTTTTGTTACCCAAGCTGACAGTTCTTTAAGGAGTATACTATTATCAATGCACATCGAGAAGCACAATTAATCTGTATTTATCCAGCTTCCCTATTGTAGCTTTTTTATAGATTGGTTATAAAATTGAGCCCTTTCTGGATGTTGAGATAGACTCTTCAATGTAACAAATCACCTAATGCCTCAGTCTTAGAGGAGGGGTATATTTGAAAACTGCTGTGGGCAAGCCGTTTGGGCCAGGATGACCTCATGTCTGCTTGCCTTGATGATGTGAATTATTTTTTACATTTCAGCATATCTACAGTCTCAGTTGCAGCAGGGATATTGTTTGATACTAGGGCTGATGCAGTGTTTATTGCAGGTGTTCCACTTACATTGTAGGTTGACTCTGTGTATAATAACCTTTATATTGCATCCATGTTGATGAGTTAATGTTATCACTTGCAGTTTGAGGGGTGTGAACCATCAAAAACATTAACAAGATTCCAGAATTTCTTGATGTCCTGGATAATGATGCCTCATGAAGGGTCTGGTATTTGTAGCATCCTCCCCAGCCCGGGTACATGCAACGGATCATGCTTGGAGCTTGGTATTACACGTCTTTATTCCTCAGCATGTAACCATTAACTGAACATTCTACATCATGAATTCTATCACCCATACCCACGCACTTATTTCACTGTTCTACAGTGTCCGTCAGGGACCAAAGGGTCTCGTCATCTCTAACTCACATGACACTACATCTCCCCCTTTGTTAAATAAAAAGCCCACATAATACATGTATTGATCACAACTCCTCAAAAGGTCGTTTTGGTGCTCGAACCAATCGACCAGATCTGGTCATGTGAGGATGCAGAGATACCGGAGAAGTGTCCATGACTGGCACTGGTGACAGAGACATTGGTACAGTTGTTGGGCTTTACGGATTCTAAGGTGGATGAGTCTCACTTCTGACATTTGGAGTTTGTGAATGTCGAAGCAGGTGCTTGAAGTGCAAAGAATCTCACATAATGGACTTTCCAGGACTGCGAGCAGTCACCATGTGTCCTTTAGTAGTCACAACCCTCAGTGGGTCAGCATCAAAAGGAGCATTAGACTTGCTTTTCTGTTTCTGCCTGACAATAACTTGGTCTCCTCTTTTGAACACAGTGCTTCAAGTAAAGCGGCGTTGGTCCGCATTAGTCTTCAATTTGCGTTTGTGAGATGAACCAGTGGTGCGAAGTTTATCATTGTCAATAGATCTTTCAGTGGTCTATTTTGGCAATTTGGTTCGTATGGCTCTCCCAAACATTAATGTGGCAGGGCTTTCACCCCTGGTAGAATGGGGAGTTGACCTCTAAGCATGAAGGGTAGACTGAAGAACTGATTCGAGTTCAAGCTTTTCCAGGGCAGTGCGCTGAACAGTCTTCTTGAGACTGCTCATAAATCTCTTGACAACACCATTCACCTGTGGCCAGAGAGCTGTGCTTTTCTGATGCTTGAAATGTAGATGAGTGAGAAAATCTTTTAATGATCAAGTATTGAAAAGTGGGCCATTGTCATATTTCAAAATTGAAGGAACACCCCATTTTGCAAAAATACTTTCTAATCTCTCAATGATTCTGTCATAAGTAGTTGATGACAAATCTTCCACAAGGGGAAAACAGGAATATTCAGCAACAATTACTAGTAAACATGCCATGTCCTGTTACCCATGCACGTTGTTCCTTTGTAATCAGTTTAAAGAGGTTAGAAAGCATATGACCCTCTGTCAGTTATGATAATTGTCATGGATACCATGTAATGCACTAAGAGTGACACTACTGTTGTATTTTTTTATTGGTAAGCCTAATTAAAAAAACGATTTTCAAACAATTACTTGTAAATGATGTCCATTGTCAAGGGGTCCAAATAAATCAATTGCAATCTTCTCCCATGCATGTTTTGGAAGATCAGACATGCTTAACGGATGTGAGGTCGTTTTGGATGACAAGAAGTTGCACAAATGATATTCTCATAACTTCTTTTCAACTCTTTCGTCAAGACAAGGGAACCACACTCGGTCCCGTAGAGCTCATTTAGTAGCAACAACTCCAAGATGTCCCTCATGGGCCAGTTCAATCACTTGATATCTCAGACTCTCATGTATGACAATTCTTAACCCTCATAAGATGATGCCTTTTGGGGTAACTGAAAGTTCTTCCTGCACATTTTTGAATTTCTGGTATTCAAGGTAATAGTTCACTGATAGAATATCGATGCTAAAAACATCGATGGTAAAAATATCAACAAAAAAATATATAGATTGTAAAAATATCGACTCCCTATACAGGTAAGTACAAATAAATTGAATCAAAAATATCGAAGGTAAAAATATAGATGTAAGAAATATTGATTTAAAAATATAAATATTATATATTAAATATATAAAATATTAATATCTTTAACAAAATAAATTAAATTTAATATACAATTTAACTAAATATAAAAATTAAACTTAATTTAAAAAATATAAACACACAAACATAATAATATATACATATACATATATTTACTTTAAAATAATGTATTAACTATTATCTTTATTTAATTTTAATTTTTTAAATTATATAAAAATAAAATATATACATATATCAATAATTTAAAATTAAAAAAACAATCTATAATTATTTAAAACATTAAACTATTAAAACAAAATTAAAATGTACATTTCGCAAAACAATAAATACAACAGTAGGGAAAATGTTGGATAGCGAAATAATTAAATTTACTGTTCCAACTGCAATGAGTGCAACGGTATGGAAAGTGTTGGATAGCGGAGGGGTAATAAGTCCTATTCCCACTCCAAAGAGTGCAACAGTAGGGAAAGTGTTGGATAGCGGAGGGGTAAAATTTACTATTCCAACTCCATTGAGTGCAAAAGTAGGGTAAATGTTGGATAGTAGAAGAATTAAATTTACTATTCCAACTCTAGTGAGTGCAACAGTAGGGAAAGTGTTGGATAGCGGAGGGGTAAAAATTACTATTCCCACTCCAGTGAGTGCAACAGTAGGGAAAGTGTTGGATAGCGGAGGGGGAAAATTACTATTCCCACTCCAGTGAGTGCAACAGTAGGGAAAGTGTTAGATAGCAGAGGGGTAAAAATTACTATTCCCACTCGAAAGATTGCAACAGTAGGGAAAGTGCTGGATAGCGAAGGGGTAAAAATTACTATTCCCACTCCAGTGAGTGCAGCAGTAGGGAAAGTGTGAGATAACAGAGGGGTAAAAATTACTATTCCCACTCTAGTGATTGCAACAGTAGGGAAAGTGCAGGATAGCGAAGGGGTAAACATTACTATTCCCACTACAAAGAGTGCAACAGTAGGGAAAGTATTGGATAGCGGAGGGGTAAAAATTATTATTCCCACTCCAGTGAATGCAACAGTAGGGAAAGTATTGGATAGTGGAGGGGTAAAATTACTATTCCCACTCCAGTGAGTGCAACAGTAGGGAAAGTTCAGGATAGCGGAGGGGTCGAAATTACTATTCCCACTCCAGTGAGTGCAACAGTAGGGATAGTGCTGGATAGCAGAGGGGTAAAAATTACTATTCCCGCTCCAGTGAGTGCAACAGTAGGGAAAGTGCTGGATAGCGGAAGGGTAAAAAATACTATTCCCACTCCAGTGAGTGCAACAGTAGGGAAAGTATTGGAAAGCGGAGGGGTAAAAATTACAATTCCCACTCCAGTGATTGCAACAGTAGGGAAAGTGCTGGATAACGAAGGGGTAAACATTACTATTCCCACTCCAGTGAGTGCAGTAGTAGGGAAAGTGTTAGATAACAGAGGGGTAAAAATTACTATTCCCACTCTAGTGATTGCAACAGTAGGGAAAGTGCTGGATAGCGAAGGGGTTAACATTACTATTCCCACTACAAAGATTGCAACAGTAGGGAAAGTGTTGGATAGCGGAGTGGTAAAAATTACTAGTCCCACTCCAGTGAGTGCAAAAGTAGGGAAAGTATTGGATAGCGGAGGGGTAAAATTACTATTCCCACTCCAGTGATTGCAACAGTAGGGAAAGTGCTGGATGGCAAAGGGGCAAAATTACTATTCCCACTTCAAAGAGTGCAACAATAGGGAAAGTATTGGATAGCGGAGGGGTAAAAAATTTATTCCCACTCCAGTGAATGCAACAGTAGGGAAAGTATTGGATAGTGGAGGGGTAAAAATTACTATTCCCACTCCAGTGAGTGCAACAGTAGGGAAAGTTCAGGATAGCGGAGGGGTTGAAATTACTATTCCCACTCCAGTGAGTGCAACAGTAGGGAAAGTGCTGGATAGCAGAGGGGTAAAAATTACTATTCCCACTCCAGTGAGTGCAACAGTAGGGAAAGTGCTGGATAGCGGAAGGGTAAAAAATACTATTCCCACTCCAGTGAGTGCAACAGTAGGGAAAGTATTGGAAAGCGGAGGGGTAAAAATTACTATTCCCATTCCAGTGAGTGCAACAGTAGGGAAAATTTGGGATAGCGGAGGGGTAAAAATTATTATTCCCACTCCAGTGCGTGCAACAGTAGAGAAAGTATTGGATAGCAGAGAAACAAAAATTACTAATAACATTTAAACGATTAAAAAAAATTAAATAATCTTACAAATAAATAAACAATATTTTAAAAATATACAATTAAATATATTAAACATAT
This sequence comes from Calotriton arnoldi, assembly GCA_963921515.1. NCBI lineage: Eukaryota > Metazoa > Chordata > Amphibia > Caudata > Salamandridae > Calotriton > Calotriton arnoldi. The sequence continues at coordinate 336,861 of CAWUFW010001407.1, forward strand.
AAAAAGAACACATATCATAATGTTAATTACACATAACAAAAAGGTCCAAATATTATATAAATAAATTAATAAATACATTTATAAACCATATTTATTTAAAAGGAGCAAATATTCACAAACAAACAAATTATTTAAAACATAAATGTATTTATTGTATTTCCTACCCTACAGCACCACACCAATAAAACAAGACATCAGCATTTTTATTTAAATTTATTTCCATAATTAACATAATTAATAATGAATTCAAAATATATTATAATAAAAGAAATAATAAACATTCATTGAGTACACATTCTTTAACACTATAATATCCACAACACACACCTAAAATTAATTGCACAATTACCATAATTAATTACTAATTAATTAATTTAAATTAATTAACAAATAATTCATAATTCATCAATACAAAATAAATTACTTCCCACCCTTCACACCATTTACACCTATAAACACCACAACACACACCTAAAATTAATTACACAATTACCATAATTAATTACTAATTAATTAATTTAAATTAATTAACAACTAAGGGGCCGATTCCGATTCGGGCCGGAAATCTCTCCGACCGAGCCGGACTCGGAGAGATTTCTGACCGAATCGGACCCTAGCAGCCCGACCGAACGAGTATGATGCGCACGTATGCCATCGGACTCGATTCGGTCGGACTCCCATTGAAGTCAATGGGAGCCTGTCGTACAACGCGTACGCGGGCTCCCATTGACTCAATGGGTGCGAGGCGGACAAGGGCGCCCCCTACAGCGTGTACGCGGCGAAGCGACTCGCGCCATACACGCACAGGTAGGGGGGACCCATGGGTCCCCCCTGTGTGCGACTCGCGCGGCTACGCGTACAGGGGGGTCCAACACGGACCCCCAAAGTACGGCTCCGACTGCTCCTTCGAGCCAGACTGCGCGAGTCGGTCGGACTGCTTGCGGCGCGCATCGTACTTGCCCGGCCGGGGAACGTCTCCATTGCGCGGTGCGAGGCATGTCCGAGCGAGTCGGTCGGTGCGGTCGGCTTTCGCGTACGAGTCGGTCGGTGCGGTTGGGTCTCGCGAACGAGTCGGTCGGCGTTTTCGCATCGTACTCGCTCGCCCGGACGCACGTACGAATCGGTCGGGAAACAGGGCTCCGAATCGGATCCGGTAAAGCCGAATCCGATTCGGAGCCCTACCGGCCGAGATCGGAATCGGCCCCTAAGTATTAAACAATTATTAATAAATTAATTTACACGTTTAACACTATAACATCACAATTAAACAAATATTAATAACTAAAAAGTATTCAATACATTTTATATAATTAAATTACTTCCCACCCTATTCCCCTATAAACCCACAACCCGCTGCAGAACTAAAAACGCAAATTTCAAATTAAAAAAAATTAATAACTTCTATAAATAATCAATACATTTTATATAATTAAATTACTTCCCACCCAATTCCCCTATAAACGCACAACCCGCTACGGAACTAAAAACGCTAAATTCAATTAAAAAAAACGAATAACTACTATAAATAATCAATACATTTTATATAATTAAATTACTTCCCACCCTATTCCCCTATATACCCACAACCCGCTACTGAAACTAAAAACGCAAAATTAAATAAAAAAGAAATTAATAACTACTAAAATTTTAACACATATAATAAAAATACAAACAATTCTTATACAAAAAACAAACATCACACACATATAAAATATATACTAAAATACATAACATTAATAAAAAATCAATATTTTTAACAACTATGGGGCCCATTAGGATGGCGGGTGGAAGCACCACCGCCGTGCTGGCGGATGCAAAAAGCACCAGTTACCGTCCGCCCGCCACAGCACACACGCCCGCCCAATTAGGATGTGAAAAGTCAGCCAAACACCGCCCGTAAGCCAGCTACGCCCTCCACCATCAAAGTGCGCCCGTCCACGGAGCGGCGCGGCCTAATGGAGACACAACGCCCGACGAAATCACGTACCGCCCGGCGTACAAATTACGATGCCAGAACCAAACAGTTCCCCCGGCTAAGAGACACCGCACGTGAAAGCAAGGCGGAAAACCGAACGCACAGTACGGATAGCAAAGAGGCGGACCCCCCAAGCATGAATCCAGCACTGCAGGCCCTCCCCATGCTCTACCTGATGCAGCACCCAGGAGTCAACGCACCGCGGCGACGCAGGTAGGCAGACACACAACAGGGGCACGCAAACAGCGCACACAGTGCAAGGGCGGGAAAACTGTATATGGCCCCCCGACACCCCTCCGTGGACACGACACATCCACCACTGCACCCACACATGCGCACAACGCAGAGGCCAACGGCAGCGCAATGCATGCGCCGCACACAAACAACACAGGGTCACAACCAAACACCACACACACCAGCACCACCCAGAACGCACATGTCACGTGACAGCCCTGCCACAGTCATGTCCCCAACCGGCAATTCACTGTTGCCAACCTGACGTCACACAAGTGACCCGAACATGTCAGTGACGTCACGCCAAATTAGGACACACCCCTGTGTGCAAAACACGGCGAAGCACACAGCGGAGGCAACATCACCCAGCAGAATATGGACCCCATCGGGAAAAGGTACGCCAGTACCACACAGAAACTACCGATGCCACCCTGCACCCAATAACAAGACATGCAATACGTAACATCAAAGATACCGGGGACAGACAACAGGTGTGACCAATTATAACACAAGGCCTAACGTATAGCGGAAACGCAGCCTGATGCCCACACACGGGAGAGGAGACAGCACTGAATGACCTTCCATTCCCACTCTGAAACCACATCCCGACTAAACAAGCCTGAGACAACAGTCATTGCACCAAAAAAGCCCAACACAGGCATGCAGAGGGAAGCGGCCACAGGGCAGATAGCGCATAACACCAAAGAACATTCACAATGGAAAAAAGAAATGATAACACTCCCCCATGTGGTTCACATGCAAGTTATCTGGAAGGAGTCAGACACCACTGACCTTGACCATTCAGAGAAGCATGTGGGATGAGGGCCCGTGTCCTCCGCACAAGCCAACATAACACAAGTCCTGCCTCCCTACGACCATTACAGAATTCCCAGCAACGTCGGAGGTTGCACACTGCAGACTGCACAGACAGCCGGAGCATGCCACCACAGCGCCCTGCAGCACAATGGCACTTGCACCACACCTACCCAACTACGCCGGACAGATTAAGCTGTACAAACATAACCTGATACAGATATTGGGATGTGACAATCTGGCCTTGCTGAACGTAAGTTACCGACTAACTTACCGCATCGCATTATTCAGCTGCGTCATCCCCGTCTTCTACTGTCGGAGGTGTCCCTTCTACTATCCTGTGGATTTATGTCTCTCCAACCCGGCATGTCCAAGGGCGGACCTGCTACAACTATTCAACCCCTGGACGTCCACGACAGGGTCTGTTCAGCCTATGGGGGCATGGCGTATGTGGCGACTATCGGACCCACACTGCAATGGGACCACTGTGCCTCCACACGACGGATAATGGATTACAGTTACATCGAATGTCATCCAACATGTCCCATCATGCTCCTACAAGGGACAACTCACGACCAACACCTTGACAGCCACCATCCGCTACATTGGATGGCATCCATATCCACCACCAATGCCATGGAAGCCCTGCTGGAAGGTATTGCATACCTGACAACCTGTCAATTCGTCGGGCCCCGCCGCCATACCCCCAATTGAGCAATGATGTCCCACACCGTACCCATGCTTGGCTTCCGCACGGACTAGGCAGTTACCAGTACAACAACTATACCATACCACCTGCAACTGACACCACATCATCAACTACACTGCCATGACATCTGATATTTTCGAGACATGCACCCTGTTCCTCATCACATCCAGTAACTCTGCATGAACAGGGGGAGGCAGAGGCATGGGATTTGTGTATGGCAACCACATGCACAGAACTGCACGTACAACCATGCCATGATATGGATCCTGCGCCCATGAACATATGCACCGGTCAGTGGACAGTAATCGTCCTGCTGTAGTATGTGAGAGCTGTCACCTCACCTCCCTCTGAACGTCCGTGCCAGGACCTTTGCATGGACACCAAGTGCATCCACCAACAACATGAGCCCAGTGACTGTGACATGGCCAGTACCCACCACATCACAACAACAAGTGGGACGCCGTTGCATGCACGTAAGCCCATGCCCTGATGTCACCTCCACGCACGTGTGTATGAGTAACTATAGCAGCAAACCTGTAACATGGAACTGAGATGCACTGTGCCCATGATGACAAGCGGACTGGTAGGCTAAATGTATACTGTCTGTGTCAAAGTCAGCAGCACCTCAGTAAGTAGCAAATGTACATTAGCACAGCAACGGCTAAGCAGTTGTAACTCTGAAGCCCACATCCCACAGTCAACAACTAATCACATGTACCCCTACACCCTATGCTATGTGTACACATGCTGAGTATATCCTCCACATGCATTTCGCTGCCAGTAGTGTTCACTATACTGCATCACAGAGGACATAAGTCCCAATACATGGCTTGAAGCAAAAATGTGTCTGCTGATTCATTTCACAAGTACGAATGAGAGAGGATGAGAGTGTGTGAAGTACACGGCAGTCGTGAGATGACCATGTAGTCCACTGTCATTGGATGTCAACGCAAATGAGTAGCACAACTGTGGAAGACGCACATGTGTCATGTGAAGCGGGAGTTACGCATGGCTCAGGTGGGTGGGTGTGACGGGTAGGTGCGCACATGCAATGTTGAAACACGCTGTGTTGGGAGGACTCAGGAACAGTACATTGGCGCTCTCCTGGGAATCTGTAAAGACCACCTGTCTGGTGATGAATGTGAACTCGTGTGTGCACAACAGGCGGGCACACGATCAATGCTGCATCAAGTGTAGACGTCAGCCCACCCTCCGTGGACATGCTGGATACTGCTGTGCGTCTGCCAGGCCCTTGCCAAGGCACTCACATCCCCTGTCGACCTGGTGTATCCCCAACATTGTCCACTTGCACAGGCAATCCAGGGCACGGGATGGCAGTAGAGCATGGTGGGTGAGAGGTCATGGCGCGCTCCTCCTGGTCATATCACGCAGGCAACACATCCTCAATGTGTAGTATGGCACAAGTCAAATGGAAGTAGTGGGGGACGCACACATCACAAGCAGGAGTGACGTCACGGAAGGTGGCTCGCACCATCCCACCCATTGACAATACACCCACACACGTTACATGCCATTGCAACAGAGAAGCCAGCGCGTGCACAAGCAGCTCCAAGCTCGCCCCAGAGAGGCCAAAGAGTGAATGTGTGGGGCCATGAGCTCCAGTTGGACGCGGCCTGGCCCGCTAGGGCAGCTACAGCCTCTGTGTGTTGCAGGTGGTGTATCCGGACTGCGGAGCCTGTCATGCATTGTCAATGTTGCCCGTGTCTCGAGTCAGGGCACCACGCATGTGGACGGCGTCCCGCCACTTATTATACTGTGAGACAGACCACTTGTTCAACTGGACCCACACATACACTCCTTGGCCTCTCTGGGGCGAGCTTGGAGCTGCTTGTGCATGCGCTAGCTGCTCAGGTGCAAACGCATATTGGGGTGAGCGAGGGGATGCCATGAGGACAGTGCAAAAGATGACTGTTTGATTTTCAGCCAGTTTAAGGAATGACCCTGATGTGGTCGGAAAAAGACGTGTCTCGTGTGTATTGCAACTAGTAGATCAGCCGATGAACTTCCCATGTCTTGCATGTAGCCCCGCACCCAGCCCCGCCCACTCGACACATTAAAATGAGTACCAGCACCACATTCTACCCATTCGAAGCACTGACTGGGGGTGACAACCATTGGACAGTCTTGCGTAGTCCACCCACGCGTACATGTGGGCCCTCCATGATCCATGTCACCTGCGGCAAAGTGATGTCATGGGCAATGACGGTAGTGAGCAGAGCTGTCTGCCCCACGCACAGATGGTGCATCAGCTCAACAGACCCAGCACTGAGTGCAGCAGGGGTCACATGTGCAGGGGCAGTTGTGCCTGGTGTGAAGGCACATGCATATAGACAGCACATCGAGCAATGTGTAGCCTGCCCACATCTACTGTCCATTGTCAGGCGGACCTAGAAAAAGATCACAAGGCAACACATCTGTGTGGGTGTACCCACTGTGACCAACACTGCGCAACCATCAGCGTACTCGCCCTGTGCATGGCCCACCCCGCAACGAAGGTCACATTCAGTGCCACTATCTCTCACACACATCCCTATCACGAGTCATGGTGTGTCCAATCGACAGTGCAGAGTAAGCGCTCATCCGGGGGTCCTGAACAGGGAGACACATGTAACCCACTAGGCAGTCTGTGTCGGCACCTACTGGCATTGTGCAGTCAATGTGCAGGCCAGGCCTGCTGGGACTGAGAAGGGCAGCATGGCCCCAGCCTGACTTCCACATGACCAACAAGTGCACTGAGACCTGCATTGCCAATTGTCTGTGTCACTGGATGTCTGACATGAAGTTGCCATGTACCACCACTCGGGAGGGACAGACAGGTCAAAGCGCCCGAGAGCTCACATACCCATGCCACCTGCAGTCAGCATGGTGAGCAGTGCATGTTTGAACACCACAGGCTCTGACTCATAGTGCTGCGGAGCAACGACATGTGTGTCCCCCACATGCACACCCACACACACTGCAGTTGTCTCTCACACACAACTTTCGCAAGGAATAGCCATGTGCAGTGTGCGTGGAGCTCGGAATCCAGGTTCTCCAGCTCCTCGCTGGTGAGTGGACCTGGACATGTCCTCAGCGTCATCCACGTGTAGGTGGAGTGGTGGCAGCAGCAGGTGTTGTCGAGGGGTGCCAGGCTGCAGTGCCAGGTAGCTGTGGTTATGCCTGTCCCACTCACACACACATATAACCCCCTGGGGCAGTTTCAGTGGGTACAAGCTGCTGCAATTCGTGTACCATGTCTGGCAGCTTCAATTGCAGACGTTGGCCTGCTCCCAGCTGGCCATGGACGCCTACCTCCACAGTGGAACACGCAGGGTGCAACCGCGAGGGTCATTGGAGTTGGCCGTAAGGGCCTGGCCCATGGCGGGTACAGTCCGCTGATGCCATGTGCACCACACAGTATAATGTGCGCAATGCATCTGCAGGTGTGGCCATGATTTGCGTGTGGGTGCAGGTCCACAATGGACAGGGCCACAACATGCTGTGTGCATAGGCAGGGACGGCCAGTGCTCAGCCTCCACATGTCTGTTGGCACATCATCATGTACACATTGGCATGGGAGCATGGGATATGCATATGCACACACATGCCATCTTTCACTATGTACATCTGCCACTTGGCACGTGCAATGTTACGTGTCACTTGTGATGTGTAATTGCAAGCACACAGCCGTGTTGGCATGGGGCTGTCAATGTGTACACCTGTCAATGTTTCTGGAGGTGTGATCCGTACAGTGCTGTACATAGGGTGCAGTAGTGACATCAATGACTGTCTCATATCCCCTCGTGCCACAGGTCCCACTTGTTTTGGCCGCTCAGCCTGTGTCCATAGCGTTGTTGGTGTGTGCCCTACACACCCAGCCTCGGAAGTAGTGTGATGCACAGCAGCTAGTTATGTTGCCGTGGTGTTGCCGCTTGCCGAATATGCAGTCTGTTACCATCAGCATGCCTTACAAGTTATTGAGGCCTAGATCCCCATGTGCATGCTCATGGCAATGGGGTGTGTCACTGCCCATTGCTATTGGTAGGGGACCTGTGTAAGTGTATTGTGGCTGTGCTGTCCCTACTTGTCAGCTGTTCTGTCATTCAATTGCCTGCTCAGTCATTTATGTTTTGTGTATGTGAATATGCCATGTGGCGTGTTGCTTTGACATGTGTCCACTTCCATCTTTCCTAGGCGGAGACCAAACATTCATCGCCCCTACCAATTGCTGTCAGACATGGTGGATGTGGAGGTCATCCGCAAATATCGTCTGGACCGACCCACCCTGCATCGTCTATGTGCCTTGTTGGAACCCCACCTCCGTCCTCGCAGGGTGTATCCAACAGCATTCACCCCCACGGCTAAGGTGATGGCTGCACTGCATTTCTTCGCCACTGGGTCATTCCAGCACACAGTGGGCAGTGGAGGTGGGATGTCCCAACCCATGTTCAGCATGGTGCTCAGGGATGTACTGTCAGCCATGATGCTGTACAGGAACAGATACATCCGCTTCCCCAGGGCTCGTGAATTGGCGGCAGTGAAGGGTGCTTTCTATGCCCTTGGACGGATCCCCACGTCGTTGGTGCAATAGACTGCACCCATGTTGGCCTTGTTGCACCACAGGCCACTGAGCACCTCTACCGCAACCGGAAGCACACGCACTCCCTGAATGTGCAAGTGGTGTGCCTTGCGGACATGGTGATTTCACACGTGTGTGCGAAATTCCCAGGATCGGCCCATGGCGCGCACATCATGCGCAACAGCATCCTACCACGTCTGATGACCGATCTGCAACCGGACCGTGGCTGGATTGTTGGTGAGTATGTGGAGTAGTGTAGTGTGCTGGCTGTGCGATGCTGTCTTGTGTCCAGTTGGAATTGCAACGGTTCTCTGTGTCCCTCACACCCAGGTGACTCTGCTTACCCGAATGGGCCCTGGCTGCTCAGCCCATTATGACGTCCTGGGAGCCCAGCTGATGTCCGCTACAATGAGGCACATGGGAGGACCAGACGTGTGGTTGAGCGGACCTTTGGCCTCCTCAAGTCCAGGTTCAGATGCCTGGACCGCACCGAGGCGCACTGGCGTACTCCCACAGAAGGTGTGCCAGATAGTTGTGGCTTGCTGCATGCTGCACAATCTGGCTATCCGCAAGCAGATCCCCCTAATTGTGGATGACGGAGATCAATCAGGGCCCCAGCCTGCAGACCAGGACAGCTCAGTGAAGTGGACAGTGGAGAGGATGAAGCTGTGAATGTGCGTCAGCAGCTCATCGCCCGCTACTTCACTTGACGGTGAGTGTCCATGTACGACGGCTGATGTAGCTGTAGTTGTGCAGGTGTATGTGTGCTCTGTCATGGGGGCCTTTTGTTCACTGAGTGCTGTGTGTCAATGGTCCATGTCCAGGTTGGTATGCCACTGACAGTGGCTGTAGCATTGTGCCCTGTTGCTCTGTGAGATGTGTGTGCATTGCTTGTAGTTGGTGACAAGTACTGTGTGATGAGTGTGTGACACACTCATTGAATGTACTCTTGTTCTGTTTTTCACCCCTAGGTCCCTACAGCCTCTCCTGTCCCATCGACATACCACACAGCAGATGCATTTCTGCTCATGGTGGCGATTGCACATCGTGGAATAAACCCAGGACACATTAAGCCGATTGTGATCAAGGTGTATTTATTAACAGCGGTGACATGTGATTGTGTGCAAGGTGATGACAAATGTGGTGCATGCTGTGACAATGAGTTGACGGTCATGGCTGCGTGATGGTCAAGGTGTACCCATGGAGTTCTATGTCCACAGTCCAACAGACACATGCCATTCACATGGCAGTGTGGGGTAGGATCGTATTCCAAGTCAATGCAGTAGGTGGTCAAGGTGGCTGGCTGACTCACTGGCGTTTGGTGCGTGCGAAGTCCTCTCTGGACACCTGTTTCCTCTTCGGACGGCCCCTTCCACGTTTGGTAGGGGGTGTGTTGATGTTCCGCTGGTGGTGGTTGAGGAGTGCTCACTCGCTGTGGACGCAGGGGAACGCGATGCTGCACGAGCCTGCGCCACAGCAGGTGGTGGCGGAGGTGGTGTTGCTGGCCTTGCTTGTGCCCTCCCCCCCACCACCAGCTGGCCCATGAGGGCCGCGATTTGGCCCATATGGGCGTCCATGGACCTCAACACCACAAGGACCTCCCGCGTGTCGCTAGCCGACCTGGCCCATTCTCCTTGGGCCTCTTGATAGGCCCCAAGGACTCTGTCGATTTGCGGCAGGGCTTGGCTCCCAGGCACAGTTGGCGTTGGCCTGGCCCTGCTCCTCCTACCAGTACTGCTGCCACTGACCTGCCCACTAGCCACATTGCTCACCACGGTCCTCGCTCTGGCTCCCAGGGTGGAGCCCGACGGCCGTGCCGACCCTTGCGCAGGGGCTGTGGCGAGGGATGGCGTGGTGGTGGTGGTGGTTGCGGCGGTGGTGGTGGCCGCACCGGCCGTGGCAGCAGGGGTCTGTGACTGGTCAGCAGCCCTGGGTGATGGGTTGGTGGGCAGGAGGGGCCCTGGGGAGCGGTTGTGCCCTGCCACTCCAGATGGGCCTGCTGGGTGGTCCGTGTCCGGAGAGGTGTCCAGCTCCTCTACATCCGTGAGTCCGGGTCAGGGGCTTGCGGACTGGCTGTGCTGGCTGCTGTCACCCTCTCCAGCATCCAGCAGTTCGGCACCTGTGGGGAGAATGAGATGGGTCATTGTGTTGCACCTAGCAAAGTATGTATTGGTTGTCTGACATTCACAGTTCGTGCACTGTCGTGCACAGGTTTCCCAGTGGCGTGTGTGTGGATGTACGATGTGTGTATGCGTGGGCTAGGCAATGGGACTGTGTGATGTGGACATGTGGCATGGGACGGATTAGCAATGCCGATGGGTGTGTGTTGCTATGCTCCTACATTTTGTGGCTCGGGTGTATGCGTGCTCCAGGACCATAGACGATGTTGGGTTGAACAATGGTTTAGGGGAAGGATGGAACCCTTAGGTACGCTGATGCCAAAAGGGGTACAGCCCCTAAACGCTCTTGGGTTGAAATATGCTTTTGGGGTACATACTGTGGGTAATGGGTGCAGAACGTGACATGTGTTCTGGCAACATGACAGTGCATAGACAAAGGTGTGTGTCTGTCTCACATGCCCGGAATATCTGCTGACTGTTATCATTCATGGACATCACATTGGTAGCATTGTTGTGAGTTCGTGCTTGTTGTGTGCCACACGACGTATTGCAGATGGGCCAAATCCTTTGTGTGCGTGCTGCCCTGGTACATGTGCATCAGTGCTGTGCTCTTGGGGTGTTGACTATATTATGTGTGTTGTTACTCGCAGTGTGACGTGCGCTTCAGTCACTGCAGGCACTTGATTTGTCATGGGCAGGTATCTTTGCATAACTACTGTATGAGGGCCAGCTGTTCGGATGACATAACTTTCATGACACTGTGGCTGAGAGATGAGATGGATGATATGTTGAATGTGCATTGTGTGCCTGTGTGTTTCATGGGTCCAGTTGTCTTTGTGTGCAATATTGTGGTTCCAAGCTGTTACTTCTAGTACGGTCTGTCTTACGTGGGCGTTGTTGTACGATGTGTGGGTGACAGGCAGTGAGGACTACATGGACAGGACTTCGATGGTGTTGCTGATGTGTGTGATGGGTGGCACAGTGCCTGCCATGTGGGTCTGTGCTCCAGTGGGACTTGTGCATGCAGACGTGGCTCCTTAGGTGTTGCTGAAACTGTGATGGGTCATGTGGGGTTTGACTCTGTTGAACATGTCCGTGTGCACATTGGTCTCATGATTGTGACTGGGAGCAGTGCTGCGTGTTCCTCTGCTACGTGACATGTCCCATGTGTCAGTCGTAGTACAGTCCTCATGCCTACAGACGCCCCGCCCTGTACATTTTCCCACCTACAGGTTGTTTCTCAGTGCACAATGCAATGGATGCCACATGGTACTGGGAGGGAGGGGTGCTCCACCTTGCTAATCTGTGGTAGTGGGGGCCTGGTGGGTGTTTTAGTTCAGCTGTCCCCCTCCGAACCACTGTCTTTGTGTTCCGGCTACTTACCTGTTACTTGTCGGTCAGTGCAGCTATGGCGGACACATGGATGTGGGTGTGGGGAGTGCTCATTCTGGCGCATCTGGAGTATAAGGGGACCTGGTGGAAGTTGTGGTGCTGGCTGACTGTACACATGCCCCCATGGTTTTGTTAGTTGGTAGCTTTGGGCTGAGTGTGTGTGAGTGTCTGTTGCATGTGTGGGTGATGTCTTGTGTATTGTGTACTGGACATGGGGGTGTTTGTCCCTAGGAGCTATGGCATGGTGGTAGTGCATGTGATTACATAGCGGTGTGCTGGTATACGTTTGTTTGTGCTTACCAGCCTCCACTCCCCTGGTAATCCGGTGAGGATCTCCGGATGTATGATGACTCGCACCTTCTCCTCCCACGCCTTGAAGGTCTTGAATAGCGCGGGATTCCCTCCGCCAGTCCTGGCTGCCAGCTCTCGATTTTTGCTCTCCTTCTTCTTGACCACGCTTTTGAGGTCGTTCCACCTTTTGTTAATTTCTCCTCTGTTGCGTGGAACGTTCCCGACTGCATTGACCTGGTCTACGATCCTGCTCCACAACCGGTTTCTGGTGGATAGTGGTGTCTGTTGGACCTGGTTGCCATAGATTTGTGGGTGCACCTTGACGATCTCGTCGACCATGACCGTCAGCTCGGTGGAAGTGAACTTGGGCATTCTGTGTGATGCCATGGTGTGTGTTTTGGTGTTTGTGGTGCTGGTGCGGTGTGTGGTGTGTGATGTGCAGGGGGTTTGTGTTGCCGGTGTTTGGTGGTGGTGGTGGTGATGGGTGTGATAGGTGCGTGTCTGTGGTGTGCTGCTGTCCTTTCTGTCTCGCTGTGTTGTGTGCTTTCGTCCTCAGTTTGTAATGTTGCAGGGGTTGTGGTCTGTGAAGGGGCTGGTTTTGTACTTACCTATGTGGCTGTGTCATGATGGTCTGTTGTTTTCAGGTGTGTTGTGGCTGGTGTTCTGGGATTTGTTGTTGATTTTTTGTCCAGGGGGGTGTGTTTCAGGGATGTGTACTGTGTTTGGGTTTTTGTGCGTGTGTTGCTGTGTGGACTTGTTAGCCATGTTGTGTGTGTTTGTTTTCGTCAGCGGATGGTTTCTGTGCATGGACGTGGCCGCCAGGGCTTCCGCCGTGTCCATTTTCGTCACTGTTGTTTGCGCTGGCGGGCGGTGTATTTGTGGATTTTCCGCGCTCATGTCGGTACGATCCTAATTTCACGGGCGGTGTCTCGGTCGTCAGGGCGGGCGGTTTTGGCTTGTCGTGCGTCTTTCCGTCCGTGACGGGCGGATGGACTTAGACTCGGACATGGGCGGGCGGTATTTTCTGTTTATTTTCCGCCTCCGGCGGTTTTCGGTTCGCGGCATCGTAATTGCTCGGTTGGTATTCAGACGGTGTAGGCGGGCGGATTTTCGCCACTGTGGTTGATGGCGGATTTTTATCCGCCCGACATCGGAATGGACACCTATATTTTTACAAACGATATTAAACACCGATATTTTTAAATCGATATTACTTACCTAAAATCGATATTCTTGACCACGAGGATTTTTCTGTCGATATTGCTGACCCACGATATTTTTACCACGATATTTGTGCAATTCAATATTTCTTCCTCGATATTCTTTCTCTGAACCCAAGGTAATCATAAAAAGGTCCAGTATGTTTTTGCCACGATTGATGTGTAATAATGTCTTTGAGTATTAGCAAATCTCTGTCAGTGCTCATGGCAGCAATGATTTGTTCCACAAATATGGTAGTAGGGGTACTGGATTTCACAATGAAGTTAACGTAAACATCAGCCGCTTTAGAAGTGGTGTCATGGTGCTGTATTGGTACACGTGAGAAGTAGTCAGAAGGGTTTTGATCTTTTCCTGGATGATGCACAATCATAAAATTATACTCCTTCAATCACAACCCCCCCTCTCAATGCGAGAGGGCATCTTGGCTTTAGTATTGCCAAAAATGATGACAACCATGAAATGCTTTCCATACAGGAAAGCATGAAAATGTTCACAAGCCCACACCACAGATAGGCTTTCTTTTTCAGGTTGTGAATAGGCATCTTCCATCAATGGCAAAGTCTGGCTAGCATAAGCCACAAGGTGTCTTGGAGCATTGGGATGTCCAGTGGGTTGGGCAAGGATGGCACCCAACCTCACTGGGCTTGCATCAACAACAACCTCCATCTGCATTTTGAGATCAAAATATGCCATTTCAGTGGCGTTCTCTATTGCATGCTTGATTTTCTTGAAGCTTTGTTCACATTCACGTGACCATCGAAATGAAACATTTAGGGGCCGATTCCGATCTTGGTCGGAGGCGCACCCAATACCATTCGGTCGGGAAAAAAGCCATGCGAATGCCTGTTTCCCGACCGATCCGTACAGCATACCGAACGAGTAAGTACGATGCGCACAACAGCACAGAATCCGGCCGAGTCGTACTCACCCAATCCAGGTCCTGTCCTCCGACCGAGGCGAATCCGGAAACGCAGAATCGAGTCGCACGGAAGGGAAAATGCAGCCCCGTCCGGCCGAACAAGTACGATGCGCTTTCCGTACGCGCCGAACCCGTTGCTACGCACGGCACGTCAAAGCATCCGGGAGAGGCGCACATCAGCTCCGATTCGCGCCACAACACGATCCACGGCTACGAGGCGAACACGCCAGCGACGAGGACGACGCGAAGCGACGAGAAAGACGAACGACACGAACCAACCATGAATCCCTTCGTCCCGATCATACCAATATTCTACATTTACTACCGGAACAGGCACGGACGCGTACGGCGCAGAAGGTAAGTCAGACACCAACCACAAAACACATACAACACGTACACGACACATCACACACACACAGAGGGATGCAGAATTTACTTACACCAGCAACAGCAGCACCATAGGGGCGGGATGCCCATCACCAATGCCACATATGCACACAGGGGCCTGAATGCGCACCACCACCCCTACCCAGGGGGGGCCGGATGCCAACCACCACTACCACCCTTACCCAGGGGGGCTGGATGCCTACCACTACTACCACCCTTAGCCATGGGGGTGTCAGATGCCTACCACTACTACCACCCTTACCCAGGGGGGGCTGGATGCCTACCACTACTACCACCCTTACCCAGGGGGGGCTGGATGCCTACCACTACTACCACCCGTAGCCAGGGGGTGCCAGATGCCTACCACTACTACCACCCTTACCCAGGGGGGCTGGATGCCTACCACTACTACCACCCTTAGCCAGGGGGTGCCAGATGCCCACCACCACTACCACCCTTACCCAGGGGGGCTGGATGCCTACCACTACTACCACCCTTAGCCAGGGGGCTGGATGCCTACCACTACTACCACCCTTAGCCAGGGGGTGCCAGATGCCTACCACTACTACCACCCTTACCCAGGGGGGCTGGATGCCTACCACTACTACCACCCTTAGCCAGGGGGTGCCAGATGCCTACCACTACTACCACCCTTACCCAGGGGGCTGGATGCCTACCACTACTACCACCCTTAGCCAGGGGGCTGGATGCCTACCACTACTACCACCCTTAGCCAGGGGGTGCCAGATGCCTACCACTACTACCACCCTTAGCCAGGGGGCTGGATGCCTACCACTACTACCACCCTTAGCCAGGGGGTGCCAGATGCCTACCACCACTACCACCCTTACCCAGGGGGCTGGATGCCTACCACTACTACCACCCTTAGCCAGGGGGCTGGATGCCTACCACTACTACCACCCTTAGCCAGGGGGTGCCAGATGCCTACCACTACTACCACCCTTACCCAGGGGGGCTGGATGCCTACCACTACTACCACCCTTAGCCAGGGGTGCCAGATGCCCACCACCACTACCACCCTTACCCAGGGGGGCTGGATGCCTACCACTACTACCACCCTTAGCCATGGGGGTGCCAGATGCCTACCACTACTACCACCCTTACCCAGGGGGCTGGATGCCTACCACTACTACCACCCTTAGCCAGGGGGCTGGATGCCTACCACTACTACCACCCTTAGCCAGGGGGGTGCCAGATGCCTACCACTACTACCACCCTTACCCAGGGGGGGCTGGATGCCTACCACTACTACCACCCTTAGCCAGGGGGGTGCCAGATGCCCACCACCACTACCACCCTTACCCAGGGGGGCTGGATGCCTACCACTACTACCACCCTTAGCCATGGGGGTGCCAGATGCCTACCACTACTACCACCCTTAGCCAGGGGGGCTGGATGCCTACCACTACTACCACCCTTAGCCAGGGGGGGCTGGATGCCTACCACTACTACCACCCTTAGCCAGGGGGTGCCAGATGCCTACCACTACTACCACCCTTAGCCAGGGGGGCTGGATGCCCTACCACTACTACCACCCTTAGCCAGGGGGTGCCAGATGCCCACCACCACTACCACCCTTACCCAGGGGGCTGGATGCCTACCACTACTACCACCCTTAGCCAGGGGGTGCCAGATGCCTACCACTACTACCACCCTTAGCCAGGGGGCTGGATGCCTACCACTACTACCACCCTTAGCCAGGGGGTGCCAGATGCCTACCACTACTACCACCCTTACCCAGGGGGCTGGATGCCTGTCACTACTACCACCTCTACCCATGGGGGGCTGGATGCCTACCACCAACACCACCCCCACTCATGGATGGACAATGCATGACACAACCAGCACACCACAACCTAGGGAATGCAAGAAAAAGACATCCCCCCAACACCATGACAAGCGTGTGTAGACTGTGTCAAATGCCTACAACACTGAACATGACTTTGAACATACAATGTGACCCCCTATCACATGTGCCACACATATATGTGTGTGGCCCCCACAATGCAAGCAGGCCATGACCATTGTGGCAATGGGGTCCAAACCCCCATCATCACAGTGACCAAAATGTAAGTGTGGGGTCCATAGCTGAAGCACATTTTTGAACAGTGTGGCAATGGGGTCCAAACCCCCATCATCACAGTGACCAAAATGTAAGGGTGGGGTCCATAGCTGAAGCACATTTTGAACAGTGTGGCAATGGGGTCCAAACCCCCATCATCACAGTGACCAAAATGTAAGTGTGGGGTCCATAGCTGAAGCACATTTTGAACATTGTGGCAATGGGGTCCAAACCCCCATCATCACAGTGACCAAAATGTAAGTGTGGGGTCCATAGCTGAAGCACATTTTGAACATTGTGGCAATGGGGTCCAAACCCCCATCATCACAGTGACCAAAATGTAAGGGTGGGGTCCATAGCTGAAGCACATTTTGAACAGTGTGGCAATGGGGTCCAAACCCCCATCATCACAGTGACCAAAAGGTAAGTGTGGGGTCCATAGCTGAAGCACATTTTGAACAGTGTGGCAATGGGGTCCAAACCCCCATCATCACAGTGACCAAAATGTAAGTGTGGGGTCCATAGCTGAAGCACATTTTGAACATTGTGGCAATGGGGTCCAAACCCCCATCATCACAGTGACCAAAATGTAAGTGTTGACAAAGAAAAAGCTGCAACTGCCAAACTGCATGGATGATTCCTGGTCACAGAACATAAAACACATCAGTGGCAAAGTAGTGCATGTGTCCCATTGCAACATAAATTGGGGGAGGCAAATACTGCAGTGCAAATAAGACATACCTTTGGCCATGTGCAGACAAACAACACCCATGGGGGCTGACACTGTCAACATTCATCAATGACACAATGACAGAAGTGACCATCAGAATGCAGACCCACATATTTGCACCAATGGGCACACAAATGCAGATACCCTGTGGAGACTGTAGATGTGAGGTGAACAGATACCATACCATGGCAGCAATGGGACACACAAACCATGATCATTGTGCTGACCGATGACCTAGGAGTCCCAGGGACAGCAGGGAAACCCACCAAACTACATACAGCCAATGGCACACCCAAGATATGCCAATGCAGTGGTGCAGATGCACAAACACAAACAGGCAGACCCACACTGCACATCATACACAACAGGTGAGGGGGGTGCCAGTGTCCCCAGGCAACCACACAACACATGAGGAGACCTGAATACCAATCATACAGATGTGCATACAGTGCCACACAAAGGTAACTCATGGATCCAAATCCCCTATGTGGGCAAGCAGGCATTGTCAGATGAGAGGGAGCACAAATCACACATGTCACACAGGCACGTAGGAACAGCAACTGACACAGCAAGACACAGACACACCACAGCACTACCCCCAGGGCCCCCACAATGTGGTGACCCTGGGCTGCATTACAATCCCACTGTGATGACAAAGCTAAATGTCGTTCACACTGTGAACCACAGTCATGTGTCCTGAGCAACAAACTACCATCACACCTACACAAGCACAAATCAATCAGCACGGCCAGTAAGCCAAGGCCAACATGGAGGCAGGGGCCTAGCCGGGCAACAACTCTCATCTGCACACACTCAACACCACACCCCTCGACCTCCAACAATGTGCAGCAGTGAAGCACACATGCACTGGTGACATTGCACATGCACCCATGACTATTCCAGGGTGGTGGGTGGGAACCAAGGTGCAGAAACACATCACACATGGCCACTCAACAAGACTCCTGAATGTCTGACACACTGCACACTACGCTGTACATGGACATGACGGCAATACCACACCAACCAATGGGATCCCAGCCACAGTCACACACCAATGAAGAAGCCAAGGTCACCCACAAAGAACACACATAGACAACAACCAACATTGCAGCCCGGACCCTGAGGAGTGCCAGCAGTCACACACACAACGTGTCACAATCACTGAAAGATAACACAAACTGGAAATCACATGACAGGGGCAAACAACAAGTGCCAAGGGGAAACCTGACTGTGACCCATCTGCGTCTGCACACAAACTCAGCCCTGACAGCAAACACACCTATGGGTGACACCCTGATGACCAGTAATGTGCCATGCACCCACATCACAGAGAACCCAGGGAGAAGACTTTGGGGGAACATAGGTCAACTCAGCAAGCATCACAAACAGGTACAACACTAGGGATCACAGCATGCACAGCTAAACGGAAGTGAACACACAGACATGCTCATACAACACACACCTTGGGCGCAGGCAATGTCACAGGAGTACACACTGCCATGAGGGGACTCCACTCCTGTGTGAGGAAAGCTGTGCCATATGTTGCCTCAGTAGGGCCCCATCATGTCAGCTGAGCACTTGGTCACACAATCAACAATTAGCACCAAATGAAGGCTCCTGTCACATCAGCCTGGTCATGGAAGTGCCAACGAAATCATCAGCACAGATCCAACACACTTGTATAGCAATGTTGCACTGACAACACAGATGAGTCCTTCCCCATTGATGCCCAAACCTGCATGTCCAGTGGAGATGGCCACACGGTCAGGGAAGTAGACGAATTGAACAATGGCAGGCACAACAGATGTGCAGGGGTGGAAGCCACAGATGTGAAATTGCTAATGTAAGTAGGAAATCCCATTGCCAAATACTGAACACATGACACCCTCAGATGCTGCTATGGATGACATGGATACACCACAGGATAGGACACATTCCCCCTGGACCACATGGGTTCCTGCACAGTAACACTTCATTATCATGAGACCAAATATCACCATCACTGCAGCAAGGGCATGGTTAGCATCATCAACAACATGTACATCAGAAGCATAAGCACTAGAGAACAGAAAGTTGCTTTATTCAGCATATGTGTGTATTGAAAACTGAAAGTCCAGAAAAAACACAAAGGCCAATGGCCAGTCCATTGTCAAAGTCCAAACAGGGTGACAGTGGCAGATGTCACCCTACGCATGCCTGCACTGCACAAAACCAGGGACAATCCACTAGGAGGGGCAACCGGGGGGCAGGCCAGGCACCGCAGGGACAGGATCAGGGCTCACCAGGAGGAAGCAGGGAAGGGGTGGTGGGTGCTGGAGAGCCACTGACAACTGCAGTGGAGGTGTCTGACATGGTGTGTGCCGGCACAACTGGGGGCATGACTCAGATGTTGTGGGTGCCGGCACGACTGCAGTGGACCCTGCAGATGGAGTGGACAGGTCCGCCACTGCAGTGCCCAAGTCAGACAGGGTGGTAGTGGACTCCACTGCAGTGCCTACCACCAGGGGAGGAGAATGGGGAACAGGCAAGGTGGGCTGGACAGAGGGGGAGGACACCCTCACCACATCAGTGGCACAGACAAGCGCAGCGGGGGTGTGGTGCCGGGAGAGCAAGTGGCAGGGGGAGAAGGCCGGATCCTCTTGGGGATGGTATATCTGTGGGTGGGGGAACCTGGGGCAGGGTGTGGTGGGGGCACCTGTGGAGTGGGGGCCTGAGGGATGGAGGAAGGAGACCTGGTGCCTGAGCTGCAGGGCGGCGGCGGGGTCTTGCTCTTACGACTCCGGGGGGACTTGCGGGTGGGGGCCTCAGTCTGTCTGCGCCTGGGGGAGGGTGTCCGGGGGCGAGGGGCACTCTGCTCCATGTGGGTGGGCTTCCTCTTCCCCCTGAATGCTGTATCAGCTGGATCGGAGGGGAAGAGGCCGAGGTCACTGAGGAAGAGCCGCTGGGTCTTTGGGGTTGCAGGTGAGGCAAGGGAGGGTGCTTTGGAGGGAGAGGCAACTGAGGACTGCGCAGTGCTCGTGGATGCGTGTGTGTGTTCCAGGGCCCCATCCCCTGTGAGTCTGGTTTCAGTCCCCTGACTGTGCGTGCGTGTGCGTTTTGTTTGTGGCGTGTGTGTCTGTGTGCTGGACGTGTGTGTGCTGGTGTGTGCCTGTGCCGGTGTGTGTGTGCTTGGGACGGGTAAGGTGCTGGGGAGTGTGGATGGAGCAGAGGCAGGAGGGGTGAGGGACTGTCTGAGGAGGGACACTGCTGCCGTCAGGGAGGAGTCCATGGACCTATTGCCCCTCTGTAGGTCAGACATGCCCGATGAGATGCCCTCCATGAACGACACCAGCTGAGTCAACAGAGCGGTGTGCGCATGGAGGACACTCAGCATGGCTGTCTGCCCTACATGGAGCTGGCGAAGGAGGTACACAGACTCCTCACTCAGGGCAGCAGGGGACACAGGGGCAGGGGGTGCGGTGCCTGGCCCAAAGGAGACACGCTCCCGAACATGGGAGCCTCCACGGACCTGGGGAATGGGAGCCGATGGGAGGGCGGTGGTGGTGCTGGTGGTGGCGGGGACAGCAACACTAGCTGGGGTGTGGTGGCTGCTGACACCCGCCTCCATAAGGGAGTCATCCTCCGAGTTGCTCTGGTCCTCAGCTGAGGTGGATGGTGCTGAGGACTCCTCGGTGTGGCTCCCCTCGCCCTCCGTGCCACTGGGTCCCTCCGACCACTCCTCGGCTGCTGACCCAGTCTGGCTCTCCGGCTCCTCCTGGTCCGTGGAGCTGTCCCCTTCCGTGGCCGTGGATGTATCTGCAAACAATGGGGAAACAGACAGACATCAGTCACCTGCACCAAACGCACACACCACTGTGAGCACAGCACATTACAGAGCAAGCCCTGGCATCATTAGTTGAACATTGCTAAAAGTGCCCTAACTGAACAGGAGAAGCCAATTGTCAGTCTGATGCCAACCATGGCACTCACATCCCACATGGCCTTGCACCCATCTGTCTGGTGTCTGTTGGATAGCAACACCCCAGTGTGGACACATGCACCACCTACACAGTAGTTGGACAGTGCAGAGGACACGGTGTAGCATGTGGACATGCACACATCACAACTCTTGCCACTGAGTCAGTACAGGTTTCCGGATGAAAGGGATGCCCAGAGTCAAATAGGAAATGCATGTGATGCATACCAGCGACAGACACCATGATGCACCCATGTCCTGATAGCCATCGCCACAATGGTGTGCATGTAGCACATGTCACTCCCCTGCAGGATCACCAATAAGTAGACACATGCCATGGCGGAGGCATGACTGCTAAGTCATACATCACTGTCTCAGTGATGTATGACTTGGCAGCCAGACAACAACACTCTGCACTGTGTCACAATAGTAGGTCATGGGGAATGCAAGTCCTGGAGCTGCACAAGTGCACATGTACATCCCCCACACAACACATCATCTTAACCCTCATCTGTCCAGGTCATACCGATTGGACATATGGGAGACCTGTGACACTACCCTCTGAACCTGAGCCCCTCACAATCTGCTGTGAATGGGAAACAGCTGCCTGAACTTCACATTCGCATACCCCAGTCTGCACGGGCAGCTGATCAAACACCTATGTGACACACAAGTATCGTCTCCTATGGTCACATCTCCAGTGGCATGCTGAGCCCCTACCGAGAAACACCCCAGCAGTCCTGGCAACAAATCCACAGCACACTGACACAGAGGCAGACACCTGAGGGGTCAAATCACTGCGCACAATGTGTCAGCTGATACACGGGAGTGGGAGTACAGAGTGCATTGCATGGCCTGGAGTAGGCATGACTGTCCTGCCCCACATGAATGAGGGATGAGCCCTGGACAGTGGATAGCTGGCTATGTATGTGTGACACACGTAATCTGCACACTCCTGGGGCCCAAACATTGTTCCCACCCGCTGCATGGGTGTGTGCCACATACCCCAGGCACATGTGGTGGCTCAGCTCAGCAAGTGGACCGCATATCAAAGCAACACGCAGATTACATGTCCGAACACAGGCGTTGTGTGAACAATGGACCCACCCATGATGCCCACAACAGAGTTAGGGAAACAGATGCTGTCCCCCACCTTTAGTGAAGCAAACTGCAAGGACACAGTCCCAAGTGACACAATTCCCTGAATGTAAGGGCCACACCTGGGTATCAGATGAGGAGTGGGCAGTGCACAATAGAGGGACATGGCTCCTGGACAACATGACTGCTGTACTGTGGCAGTTTAACCAGGCCAGAGGAGGGCACATAGCATGTAATACAGAGTTCACAGTGCAGTCTTTGACTCACCCCCTCCTTGCTGCTGTCTGGCCTTCAGCTGCCCATCCAGGTCTGGAAACACCACCGCCAGGATCTGGAGCATGTGGGGGGTCAGGGTCCGTGTTCCGCCCCTCCTGCGAGGAGGCGACAGCTTCAGCTGGACCCGTGCAATCCTCCGGGTCCAGCCCCGAAGGTCCTGCCACCTCTTCTGGCAGTTGCGGATCCGGCGCTTGTAGACCCCCACGGACCGGACAGCCCGGACGATGTCCTTCCAGATCTCCTGCTTCCGATGGGCATTAACCTGTCAGGATGACAAAGTGAAAAGGCCATTACTACACATGCAACATATCCGTGCATGACACAGTTGTATATACATGTCTCAATCACAGGGGCACATGATGTACACAGGCAGTGCAACGCTGCCCATGGACAGTTTGCCAGAAGTCACTACATGGTATCATTGCATGGGAAGTAAAACCTTGTTCAAATGCACTGTCACTGCACCATACCTGTCCAGTGCATGTCACTACACACTATGGGGGGTGACAACTACTCAGTGAGCCTGCTAGCCAGTGGCGTGCAGACTTTCAGCCTTGCTAGTCAGACAAAATGCACATTCAGAAAGGCAGTGCACAGAACACTCACCTGCTCCCCTGGTGTCCCATACAGCTTGCTGTACTGTGGAAGTAGGCTGTCCAGCAGGGCCTGGTTCTCCTCAAGGCTGAAGGCTGGGGCTCTCTCCACAGTACGTGCCATTGCAGGGTCCAGAGGGGGCAGAGACAGCAGCAGTGCAGTGGCAGATGTCGTCCTGGAGCATGTAGTGCAGGCAAGTGAGCTCTCAGGGGAACAGCCAGCAATATATATGTGCTGGAGAGGCAGATACTGTCCCATGTGTCCAAAGTGATAGGTCCAAGTCGTTTGCATCTTCTGAATCTGGCCAATCCATGGAATAGCAGCACCAATACACGCCCACAGCATCCTTCAAATCTTCAACTTCATGACATACATGATTTTGCAACATTGTTGTGGGTGACCAACTGAATTTCCAGCAACCGACTCGTTCGAATTTCGAAAACGCGTCCGTTGCCAGGCTAGGCCATTGTCAATGGGTGCGCACCGATCGGTCCATTGCTGTTCAACGCGTACAGGGGTACAACGCGTACCCGCACACATTGAATGCAATGGGCCGGCCGAGGGCACCGATCGGTCCATTGCGGTACAACGCGTACAGGGGTACAACGCGTACCCGCACACATTGAATGCAATGGGCCGGCCGGGGGCACCGATCGGTCCATTGCGGTACAACGCGTACAGGGGTACAACGCGTACCCGCACACATTGAATGCAATGGGCCGGCCGGGGGCACCGATCGGTCCATTGCGGTACAACGCGTGCAGAGGTACAACGCGTACCTGCACACATTGAATGCAATGGGCCGGCCGGGGACTCCGATCGGTCCATTGCTGATCAACGCGTACAGGGGTACAACGCGTACCCGCACACATTGAATGCAATGGGCCGGCCGGGGGCACCGATCGGTCCATTGCGGTACAACGCGTACAGGGGTACAACGCGTGCCCGCACACATTGAATGCAATGGGCCGGCCGGGGGCACCGATCGGTCCATTGCTGTTCAACGCATCCCTGTACAAGTGACTGGCATATGTCACCATGCCTGTCTCAGATGAACATATGCCAGCCACAGATAGCTCCCAGGGAGTGAGGGGCACACCTACAACACGACAGCCTGTCCAAACTGTATCATAAGGCATGTAAGGCTGCATTTCCTATTGTGTGTATGTTGGTGTACATGTTGTCCTGTGGGTGTCACCTGGGGGCAGCCACCCCCAGGCTGTGCACGTGTTCATGGGGACAGGATCCTGGGTGTTACGTGTACATGACCACTGTGATGTGCAACTGTTCATATCTGTGCATGTGCCATGGTCACATTTCACGGTGGTGTATGTGTATGTCATGTCACATACCCCGTGAGTCCCATGTGGGACGGTATGTTTGAGCCAGGGTGTCCCAGTGGCACAATAGTGATGGTCCTCCACAGTCTGTGTGCATGTAGTGTTTACAATGTCTCTGATTTCATGTGCACAATGGGAGACAGTCTCCACATCCACGTTGTGTGTGCATGGACTTTGATGTTGTGCGTGTGTGTGTCACAGACGTCCATGTCTGTCCTGCAGTGGCAAGTGGGACCACTACCTGTGGGGGTCATGGTTGTTTTGCTGTGGTGTATACATGATACTCCATGTAATGCCAGTGTCCATGTGGCAATACAGGGTCCCTGGGAATGTACCTGTCGTTGAGCTGTGATGCCTGGGGCACATCTGTCCTCACATGTCACTGTGGGGGTGATTGTGACACGGCAGCAGGAGATGGGAACTGTGACACGGCCTCATGATATCCAATGGGCCAACCTGGGACTTATTGATGCCACTTGTTGAACCGTGATGACAGATGTTGGCCATGTATGTACCATACATGTCCTTACGGAACTGCACACTTCATGTAGTTGTGCCTCATAATGATGTATGTTGTGATATTGAGTGTGTTCAATGCCGCATATGTGGGGTGACTGACAATCTTGCTTTCTTCTCCTCTGCACTGCAGGGCTCCTGCTGTCCATCGACCATTCCCAGACCTGGCAACGATGGTGGAACGGGACAGCATCCGACGGTACCGCTTCACCAGGCAGCTGATTGAGGATTTGGCAGTGCAGTTGGCCCCACATTTGCAGCCTGGCCGGCCGTATCCTACAGCGCTGACCCCCAAGGTGAAGGTGATGGCAGCCCTACACTTCTTTGCCACCGGTACCTTCCAACATACTGTGGCGACTGCTGGTGGGATGTCACAGACCATGTTGAGCCGTGTGCTCCGCGATGTTTTGGAGGCAATGTTGCTATTCCTGAACCGGTACATCTATTTCCCTAGACTGCAACGACTCACTGACGTGAAGAGTGACTTCTATGCCCTGGGGAGGATGCCGCATGTCATTGGCTCCATTGATGGGACACATGTGGCTTTGGTACCACCACAGGCCCAGGAGCAGGCCTACCGTAACCGCAAGCACTACCACTCGGTCAATGCACTGGTGGTGTGTCTTGCAGATATGACCATCACACACGTGTGTGCCCGTTTCCCTGGTTCAGCACACGATGCCTTTGTGATGAGGAGTAGTCGCATCCCCAGGATGATGGCACAGATGCAGAACCAGCGTGCCTGGCTTGTCGGTGTGTACTGACTTTGTGCCATTGTGTGTGATCTGATCTGTAGTATTCCGCCCACTTTTCCAAGTCAGCTAATGTGCACTTGTCTGTCCGTAGGTG
This sequence comes from Calotriton arnoldi, assembly GCA_963921515.1. Classification (NCBI taxonomy): domain Eukaryota; kingdom Metazoa; phylum Chordata; class Amphibia; order Caudata; family Salamandridae; genus Calotriton; species Calotriton arnoldi. The sequence goes on from CAWUFW010001407.1 coordinate 362,942, forward strand.
ACTCGGGATACCCCAACATGCCGTGGTTGCTGACACCCCTCAGGAACCCTGTGACACCAGCCCAGATGCGCTACAATGAGGCACATGGTCGGACCAGGAGAGTGATTGAGCGGACATTTGGTCTCCTGAAGAGCCGCTTCCGCTGCCTGGACAAGACAGGAGGGTCCCTCCCATATGCCCCAGCGAAAGTGTGCAAGATTATCATCGTCTGCTGCATGCTCCACAACCTGGCAGTGCGGAAGGAGTTGCCTCTCATCCAGGATGACAATGACCAACATCCGCCACCTGTGGAGGATCCTGGCCTGGACCACGATGCCAGTGATGATGATGATGATGAGGGTGATGTCCGCACACAGCTCATCACCAACTTCTTTAGCTGAATGTGAGTATCCTGAGGTGTCATGTCAATGATGTGAGTTGGCATGATATGTGTAGGTGGTGCTCTGGTGCTGTTGGAGTGTGTCCATGGGCTACTTGACTGGATGTGTGTAGCGATGTGTGCTTACAGGTGGTCTGTACTCCCCAACAGTGTTGACATGCTAACTTGGTTCTGGGTGGGTATCTTGTAACATGTATTGTGCATGAGTTTTGCTGTTCTGTCCTGTTCTCCATTGCTTTTGACTGTGTGTCATTTCTGTCCTTCACAGGGTACTTTCAGATTCGTTTGGTCAACTGTGTCCACCGACGACGTGATTGTACTTCCAGGGTGGTAGCTGTTGTGTCCCTACAGGTGATGTGCGCCACACCCATGGACTTCCTTCCTTCTACAGTTGTTGACTGTGTGCCCGCTGCCAGGTGGGATTACCTTGCATCTGTAGTGGTTACGACATGTTGCAACTGTGTAATAAACCTGTGCTTCACTTTGTGATGTGCGTTGTCTGTGGTCACACATTTGACTGCCATTTGCTTACTGCACCTGTGGGCTACTTGACTACAACTGGGAATAGGTGTGGTGTCTGTGCATTGCACCGTCTTCCCTGGCAACATCAGTGTAGGCAATGAGTCAGATGGCCTAGGTGTGTATGTGTTGTGTAGCCCTGGTGGTGTGTCTCCCTCATATGTGTCACGTTGCCTTTACTCACATGCCTGTGTTGTACTTGCTGTTGCAGTTCGCATACACAGTGTAATTTTGCAGTTCATCATCCACATGACAGCACCCACGTTGGAATCACAACAGAGGCAAGTATGGTGTATTAGTGTGTTTATTGTGATACATTTGTGTGAATAGTGCATAGGATGGTTAGTGCTGTACATATATCTTGCAATCAGAAGTTCCTAGGTGAATTGAAAGTCCTGGTAGACAAAATCCCCAGTATCGGGGCCACAGTTGTCTGAGACATTGGTCCAACTTGTACTCCCCATGTAATGTGTGGGAGTTGTGTTGCCGTCAACAGGGTGAACAGTTTGTGCACAAAGGTGAACATCCAGAACAGGTTCAGGCTTCCTGGGAGTTGCACTTGGCCATCGGCCTCTCACTTGCCCCTCCTCGGACGACCCCTCTTCTTTGGGGGGCCCCTCAAGTACAGGCTGCTGCGGTGCAGGGGACTCTCCGCCAGAGTCATCCTCCCTCCCTGTGGCAGTTGCAGTTTGTTCAGCACCAGATGTTGTTGGCACACAGGGAGGTGTGGACTGGTTGCTGTTCATCTGGCGGAGGCATTGTAATATGTCCCTGTGCACCGCCGTCATCTCTTGCAGTGCGTCCCACTTGGACTCCACGCGGGACATGTGTGAGTCCAAGCGGGCATGATGGGCAGCCTGCTGCTGTTTCATGTCTCTGAGGAGCCCCACTACCTGGCTGAGATCTCCGGTGCTGGACTGGTACGCATCGGCTATGCGTACCAGTTGTGGGTCATCATGCACACCAGCAACCTCTGCAAGCAGCGACCTCTGTCTCCCACCCCTCCCACCACCCCTGCCGACATGTGCAGTGCGTGCAGTGGCACGCACAGATGACCCTGGTCCCCCTTGGGGGTTGGTGGTGGTGGTGGTGTCCATGGCCCCACGTTGGTCCAGGGTCCCTGTGCTGGTGTTGCTCCTTGTTCTGTCCATGTCGGCAGGGATGGTATTTGTGGTGACAGTCGTTGGAGGGGTGGGTGCAGGGGGTGCAGCTGGTGGTCCTGCTGGTGCTGCAGCTGGTGGTCCTGCTGGTGCTGCATGTTGACTTGCACCGGATGTGCCAGGTTGGTCTTCTTCGTCCGAGGAGGGCAGAGGCTGTACGACACCAGTGAGCTCCGCATCCTCTTGAGCCTGGGACTGGGACTCCTCAGCGTCTGCTGCTGTGTCCCCATCATCACCTGTTTTTGGGAGACACACACAATGTATGTTATGTTTCTGCAGGCATCAATGGTTGACACACCTGACAGTTGTGACTGTGCCTCTGGGTGCGGGCCTGTACATTGCATTGTCCTAAGTTGTCACAGTCAGGGGTTGATATTGGTGTAGCACATTGTCCTGCATTATTTGGGCATTTCTATGTATTTGTTGGGGTGTGAACATGGTCTGCATTGGTTGTATTTGGTTGACAGCCGGCCCTCCTTCCCACCCAGCCAGTCAGTTATCCCACCATGGACTGTGCTTGCATTGCAGGGAGTGAAAGTTGTCTTTCAGGATGTCAGTCAGTGGTGTCCTGCTGTTGGTTGTTGCACAGTTGCCAGCAGGGCCTTGTGCTCCCCACAGCAGTAGCCAGTGTCAGCCATCTTGTCAGTCCTTATCCACTCCCTGTGATGTGAGCATGGTTCAGGGTGGTGTTGATGGGACAGTTGTGGGGGTGAGCTATGTCTGTGACTATGACTCCCATCATGCTATTGCCTCCACCCCACTTCCCAGCATTCCCATACTTACTTGCTTTTGTGGGGAGTTCAGTGTGTGTGGGTGTGAGAGCAATGGCAAGATGGCTGACAGTGGTGTCCTGCTGTTGGTTGGTGTGCAGTTCCCAGCATGCCCTTGTGCTCCCCACAGCAGTAGCCAGTGTCAGCCATCTTGTCAGTCCTTATCCACTCCCTGTGATGTGAGCATGGTTCAGGGTGGTGTTGATGGGACAGTTGTGGGGGTGAGCTATGTCTGTGACTATGACTCCCATCATGCTATTGCCTCCACCCCACTTCCCAGCATTCCCATACTTACTTGCTTTTGTGGGGAGTTCAGTGTGTGTGGGTGTGAGAGCAATGGCAAGATGGCTGACAGTGGTGTCCTGCTGTTGGTTGGTGTGCAGTTCCCAGCATGCCCTTGTGCTCCCAACGACACAGCAACAGTGTCAGACATCTTTGATGGGCCTTTCCACTCTCTGTGGGATGTGCATGCGTGAGTGTGAGCTTGCTGGGCCATGTGGTGGGGGATGTAGAGCTGTGCCTACGACTCCCATCATGCTATTGCCTCCACCCCCTTCCCAGCATGCCCATGCTTCCTTCCTTTTGACTCTGCTTCCCTGTGGGGTGGGCTGCCTGTGCTGACAGGATGGCTGGGAGTGTTGTCCTGGCAGTTGTTTGGCTAAAAGTCCAAAGAGTGTCCCTGTGCTTCACACAACATAACCCAGGGTGGTGGTTCTTTGTGGGATCTTCAGTTAGGATGTGAGGCATTGCATTCTCCCAGGTGGGTTCTGTGGAGTATGTGTTGAGGGGGTGTGTGAGGGGAGGTGCTTGTGACTATGGTCAGTGCTGCAAGTCCTCCTTCCCACCCAGCCAGATATCCCACCATGGAACGTGCTTGCATTGCAGAGAGTGCAAGTTGGCTTTCAGGATGTCAGGCAGTGGTGTTGTGCTGTTTGTTGGTGCACAGTTCCCAGCAGGGCCTTGTGCTCCCCACAGCAGTAGCCAGTGTCAGCCATCTTGTGAGTCCTTATCCACTCCCTGTGATGTGAGCATGGTTCAGGGTGGTGTTGATGGGCCAGTTGTGAGGCTGAGCGATATCTGTGCCTACTACTCCCATCATGCTATTGCCTCCACCCCCTTCCCAGCATGCCCATGCTTCCTTCCTTTTGACTCTGCTTCCCTGTGGGGTGGGCTGCCTGTGCTGACAGGATGGCTGGGAGTGTTGTCCTGGCAGTTGTTTGGCTAAAAGTCCCAAGAGTGTCCCTGTGCTTCACACTACATTACCCAGGGTGGAGGTTCTTTGTGGGATCTTGAGTTAGGATGTGAGGCATTGCATTCTCCCAGGTGGGTTCTGTGGAGTTTGTGTTGAGGGGGTGTGAGGGGAGGTGCTTGTGACTATGGTCAGTGCTGCGAGTCCTCCTTCCCACCCAGCCAGATATCCCACCATGGAACGTGCTTCCATTGCAGGGAGTGGAAGTTGTCTCTCAGGATGTCAGTCAGTGGTGTTGTGCTGTTTGTTGGTGCACAGTTCCCAGCAGGGCCTTGTGCTCCCCACAGCAGTAGCCAGTGTCAGCCATCTTGTGAGTCCTTATCCACTCCCTGTGATGTGAGCATGGTTCAGGGTGGTGTTGATGGGCCAGTTGTGAGGCTGAGCGATATCTGTGCCTACTACTCCCATCATGCTATTGCCTCCACCCCACTTCCCAGCATGCCCATGCTTCCTTCCTTTTGACTCTGCTTCCCTGTGGGGTGGGCTGCCTGTGCTGACAGGATGGCTGGGAGTGTTGTCCTGGCAGTTGTTTGGCTAAAAGTCCCAAGAGTGTCCCTGTGCTTCACACTACATTACCCAGGGTGGAGGTTCTTTGTGGGATCTTGAGTTAGGATGTGAGGCATTGCATTCTCCCAGGTGGGTTCTGTGGAGTTTGTGTTGAGGGGGGTGTGAGGGGAGGTGCTTGTGACTATGGTCAGTGCTGCGAGTCCTCCTTCCCACCCAGCCAGATATCCCACCATGGAACGTGCTTCCATTGCAGGGAGTGGAAGTTGTCTCTCAGGATGTCAGTCAGTGGTGTTGTGCTGTTTGTTGGTGCACAGTTCCCAGCAGGGCCTTGTGCTCCCCACAGCAGTAGCCAGTGTCAGCCATCTTGTGAGTCCTTATCCACTCCCTGTGATGTGAGCATGGTTCAGGGTGGTGTTGATGGGCCAGTTGTGAGGCTGAGCGATATCTGTGCCTACTACTCCCATCATGCTATTGCCTCCACCCCCTTCCCAGCATGCCCATGCTTCCTTCCTTTTGACTCTGCTTCCCTGTGGGGTGGGCTGCCTGTGCTGACAGGATGGCTGGGAGTGTTGTCCTGGCAGTTGTTTGGCTAAAAGTCCCAAGAGTGTCCCTGTGCTTCACACTACATTACCCAGGGTGGAGGTTCTTTGTGGGATCTTGAGTTAGGATGTGAGGCATTGCATTCTCCCAGGTGGGTTCTGTGGAGTTTGTGTTGAGGGGGGTGTGAGGGGAGGTGCTTGTGACTATGGTCAGTGCTGCGAGTCCTCCTTCCCACCCAGCCAGATATCCCACCATGGAACGTGCTTCCATTGCAGGGAGTGGAAGTTGTCTCTCAGGATGTCAGTCAGTGGTGTTGTGCTGTTTGTTGGTGCACAGTTCCCAGCAGGGCCTTGTGCTCCCCACAGCAGTAGCCAGTGTCAGCCATCTTGTGAGTCCTTATCCACTCCCTGTGATGTGAGCATGGTTCAGGGTGGTGTTGATGGGCCAGTTGTGAGGCTGAGCGATATCTGTGCCTACTACTCCCATCATGCTATTGCCTCCACCCCCCTTCCCAGCATGCCCATGCTTCCTTCCTTTTGACTCTGCTTCCCTGTGGGGTGGGCTGCCTGTGCTGACAGGATGGCTGGGAGTGTTGTCCTGGCAGTTGTTTGGCTAAGAGTCCCAAGAGTGTCCCTGTGCTTCACACAACATTACCCAGGGTGGAGGTTCTTTGTGGGATCTTGAGTTAGGATGTGAGGCATTGCATTCTCCCAGGTGGGTTCTGTGGAGTTTGTGTTGAGGGGTGTGTGAGGGGAGGTGCTTGTGACTATGGTCAGTGCTGCGAGTCCTCCTTCCCACCCAGCCAGCCAGATATCCCACCATGGAACGTGCTTCCATTGCAGGGAGTGGAAGTTGTCTCTCAGGATGTCAGTCAGTGGTGTCCTGCTGTTGGTTGTTGCACAGTTGCCAGCAGGGCCTTGTGCTCCCCACAGCAGTAGCCAGTGTCAGCCATCTTGTGAGTCCTTTTCCACTCCCTGTGATGTGCGCATGGTTCATGGTGGTGTTGATGGGACAGTTGTGGGGGTGAGCAATATGTGTGACTACGACTCCCATGATGCTATTGGCTACACTGACTTGCCCAGCATACACAGAATTCCTTCCTTTCAGTGGTCTTCACTGTGTGTTGGTGTTGTAGTGGTGGCTACATGTCTGGATGTGTTTGTTAGTTCTATTTGTGCCACTGCCTAGCTGTAGTTGTAGTTGTGTTTGTACATGTGATGACACGGTTAAATGTAACTTTGAGATGGCATGTGTTGTGTTTATCTGACTGACATACACATTTTGGGATGATTCTGTTCTGGTTGCTGTGTAATTGCTATGAGTGCATGGTTTGACTCTCCCCTTGACAGTGATGTGTGTGTGTATTGTGGCAGAATATTGTGTACATTTGTTGTGTACTCACCAGGCTCTGGGATGTTCTCTAGTCCATAGACGCTCACTGGCGGAAGGATGGCCCGCACCTTCTCCTCCCAGGGCACGAGGTATACTGGCTTGGCAGGAGGGCCACTGCCGGTGTATTGGCTCAGGAGGTAGTCCTTCTTGAGCAGCTCCCGTGCCCTCCTGCGCACGTCATACCGCCTGTTCTGGATGTCAGTCTTTGTGCGCAGACATGGTGATTGTGCGTTCACCCTGTTGATGATCCTCTCCCACATCTTGGTTTTCTGGGAGATGGGTGTCTGTTGGACCAGTGTGCCAAACAGCTGTGGCTCTACCCTGAGGATCTCGTCTACCAGGACTTCCAATTCACAATCTAGGAACTTGTGATTCTTCTTGGGGGGCATGGTGATGGGTGGTGATGGTGAGTGATGTGTGTGTTGGTGTGCAGGTGAGGGTGTGTGAGTGTGTGTTTTGCTGGGTGTATGTGAGGTAGCTATTTGTTGGTGTGCTGATGGTGTGTGGCTTGTGTGAGGGATGAGCTGTGGGTGTGTGGTTGCTGTCTGTTGAGTGCTGGCAGTAGAATGGCATTTGCAAAGGATCATGGTTGGGATTTGTGTCCTTTATATGGGTGGAGTTGTGGGTGTGTCTTTGTTCTCTGTCCCCACCCCCCAGTATTTATTGGCTTTGTAATTGCTTGTTTGGCCTTTTTTTGTGTATTTTTCCTTAGTACTTTTTGTGCATGTTGGAAACGTTCTTGTGACCGAGTCGGACCCTGCATTTGTCTCGTACGGTCTTCTCCGTTTCGTTCACGCTGTGTTTGTGCAGTTTTCTATGCTGCGTACGCGTCGGTCGCGGTGTTTTGTGTTACTTCGGCTCGCAGTTTTGTATGCGTGTCGGTCGTACGGCTTGTCCTCCGTTCGACTCGGTCGTGGTTTTCGCGCCTTGCATCGTACTTAGCGGTTTGGAGTTCGCGTGTACGTTTCGGTTGGATTTGTTCCGGGTGCGTGTCGGTCGGTTCGATTCGTGTGTTTTTCCGGCCGGATTGCTGTTTTCCGTGCGGCTCGGTCGTTCGGCTTGGGTTCAGTACGTGTCGGTCGGATTTTGCACGCCTTGCATCGTACTTGGCGTGTCGGGCGCCACAGGTACGTGTCGGTCGGAATAAATTCCGGCTCCGAGTCGGTCGGTGCTTTTTCCGGCCCGAATCGGAATCGACCCCTTAGTTTAGTTAAGTCTCTCAATTGGACACTTACAGTGGCAAAGTCAATTATATACCTTTTAACAGTAACTGGCCATATCAAGTAAGGATCACAGCATAGTTACATCTTGTTGGGGAGAAGTGGATGACAAGGCTTGTACTATTTTGGGATTTGGAGTCATTCATCCATCAGAAAAGATGTGACCAAAGAACCTGAATTATTTTTATTAAGCCTTCATAAAATGTCTTTATTCTTTTGACTGGGGAAATTGGAAATTGATTAAGACTACAAGGGTTAAAAAGTGGATATAAGGCTTGTTGAATTTTTGCTATTGTGGATCCAGCCTTACTCAAAGTTGTTTGAGATATTGCTATTATAGATTCAGCCTCAGTAGAGAGGGACGAAGATTGTTTATGTAACCGCCTGAGCTGTTTTAAATGTTTTATTTCAAAATGTGGTTATTTTTCCAATGGGGATAAGTTATTATTCCTACTATTTAGCTGGTTCTCAATTAGATCAGTTGGTGTATTTGTTCATGGTTCCTGGGGGAGATACCAGCTCCGGTTTTCAGTAGGTAGTGAGATATATTGCTGTTGGTCCCATGGAAAACGGAAATGGATGAATCTCAGCTTTGCCACAGTAACATTCTGTAGAGTCAGATTTTGATAGTTTATGTTTGAGTTCTGGGTGCCATTCAAGTGATCTTTGAACTCAGAGACAATTGATGATAAAATACTTGGAATATTTGATAGGTCATCCAAAAAAACTACACAGGAGGTGTTTGAATTGCTTGTTTTAGTCTGATCCCACTTTAAGAAGTGATTGATAGCTTCAATTAATTCTTAATGTCTGTCAGCGACCTCTCTATGGGGGTCAATAAGTTGTTTTGTTTTTCCGAGGAAATTGATTGTTAGAAAGTGCTGAGAGCATCACATTAAAAGCAGTGTTGAGCTTGTACCACGTGGAAATTCTTTTGAGGTGGTCCAAGGTCTGGCTAGGAGAGATTTTTGCTTGATCTTCTCTAAATTTGAGGGTATAGTGGTCTGGAAGAATAGACAGGGACTCCTTCTCATCTATTTCAAATGATTCAATTAGGTTTGTAGACAGAAATTCAGTGTGTCATTTGATTTAGGTTGAATGGATGTCAAGGAGGAAGCATTGATATTGGGAACGTGTTTGAGTAATGATCTGTTCCGTAGAGACCTTGGAGGCTAATGGCATAGTCTGAGTTACAGGACTTTGTGTTAATATTTGCAATTTTAATAGTCCTTGCTGTCTTGGACTAGTACCAATGCTTAGTGGTCTCGTGAAGTTCCTACTAATCCATAGGATCTGCGCATTGTTTGAACAACATAAACTAAGGGCTTGGTGTCAAGACTGATTCCAGACACCCCTGCAGGTTATGTTGGCCTATAGACCAGCTAGCTCACAATGCCACCATAAGCCCCCCTAACTTTACCAGGGAGTGAATGGTTTCTGGCAACCACTGAACATGACAACCTTGATTACTCAGGAATCATGGAAACAGTACAAAACCTTTGGCTCAGTCACTCATGCTTATTTATTCTGAGAGAAAAATACAGAGAATACACAGTGGGACGTTTTCAATAATATTTATTGAATCAACATTATTCTTGCATAAAACGCGTGTGCTGCAATGATTAGTAGACAGAAGCAGATAAAGGGGTTTACAAGCGCCAAAAGTGTAAATAGTAGATATAGTTCTACCATGGTGCTAAACAATTGTATATATGCAGGCATATAAACAAGGCAGTAATCTAGCGTACTCCTACTATGCGAATCCTGCTCTAAGTGTACCTAGAGTGTGTGTGTAGGTGTGGAGCCAAGAATTCCCCCAAGGGACAATTCAACCCCATTACCTTATGGGATAGAGTGAAGTACCCTGTCTTGGTCATGAACTGGACACCCCTCACGAGATGTCAGCCTGCCGAGTGGTGTTTTCTCAGCATGCAAGGACCCTCGGTGTCAGCAGAAGTACCTCCTCTACTAATCTATCGGGATGCTCATCTTTTATAATAGAAAGCAGCCTTGTGATGTACGCATAGATTAGTGAAGTTGTGAATACGTAGATAGCCCTGTCACCCCGTGGATGATGATAGTGATGACATTTGTACGTAGTAAGGAACGAGACCTTGTACATGATGTTCAGGGCGTTGTGATAATGTTGTGCAAAGCTAGATGTAAAAACAAGTTTCGTTTCAGAGAAACTAATTCAACATTGTTGTGCATGCAAATGTATGCAAAGGTCACAGCTTGGAAATGTTATTTGTGAGGACAAAGTAAGAAATAAGCTGCCTCATTACATGGGCCTAACCCGGGAATATAACACCCACTCCTCATACTATGGGTTAATATCTAAAAAGCTATCTAAAAAGCCAGCAGATAGTTTTAAAAACGTTTAAAAAAACATACTCTTTAAAAGCATCTAAAAGCGGGCTTCCCAATAAAATATGTAAAAACTTTTATAAGTCATTATATTATTTGAGATCTCAAGCACTCAGAAAGCCATGGTGCATAGAAAAACAAAAAGCTGTTTTGGTACATTTTGTTGAAGAAGACACCAAACTGTTCCCACACGGAAAAAGGCCAATTGTTTATGTGTTCCGATTGGTAGACGGAACATTCTTTCCGACATCTGCAGACATTCCCAGAGGCGCACCTCGTAGCATATTTATGGAGCAAAGGTGATTCTATCCAGCTCCCACAGCAGCAGCTGGGGGAGACGTTGTGTCCCACAAGTTGTCCGCAGAGTCGTTGTTCACATCACTAGGAGCTGAAGCATCCCAGGGTGTCTCTAAGTATGTGTTCATCAACAATGGAATACGCTGGGGGCAGCAATACACATGGGCCCTTAAGGGGTCCATCAGTACTTCAATGTCCAGTGGCGCAACCAATTCTGATCCGAAACATATATCCAGGACACATTCTTGGCTGCAAATCAGGCAGTGGAAGACAGGTTGAATGCAGTCAAGCCAGACCCACCTGAACGACAAGAACCAGTGCTCATTTAATTCTTGAAGCCGAGGTGTGCAGAAGCAGTGTATCATGAGCTCACAGCAATGCAGCACTAGCAGTGAAGTCTCCATTCCGGGTTGAACTGGTAGGTCCATTGCAGAGCAGACAGAATAAAATCAGTATTCCCACCACAAGTAGCAGGACAAATGGGAGCCCTCCAAAAACGCTTCGCAACATGGAGTGTATGAAAGAATGTATAACTCCAAATATCGCCTGAAAGGTGCTAACCAAACCAGAGCTGATACATTTAAAAAAGTGCACTATCCCTTTCGTATCAGACATCTTGAAGATACGATAGACCAGCTCCCCAAAATGCACCAGGAAGTTAGTGTGGAGTAGTGTCTGTATCTCCGACGAGGACCTTGCAACCTGGAGATCAAATGTCTCTTTGTCTGAAGTTAAGGCCACATCTTCTGTAAAAGCATGGCTTTCAGTTTGCTTAGGGAGTCAATTTTTATGTTGAAAACATTTTTCGAAGGCCATATCGCTACCTCCCTAACTGTGCGGACAGGTGGAAACAGTACTTGTGTACAACAAGTGACTATAAAATTAACCTTCAATAGATAAGCGATGCCAGGTTCCATTCTACAGCAACCTTGATTATTCAGCATCAAATAGCTCCCATTCGAGAGCAGCCTGAAAACAGGATGAATCACAGCAGCTGGGGAACCCTTCAGATTACGAGACAAGTTCGCCATTGAAGCATTGCATTCTCCATGGAGAGAAATGTCCTTGCAAACCATGGAACCGCTTAAGACGTCTTCACAGTCAGAGCCACAAAGATAAACTTCTGTGTCCCCATTCCTGCATCTAAATTTTAACGGTAACTCCCAATACTCGTGCACATATCCTTCCTCTAGCACTTCATATCTGCCTACCTGTTGGTATTGGAGACAATATTGGAATTGAAAGGTTGTGACTGGTAGAGTGATGTGAACATGGATTATCCAGTCAGTGGATGGTGTTCAGCCACGATGAAAGCTAATTGGTCTAATTTTTTAATGTGCAACATGGTATATTTCGCATCTCTATGCACCATTGTCATCTGTCTTTCTGTTAGATTGTATGCTGAAAACAGATTTGTACTGTTGATGTAACGCCATGGCACGTGGCCAGAACGTAACGTTTGTAACGTCCAGCTTAGTATTACTATTGACTGTAAGAACAACTGTCTCTGTTGTAATATAGACATGCCTTGCTGTATTGTGTCAATTGCTGGAGACACTATGTTGCCCAGTGAATACACATTCTGGATGATAGAGTGGGCATACTGTTGTCAACCACAGCCAAAGCCTTCACTAGGTTAACCCTATCAATCTCGCGCAATCTCTCAGCAGCTTCCTGTTGAGAAATCTTCCGCAGATCATTGTATATTATGTACAAAAAGCACTTTTGACGTGGGTTTCAGGGACCTAATAAAAAACAATATATGCACACAAAGGAGGGGGGACTGAGGAGATTTAGAAGACCAGCGAGGACAAACTGCCCAATCAAAAATTCAATACACATAAGGTCCTCGGGTCTAGTGAAGTGGGGAACTGCACAAAAAGGGGGGATTTCCCTTTTAAGGACGGTTCCCCTCACCCACCAGTGATGGCATGCTTCATCATTGGGAATCCTCCTCACACCTTGATGCATAGTCAAGGTGTGGGCTACAACCCCCTGGCTGCGAGGGAGGAGCTCAGGGATTTCTTTGTGGAGGGGTTGTTACTAAAACCCAATGAGAGCTACTAAGGTGTCGTGAGGTGTGCAGTGCAGGCAGAAAGGTGGATTAAAACTAACTACAAGGGTCAACTTATCAACTTTTTTCTAGTTGCCCTGTGCTAGGATTAAAAACGCAAAGTGCGACTGAAAACATTAGATTCAGTCGTCCTGATTACTGTTTCAGCCAATGACCTTGCTAGTGTCGTGGCTTTCTTAATGTCATTTAAAGAAATTTTGAACAAATAAGTACTTTTCAAAAGTTCAGTAGGACCATATACATCATATGATATCCTGTCCCATACAATTCCTTCAGGAACTGGAGCCACTGTAATGTTCACCAGGGACAAGTCTCTTAGTTCATGGTGTGATGATGCATGTTGTTTAAGAACCAAGGGGCATATTAGCAAGACCCACGTTAAAATTATCGCCGTTTTAGCGGCAGGAAACTGCCGCTAAAGCGGCGATAATGGGCTTGCTAATATGCGTTATGGAATTCAATAGAAGCCCAGGTTAGATGTCCTGCACATCTAACCTGGGCTTCTATTGGAATTCTACTAACGCATATTAGCAAGCCCATTATCGCCGCTTTAGCGGCAGTTTCCTGCCGCTAAAACGGCGATAATTTTAACGTGGGTCTTGCTAATATGCCCCCAAGTTCACAAGTTGTACTGCAGAGCATTCTGGGAGAAAGCATTCATTCAGAAGTCAGAAAAAGACAGTTACCATACTAATCCAAACTACCAGAAAAAGTGAGCCAATTGTAATCCATAGATGTATCCAGGGAACAACGAAGTAAGTCTTTTTTAACCAAAGATGGAAAGCATAAACTCGAAGCTTGAAAGGGAGAGGCGGTGTTGGCAGCTCAGGTTCACTGGGAACTGATGAGAAGGCGTCATAATGCACGAAGTAGCTAAATGCCATCGGTCTATTCTTGGCAGCTCAGCAGTTTTGTAGAACTGAAAGATGACTCAATCTGTGGCATGTTGACATAGACGTTGTCAAGTTTTCGAATTGAAATATCTGTACTTGTTGACTGTACAGTTGTAGTTGTTTCATTAGGGAGATGCATCATTTCATTTTCATTTACAGATTCTCTTTGAAAAGTGGAGTCTTCACTCGTCATTAAAGCTTCCATCTGAACTTCCTGTATGGTAGCAAGAGGAGTACGTCAGCTCCCCAGGAGCCCACATGGTCTACTGTTGAGAATCGGCCACATAGTGTGGTTTAATCAGATCAATTGAGACAAGCCTTTTGTGTCGATGGCCAGCAAGAGGTGGAAGAAGGACAGTTCTGTTTCCTTTGACAGCTAAGACAGGTACAGGCACTCTGTAAGATGGCCCAAATTCTTTTCTGTCCACTATTTTCTCTCTGACCAGGTCCCCAAGCACTGGGACCCAGCCAGGTCTTGTCGTTACCGCTTACACTTCCCCAGTGGCGGTGCGTTTTACTTGGACGTTGCTTTGTAAAGCTCTGTATTCTTTTAGGTCCTGTAAAACATCCAAATGATCATTAAGGTCAAATGGTGTATCATCCGCCACTGTTCTGACACTATCGAGGTTGGGTACCCACATCCTTACCCCAAACAGGAGCTCATAAGGTGTACGACCTCCCAGGGATTTTCTTGGCATTTTGTTAAGTGCCCTATGTATCCCATATAGGTGATTGACCCAACTACCATCCGAGCCTAATACCCTTGCTGTTAAGGACTGCTTTAAGTCAAGGTTTTTCCTCTCCACTACTGAATTTCCCTCAGGATGATAGGGAAAGGCCAAACCCAAACTTCCCAAGGCTTCTTTGTAAGCCCGAGAGCTAAACGCCGGGCCCTGGTCGGAGTGTAGTGTGGCAATTGCGTATGTCCCGATAAAGACTCGCAAATCCTTTATAACAGTTTGAGCATCAGCCGAGCGCTGGAGCCAAACTCAAAGGAATCTAGAGCATGAATACACTGCCACCAAGATGTACTTGTAAGTCTCGTCAGAGTGTAAGGGGCCACAGTGATCCAAATAGACACATGCAAGGGGTTTGTTTGAGATCAATAAAGGTGTTTGTGGTGGACGTGCTACAGTGGAGCCCTTCATCTGCTGGCAGATGTCACATTTGAGGACAAAGTCCTTGGTCTGTTTAGTTAGACCTGGCCACCAATAGTGCTGCCAAAGTAATGAAACTGTAGCAGTGATCCCTGCATGTGCTAAACCCAGACCCTCATGTTCAGCTAGTATTAATCCCAATCAGCGATCAGTGTTTTGTATTACTTTATCCCCCATTCCTGTAATTTGAGCATATGGAATGTTTTGCGCATCAAATTTGTAGGAGTACTTGAGTGAAAAGCCTTTCAGCAGGGCTGAGCTATTGCGCGTGGCATTGACAGTTATCATAGTTGCTCCGTCTATTCTCGTGCTAGAGTGATTTATTGCAGCAACGGCAGCAGTGCGCACTGTTGCCTTGGCGGCTTCATCTGCCATTGAATTCCCTTCATGGTGAATGCCAACACATTGATGACTCAATGTATGAATAACATGAGCCCGTGGCAGGCCTTCTTTCAGCTTTTTAACTTGTTCCCATAGCATCTTGTGCTTTACTGTGCAACCTTTGGAATCCCTAAATCCATTCTAGCCCCAATAAAGTAAATATTTGTTATAGGACTGGACACAGTAAAAAGAATCACACACTATAAGTGTGGGGAATTCATGATCCGTGTTTTGTAGTGCCAGTATTAGGGCTTTTAGTTCCGCCAGCTGCGCCGTACAGTCTCCTAGAGACTGTGTGTGTGTTTTTCCAGGAAGAAACTTTACGTCCTGCATGAGCCCTTTTACAATTGCGCATGCCGCGGAAGTTTGCTGTTTCATACCTATGGCCGGCAGGGCTGATCCGTCGGGATAAATGATACAATCATATCGATCTAGAAGCATTATTTCATTCGGAAGACGATATTATTGTTCCTACTGCAGGAATGCTTGTGATTGTAATGTAGAATCAAATCTGTAAACTGCATCTGTTGCAGTAAGAGAGTTAGCCCATTGAATCCATCGTGGATGCAGTGCTCTAGCATTCAGAATGCTTGCCTTCATAATGGCCTCTAGGGTCGGTACCGAGGTTACAACAATTATGCGTTTCCCCTGCGCTAGTGCTCTCTCTCTCACTACAGCAGGCTGTACTGCTGTGAGTATTTTTTCAGTTGGTGCAAAATGCATTTCAGCGTTTGTGTACAAATGTGATTTGTACGCAATAGGTACTGTATTGCCTTTATTGAAAGTGATGTAGGTGTACCCTGTTGGTCCAGCGACTACATGGATCACCAGGTTAGTCATGTTGACACGTGTGTAAATGTCTGGAAGCTATTATGTCAGCTTGTACGGAATGTAGGATATCAGTATAGTCCAATGGTGCCCTGAAAAATTAGGCCTAATTAAGTCATAAAAAGGTTTTACCCTTTCTGTGCAATCCAAAATGTATGTTCTGCCAAAATTCAAGAATCCTAAAATGGATAGTAGTCTTTTCAGTCGTTGGAGGTTGGAGCAGTGCACATTTTTCTAAAAATTGCAGTGCCAGGTTTTTGCCTTCACTTGACAACTCGTACCCTAAAAATAGGACACTGAGGTGGGCAATTTTTGATTTATTTAAATTGAATTTGTAAGCCAGGTGAGCAAACCCAAGGATTATGTGGTTCACTCTGGCCAAGAGTTTAATTAATTCATCGTCCGTCAGATAGATATCATCTACATAGGACAACGCCTCCTCATCAAAGTTTTGAAGTAACTGTTACCCTTGCTGCAAACAACCCCGGGCTGTTCTTATACCCCTGTGGTAATCGACAAAATTGGTGTTGAGAGCCTAGCGCCAAGAATGCTGTCAAATATCTGCTTCCAGGCTCTATATTTTGGCAGAAAAATCCATTCGAGATGTCTAGTGCTGTTTTGTATTTCTTTTGCACAATGTTATTCATTAATGCGGCACTGTGAGCATTCTGTACTGCAAATGTGCATGTGGATGCGTTTAAATGTCTATAATCTAAGACTAGACAATATGAATTATCGGGTTTCATTACTGGAAACAAGGGATTATTCATAGGTGAGGTGCAATTCTCTCTCACACCCTGGTATTCAAGTTGATCTAAGATCTCCCTGACTTGTTTCTTTGCCTCATGTTTGATCGGGTATTATCTCTGAGGTTGAGGAATTGATTTTAATGGGATTTCATGATGAGGTGACTCATCATCCCATCAAACATGATTGCGTTAAAGTGCAGGAGCTAATGCCCACTCCTGCACGTATGAAAATTTAACTGATTCTGGTATGAGGTCGGAAAAAGCAGGTAAAATAACTTCTCTCATTGGGCAATTCATTACGAACTCAGGTGGCCAATATTTTTTCGTCCAAAAGAATGTCGTAACCATAGGTCAGGTTCTCCCAAAATAGACCCCTCACTTTCCTGGGTATGTCCCCCTCCATTTGGAGCATTATTTCGTTTAAACGATGTGGGACACTTACCCTTGTATCAGGTGTTTCCACCGTGATATGCTCACTCAAAACAACTACCCCCAGAAAGTCCACCAGGTTCTGGCGAGCTATGGTGACTTCTGCCGCGCTGTTCAGCATTGTCACTGCCCATTCCCTGTTCAGAAGCAGAGTCCTCAGTAGCCTGGGTATTTCTAATTTTAATTCCGGCTACCTTTTTCTTTTTCAATTGAGATTTTGAAGTCTTTTGTTTGTCTTCCTGTTTAATGATGTAATCCGAAGTGCAATGTTTCTCACTTTTCGGCTTGACTCGCTCTTCCGATTTGTACTCTGACCGTCCGTCTCCTGAAATGAACAAGATGAACGTGCATCAGTATCCTGATACCTATCAGGCTTTCTAATATTGTCACGGTTTTGTAAATTATATCTCCGGTCGGTTTGTTCCTGTTGAGGAGACCCACCCCGTGACTGTGTTTTGTTTTATTTATTTTTTTGTTTATCCCATTTCTTCTTTGAAGAATCGAGTGCTTGCTTAGAGTTATCTCTTTCAGAGCTACTCTTAACTATTGGTTTCCCAGGTTTGGCTCCCAGATTATCTCTGCCAAGAGAGGCATATGCATATTTGATAATCTGAAGATAATTTGCGCTCCTGGTGTGCGGGAGTGAATTCCCTCAGGCATTGGTGTATAGCTACAGCTGCTGCCTCCCCTTTTATGTTACTCAACATAATGGTAGATACTAGGGGTGGGCGGAATTTGCGTAGTCGCGCTACGCAAAATTTTCGCGAAAATGTACAAAATCTCCGCAAGCACACGGAGATTTCGCGAAGACGCGGAATTGCTTTCCCCGCCCGTTCGCGATGTGTTTTTGCGTGCTCGCAGGGAAATATATCGCTAACTTGCCCATGCGGTCGCTATTGGGCGCGGCCATCTTGTTTTTCACTCGTCCCGCCCACTCGCGATGCTTATTTCCTGTTCTGGGTCGCGTATTGCGTGCTCCCGCCCGTTTGCGATGAGTATTTCCTGTTCGGGAACGCGCATTACGTGTCCGCGATGCTTTTTGCATGCTCGGGGGGGAAATATCGCGTGAACTTGCCCATGCGGACGCAATGGGCGCGGCCATCTTGATTTTCAGTCTATTGCTATGGTTCTGGGCCTGCTTTTCTATCCTCCCTCTATCTTTGCAATCCTTTGTTTCTGTACACTTTTTTAAATCTTTTTTTATTTATTATCTATCTCTCTATTTTCCTGATTCTATATTTCGAGTTTTTTTCTACTTTTTGTGACTTTTTCTAGTACTTCTTTACTCTTTTTCTATAACTTGCTTTTTCTTTTACTTACTTTTCTAATTCCTCCCTTTTATTTTCCGCCCCCCCCCCGAGTCCCAGAACCATGGCCAAGGGAGAGGGCAAGGCCAAGGGAAAGGCTACCCGTAGCCGCAGCCGCGACCGCCTTCCCTGTGGAAGGCGGCACCCACGAGGGGTGCAGGAACGGGCCATATTTGGTGAGGCGGAGGTGGCCGCACTTGTTTTCTTTGTGCAGCGCCACCTCCCCTTAAGCCTAGCAGCAGGCGGCAGGCCTGGGTCCGGGTACGGGTTCCGGGAGCGTCGCCAGCGGTGGGGAAAGGTGCGCCGGGCAGTGTTTCGCTGCTCTGGTGTCCGGCGCACCGATACCCAGCTGACGCACCGGTGGTCCGATATCCTGGACCGGGAGCAGGACCTGCTGTACCGGGAGCAGGACCTGCTGGACCTGCTAGGAGTGGAGGTCCCGGGGCTTGGTGAGTAGCTATTTAATATTACTACTTTGTGTTCTTCTGCCCTGTGTTATATATATTGCGAATATATTTTTTTCCGAACAGCAAGAATGCTGCTGCTTACATTGCAGGTAAATTACGTTTAAAAACCTTCTGTGATTGTTATGACACAGGTGCTCGGCGCTACTAATCTTACTTGTTTGCAACTTTGCGCTCGCTTTGCCCGACGATTATGTAAGAGTTTACTTTAGAGAACGTAAGTTAGGTAATGCTAGAGAGACTCTAGTCCTTCCTTTGTCCTCCTGCCACTAAGAAGAGATAGTTGTGGATTGATAGGTTTAGTTACTTATTAGTATTAGTTGGTCATTTTTTAGTGGTCTGCGTGACGCATCCTCTGTCACGTCACGTGCTGCAGAGTGCTGCTTACCCCAGTCCTTAGTAGAATCTTTTGTAGTTTGTTTAGTGAGTGGTAATAGGCTTATCACTAGCAGAACATCAGCAGCAATGAACCAACAATTTGGTGTATGCAAAAATGTATGCATGTGTCCTCCATCTATGCATTTTTGAGGGCTAAAATAAATGGAAATGCAGACTTAGTGAACAATTGGCCCATCTGGAATAGGTGGGCTAGGTCAGGTAGTACTTAGGCTTAGTTAGTATTCTGGAATCAGAATGGAACACTGGATTAGTGTTCATAAATAATAAGTAGACGGTCCGTGAATGCCGCAATAACACAACTAGTCGATCAGATTAGTTAGGTCAATTTTATTGCAATTGTTGTTTCCTAAAATGTTTTTGGAGCGTTTTTTAAAATATTTTATTTGTTTCACACCAATCATTAATGTTTGTCTCTTTCTTTATTATATCTTACATGATCAGCACCCAGGGGCAAGAAGACGGGGTCAGAGTCGGCGGGACAACAAGGACAAGATGCCTCCCAGGGCCAGGACCGCTCCTCTACCGAGGGCTCTGCTGCTGGCCCCAGTAAGTCCTCCAGTGGTTAATATTAATAATTATATTTCCCTAACTTTTACTGCACCTTATTTTTCCGAACTATTAATTCTGGTTCCTAATTCTATTTTTACAAAATCTTCTTCGATCTTGACTATCTGTTTCTAAATTCTTGTTATCCCTGCCTCTAACTGCCTCTGCTATGACTCTCTGTACTACTACTATTAGTCTGTCTGTGGCTAAGCTTGCCCAGTTGGCCACTCTTTATTTAAAAGGTTTTAAATAAAACTCAGATTGACCAATAGCTCTAGCCACTGAGTCCAGTCCTTTGGGTTGTCCTCTTCTAGTCTTCTTAATCTTGAGGCTTTTCGACAATTCCCACCAACAAAATACCCAACCAGATATTTGACTATTTTTGATAGGATATAGTACATACTACTACTGTTGTGGGGATTCTGCACATTCAGAACTATGCACAAGAAAATAGGATGTTGGTGATGGGAGGTTGGACCTTCCTCACACCTCAGTCAGAACCCACAATCCCCTGACCGACTAGCTATAGTGTCTCAATAGGTCCCCGAACCCCCCCCGAAGATACCCAATGATTAGACAACCCAGAACATAGCACCCTTTCGCTCACTCACTCATGTAAGTCCACCACACCAA
The DNA here is from genome assembly GCA_963921515.1 of Calotriton arnoldi. NCBI lineage: Eukaryota > Metazoa > Chordata > Amphibia > Caudata > Salamandridae > Calotriton > Calotriton arnoldi. The sequence goes on from CAWUFW010001407.1 coordinate 383,202, forward strand.
ATACCACAGAGTCTATGTGTAAGTTCAAAAGGTTTATTTTCAACTAACAAGCTCTGTACGTTGTTCTACAATTCAGTATACTATACGAGCCAGCTCCAACAGCAAAATGCATAAGATTAAAACAATAAACATTGTTACAACTACAAGTCCATAGAAGACACAAGATCTCTGTGCAAATTCTGGGGGACCCCTCACCTTAGAACGTAGAAGTACTGGTTACATCATAAGCTCTGCAAAGCTCTGGTTCGTAGAAGGGAATCTTCCGCCTGTTATGAGAAAAATGGTGCGCGTTAGATAGTATAATGCAAGCATTTCTCAATCATGCCAAAAAGTCTAGCATGTTATGGCTAAGCAACACGGACTGACCAGAACTCCATAACAAAGTGGCTTGTTTTTCGACCTCTTGTACGCAGCGCTCAGACAGTAGCTGTATGAGCTCATGTGGGCTCAAAAAGGCGTCTTACACAACAAGCTGCGAGGTAACGTGCGCAAAAGACATGAAGCTAAAATGGTTGCATGGCTAAGGCTAACTTTGCAAAGAGTAGACTAGAATGACTCTAGGGACCATAACACTACTAGTGTCTACTCTACTCTACTCTAGTACCCGATTTGGACTAGTGATGTATGTTGAATATGTGTGTATTAACTTTTTTTTCAATCTTGCTAGTGAAAAAGAATAAATAGGGGGGAGGTGTATATGGCATCTGAAAATGTGTAATGTTTTTTCTAGGCGTACTACCGACCGCCAGTGCCGGGGCCAGCGGCGATGGCGACACGGCCATTTCGGAGGGAGCAGGAGATGCTGAAATTGTTCTCAATAGGTAATAAATGTTTCAGCGTTAAATGCTATCATGGTGTCTCTGTCACCTGTGTGTCGGGATTCGTGCTCGGTAAGCGCCTACCGGAAGTGCACCCTCCGCTGGAACTACCTCTCCCAGAAGGCTGTGGATGAGAGGGGAGGAGTATGCACAATTAAGGCTGCGGCCGCACGCCGATTGGCGTGCGTAGTTTTGATGTTCCAGGAATTCGTCTCGGCCGAGTGAGTTCAATTGTTGTGGATAGCCTAGGGTGACCAGATTCTCAAAACAAAAAACCGGGACATGTCGTAGACATAGAAGTAGGACTACAGTTTGCAGCAACCTCAACATAAAAGTAGGACTATTGGACAGCTGTCATTGACATAGAAAAAGGACTACAATGACAGCCTCCTCCACAGACAAAGATGAAAAATTACAGATGACAAATGAGAGGTATTTTATTGGCCGTAAACTTTGTCACAAAAGTGACGCAAACACAGTGCAAAGAGTTTCTTTGGTTTTTCTTTCCAACGCAAATCCTGATTTTCATTGGAAAGTAGCCATAAAGTAAAATAGCGGTAAACTATACTTTGCATCAAGGGTGTGTACAATGGGGTTCCATGCAATCACCCATGGATTTTGATGATAATCTCTGGAGGGAAAAGTATTTTATGTTGTCAAAGCATAGTATTTTGTACTGGAAGGGAGACCCTTCCTATACAAAACCTATGCTTCACAAGCACATACTTGCACTGTAGTGCAAAGGTGTCTGCACTGCTGCAAGGCCGCCTGTGTTCCACCGCTACGGATAGAGCAGCAGAGCCAGATCTCAGAGGTATGGCGCAGTTGTACTGTCTCCATTTCATGCAACGCAGCAACTTTAGTTACTGCTCTGTGTGACAACTCAGCAAATCTGCCCCTTTGTTTCTCCAGGCCAGACGCTGTTACATATAATGGCCAGTAGTATGGACGACATGTGACTGCTATACCTTGTAGCCAACATCTTTTGTAATATTTCCTACGCATCAATTTACATGCTTGGTTAATTAATGCTCTCTGTATAACATAAAGGGCCACTATGCGGTAGGGAAGCACTAAATTATGTGGCAGGTGGAATGGCTGATGGCAGCTTTATATGTGGTTCTCTGCGTACAGCTGAGTGCAGAGCCACCTCTGGCAGCTGAAGAAGCCTCTGTGACACATCCAACTTCATCTAAGTCCCCCTGCAGCATCTTTGTTAAAAAAAAAGATAATCTGCAAAAAGCAGAATTGCATTGACCTATCCATGTAGCTCTGAGGGACCCACTCCTCCTGGTGTGCGCAAGTTCCTAATTATGGTTGCATTTTTTTTCTTGGTGTCACCATATTTTTTTGACCCCTGACGGCTGAGTAATGTAAAAAAGATAGCAAGGCAATGTTAAAAATTATAGCTGATGTTTTTGTTTAAAGTAAATGTAAAATGTGATGAAATTGCCGATATTTATCTCTGGGAAAGATGGCAGCCATAAGGACCCCATCCTTTTCTGACTTGTGCCCAAGAAAGTTTAAATAAATGGCCGGTATTTTTGGGGAGGGGTGCAAACACAACACAGGCCAAAGAACAAAGAGAAAATGTCCCACTTCCTTTTAAATTCTCACGTTGGGACTCCAGTGCTGGTTTGTAGCCTGGGAGGGCAAGTATCCTGTGGCTGCTGATGGAGCCTGGCTGGAGCAGCTCTGACATGGAGGCAGGGTCCTGACTTGCTGGTGCTGTCAGGGCTTGGGAGGGGTCAGGCAGGTTGGCTTCAATCAAAGCCCCTTTTGTTTCTGGCTGCTGCTTATTTCTGTGCAGTCCACACGCTTGCTTTAAAAGGCAGAGAACAGGGTCACACTGGTGGGTGGATGGGTCTTTGGTGCAAGCGGTGACCTACGACTCCAGTGAGCAGAGCAGGGTTGTGCTGGCGGTTCGGAAACACTGTTCCGATGGCACATTACATTCTTGCTGCTTTTAGAAAGAGAAGGGAGATCCTGAGAGAAAATGTCTCTCTTTAAAGGATTTCCCTTCCCATTGCTCAAAAAAAAAACCCGGGACATTTCTGTGCTCAACAAGCCCAATATAAAAAGAAAACGGGACATTTATTCAATTTGGAGAAAAGTGTCGGGACACTTCTCCAAAAACTGGGACCGCCTGGTGAAAACCGCGACGTCTGGTCACCCTAGGATAGCCCTCATGCTGACATCGTTCGTGGGCTTCAGAAGGCTTCGGCTGAGTGATTGCCTTCAGCCTGATCACGTTTGGCGGTGATGTTCTGAACCGCCCAGACGTCCTTTGGTGTTTGTTCGGAAAACCTCCTGAGGTGCGGACGGTCCCTTTCTTCAGACCTTCCCGGAGTTCGTTGCTGCTCCGATCGTTCCGCACCCTCCTCTGTTACTTTTGCCTCAGGCCCAGGTAGCGGTAAGACTTATTACCGTTAGAGACCCTTAGCCTCCGGCGGGGATTCTTCGCTTCCAGGTAGGAAGTCTGTTCTTTCTCGTTTCAAACATTTTTTGGGCTTATTAAGAACAAGCATTGGCATAGCCAATAGGTCTCGCCTTTGGGACCTTATAAGTATTTAGTTATGCAGCACAATATCCTTACTGCAACAACATCAACTGTTGGATGGCTAAACACTTATAAGGTCCCAAAGGCGAGACCTATTGGCTATTTATTTAGGCTATCTGATAGATCTGCATGTATATAGGATAGATAGATGGATGGATAGATAGATAGTTAGATTGTGACTGCCGCAGGGCTTGTAATTACATAAACAATTTGATTATCCGTTTACTGATCTCATTTTTGCAAGGGCCTGCGTCGATAGCTCGGAAAAGGTAAATTGGCAACATTTAAGAACGCCGCATAGAGCCCTTGTAGCAGAAAAAAAGAGGGGTACATTTTCCACTCTATCTGTACTGTAGAAAGAGATATATAAAAAGCGCGCACCCCACATGTAGTGTCTACAGTTATTACAGCAGAAAAAAAACACATTGCTGAGATGAACGACATAATCAGCCACACATTACAAGAGCACTAAGTAAGAAGGTGTAACCGAACCAATCCATGTTTACGTTTTATGTTCTCTCAGCTCAACACAAAAACCTAAAGCGTTTTGGAGCATTAACAACAAATGTTTTCCTCACACGCAGGTCTGACCTCGCACGCCAGGCTTTTATTGCATTTGTTGTGACTCGCTGCTTTCCTATTTTTTCGTCATAAAATGCCAAATCCACAAACCCAGAAATATAAATAGCCGCTGCCTTGGAGACGAGAGGGTATTCTCGTTTTTCGCGGTACTGACCCCAGCGTGGTATTTTGGTTAGTGCGACGTGAAGTCGTTGCATGGGAATGCTGTTCGACTGCTCGGAAATATTTCTGGGGTTTGTTTTGGTTCTGGCTGGCGGCGCCTCGGCCATAAATGAAAGATAAAGGGAGAGACTGCGGCATGGAGCGCGAGGCAGAGATGGGCTGTAGAGGGGAGAGAGCGCGCGCGAGGGGGGGCAGACAGTCAAAGAGAGAGAGAGAGACCGGCAGCAGACTCAGAGGAGAGAGAGCGCACGGGAGGGGTAGAGGAGAGAGAGAGACAGTCAAAGAGAGAGAGAAGCTGAGACAGGCAGTCAAAGAGAGGGAGAGAGGCAGTCACAGAGAGAGGCAAGCCAGGCAGTGGTTAGTGAGAGAGGCAGAGACAGGCAGTGGAGTGAGATAGAAGCATAAAGAGAGAGAGAGGAGCGAGGCCAAGTAGAAAAGACAGGCAGACAGAAAGTCAACGGAAGAGAAAGAGAGACAGGCAGTCAAAGAAAGAAAGCGAGAGACATTCAGCGGAAGAAAAAAATGAAACAGGCAGAGAGAGCAAGTCAAAAAGAGAGAGCGGGGCAGAGATAGACCGTGGAAGAGTGAGGCCGGCAAGGTAGAAAAGAGAGACAGCGGAACAGAAAGAGAGACAGGCAGTCAGAGAGAGAAACTGGGACAGACAGTGGAAGAGAGAGGCAGAGATAGGCAGGGGAAGAGAGAAAGAGGGGCAGAGACAGACACATTGAAAAAGAAAGGGAAGCAGCAGAGGCAGAGAGCGGATCAGAGAGGGAGGGAAATACAGGGGAAACGATAGAGTGGCGATGACAGAAACAGTGCAATGCACAGAGACAGGGAGACTGATACACAGAGCGAGGCAGAGGCGGACTGTGGAAAGATGGACAAGGAGACAGACACAATGGAAAAGATAGAGACTTTCAGGGGGAAGACAGAAGCGGAGAATGACAGTGGGAAAGAGAGGGGCGCAGACTGAAGCACAGAAAGGCAGATAGCGACAGCTGAAAAAGAGAGAGGCAGAGACAGGCTCACTGGAAAAGATAGAGAAGCAGAGGCACAGAGAGAGACCGCGATAGACAGTGGAAAAGAGGGCACGAGAGAGAAAGATATATTAGAGGAGAAAGAGCAGCGAAAGAGAGAGAAAGAGGAGGAGAGACAGGAACAGTGGAAGATAGAGAGACTGAGAGACAGAGGGAGGACTAGAGAGATGGGCGGAGGGGCGGTACAGGAGGATGAAAGCAGAGATAAGAAGCAGGCACTTTAAGAGAAACAGAAAAGGCGAGACAAAAAAAGAAGACAGAACAGAAACACGCGAGAAACAGAGCGGGGACAGGCGAAATCACATAAATGACACAAAAGATGAAGAGAAAAAAATGTCCAATAAAGAAAGAAAGTAAAAGAGTAGAGAATAAATGTGGAATATATGGGAGAAGGGGGAGAAGGCAAGTAAGAGCCAGCGCTCAGAAATCTGCAGTGCGCATTGTAGGGTCACTGCCTGGAGACGCTCACACCACAAGTTAAATGAAAAATTCCCTAACTTAACAAGCATTGGCCGTGCGCGCGCCTCGCGCTCAAAGTAAAAAAAAAAACAAGCATTGGCCGCGCGGCCGTGAAAGCGAAATTCATCGCGATCGCGGTGAAAGCAAAAGTGACCGCGATGACGCGCTCTGTGCTAAGCACGCGAGGGATGCGCGCGCAGCAGTGATTGGAGAGGCGGAGCGAGGCGCGCGCGCTTGTGCGCGTAACCGCACGCTGGTGGCCAGAAAAAGCCTCTTTGGGAGCACTTTCAAAAGCCCCTTACTAAATGTCTCGCAGAGCAGCGCATGCGCTGGCTCAGCGAGACCTAAAAAGGATTTCTCCTTCGTTTTCCTCCTGGTGGAAGCCTATTTGTTTCTGCTCTCTGCTGAACTATTTATTTACTTTCTGAACCTCGCTGATTTGTGGATTCATGGTTTTGGTGCAGTACTTACTCCAAGCTTAATTTCGTTACGCTTTTGAACTAAAAAGGCATCAGCTGAACTGTTCATTTTTTGTTACTATTGTTTTTTGGACGTCCTTTCATTATTCTTTTTTTTGTTGAAGAATGGAATTGGTATGTATTGTGTTGTATGGTGTACTTCTGTTTACAGTTCTGATTGACAAGTGAGAACTGTATTAATTACGTGTTTGTACTTTTTAGGAGTATTAATCCGGAAGAATGGTAGCCTTCACTGTGAAGGAAGACCCAGTTTGAAATACGTCATATTAGAGAGGTATAGTTTGTTCGTAGTGAGATCATATGAGAGTAGCCATTGTGTTTGCATTTCTTCATTGTGCTATTCTTTGTTTTCCAGGTATCCTATTCCCCGCTGTTCCCTTCCTATCCCTTCCCTCACTTGATCGCCCTAATCCTCTGTGAAACTACTACCAGAGTTGGGGATGTCAAGAGGTGGACATTTAATGCATCACCCGGATTCCGAGGAGTTTTCATCTCATGGTTTATGAGAGCCTGACACTGTGATCTGCTAGTAGTATCCATATTAATAGCAGAACAGACGTCCACCTCTTAATCTTAAATTTGTAGAATTGCTTTAAAACGGAATAGGCACCCACCCCTAATTTTCTTAAAATATTGGGATACTTTTTTTCACAACAATGTTTAAGAGTGCTCTTTAGCCCTAAATTATCCTTGATCGAGAACTCAGAATATATGAGGTACACACAGAGATTATATGCAGAATCAGTAGGATGCTGAATCAGCTGATGAGAAGGCTAAAGAAAGGTTAAATTTCATGTCTTTTATTAGAAGCTTTCTAGTTCTTCACATGGTCGCATTCTCGAATTCCCATCTCTGTGTGATCTGGCAAGACCGCACCATGTTAATGACCCACCCATAATGTGTAGTAGCTTTTCTCATCTTTAAATATTGTGTTTGCGATTGTCACCTGTTGGAGATTTAATTAATAAAGTGATAGAAACATTGAATTATTCTGCTTGTTAACCAGTGGTGAAAGATACATACATTTACATAAAAACATAATACATACCATGCATAAATGAAAATAAACATAATCACAATGGGGTCACTCTCTGGCTACTGCTTCATTTTGGAGTCTATTAAACACAGTAGTATCTATGCACACACCAGTCCTGTCTCCTAAATGTCATGCTTTACCCCTCTTTTGATACCAGCTGTCCATAAACTGACTTTTCAGATTTTGCAGCCAAAGATCAAAAAGCAGTGCTTTGTTGCATCTTCCTGACTTTTCAAGCATTTCCCCAGAAATTGAGTACTTCTTGGCAAAATAGTCAGCATTTTATATCTGTGCCGCTTCATAGATAAGAAAATGTGTTTTAAAGAGCTAGGGGCCAGATGCACTAAGGGTTTTTGTGGTCGCCAGCCCTGGGATTAAAAAAATCCCAGGTATTATGACTGCAAAATCCCTTTTTCTTATTTTCTAACCCCATTTTTCAATATGGAAAAGTTTTTCTGAATTGCAAAATGGAGTTATGGACCCATACCCAATTCGGAAGGATCATTTAAGGATTGCGCCTTCCACATTTTAAGTCAGTATGGTATGTTTCAAAGGTTTGCAATCACCATTCCGGTCGCAAACTAATGATCAGTTACTGTCTTCCAATTTGGGATGTTAACCAATTCATAAAGGGGATTGTCATCCCGGTCACCACTATATTCTCTCCCTGAAAATTTCCCTAAGTTTTTTTTAAAGCAGACCTTGTTCTTTTAAAGAACTCCGTCTGCTTTAAAAAAAAAAAGTTTCTATTTTGTAATGCAATAACAGAGATGATGTTCTGCTGTCCCTTACAAGCCACCATCCCTGTGATTGTAGTCAAATTCAAATTCAGAATAACTTTATTTGGAATCTTTTATAGATCCATAAAAGTACATAAAAAGAACATCATAGAATCTAATAATAAACATGATTCCATACATTATATGTTAAAAACTCATTCAATAAAATAATTAATAAAATACATTATTAAAAGAAACCTCCTAGTATCTCGACGTTGAAAAAGCTTATCGTTCTAAAAACCATCTTTCAAACATCTTCATAAACCAGTTTATTCAAATGTACATGGGATTTCCTTCTTTTTAAAGCTCAGGTGATGTAACCTGCAACCCCACGGCACACTATTGCATTTTCTAGGGTACATAAGACAATCATTGCATCCTTATATAAAATTTAAAAACATTTCTTAGTTACAAAGATTGGTCTTAAAAATGTCCGTCTAATACTGTGATTGAGTCAATCGTAGGGGGTTGCAAACTGTGACCACTCTAAAGGCAGGTCATTCTGCTACCCTCTGCGGCTGCTTTTTTAGGTCTCGCCTACCGTGCAGCGCATGCGCTGCTCGCTTTGCGAGGCATGCAGTATACAGTATAGTGGGGGGAAGCTCCGCCCATTTTCCGCACATCTTTTTCATTGGCTTAAATTGTAAATGCTGCTTTCTGATTCGTTTTCGGCTTGTTAGTCCCTCCTTCTGACGGCCATGTCGTCATTTTTCTCCTTCCATGGCTATCGGCCCCTTTTCTTTAAAAACTCTTTTGTTCCCCTGCCCCCCCCATTCCCTCCCGCAATCCGTGACTTCTCTGCCCACCTCCACCCCCCCCTCCCGTTCCTACGTTCTTGGACGCCCACACTTTTGTTTATAATGCAATAGGTCTCACGTAAATACGAGTCCTATTGCATTTGTAAATGCTTGTTTTCTCCTGGGATTGGCTGGGTGAGTTTGCACTATATTTTGCCTGACCTGTCCAGAACACATGCGCATCCTTCCACGGCTATCGGCCCCTTTACTTTAAAAACTCTTTTGTTCCCCTGCCTCCCCGTTCCCTCCCGCAGTCCGTGACTTCTCTGCCCACCACCACCCCCCCCCCCCCACTCCCGTTCCTATGTTCTTGGACGCCCGCACTTTTGTTTACAATGCAATAGGTCTCGCATAAATACGAGTCCTATTGCATTTGTAAGTGCTTGTTTTCTCCTGGGATTGGCTGGGTGAGTTCGCACTATATTTTGCCTAACCTGTCCAGAACACATGCGCATACAACGTCTTTCATGCAGAAGGAGTTACTTTAATGTTTGCAACACGGGCCAATTCACGGCGGAAGGCAGAGACAGCACAAGCAGCTAAACGAAACAGGACAAAGTGAAGCGCGGCGGGTTCCACTCCCTCCTCCTCACCGGCAGATCACCCGCCTGACTACTCTTCTTTGGTCTGGCTTTTATTTTTTTTTATTACGTTTTTTAAGTTTATTATAGCGCACTCGCGCCTTTCTGTTCTGTACTCAGCACCCAAAGGTTGTTTTAAGTTGCACTTGTAAAATCTGCCCGGGCGGGTTAGAGAGGCGGGACGGGTTCAGGAGCTGTCCAGGCGGTAGGACCCGAGAACTGTAATTAAGGAGCATGGCGCGAGTGGCTAAAGTGAGGGCACGGATAGTATGGGCAAGAAGGGAACCCACAGAGCGCCGGTGGGTGGCATCGGAGGCCATATGATTCCGTGAAGCAGTAGTTGGTAGGGACAGTTACAGCTGCCACTGGCAAAGTCGCTCAATTCAGGCGGCCGTTATTTTCACCCGAGCTGCATTGTCCCACCGGCGGAGGACTGGCAATGGCTTGGCCGTACCTGGCACTGTGGCTACTCGCCCTGCTGTTGAGGTGGTGCGCGTGCCACAGTGATGCTCCTCAGCAGGACAGCCCGCCCTACACCATCCTCCTGACACAGAACCTGGGTAAGAAAGCGGCGATGGTGGCGGTGGGAGGTGGAAAAAGAGAGCGAGAGAGTCAGAAAAGCCATATGTAGGCCTCCTCCTCTGTGGTTTTTTTAAGTGCTCATTAAAGCGACAGTGAAAAAGGGGAGTGCTTGCTTTAATTTATCTTAATTTTTTGTTAGTGCTTTCAAACCCTGCATAAGCGGATCAATTGGGATTTTCCTCACTGCTTTCGGCTGACGGTCCACTGTAATGACGAAGACCTGGTTCCCTCAGGCGTCTTTGTGCAGTATTCTCAATCTGCACAGAACACTCCACCATCCCTTCAAACTGGTTACCCTTTAACACACCTACCCCCGCCATTCCGTTCCCTGACCTGTTTCCAGTCTGTTATTTAAATATGATGCCCTCGAATGTCCTCCTTTAAAAAAAAAAGATTTGTAGATGTGTTGCTTGCATTCAAAAAGCACAGAGACGAGAATGTACGGAACATAATGCAAATATATTTTCAGATGTTCTCGAAACAAAGAAAGCAGGCCTTTCCAGAAATATGGGATGGGATTTTATTTAAAATCCTTCCGGGTCAAATAAACTCGTTTAGCATCAATCCTTGGGCACCATAACACTGGGCTAAAAAAACTGCCTGAGGGATAATGTTAATACACAACGTCGTTGTGTCCCTGGGGAGTTTTTGCGCTTCATTTTAAGTGTTTCCTTGTGCATTGGGGAATAATGTGCAGTAACAGCCTTTGCGATCGGAATTGCTGCACAGTGCTCCCTTTTGAGCATTTATTGCCGCACCTGATGTAATTTGCATATACAAAAGAGAATAAAACCGGGGGCCAAGCGCATTTTATTCAAGAGCTGTTATCTAAAATCAGATGCAAACACTACTTGTGCCCAATTGTAAACATGTCTCAGCACTCAAAATAAGGCGTTTATAAGTAGGGTTGCCACCTGGTTGGTCTTTATTTATGGAGATGGGTAAAATAGATCATTGAAAACCATTTCCACTTTAATATTATAAAATATTTGGACATTCATTGAGTTCCACATGTACATTTTTACAAGGAAGCATAAAACAAGAGGCATTTCATTTCAATGCATATATAAAATAGTAAAACAAATTACAGATGCAAGGTAATTAACCCTGTTAGCAGTTAAAGCCAACAACTACCAAATATACTGCCACACTTATAATCACTGCCACATAGTCCATTGCAGTAATATAACATAATATAATGCATGTGCAAACACTTATAAGATCCCAAAGGCGAGACCGATCCCATTGCAAATGCTTGTTTATTTTGCAAACCAATCCATTAGTACATAGTTCACTCCACAAAACCGGATTCAATTCGCAAAAAGTCAGTGAGCATTTTCCAACCACTTTTTGGGAATCGAATCTTAGTACATCTGGTCCATAGAGTGCAGCAATACATAAAACAATGTTTACACTTATGCCACTTATCTTTACAGCTCTACGACAGCAAGTACATGTCTATCACCGCTATACAAATCATAATAAATACAATATCTCATGGACATTTGGCTGAAAGCATTCAGCCCCGGCCAGCTGCTATTAGGCAAAGGATATTTTGGGAAAGTAGTTGAAAAGATAAACATCAGAGAAAGCAACAAGCCTGCGCAAAAGAAACATTATTTCACGAACAATTACTTGCCATGTGAACTCATTTGCCTTGGAAGCCCAAGAGAACAATTTTGGCGGAAACGTGAGTGCGATTGACAGGATATAGCAGGTCAGACCAGCTGGAGCTGAGGGAGGAATGGAAAAAGCTGACGAGGGCGCATGAGAGGCCCAAGGTCATAACTGTTGTGAATTCCACATGCCATGAGCATACAGAGCCCTTAGTGTATATTCAGTAATTCAATACAGTACTGCATGAAGTGAAGTGAGTGGAAAACATCCTTAGATTGTTTGTAATGCTTTCTTTTGCCATTACTATTAATATTTTCCTGTACTGTAACCCCACCCCCCTTGTGTTGGTGGGGGGGAGGGGTCTCAATACTTCTTTTCCTGCAGGCAGGGGCAGGCCTCCGATATCTCAAAGTGAGCTCTCTTAGAAGCCAAAACCTATAGTTAATCAACAACAAACCCTTGGGGTACATTGCTAGTATATTTTAAGTCTCTCAATTCCCAAGGTAGCTGCAAAGCATTTTGACACCTTGGTTTATGCTTAGTTCTCTAGCTCACAGTTCCTCGATGGAAATATTTTTTATTCATGGTAAATCCCCCTGAAACATGCATTTATTAAATAGCACACACATACAGGCCAAAACTAAAAATAGACAAATTAGGCAAAAATATATATATTTATATCCGGTTTCTGCATTCGTACAATCATTTACGAGTTCCATGTAATTCAAGTAAAATAAATAGAAAAATAATAATTTTAAAACACATACTATATTTTAGAATATTAAATTTGTACCACCACCCCTCAGCATATAAGAATGCACCAACAACCACAAGCGCCTAAAAACACATAACATTTCACAAATTTGGGTCCTTGTGTCTGATTCGTCATAATGCCTACAAAGTCTAAATCTACCTTCTCATCTGTGTGCCCAATTTTAAGGACTATCGCTCACTATATATATATGTATATATGTCTCGTACCATGCTATCTCCATGAAGTTAAAAAGTCACATGTGACTTTCTTACTCTTGAAATGTTCCACAGAATAGCAAGGAGGGGAAATTATGGTGGCCGTCAAGTGTTATTTTTTGTTCTAAAGGTTTTATTGAGTTTTCAGAGGATTACAGTAAAACATACAAACACAAATTGATACTGTATAGAACAATAGGGTGGTCAAGCATTATTGCATCCATCAGGGTAGAAATAATCCAAGCAATCCAACCTATTTAGTAAAAAACAACATATCCGCTCAGGGTCATAAAGGTAACATATAATCACATGACTAGTGATCCTGGATATACAGAGACAGACGATGCTTAGTTTATCCACCCAAAATGTCCATTTGCGAAACAGGGATAAAGGGGGTCTGAAATGGGCAATAAACAGAATAACTTAAAGGAAGACAGAATAATTTAAAGGAAGACAGGGAAAAATTGAAACATGGACAGGGGAAGGAGAGAGAACAGAGAAGAAGGTGCAAGAAGTTAGAAAAACGAGAAAGAAGAAGGAAAGAATTGAGAGCCAAGTCAAACTAAGGAGGGCCTGACCTAAATACTACAACAGAGACGTATAGGTCATTTAACCCATCCTGGGGGGATAACCAGCCTACTGCCCAGTGTGTATAAAGGCATCTAATGTTTCCCATACCCGCTGAGATGTGATGGAGCAGCTTCTCAAATTAGTAAAATATTCAATACTCCCATCTCCCTGGACTTTCCAACAATCATACGCGGCCCATTTGCATCCCCTATCCCAGTTGACCTTCCGGACATTGACCTGGCCCTTCTGGATTTACTAATCACCATCGCACTGAAAGTAATTGTTGGAAAGTGGATTATTGGTAGGGGCAAATGTAGGTCTCCCACTGGCAATAAGGCCACTAACACAGTATAGGTCTTAGAAAATTATTTCTATGCTCAACCCTTGGTAACGTGGCTGCGAGCAGGCAGGCTTAACTTCAAAGACAGGTATGTAAAGCATTTAAAAACACCAATTCAGTGAATAATTAAGACACAACACAAAATAAAACTCCAACACCAATTTATAAAAATAGGAAATATTTTTATCTTTTAAATGACACCAAAACGAAAAACATCCACTGTAGGGAACCAGAGATATGAATTTTTAAAGATTAGTCACTTTCTAGTGCTTAGAAACCAACAGTGCCCCTTTTAGTCATTTCGTTTGCTCTGCCATGCCCTATTAAATACTAGGTACTGATAGGTAGTTTCAATCCCCCTGCCCTAATATGTACTAGGGCCCTATGGGGTAGGTCATGCCAATCACAGGGGTACCCCAACCCTTAGTGTACCCTAGTGTATGTAGGTGTTTTCACTGTATTCTAAGTGTTTTCAGCATAGCACGAGCCCTGGGCCTGGTTAGTCAGAGCCCAGGGTCAGTCAGAGTCAGTTACCACCAGTATCAGTCAGCAAAAAGTTGGGGGGTGCCCAGGGCACAGGATGACTTTGCAACACAGCCCCCCCCCAAAACAAAAGGTGATGGGTTACTAACCTACACCATGGTAGTCCTCATCAGCTAAGTGGAAAAACTTGGAAAGTCCATCCGCATTTGCATGGGCAACCCCAGGTCTGTGTTCCACTGTAAATTGCATTCCCTGTAGGAAAATGGACCACCTTAACAGCTTGGGATTCTCCCCTCTCATCTGCATGAGCCATCTGAGAGGCATGTGGTCAGTTTGAACACGAAAGTGAGTCCCAAACAAATATGGTCTCAACTTTTTCAGGGACCAAACCACAGCAAAAGCTTCTCTCTCAATGGCACTCCACCTCTGCTCTCTGGGAAGAAGTCTCCTGCTAATAAAGGCAACTGGCTGATCAAGGCCCTCTTCATTTAGCTGTGACAACACTGCCCCAATCCCTTGTTCTGAAGCATCTGTCTGAACTACAAATTATTTTGTGTAGTCAGGGGCCAGCAACACTGGTGCTGAACACATAGCAACTTTCAGAGTGTCAAAAGCCTTCTGACACTCTGGGGTCCATTACACCTTTTTGGGCCTCTTCTTAGTAGTGAGTTCAGTTAGGGGCCCCACAATGGTCCCATAATTTTGAATAAACCTTCTATAATACCCTGTCAGTCCAAGGAATGCCCTGACCTGAGTCTGGGTAACAGGAGCGGTCCAATCCAAAATAGTTTGGATTTTAGCTTGGAGAGGCTATACACGGCCCCCACCTACCAGGTGGCCCAGGTACACCACTGAACTCTGCCCTATTTGGCACTTACTTGCCTTAATAGTCAGACCTGCCTGCTGCATGGCCTGAAGCACTTTCCTGAGGTGGCTTAAGTGATCCCCCCAGGTAGAACTGTATACAGCTATATCCAGGTAAGCTGCACTGAACTGTCCCAACCCAGACAAGACCCTGTTCACCAACCTTTGGAAGGTGGCAGGTGCATTCTTTAAGCCAAAGGGCATTACCTTGAACTGATAATGTCCCTCTGGTGTGGAGAATGCTGACCTGTCCTTTGCTCCATCAGTGAGGGAAATCTGCCAGTAACCTGAAGTCAAATCAAAAGTACTCAGGTACTTAGCAGCCCCTAACCTGTCAATGAGCTCAACAGCTCTAGGTATAGGGTGAGTGTCAGTCTTGGTGACTGCATTCAATCCTCTGTAGCCCACACAGAACCTTAACTCCTTGGGTCCCCCCTGAGGATTAGGTTTAGGTACCAGCACCACTGGACTGGCCCATGGACTCTTCAGACGGTTCAATTACCCCCAATTCCAGCATCTTAGCAACCTCAGCTTTAATGCTGGCTCTGACATGGTCAGACAACCTGTACAGTTTATTTTTGACAGGTAGGCTGTCACCAGTGTCAACGTGGTGCACACACCACTCATGATGCCTGGGGTCAAAGAGAATAGGCCAGCAAACTGATCCAGCACTAGCTTACAGTCTCTGTGCTGCTGGTCTGTCAACTTGGGAGAGAGCACAACTCCCTCCACTGACCCACCTTGCATGTTAGTGGAGAGGAGGTAGGGCACCGGCTCAGTTTCCTCCTCCACTCCCTCATCAGTGACCAGTAACATGGTCATGTCTGCCCTGTCATGGTGGGGTTTCAATCTATTCACATGCAGGACTGTATGAGGGTTCCTGGGGGTGCCAAGGTCAACCAAATAGGTAACCTCACCCTTCTTTTCTAAGATTGGATAGGGCCCACTCCACTTGTCATGGAGGGCCCTGGGAGCCACAGGCTCCAACACCTACACCAATTGTCCTGGAGCATACTCAGGCATAGTAGCCTTCTGATCATACCAGTGCTTCATGAGCTCCTGGCTGGCCTCCAGTTTCCTGTGTGCCTTGTACATGTACTCTGCCATTCTAGATCTCAGGCCTAGCACATAGTCAAGCACATTGTCCTTTGCTTCTTTAAGAGGCTTCTCTAAAGACTCTCTCAGCAGGCTCAATGGCCCCCTCACAGGGTGTCCAAACAACAACTCAAAGGGACTGAAACCAACCCCTTTCTGTGGCACCTCCCTGTAGGCAAACAGTAAGCATGGGAGGAGAACATCCCATCTCCTCCTGAGTTTCTCTGACAACCCATTTATCATGCCCTTCAGGGTTTTGTTGAATCTCTCAACAAGACCATTTGCTTGTGGGTGATAGGGGGTGGTGAACTTGTAGATGACACCACACTCATCCCACATAGCAGTCAGATAGCTGGACAGGAAGTTCGTGCCCCTATCTGATACCACCTCTTTCGGAAAACCCACTCTGGTGAACACACCAAGCAGTGCTCTAGCCACTGCAGGATCATCAATGGTTCTAAGAGGGATTGCTTCAGGGTACCTAGTGGCATGGTCAGGGCCGGACTGGCTACCGGGCGTTTTGTTGTGCTGCCGAGCTGGGGGCTGATTTCACTGTGGTGGGGGCTGATTTCGTTGATGGGGACCTGCGTGAGCTTCAAAATAAACAAAGCAAAATGAATGTTTTTAAGCACACGCAGGTCCCCATCAACTAAATCAGCCCCCAGCTCGGCAGCACAACATAACGCCCGATAGCCAGTCCGGCCCTGGGCATGGTCCACTACCACTAAGATATACCTATTCCCTGATGCCGTAGGTGGGTCCAGGGGACCAATAATGTCCATCCCCACCCTTTCAAAAGGAACCCCAACCACTGGCAGTGGTATTAGGGGAGCCTTTGTCTTGCCCCCTGCCTTGCCACTGGCCTGACAGGTTACACAGGAGCTGCAAAACTTCTTTACCTTTTCAGACATTTGGGGCCAGTAGAAATGGTTCACCAACCAGTTCCATGTCTTTGTCGGTCCCAAATGTCCTGCCAAGGGGATATCATGACCCAAAGTCAGGATGAACTCTCTGTACTTCTGGGGCACCACCAACCTCCTGGTGGCCCCCTCCTTGAGGGTTCTGGCCTCAGTATAAAGCAGTCCATCTTCCCAGTAGAGTTTGTGAAACCCACTGTCACCCCCCTCCTCTTGCTTAGAAGCAATCTGCCTCAAGCTCTCAAGGGTGGGACTTACTGAACTCCTCTCTAGAGGGTCCACCTGCTCCTGTCAGCTCTGCCAAATCTGACAGCTCTGGCAGGAATGGAGTCCCTCCCTCAGATGCCAGATCCTCCCCATCAGGGTTAGATTCTTCCTGCACCTCTGGAGTTCCCTGGGCTGGCTCACCAGGCCCAGTACCCTTGTCCTTGGATGCTTGGCCCTTTGTTCCAGGGTCCAAGTGTCCAGCCCCTCCCTTCTGGTTAGTCTGTGACCTAGTCACAGCACATACCCACTCAGGGAGCTCCAATATTTTCATATGGAGTCCTATCTCCACCTCTGACCACTGAGAGGCTTCAAGATCATTGCCCAGTAAACACTGGACTGGGAGCACCTTTGACACAGCTACCTTCATAGGGCCTGTCACACCTCCCCATTCCAAATCCACCACAGCCACAGGATGGAGTTTGGTAGTGCTGTCTGCATAAGTCACCTGGTAAAACTCACCAGGTAGCATCCTCCCTGGAGGTACCAGCTCATCCAGGACCATAGTTGCACTAGCCCCTGTGTCTCTGATAGCCTCAACCTCAGTCCCATTCACTTTAGGCCTCTGACTGTACTTGTCCATGTTTGAAGGTAAGGCAGCAAGGGTTGCAATATTCACCCCACCCAGGCACACTAAGGTTGCTTCCACCACCTGACTACCCCTCTCTGGGGCACCATTCTCCACCCCTACACTGACACTGGCAATCCCTGTGGATGGCCCCTCAGGGGGGAGTTTTTTGGCGCAGACAGCATCTCCCTGTTTGTGCCCTGGCTGGTTACAGTCAAAGCACTTACCCACCTTTGAGGGATCAAAGAACCTACCATTCTTTCCCTGATACCCCCTCCCTTTGAATTTGGGTTGGCTCGGGCCCCCCCTCCTTGTGCAGGTTTTTGTGGATCTTTGGAGGACTCCTTCTGGTTTTGACCTTCTTTCCCTTGGGCTTTGATCTGGGGAGGGACCTGTCCTCCTTTCTTGTGGTCACCCCCCGGGTGCTGAATGGAAACCCGGGTTTTCACCCACTCATCAACTGCTTCTCCCAGCTCTCTGGGGTCTGTCAGCTTAGAGTCCACTAGATACTGGCGTAACTTCTCTTCTGCACAATGAGTCAAAATATGTTCTTTCAAAAACAAATTATACAATCCCTCATATGTGTCAACAGTGTTACCAACAATCCAGCTTTCCAGTGCCTCACTGAAGCGTCCACAAAGTCTACCCAAGACTTTGAACTCAATTTCTGGGTGCCTCTAAACGTCACCTTGTACTGCTGTGGAGTCAGACCAAATCTCTTAACTAAGCATGCCTTCATCTGCTGGTATGATTCTGCATCCTCTCCCTGCAGGGTCAGGAGCCTATCCCTCCCAGCTACTGGAATCAACTCCCACAGGAGTGCACCCCAATACTAAGAGTGGACCCTACTCATTCTAAGGGCCCTCTCAAAAGCTGCTAGCCACTTGTCAATGTCATCACCCTCAGTGTACTTGGGTGCTATACCCTTGGGAAGTTTGTGATCAAGACCACCACCCCTGGACATTTCAAAATCTTCATCATTTTCACTGCCACCATTTCTTTTTAACGCCTCCTCCCTCTCCCATCTCTTCTCAGCCAATTCCAGTTTCCTCTGCTCCAAAGCTATCAAAGCTAATTGAGCCTTAAGCTGTCTCTCTGCAAGGGACAGTGGCGGTTCCTGAGTAAGGGACCCTTCCCCCCTCCCACCATCTGGAATCATATGGCTAACACTAGAAAAAATGGAAGAGGCATCATCCTCACCCCCCTCTGGGGTTAGGTTGGGGGTGCTCACCCTCCATCCCCCTTGAATCTCCTCAGCTACTCCAGCCCAGGCCATGAGGGACTTAAGCAACCCTGCCTTCTTAATCTTGTTGGAAGCAGGTAGCCCCCTAAGCCTACACTGTACCCTGAGATCACCCACCCCGAACTGGGACAGTTTAGCCAGGTCCAGCTCCATGGTTCCCTAGTTTTGGGTCACAATAAGTAGGCACAACAGACTTAGAACAATTTAGAAAAATCTAAACAATCGATTAAAAACAGTTTAGTCCAAATTCCAAAAATCAAACTCAAAAGTTTTGTTCTAAGGCAATTTAGAGGATTTTTAAAATCTTAATTCACTTTACTGAAAGGTGTACTCTTTAAACACAAGTCCTCATCCACACCGCTGAGCACCAAATGTTGGAAAGTGGATTATTGGTAGGGGCAAATGTAGGTCTGTTACTGGCAATAAGGCCACTAACATAGTATAGGGCTCAGAATAGGTCTTAGAAAATTATTCCTATGCTCAACCCTTGGTAACGTGGCTGCGAGCAGGCAGGCTTAACTTCAAAGACAGGTATGTAAAGCATTTAAAAACACCAATTCAGTAAATAATTAAGACACAACACAAAATAAAAATCCAACACCAATTTATAAAAATAGGAAATATTTTTATCTTTTAAATGACACCAAAACAAAAAAATCCACTGTAGGGAACCAGAGATATGAATTTTTAAAGATTAGTCACTTTCTAGTGCTTTGAAACCAACAGTGCCCCTTTTAGTCATTTCGTTTGCTCTGACAGGGACACATTCACCTTTAGCAATTGTTCTGGAAGATCTGTCACCACTCTTGTGCAGCCCCCTCCAGCATGCTGGGTCCAGTTAGAACTCCTTCCTGAAGTTCTTCTTGCGGGTCCCAAAGTATCCAACACACAATCCAAGGTTCTGGAATCTCCAAGAGGGTCCTTGAAAGTGTGAGACTTCAATTCCCGCAATCCACTTGAACAAAACCCTTACAAATACACTGGTAGTACTCCAGACTGTAGATTCTTTGTGGTGATGTCCAGGTGAGCTCTGTTAACCTGTAGCTTGCATGGAGTCCACTCTTTAGTCCTTTTGAAGCAGGTTTGATCCACAGGGCTGTAGTTTCAAATGGTGCAAAAAGGCGCAAACTTCAGAGTTCAGGCCTTTGGAAATGCACATCAAACTCTTCAGCGCAGACCCTTCTGATTCTCTTAAGTTTCAAGCAGCAGATCTGAGAGGCACCGCCCCTCTCAGATACTTATTCAGTGTTCTCTGGGGTCAAGCAGGAGGGCACTCCTGTCCAATGAGCTGCAGGGTTCCACCCAAAGGTCTGACCAACTCCTGCAGAGTGTGGCAAAATGCTAACCCAGAAACCACTATTTTCCAAAATTCAATATGTCAGAGTTTTCAGCAGGGAGAGAATACCTGGATAGACACACCCCTTGGATGGCTATTCTCCATAGTCCCTCCCCCTTGCATCTGCTCATTCCTTCCTTAATCCTAGCATCTGGCTGGAGGTGAACAGGGGTCCTCCTCTTCGCTTGAAGTCCATGGTTTACGACTCCTCCCCCTGCTCTGGCATTCCTATGCTCATCAACCTCTCCTCCCCGAGAGGCTTCCTAACCCCAGAGGTCATTTATCACCTCTTCAAAGCAGCCAGGCTCACCCACTTATCTCTGACCAATCAGGGCAGAGCAGTAAAGGGTTGAATTTTGGCTTACAGACAAAAAAAATCTTATAACTTCTTGTCTGTACATTTTACAATAAATTCAACAATACCATATTGTTGGATTTATCATTACCATTCTACTGAGTCCTTTAATCCTAGTTTTATGGCTTTTCTTTCTATAGTTATTAACTAATAACCTTTTCCAATGTTAACCTATGGCATGGGATTTGCAATGGGAAAAGTGACTTGGGCCATTTTTCCAGCACCAGGGCTTATAAAAACATATTTTATAAGTACGCTACATATATCTACAGGACCCCCACCCCAGGAACACCTAGGTGAGACTTTAGGGGTACTGAATATGTAAAAATATTGCAGATCCTCCCTCCACAGTGCTCCTACCACCAAAGTCGATTTTGGGCAGCACTTTATCACAATGTGGGGAGTGGAATGTGCAATTTCACTTTACCCAGGGCATATAAAACTCATTTTATAAGGGTCCACCCTATAGATACCTGACCACCCACACCATGGACACCGAGGGGAGACCCCGGGGGTACCTAATATGCCCAAACATTGTAGGTTAGCCACTTTTAAGGGCCCCAAACACAAAAGTCGAGTTTGGCCACAATTTACTTTTTAAAAGCAGTCCTGCCACAAAGAGCCACTTTTAAAAATGACCACAGGCTTCAGCAGTGCACACAAGCAAGTGCAGAAAGGTCTGCTGATCTCTAAACTGCCATGCCCTATTAAATACTAGGGACTGATAGGTAGTTTCAATCCCCCTGCCCTAATATGTACTAGGGCCCTATGGGGTAGGTCATGCCAATTACAGGGGTACCCCAACCCTTAGTGTCCCCTAGTGTATGTAGGTGTTTTCACTGTATACTAAGTGTTTTCAGCATAGCACGAGCCCTGGGCCTGGTTAGTCAGAGCCCAGGGTCAGTCAGAGTCAGTTACCACCAGTATCAGTCAGCAAAAAGTTGGGGGGTGCCCAGGGCACAGGATGACTTTGCAACAGTAATTCTTCTAGACTGGAAGTCGACTAACAATGTATCATACCACACATGGTGGGCATGGGTCACTTATTTAAGCAGCTTGCATTCAGGCTGCCAAGTGTTAATTGTCAGCTTTTAAGCTTGGAAAGCAGTTTTAGAAATCCATCTGAAAAAATAAAAAACAAGAATTTGAAAAGTCAATTGCTCTGTCCTTGGGACGTTGGTGTGATGGTTCCAGTTTTTTAGGTCGAGCGTGAGCCAGCGCGGAAGCGCTGCTCTGCTAAGAGCTGTGGTAGTTGAGTACGGAGAGAAGCTTCCCCCACTGCCCCGCCTTTTTTTCCATTGGTTTGTGTGTTTGTCCTTTGTAAATGCTGGCTTCTGATTCATTATGAGGCTTGTTAGTCCCTCCTTAGTACAGCCATGTCGTCATTTGTATCCTCCCATGGCTACTGGTCCCTTTACTTGGTTGTTACACAGGGCATGTACTATTTCCTTTGTGCACATGTAGCGTCACGCAGCTTTGTCCGTGCCTTCTCCTCTCCTCCCCCCCCACCCTCCCATTGTCTGTGCCTTCTTGGTTCTACCAGTGAAACTCGATCACCCCTGCGGCGAGCCAATGTATTTCATGTCTGTAATACAACTTGTGCTCAGGTAAAGCGCTCTGATACCTTCGTGTCGAGTTCGCGCTATATAAAATTTGTAAGATAATATTCCATATGCATTCAATAGGTGTAACGTAAATCACTATGTAAATAGATTTATTTGAGGTATTCCTTGGAAAAATTATGTCTGCATCTGTTAGGGCGCTATGCTATGGTATACATTCTTCCTACATTGATGGGCGTGGTACCAAGTCATGACTGACACATCCAGACAGTTTTGCCACTTTAGCCAGGAGGACTTCACCGGTAGTTTCAATCCCTTACTTCTAATGAGAAGAGTGAAACTACAAGTCTCACCATGCACAGAGTTAGATGTTCCTTGAAATCTATGACTGCTTGAGGATGGCTACGCATGACATATGCAAAACGGCAACACTTAGCACACTTCGAACTTCTATGACATAAGCATTTCGATACAACGCGCAGCAGAGTGCAGGCAGGGTGTTCGTTCACTTGTGAGTTTCTAAGGTCAGGCTAAAGTAGGTCGAGGATAACCCAATTCATCCGTTGTTAAACAATGACAAGCAAAGAACAAGTCCACCCAGTGGCCCAGGGACGTGTTCTGCAATGCTGATGAGAGCCTAGGCAAGCTCAGGCATTCTGACCGAACTCCTTTGACCCTTGGCACTAACTGACTGGAAGCACTCTTACCTGTTTCGAAACCCGATCCCTCTGATGCTTCAGTTATGTAAGAAAGAAAAGGCTGGCCCATCACAGCGCATCTCCGAGGAGTTAAAAGGAGTGACCAGGCTTGCACCAGGGAGCGCACAAGCGTGTTCTGGGAGTGCTGCGCTCGTGAGGACACAGGTGGACCAGGCAGGTGGGGAAGACTGATGGTTTTCAGGTATATATTTACGTTTTGTCTATCAGGGGATACATGCGCAATATATAAAATGAATGTATGTATGCGTTGTCCTGTCACTAGCGCTCTGAAGCGGCTGTGAACTACCAATGGAACTGTAAGGAGTTCAAACAATGAAAACTGAATTCTTATATGATGCGCTATGCTCAGAACGGACTCTGTATGTACCTTAGAGTCAGGAACGGTTGTTCTTTTGTCAGAAAGTATGTGAACAGTTTAGATAAAAGTTAAAAAGCTTGGAAACGTCGTTCCCAATAGATTTCAACCACTTCAATCTGTGCTTAACATCAGGCATCATTAACAACAGTCTATTCAGACTTTATAGTCCCACCATTTTCCTCTATACACCTACCATCTCCGGCACACTAAAGTAATATAATAGCCACTTTTTTTTTTTGGGTGAAAACCTTTATTGAAGGTAAAACAGGGAAGCATTGCAGAATACAGCACTATGCCTACATCCCCAGAGGGGCCGGCCGTGGAATGCGCGACCGTGCATTGCAGAAGAATAAAAAAAGGATACACAGCAAGCCGCCTACAACCACTCAGGGCCGGCCGCGTCATGGAGGAAGGAACAGTCGGATAGATATCGGCATTATATTACCTCCCACAGCATCCAGATGAAGAAAAGACAATAATATTAACCAAGCATAGGATAGGAACAGAGCGAAAACCCCCCCCTCCTCCCTCCCCCTCTGGCACAGTAACGATATGACAAATAAATCAGAAGCAATTTGGCTTTCACTAGGCACATCTACAAGGATAAGACAGGAGTCCGGGGATTAATGAGGCAAGACACCTCCATTCACGAGACACGGAGGGCAGATCAGCTTAGAGGTCGGGATGACTCGCCAGATATAGAGTGAGCGGGACCCAAAAATCCTTGGGGCGGGACGACTCAGGCAGCTCCTCCGCATAGATTTCTAATTGCTCCCTACAGTAGGATAGATCCCTCAGCCACTTACAAACCGTGGGTAATCCCTTTGCACCCCAGCACTGCGCCACAGCTCGCTTAGCCATAAGTGTGGCCACTGCAACCAGTCTCCTATTGCACGGCTTCAGGGACGCTACACTGCCCAACAGACACATCTCGGGCGTACATTGCACTCTCTCCAATACAACATCCGTGAGCACAGTCATCACCTTAGCCCAATAAGCAGCTATCCCTGGACAGACCCATGAAAGATGTAAAAAGTCAGCGTCTGCTTGTCCACATCGCACACAGCAATCATCATCTCGCAATCCAAATCTCCGCAATTGTACAGGGGTATAATAAAGTTGGTGCAGGAATTTAAAATGTATAATACGTAAGTTGCAGTTGGCCGTCAGTCGCCCAGTTAATTTGCAGCAATAATACCAGTGGTCCTCCGACAGTTTCCCTCCCAGGGCCGTGTTCCACTTAGCAAAGGACGGATGCGCCACCGCCTCCCGCTCATGGAGAGATGAATTATAGAGTTTAGTAATCAGCCCCTGACGGGCCTCGCCCGCGAGCACCGCCTGCAGTGCCCGCAGCATCTGGGGTTCCGCGGGGAAGTCAGGGTAAACATCCCGAATGGCCTGACGAACCCGCACGTATGTAAAACCTAGCATAATATCGTGAGGCCGGTTCGCCTGCACGTCCTGTAACGAACGGAATCGGCCCTGGTTGTAGAAGTCCCCCTTCTGGGTGATCCCGACGGCTTGCAACGTGGTCCGCGCCAAGCGCTCCTGCAGTGCGGATATGCCGGGATGCGCTGCTATCGGCAACTTGGGGGCATAAAGGTAGGTTAGTGTCGCACGACATGCCAGCGTCCGCCAGGCCCAAGCCGTGCACTGGACCGGGTTGATTTCCGTCCGGGGACCTCCAGCCCCCCCTGAGAGGGCCGCAGCCACCAATGGGAGTGGGAAGATCGCATCCGCCTCAATCGCGGTATGGGGTAAGAGACGCTGCGGATAGAACCAATAATGCGCAAACTGCGCTTGAGCGCAGAGATAGTAAAGGCGCATATCAGGAGCCTCAAAACCGCCGCGGTCAAAGGGTTGAACCAGGGTGTCCCAGCTACAGCGAGGTTTTTGCCCCCCAGACAAACGACAATAGGGCCGTCTGTAGAGACTTAAAAATGGAGACATTCAGGCGGATAGGGATATTCACAAATAAATATAGTAGTTTAGGCAATATAACCATTTTGATGACTGCTATACGGTCCGCCAGTGAAAGCGGCAAACGAGCCCACCGCGCCGCTCGCTCAGTAAGTTAAGAGATTGTACGCCCATAATTCATGGAGATTACCTGCGCCGGATCCCTGTGGAGCCAAATCCCAAGATATTTTACTGGTTCCTGAGTCCAGGCCAGAGGGAAGTCCATTTCGAACTCGCAGGTTCCTGCCGTCAGGGGAAAGACCGACGATTTGGCCCAATTTATCCCCAAGCCAGAGAAGCCCTCGAACCGGACATATTCTCGCAGCAAGGCCGGGAGATATGTCGCAGGTTCACGAACATACAGCAACATATCGTCCGCATATAGCGAGACAACCAATGATCGCAGTCTGAAACGCAACGCCGCAGAGGCATGGAGCTGGCGCAGTTTGCAGGCCAGAGGCTCCAGTGCCAGGGCAAAAAGTATCGGCAAAAGGGGGCATCCCTGCCTCGTGCCCCTACCGATGGGAAACTCCGAGGACACCCAGCCGTTCACGCGAACCCTAGCCGCCGGGCGGAGTACAGAACCCTGATCCACTGCAAAAAGAACGGAGGGACACCCATTCTGGTAAGGACGGAGAACATGTATTCCCAGGAGAGGGAGTCGAACGCTTTAGTTGCGTCAAGCAACACTGCCACGGCCTGGAAGTCGGCATCAAAATAGAGTAAGGTAGCGAAGACAGTGCGCAGATTAAGCACAGTAGATCTCGCGGGCACAAAGCCAGACTGGTCCGGGAGCACCAGTAGGGGGACCAGCGGCTGCAGACGGAGAGCGATCATTTTCGCTAGTATCTTGGTGTCAATATTAAGCATTGAGAGGGGTCTATAAGAATCGCAGCGGTTGGGCTCTTTGTCGGGTTTCAAGAGCATGACTAGGAGAGCCTCCCGCAATGAAGGTGGAAGACGGCCGGTGTCGTAGGCTTCCGCATAGACTTCGAGAAGTCTAGGGGCCAGATCGTCGGCGAATGCCTTATAAAATTCGCTCGGGAGCCCGTCCAGTCCGGCAGCTTTGCCAGTAGGGAGGGACACAATAGCCACCTTCACATCTTCCTCATCAAAGGGCTGGGTAAGATGATCCCGATGACCTGGGGCCAGCCAACCCAATGCTACATCCCCTAGGTACGCGTCAATATCGGCCGTCTGAGCCGTATCCTTGTTGCTATAAAGGTCTGTATAATAGTCAAGTATGGTCTCGCTGATGGCTGCCGTGCCGAAGCGGGCCTCGCCCGCCTCGTCGAGCATTTCCGTGATGTATGGTTGGCTCCGAGGCGCAGTCAACTTCCAAGCCAGCGAGCGACTGGGCCGACCCCCCTCACCGTAGTATCTAGCAGTGCTACGCCTAGACTTGTGTCTCATTTCCTGATCCGTGGTGTCATTATGTTCCGTGACTAAGGCGCGAATCTTGGACAGGGTGTCGGGTAGCGGGTTCGCATCGTATGCCCTCTCCAGCACAGAGATATCTCCCGCAAGTTTCTGGATCCTGCGCCGCAGATCTCGCAGTACCCCCGCCTGTGCCCCCATGCAGACCCCCTGATAGTGACCTTGAAGGCCTCCCACATAGTCCCGGCGCTATCCACAGAGCCAGCATTCTCCCGGAAGAAATTACGGATCGCCTCCCCTACCGTAGCCTTGAACACCGGGTCCGTCAGGGAGGATGGCTGTAGTCGCCACTGAAAAGGTGGCCTCCCACAGGTCGGCACACACAAATCCATAAGCACCGGAGAGTGATCGGACAGTGTCCGAGCCAGGTGACGCACCCCTGTCGCCCAAGGGCATGCAGTTTCCGTGACCAGCCAGAGGTCCAAACGGGACCATGTCCCGTGTACCGCCGACACAAACGTACTCTCCCGCTTGCCAGGGTGTTGCAGTCGCCAGACATCCCTCAGGCATCCAGCCTCCATTATGCCACGCAGAGCCTCCGACGCTGTTTAGGTCGTGCCCCCTCACTACCCATACGATCAGCATCCATGTCCAGGCATACATTAAAATCCCCCCCCCATATAATTTCCGCATCAGGGAACCCAGAGACACGACGCCAGACATCTGCAAAAAAAGCCGGGTCATCAACATTCGGCCCATACACATTCACAAAGAGAACACTCGTCCCGCCCAGCAGACCATGCACTATTGCCACTCGCCCCTGGTCATCTGTCTCAGATCGGAGAACCTGAAAGTGTATCCCCTTTTTTATCAAAATCAGCACACCCCGGGCATAACTAGAATAGGAAGAGGCCACCCGGTGTCCAGCCCATCTTGCCCCCACATTTTTATCAGATAAACTCGTTAGGTGAGTCTCCTGTAGGAAGGCAATGTGGATAGTCATTCTCTCTAAGTAGGCAAACACTGCCCTGATCTTTTGGAGAGTTAAGCCCCCGGACGTTCCAGGTCAAAAGCCGCAGATTTCCACTTATCCGGTCAGTGGTTGGTAAGCCGACAGAACAATGAAGTATTTCAAAGCCATATAAATACTAGTACAAATAATAAGTGAAATGAAATTCAGTAAAACACAAAACATACCGTGCCAGAGGGTGCCCCCCTCCATTCCCCCTCCCCCACCTACTTCAGCATCCCCAACTTGCTAAAGCCATCCCATCCATCCCCCCACCCCATCCCAGCAAACGAAAGTGAAAACCTCAGTTGGGGTGTACCCATGTGGGGCGCTAGAGTGCAACTGCCCTCCCATCTAGTAGGAGGTGGCTGCGCAGGGGTTGGATCCATGCCTACAAACAACAGTACACAAGAGCCTAGTCCACAAGATTGGCATAGATAATACAGTAGGCCTAGGCAGCGGCTGCCTGGGCAGGGGAATACTCCATGGCAAAGGTAGACATGATCAACAGATAACTCCTATACGCCAACTGAGTGAGCCCAGCACCCAAATATGAACAGAAATGCACCCCAAGAACTTAGTGTTCCTCCGTGTCCGACTGCTGGTTAGCATTGCGTCGTCGTCGCTTGAGACGTTTGGCATGTTCAAGAGCTGCCTTAGGGCCTATCTTCAAGCGGGCCGGGTAGAGCATAGCGTATGGGACCTCCTCGGACCTGAGGAACTTTTTAACATCGGCAAACTCCCGTCTCGCCGCCTGGACTACCACCGTAAAGTCTGGGAAGAAGGAGAGCCGATTCCCTTGATAGTCAATGGTGCCCTTCTCTCGTGCCAGGCGCAGTATCACATCGCGGTCCCTGTAATTTAAGACTCTTACAATAATGGGCCGCGGGGCGGCCCCCGGCGCCGGGCGAGCGGCCAGCAAGCGGTGCGCCCGCTCCACAATGAACATGGGGGATAGCTGTTCCCTGCCAAAAATGTCAGTAATCAGCGTCTCTATAAATATCTCCATCCTGCCCACATTGGTGGACTCCGTCAGGCCAATAAGGCGAATGTTGTTACGCCATGAGCGGGCCTCCAAGTCCTCGTTCTTGGCCTGGATAACAGATAGGACCTTCTCCATATTCAGGGCTTTCCCCGCGACGTCACTCAGTCCGTCCTCAGCTGCAGAGACTCTTTGCTCCACCTCCCCCATGCGGGCACTCTGCCTCTCCAACTGGGATGACATGTGGTCCAGCCGGTTGTTGACTGCTGCCATTGTGCCCTCTATTGATTGGAGGCTTCGTTGCATTGCCAAGAGCGTGGTTTCAAGGCCCGAGGGAGCCCCCTCTGACACATCCGCCTCAGAGTCCGAGGCGGCCTTCTGTGACACCTTGGCGGATTTGCGCGCCTCGAACGTGAGACGGGGTTGCGTTTTGTCCGTTTTACCCATGGCGCCCCGTGATATAGCTTGGCACAGAGGTGATCGAGGAGCCCAGTGCAGAAAGGGTCCCCAGCAGGAGCCGAGCAGAGGTCCGCACCAAGATCAACAGGTGGGTGGGAGGTTGTCTCACAGCAGGTCCACCATCGCCAGCCGGCCCACGGCCACCCGGGCCGCCATCCAAGTGTAACCAGCCCTGAATGATCACGGACAGCAGGGGTCCCACCAGCTCCGCTGCGCAGGTTCAAAGGCCGCAGCTCCAGTCGCCCTCTCACCAATTAATAGCACCGTGATTTGCCTAGCACCTTCATGCCACCACCGACAGTGCCGCCGTACTCCGGTCAATCCTCATCTCCCCAGCTCGATTGTGTTAGCCTGTGTGGCGCAAGGCACTCAACGCCAGATGGACGCCCGGTGCAGCCAATTCTGGTGCGTTTCCCCCTGGGGCAGACAACTGGGATGTAGTCAGCGCCATTCAAAGCAGTATACACGGCCTCAGCAGGACTCGTAGGAGGTGGGTTGCAGCTATGTCGGTTCACTACAGCGGCGTGCGGGAGGGCCCGTCCGCTCCCCCGCCAGCCGCAATACCAGATGCGTCCCCCGCGGATCCCTCCAACGTAGGGGCCTGTGTCCAGCAACTCCCTCTCTCGCAGCGCACAGGGAGCAGTTCCGCAGGTAAAGTTAGGGCCACCAGTACCACCCCAGCGCCTTACAGCAGCCCGCAGAGCGCGATCCGCTTGCAGGTCCGCACCCGCCTCCACAGTCACCGGCCCACAGCAGGCCGCGCCCCACTCACCGCCTCCAGCGCCGGGGAGACCAGCGCCCGCAGCGATCTCCGCCTCCGCTGGTGCTCGTAGTCGCAGCCTCCCGGGGTCCGCTGTGGCAATGTTGTGTGGCACAGCCACCAGCTGGGCGCAGCACCGCTTGTCCCTCGTATCGTCGAGGGCACAGGTCACCGATCGGAGCGACGGGCCTCAGAGCACCCCGGGCGCCGCCATCTTGAGGTTTTCGCGGCCGTCACCTCCGCCGCCGAAATGTCGCCGTTCCCCCTGTCTCGGGCCGCCCCAGGCGCAGCAGCAGGTTCGGGTACCCGTCGCCAGACAGGCACGCTCCACCACCCCGCAGGATAGGCGGTTTGTAGGGCGGATTTTGGTCGGATTGTGGCGCAGCCGGGCAGAGCCTCACTAGGGTGCGGCCATCTTGCCGTGCGCCCTCTAGCGCCCTCCATATAATAGCCACTTAAAGCGCTTTACAAAACACCTCAACAAATAAGTAACATTCCATTGCCCAAGGACATTGCCTACAGCAAGGAGACAATCTGCTACATTTCTTCATCCTAAGGTGTATCCACATAAGGTTCGCCAGGTATCATTTGTGTGATGGAGGCAAATCTCGTTTTCCTTCTTGGGCCTATTTCAGGTTTCTAAGATTAAGTAACATAGGAGGTGTGGGCAGCAGCGACGGGGACTTCATACCCCAACTAAGAGCGCGCCAGGAAGCGCATTTGCAGAGTTGTGCAGAAAGGGGGCGGGGCCTCCGGTGAGTTGCCAGTTCCCAAAACATTTTTTTATTTTGGAAAGGGGGGTGTGTGGTCCCCCTTCCCCTGGTGCTTTTGGGCCCCATACTCCCGGGCCCTGACCCATTTTCTTATTTTTATTAAATAAAAAGCGAAGGGACCACGTGGCCCCCCTCCAGAGGCCGATATATGCCCCGAGGACCCCATCCCCCGGGGCTGCGCCTTTCAATGTGCAATTTTTATAAAGGGGAGGGGGGCCGTGTGCCCCCACCCTCCCCAGGCTGATTTCGGGCCCGGGACCCCAAGGCCCAGCCAATTTTTTATATATTTTTTTTGTTTAAGGGAGGGGGGGCTGAGTGGTCCCCCTCCCCCACGCCATTTTTGGCCCCGGGGACCCCATCCCCCAGAGCTTGGCCATTTCTATTATTTTTTTGAATGAGGAGGGCCGCGCGGCCCCCCACACCAGGCCATTTTAGGCCCCAGGGACCCCATCCCCCGGGGTTTGGCCTCTCGTTGGGGACCACAGGGGGAGCCCCAAGGCCCCCACGGTCCCTGCCGGCCGCCTGCCTCCTGCCGCGGCCTGCATTGCTTTTGGGCATAAGCAACTGCTAACATGGAGCTCCCTCTGCCCAAAAGCAATTCTGCTTCGTTTTATGGAAAAGAGAGCATCTTTTCTGCTCTCGCTTCCATGAAGCGAAGCAGAGTTTGCTATGGCATGGCGGGAGCAGTGCCCCATCCCCCAAGGCCTGGCCTGCATTGCGGGTGCCCTAGTCCCAACCCAGGACACTACAATTGCCAATGTTGGGGATCGCAGGGGAGCCTGAAGGCCCCCACAGTCCCTGCTGGCTCCCCGCCTCCTACGAGAGCCGGCATTGCTTTGGGATCCAGGGAGCTGCTGACATGCAGCTCCCTGGATCCCAAAGCAATGTGTCTGTTTCCCTGCTCGAGTTTTCAATGGCTTGGCGGGAACAAGCCAAAGTAAACCGCAATGTCCCGGGGTGGGCATCCCAGGACATTGCTGGAGCCGGCCCTGGGAGGTGGCAGTCTCCAGGGCCATGTAGGGCTCCTGGAGGAGGGCCATGTGGTCCCCCCTCCTTTGTTAAGTATACTTCAGGGAGGCTGTGGTCCCCGAGGCTGGGGGTCTGCAACGGACCCCCTTCATTATTGTTCTTGTGCCCCGGGGAGGTTGCGGTCCCCAGGGCTGTGGGGGAGGCTCTGGGCTTATCCCATTTTGTTTTCTTTTCAATAATGTATGTGCCCCGGGGAGGTGGTGGTCCCCAGGGCAGGGGGAGGCCATAGGGCCTCCCCTGCATGTTTTAAAAAAATACAGTGTGCCCTGGGGAGGTGGCGATCCCTGGGCTGCGGTGGGGGTGCGTAGGACCCCCAGCATCATTAAAACATTAGCCCTGTCGAGGTGGCGGTTCCCAGGGCACTGGAGTTTCCGCAAGGACAATCTCCACATTAATATAGAAAGATGCCCCGGGGAGGTGGCGGTCCCTGGGGCTTCAGGCATTCAAGGAGGGGGGCCCTGTGCACCCCTCCGACTTATTTATGCATGCCCCCGGGACCTGGCCCACCAGGGGTGTATATTAAACAAAGCTTCTTATTTACACATGCCCCTGGGACCTGGCCCACCTGGGGGCCTATATTAAACAAAGCTTTTTTTTCATACTCGCATGCTTCTCCAAATGATTGAGTTGTGTCTCACAGAAAATGTATTTATGTTTAATGGCATGTGGTTCAAACAAATACAAGGGACTTCCATGGGCACCTGCTTCCCCCCCAGCTATGCCAATTTGACAGTAGGCTGGAGAGAGAAGCAGGTGCTATGGAATGATGACATGAAATCATGGACAAAGAATGTCAATATTTGGTTACGCTACATAGATGATATTTTCTTTGTATGGGAGGGCAATAAATGTGATCTGTTGAATTTTGTATCCAAGCTGAATAGTAATAACATGAATCTAAGGTTCACCATGCAGCACAGCCAAGAGACGATTGACTTCCTCGACTTGAAATTGACAGTTGAGGGAGGGAATTTGTCCACTGACCTCCATAGAAAAGAGACCGCAGGGAATTCCATACTCCATGTGGCGAGTTGCCACCCCCCCAATTTCAGAAATAGTATCCCGTATGAGGAACTACTCAGAGTGAAAAGCAATTGTAGCTCAGATGCTTCCTATCTAAGGACCAAGAAAGACATGCTAGACAGATTTAAAGAGAGGGGTACTCCATGAAGATGCTACATAAGGGAACTACTAAGGCTGATAGCATTGAGAGACATGAGGCCCTTTATCAATTACCTAAGACCAAGAAAGGAACAGATATTAACACAACCCCTATAAGGTTCATAACCACATTTAACACCCAAGCTGTTAACCTCAAACAGATCCTGAGAAAGAGGTGGGATATCCTCACCCAGGACGCACTTCTGAAAACTAAGCTTGGGGTTACACCTTCGGTCTCATACAGGAAAAACTTGTCCCTCAAAGATCTCTTGGTCAACAGCCATCTTAAACCACGCAAAACCAACTGGTTAGACCTGGGTGGAGGATTCCACAAATGCAGGAAGTGTAAAGCGTGCAGTCATAGTGATGATGTCAAGGTAGTCAGATTAGAGAGGACAGGGAAACTCTGGAAAATCTCTAGAGCTATTAATTGTGGAACAGACTGCGTAGTGTACGCAATCACTTGTCCATGTAACAAGTGGTACATCGGATCTACCACCTTCCCAGTTAAAAAGCGCATTTTGGAGCACTGGAGAGCTATAACTAATCGAGATCTCAGTTATAGCACAGCAAAACACTTTTATGATGTCCACAGTAGCGATTGGACACTCGGAAAGTACTTTGGACTAGACACGGTACCCAAACACCCCAGAGGGGATAAACTAGTACAAGCATTACGTAGACTCGAGTAACGTTTCATCTTACAAGCAGGCAGCATGTTTCCCATGGGGATGAACAATGATGAAGAATTGCATTCACATCTTTAGAACGCCAGACTATACCCGGCCTAAACTCAATAAGAGTTCAGGCTTTTCTTAGCAATCCCTAGTTTTAACAGGTTCATCTCATTACCCAGAATAGACTGTACAAGTATTACCTGGTTGTTTTTGTTACTTAGTTTTCAGTCTTTTGTGTTGCTACCATGGATGTGTAATCCACAATACAGACCAACATAGCGAACTGGTACTATACAATGTAAGTTATTATTAAGGGGATAGAAGGACGTGCTCAGGCACACGGTGTGTACATAGGTCTACCACTAGCGTATATATGAATGAACAAACAATGTGTGAATGTATTTCTTTCTCTATATGTTTCTCATGTTTTGACAGAATTCCGGGGAAACTAACCGAACTGAGGAATAGCCACCCGTACTGTTAAGACCACATGAGGCGGAAGTCCGTTCTCTGATTCGAGTCATCACTCATTTTTTAGTCACATAGACCATGTTATGTTATGTTATGAGTGGATTTGTAGAGCGCGCAGCTACTCAATAGAGTGTCCCGGCACTGAGATTGAAAGAGACACAAAGACTGACAGAGGAGCACATCAGTACCGGGGAGAACGGATTTTAAACTATTTGCTGGAACAGCCAGGTTTTTAGTTCTTTCCTGAACGCCAATATGTTCGTGGCCTGCCTGAGCGAGAGAGGCAGTTTGTTCCAGTGTCTAGCCACTTGCACTTGAAAAGACCGTCCACCGCGGCGACTTCTGAGACATTTTGGAGTCATAATTAGGTGTTGGTGTGCTGACCTCAGAGCTCTGCCAGGCACGTAATACGAAACTCTTCTGCGAATATACTGTGCCACCATGTCGTGAAGAGCTTTGAAGGCCAGGACCAATGCTTTGAAAAGTATTCTGCAACGGATAGGCAGCCAATGCAGAGTCTTCAGATGGTGAGAGATCCGATCTCTAGGTCTGAACCCCAAGACTGCCCTGGCCGCTGCATTCTGCACGATCTGAACTCTATTCAGTAAGAACTCTGGAAGGCCCAGATAGAGGACGTTAGCATAGTCCAATCTGGAGGTAATGAGGGCCTGAACGACCGTCTTTCTGTGAGAGGTCGGCAAAAGGAAGAGAAACCTGCGGAGCATTTTCAGGAGACCAAAACACGTGCCCGCCACTGCCTGTACTTGAGATGTCATAGCTAAGGCGTCATCCATTTTCATTCCCAGATTTTTTACAGTCTTAACTGCTGACTGGGGGGGGGACATATCAGAAGGCCACCATTGTTTCCAGGCGTCCAGAGGAGGGGTGCCGAAAAAGATAATTTCGGATTTTTCCGGATTACATTTAAGATTATTGTGTCGGAACCAGACAAAAATTTCTTTCAGGCATTTATTTATCTTTACCCCATTAAACTCCTCGCCCTTCTCACAGGTGAAGAGCAACTGGGTATCGTCGGCATATGTAATAATCTTAGCCCCGCACTCTTCTGCTAGGGTAGCCAAGGGAGCGATATATATATTGAAAAGTATTGGACTCAAGATAGATCCCTGTGGCACGCCAACGTTCAAGGGCGGGATGCTGGCTGAGAACGGAGGCAGCTAAACTTCTTGGTATCTGTCCTCCAGAAAAGAGGAGAACCACTTCAACACCGTTCCTCCAAGTCCACACTCCCGTAGCCTCCACAGGAGGCGGTCATGGGGTACGATGTCGAAAGCCGCAGAGAGGTCCAAAAGAACAAGAACTGCTTTGCCACCTTTATCAAGGGTTTCTTTGATAGATTTGGAGACTTCTAGCAGCGCCGTCTCTGTACTAAGGTTCTGCCTGAAACCAGACTGGCTCGAATGGAAAATGTTATTGGCTTCAGCAAAATCGCTGATCACAGTGTGAACGTATTTCTCTATTGTCTTTGCAAAGAAAGGCAACAAAGAGATGGGTCTGTAATTAGATAATTCCAGTGGATCCGCCGTAGGTTTTTTCAATAAGGGAATTATTTTGGCACTCTTCCAACTTACTGGGACCTGACCACTATGCAGAGATACATTAAGAAAACTATTCACTGTCGGGTTTAAAATCTCCGCCATGGCCGCCATAAATTTGGCCGGACAAGGGTCCGCAGGTGAGCCAGACTTGAGGCCCTGCATAATTGCCAAGGATGTCTCTAAGGGCAAGGGAGGAAAGAGAGAAAGGGAGGCGCTACCCGCCTGATTCTGGGGGGCAGCCGAAAAGGAGGCCTGCACTTCTTTCTCATCTAAGGCATCAAAGGAGGATTGGATTTTTATAATTTTCGTGTGAAAGAAGTTAGCTAACTTTTTAGTCCAGTTCGCTGAGGGAGAGGAATGCCTTGTCATAGCCCTAGGTGAAGAGAAGCCTTTAACAATATCAAAAATTTCTCTGCTTTTATTCCCTGCGGCCTCAATTTTAAAAGCAAAGAAGCTCTTCTTGGCTTCCTATATCCTATTATGGTAATCTTTTAATGCCTCTTTATAATCTCTTTTATTTTCTACATTAAAATCTCTCCTCCATATTCTTTCCTTATGCTTACAGACCCTTCTACACTGTCGCAGGGTATCATTAAACCAGGGGGCAGAGCATCTAGCAATTTTAGAGGGACGAGAGATCAGAGGGGCAAGGGCCGAGGTCCCTTCTGAGACCCACTTAGCTAGGGCCTCGGCATCCTGCTCTATGTTGCCACTCGGCGAGAGAGGATGTTGGTCTAATTCATATTTGAGGGCATCCGAGGTAATTCTATGAAAAGGCCTAAAAGAAAAAGGCGGCCGCTTGCTCTGGGGCAGTAGATGCCTCATTAGTTTCGGTATCTTAAACCCCACTAGGTGATGGTCGGACCATAGTAAGGGTAGGGGAGCTTCTGTCTGTATTTTACAGTTGGAAAATATTTGGTCGAGGGTATGACCTTTAATATGCGTGGGGGCATCGACATATGGAACAAGATTCAGCACATCCATGGATTCCAACAGGAAAATGGTATCAGAATTCTCCTGTTTGTCCATATGCACATTAAAGTCCCCCAACACTAGAAAATGTTTGAATCTAGAGGCTACTGGCGCGATGGCATCGCTCAGGGACTTCAAGAAGGCCCCAGCATGACCCGGGGTCTATAAATGAGAACTCCCGCTAAGCACTGATGGGGGACAGGGTGGCCTGAAAGCTTAGGCACTCGGCCCCTGCAATATCTTCCAGAGGAATACATGTGATGGAGATCTCCGATTAGCTAATAATAGCAACTCCACCTCCCTTACTTCCCACACGATCCTTCCTCAAAACAGAGTAACCTTGGGGGATGGCTGTAGCAATTGTCGGATTTGATGTATCCGATAGCCAAGTTTCGGTCAGAAACAGGAAATCTGGTTGAATCTCACATAACATGTCATAGATGACTAGATCATGCTTATTCAACGACCGGCAACTAAGCAGGAGGGCCTTAATGTGCTCTTGTTTCTGAAACCCTGAAATCAGATTAGGGGTGGACTTTATCTGTATTTTGGGCGCTTGCATGCTGGTAATGGTGTGATTTATGGCTCCCCAATTACAAAACTGACAACGTGGTAATGAGTCACCTATCCCCACGTCAATCACATTCTTACATTTGTGTATAGATCCCCACTTCATGAGAGTCTCTCTGCCGTAGGTAAATACCTTACCCATATGGTCTACAGAACCGGCAGAGTTCCCATCCTCGACTGCTTCCGAGACGCTGATGGGCGCAGACGGGCTTGCCTT
Source organism: Calotriton arnoldi (assembly GCA_963921515.1). Lineage (NCBI taxonomy): Eukaryota > Metazoa > Chordata > Amphibia > Caudata > Salamandridae > Calotriton > Calotriton arnoldi. The sequence goes on from CAWUFW010001407.1 coordinate 420,309, forward strand.
TGGCGCGCCTTCGGCGCGCCCGCTGCGCGCGTCCGCTGCGCGTCCGGGTCTGCATGTGGTTTAAATGCCCTGCCCGGAAATGACGAGGGCAGGGGGAGGAGCCACGTCCCTCCACAACAAGCGGCCACTGAAAGACCGTGGTAGACCGGGGACTGGAGTAAAGTGCTGCGTGCGATGCTGAAGTCCACAATGTCTCCAACAACAAAACTACAGAATAGGTACAATTTATAAAACAGATAAGAACGCTTTTTTAAAAAAATACTCTAAAAAACTGTAACTTTAAAATAATGTGCAAACTGCAATTTCAACCGGCAGATCTCGGCGCGTGTGTTCCGCCTAGCGTGCTACTAACAATCACTACGCGTCCGGGTCTGCATGTGGTTTAAATGCCCTGCCCGGAAATGACGAGGGCAGGGGGAGGAGCCACGTCCCTCCACAACAAGCGGCCACTGAAAGACCGTGGTGGACCGGGGACTGGAGTAAAGTGCTGCGTGCGATGCTGAAGTCCACAATGTCTCCAACAACAAAACTACAGAATAGGTACAATTTATAAAACAGATAAGAACGCTTTTTTTTTTTTTAAATACTCTAAAAAACTGTAACTTTAAAATAATGTGCAAACTGCAATTTCAACCGGCAGATCTCGGCGCGTGTGTTCCGCCTAGCGTGCTACTAACAATCACTACGCGTCCGGGTCTGCATGTGGTTTAAATGCCCTGCCCGGAAATGACGAGGGCAGGGGGAGGAGCCACGTCCCTCCACAACAAGCGGCCACTGAAAGACTGTGGTGGACCGGGGACAGGAGTAAAGTGCTGCGTGCGATGCTGAAGTCCACAATGTCTCCAACCATGGTTTGCGAAGATTGGGTACTACACCAGCACTGTTGACTTAATATATGTGACCATCCATGAGTGAGTAGTCAGAGCAAATGGTACTATACCCCGCACCTTCTAACACAAGAGACAGTATGTATTATTTCACACCAGTGTCCCAGCACTATATGCCCAGTCACACCTACGATCTCACTGAACGCACTTTTCACAGCAAAATACCAACACAACATAATGTTCGCTTTGTCACTGAACGTGCCTCTAAAGAGAATTGTGGTAGTAACAAAATGTATTATTAACGATGAATTAATTGTTTCTCATCATTCTTTAAATACTTGTGTATAATCATGCTTAATAAATGAATTACAGTCTTTTTACTTTGTCAATTGAGCATGCTGTGTCGTGCATACAGTAACTTCTATTTAACATCCTGAACGCGGAAACTGGTCATGTGACCAAGACCCAGAGAGAGGTCGAAACATGTCTGTTTTTGTGCCAATAAACCACTTATGTGTGCTTACTGCAACAATTGGAGTGGCTCATCTTTCCCCGCCGAAGCCGTGTGTGAGGAAATTTTGATGCGATAGATATATATATATATATATATATATATATGTATATATATATATATATATATATATATATATATATATATATATATATATATATATATATATATATATAAAGGACTGCACGATCCAGCATGCAGTTTGCCTGGAGATGAAGCGCGAGGTGTTATACACCTTTCAGCAGGAGGAGGGGCCGAGAGACTACTCTATCGGGAGTGGTCACTGAAGCATTTTAATCAACCCCAGGTAAACTAACCAGCCTGTGAGACCAGCACTGATGAAAGTCATACCGGCTGAAATGCGTCTGCCAAAGCGTTTCACGGACTTTGGGAACAACCGCGCTGAGAAATTGCTCAATAAACCCACTTGATTTTACCCGGAGCTGTGTCCTGCCCATCTGTACGTGAGAGTGAGCTTTTGGTCTTGATGTTTGGCCGGTACCGCTGGCACTGGCATTGGGCACGCCCTCTCATTCAGGAGCAACGCGGACGCCAGCAAACCTGTTTGTATGCACTTCAATGCAACGCGTTGCCCCCCCAAGCAGAGTCATCACGATGGAGTAAACTTTCCTGCATGGGGAGAAAGGAGGCAGTATTGTACTGCCTGATAAGGGGACTACAAGTGGTTTGAGCTGGACATTTGCACTCATGGTGACTGCGGTGGAGTGTGGCCAATTGCCAAGACATTGGGACATCACTAGGTGTCTGGATTTCCCCAATTACTTAATTGGCTTCCACAAAGGACTGCATGAACCAGCATGCAGTTTGCCTGGAGATGAAGCGCGAGGTGTTATACACCTTTAAGCAGGAGGAGGGGCCGAGAGACTACTCTATCGGGAGTGGTCACTGAAGCATTTTAATCAACCCCAGGTGAACTAACCAGCCTGTGAGACCGGCACTGATGAAAGCCATACCGGCTGAAACGTGTCTGCCAAAGCGTTTCACGGACTTTGGGAACAACCGCGCTGCGAAATTAATCAATAAACCCACTTGATTTTACCCGGAGCTGTGTCCTGCCCATCTCTACGTGAGAGTGAGCTTTTGATCTTGATATATATATATATATATATATATATATATATATATATATCCTCCAAAGTTGCCCCAGAGCTCAAGGACGCCACTCCTACGGGAGAGAGTTCAACAGAACATTTTATTAAAAACAGCGTACCCTTTCTCAATTAATTTAACAGTCCCTGACGCGTTTCGGTGACACTTCACCTTAATCATAGGGCAGGGCAAAAACAAACCATGGAGAACACACTGCAAACATATTGTTCCATTAGCATGCACTCTCCAGTGAATAGCATGCTGGGTGTTGCAGTGCCGATATTTCCCTCAGTAGGGTCCATGTATTTGTCCAGTTTAGGATTATGCCAGACTGTCTCACGGGCGGTCCGAGTTCGGGCTACCGGGGGCCCCAATTTGCATTCCAAACGTTCTCCGCTGATAGGCAGAAAGTACTCGGACACTCCGATATGCTCAATAAAGTTTTAATAGCTGAAAAACGACAGGAACTGCATATTATTTTGATGCACTGATGTAACTATGGCATTATTGAGTAATATGAAATTAATGCTGTAAACTTGTTTGCCTATAGGGACAAGACATGAATTGTTCACGGTATTTTGTGACATTACATGGTCTGAGTAGGGGTATTGTGTATTAAGCATCAACCCACCTGACAATAGTGAGTGTCTTTATTGATCGAATATTGACATTTGATATTTATTCATTGATACCTATTGATGATAAATGTATATATTCCCTGTGATACAATGTGAGGGATTGTTGCTCATATTTGTATTTAATTTTGTCAAAGTCTGACTCAAGTATTCCTTTGTATAAATCCATATCATGGTTACCATGCTAAAAACAACGTTACAAAATGGCCCCCAAATGTTGAAACCATTGTATATACACTATATGGGTGTTAGGGGCAGATATATCAAGGATTGCATTTGCGGTTCCTTAATAGCGAATTTTAGCGAATTGCTATTAAGGAATCGCAAAATGCTATGTATGTAGGAATCGCAATAATAATTGCGATTCCTTAATATTCCTTAATTGCGAATTGCAAATTGCGATTCGCAATTAAGGAATACCTTCCCATTCATTCCTATGGGCGTAGAGGCCCATAGGAATGAATGGGAAGACATTCTCAATTTGCGAATCGCAATTAGAGAATCGCAAATTGAGAATGCAATTTCAAGGGTGCCAGGGTGTCCTTTTGACACCCTGTTGCACCCTGAAATATGTATGTGTGCACATGTGGCGCACATACATGCCCTAAGGGCATGTATGTGCGCCACATGGCACTTTGAAAAATGCTAAAAAGTGAATTTTCAAAGAAATCGCATATTACCACCAACTTGAAGTTGGTGGTAATTTGCGATTCCTTAAGGCCAAATTGCACTTTTTTGGTTCTTCTTACATTGGATTTAAGGAATCGCAATTTGCGATTCCTTAATGCAATCGCAAAATAGGGAATCGCAGATTTTGCGATTCCTTATTTTGCGAGGCAGTTTTGCCTTAATACATACCACTAAGTAAAATTACGTTCGCAAAAGCCGAAATTCTGCGAATTTCGGCGTTTGCAAACGCAATTTTGCTTGATACATCTGGCCCTTAGTCCTTCTTCAATTTTGAAAAAGAAGTGGATAAAATCACGTGGGATTATGTGTGTAACTAGAAGCGTGAACAAGTAAGAAGCCGAAACGCGTCGTTTTTCAGCTATTAAAACTTTATTGAGCATATCGGAGTGTCCGAGTACTTTCTGCCTATCAGCGGAGAACGTTTGGAATGCATATATATATATATATAGATATATATATGAGCAAGGACATTTTGTCCGAAACGCGTCAGAGTGCAGCTCTGTAAATAAAAATATCACTAGTGCCATATACCTGGGATTCGTGTGGTCTCTGTTCGCCTGGCAGTGTGTGGAAGTGCGGAGACGACGTGTTTTTATCGATATATATATACATATATATATTTATATATATATATATAGGTCATGGCTGAGTGCCATGTATCCTCTCGTTTAATTAAACAGTGTGATCCATACCCATCCTCTCGTGAAATATTCATAATGTCTAAGTGCCTTGTAATCTATTGGTTTCTTGACTGGTGTTGCAGATGATGTTCCCATGCTTTCACCCTACTTCCCTTGTCTTTTCATGTTATTGTAAATATACCTCCTTTCTACTCCCCATACACTATTCAAAGTTGATTTATATATATATTGGCAATTACATATCATCTGATTATCTAATACTATATTAGGAACTACAATGTAGTCAAATCCTTCCTCAGTTCATAAATGGACATATATTTCTTCATCCCCATTTAATCCTTGGGGAGTCTTTGTTCTGAATCTGATTATTCGTCTTGACTCTAAACCCCTCAGCTTCAAAGTTCTGTTCCCTCCTCTCTCATTTCTTGGAACAGTTGCTATTCCGAAGTATTTCATGCCTTCCCAATTATTATTTAAATGTGTACTCATATGTTTTTCCATAGCATAGTTCATGTTTCCATTCTGCACTGCTCTGACATGCTCTAAAATGTGCTTTTTAGGGGGCATGCTGTGCTCCCTATATATCGCAATCCGCAGAAGCATTCAATGATGTATAATGAAAACCTTCTTTCATTTGAAATCTTGGAGTTCCTTTGCATTCTTCCAAATCCTACATGCTTTGCACTTTTCACACCGATTAAAGCCTATTTTTTCACTGTTGTAACCAATTTCCTGGTTTCTTCATGGTCAAACGGCTCCTGACTAGTTTGTCTCTCAATGAGGGTACCTTCTGATGTGACACATGTGGCCTCAGGCCTATTTTCCTACTAATGTCCAGGGCCTTTTTCAAATGCTCCCAATATTTGTTTAAAATTTTCACAATTTTCAGATTTTCCTTGCTGTAAGTTAAAATCATCCTTATAGGGGTATCATCATTATTTGTTTTTCTCTCTTTGTTTATTAATGTTTGAACAGTTGTTAAAGATCTTGCGTGTTCTTTTCCTCTCATGATATCTCTATATTTATAGCATCTGTAGAAATATCCTTTCTGTTTTTTTTTTTTTTACATTTGCCATTTTAACTCCAATAGAATTCTTTGCTCTCACATACAGGAAAAAATGCTGGCCTGAACTATACCATACTTTGAACTAGAACTTTACTTAAGGAAGTGCCTTTGGTTGGGTTGATGTAAATCTGGTGTGTAGTTTTCAAGAAATTAGTCTTACAAAAATGTGTCCGTGGGCTTGAAAGGATTGAAAAGTTAGACCTATCTAGATTATTAGTCCATTAACTGTCCTTGAATTGGTATTCAAGGACAGTTTCTGGGTCCACATTTAATAAATGAAGTAATCCCATTAGACAAGGGAATGTTTATTCTGTCTTCTATTTTGGTTCTGTGGGCTCGCATTTGAGACTGTAGGCTTGAATCTTCTGACTGGCTGTCTCCGAGAGGAAATTTTCTCTGGTGGCCTCTATTACAGGACAAGGGGCACGGTCACCATGTCGTTGGAAAAAAAATAAAAGGATATTTAGGGGGACAGAGTGCCCATATCCTGACCCCCAGGCCTAGGTGGAGCAGATCCCCAGAGAGCCTGCTCAAATATTAAACATTTCCTCTCACAATTTTCCTATACTGACAGGCACAGCCTACCTGTGTTCACAGTCCAAAGTCTGCAGTTTCTGTACTGTCAGAAACTTAACGGGATAGTCTAGGGAAAGGAGGTAGGGTGGTTATTTCTGGTCAGAGGCAGCACATATAGTGCTTCCACTTCTGGTGCACCAGGGAGAGAAGCAGGCTACCTGGCAAAATAAGTGCATTGTGGACTAGATGTTCACCATAGTTTTCACTCTACTCGCATCTTGACATTTATTTTTTTCTCCCGTATGTGCGTGTTGAGGGCTTTAGATTAGTAGTTTCTTATGTTATTTGCCTGTAATTATGTTTTTTTCCGTAATTCTCTTTCTTTCGAAAATTGTTAAATGTTATTCCCAGGGTAAGCGTAATTTCCTGGTGAACGGACTCCTTGTAAATGTGCTTCTTACCAGAGTGTTAGGTGAATGAGCACAACAGTCTACTTTCCTGAATGTCTATTGTTATGTGCACATATAGTGGTTTGTACCTCTGGAAACCTATTAATGCTTCCCATTACCTTTTACCATAGATCACGCTGTATTCTTTGGCTTCTATTGTAGCTGAGGACACAAATATTTTTTTGCGACCACCATTACTGGACACATGGCATAGTCCCTGTGTCTCCAAAAAAATAAAGGCCTCATGGTTCGCACACTACGAGAATTTGGGTTAGTGGGACCTTGGGTTTGTGGTGTTTATCTATTGGTCTGTTAGACTGTCATTCACATTTTAGCTTCTGCCCACCGTGGCAGATAGTATGGAATGGGCTAGCTCACAACACTCATCCTCACTGTGAGTAACAGCATTTTCCTTGTGCACAATGTGAATATCTGCCATTAAAGTATTCCTCTTCAGTGCCATTGCTGGTGCTTTAGTATGTATTTTCTTTTTAAATAAAAAAATATTTTGCTTTCTCAAACTTATTTTAGTTTGTTTTTCTTTTCTGAAGACCAGCAGCTCACTACACTGCTTCCCTTGCCATCACACACAGGTTTTTCCATACTTTACTATTAGTTTTTGCTTTGAAAATGCCGTCAGTCACCTTGGAGTTGTGATCCAATGATATAGCTTAGCAAAGACCATTCAAATATGACCACCCATATGCAGGCATGCAAGGATGGCCTTATTTGAATGTTTTTGCATACTTTAGCATTATTGTTACAAGATGGCTGTTGCTTTCCTTTCAACATGTCAACCATCTTAGAGTTGTAAAGTATTGATAAATTATGGCCCAAAAAAATTCCAATGCATGAAAGAGCAGCCATTTTGAAATGTTTTTGGAACAATTTGTCACATGTTACTGTTTTAAGATGTCTGTCTTGTTGTTTTCAAATGCTTCTGCCATTTTATAATGATAAACAATGATAAAGCATACCAAAAACATTTCAAATTGGCTGCCCGAACGTTCATATGCCACCTGGAATGGTTTTCTATACTTTTTCATTACTTTACCATTCCAAAATGCTTTGGTAATCGTACAATGTTAAACTAGTAATGGAGTAGACGAAAACACAAAAGTCTGGCATAACTGTTAGCACTGCGTTAAACCATTAAAGGTCAGAACTAAGTCTTTGTCAATGCTTGGGTTTTTCTTCTTTTTACTTTTTGGCAAATGCTTGCAATAACAAAAACAAGCATCTGCAATGCAATAGGTCTCGCATTTACGCGAGTTTGAGCTATTGGCATTGTATGACAAAGCCTTTTATTAATGTTTTGGCTTTAAAAACATAATAAAAGGCATTGTCATTTACAATGCCAATAGCTTAAACTCTCGCAAATGCGAGACCTATTGCATTCCAAATGCTTGAAGGCATCGCTGAGTTGCCCCCGTCTGTCTCCCATGGCCCCTGATGGGCTCCCGTTTACTACAAGTTAAATAAACAAGCCGGTGGTCACAACTGTGCATGAGAGACCCTTCTGCAGTAAGAGAAACTCATTAAAGAAAATAGTGCTTACAGACTAAAGAAGATGTAGTGTGTAACAGCCAAAGCAAAAGGGCCAGTCCTCATGGGAGGTTACAAATGAAGACAAGGCGGTACTAAGGAGGGACTAACAGGCCTAGTTACAAATCAGAAGCCAGCATTTAAGAAGGACAATGACACAAGCCAATGACAAATATGGGGGGAGAGTGGGCGGGGCTTCAAGTACATACTTCAATACAGCATGGCTGGCAGAGCAGCTCATGCGTTGCCCAGGTTCGACCTGAAAATAAAGGGTCCGTTTCTCAGATAATTTTTAGAGGGGATGTGGAATAGGAAAGACCTTTCCTTGAAAATCATAATCCTTGAAATGTCAAAATGCACAAAAAGGGTGTTAACCCTTTGCTGTAGCTCCAATACGTTTTGGGCGCTAGCCTGTCGCGGGTACTTGGGCCTTCCACACGAGTGAGGCACCATTTTTAACGGGAGACCTTGGGGAACGCTGGGTGGTAGGAAATGCGTGTCTGCCCGGTGATGCCACAACTTTCCCACACAAAAATGTGTGGAAAAAGTGATTTTTTCAGCTAAATTTGAGGTTTGCAGGGGATTCTGGGTAAGAAAACGTTGGGGGATCCATGCAAGCCATACCTCCCTGGAACCACCCGGGTATCTAGTTTTCAGAAATGTGTGGTTTTGATAGGTTTCCCTAGCTGGCCGCCGAGCACAGGGCCAAAAACCGAGGTGACCCCCCTTGCAAAACCAGGTTGTTTTATGATAGGCAATTTTGATGTCCCCTCAATACGTTTTGGGCCCTAGCCTGTCGCGGGTACTTGGGCCTCCCACACAAGTGAGGTACCATTTTTCTCAGAAGACTTTGGGGAACGCGGGGTGGGTGGAAATTTGTGGATCCACGCAGATTCCAGAACTTTCCACCACAGAAATGTGAGGAAAATGTGGTTTTTTGGACAATGTTTTAGGTTTGCAAGGGATTCTGGGTAACAGAACCTGGTGAGAGGCAGTCAAGTCACCCCATCCTGGATTCCCCTGGGTGTCTAGTTTTCAAAAATGTATAGGTTTGCTAGGTTTCCTTAGGTGCCGGCAGAGCTAGGGTTCAAAAACTACAGCTAGGCACTTTGCCAAAAAAGGGTCCTTTTTCACAGTGAAATTGAGGTGTGTCCACGTTGCGTTTTGCGCCGTTTCCTGTCGGGGGCACTATGCCTACCCACACAAGTGAGGTACCATTTTTCTCGGAAGACTTTGGGGAACGCGGGGTGGGTGGAAATTTGTGGATCCACGCAGATTCCAAAACTTTCCACCACAGAAATGTGAGGAAAATCTGTTTTTTTGACAATTCTTTAGGTTTGCAAGGGGTTCTGGGTAACAGAACCTGGTGAGAGGCAGTCAAGTCACCCCATCCTGGATTCCCCTGGGTGTCTAGTTTTCAAACATGTATAGGTTTGCTAGGTTTCCCTAGGTGCCGGCATAGCTAGGGTTCAAAAACTACAGCTAGGCACTTTGCCAAAAAAGGGTCATTTTTCACAGTGAAATTGAGGTGTGTCCACGTTGCGTTTTGCGCCGTTTACTGTCGCGGGCACTATGTCTACCCACACAAGTGAGGTACCATTTTTCTAGGAAGACTTTGGGGAACGCGGGGTGGGTGGAAATTTGTGGATCCACGCAGATTCCAGAACTTTCCACCACATAAATGTGAGGAAAATGTGTTTTTTGGGACAATTTTTTAGGTTTGCAAGGGATTCTGGGTAACAGAACCTGGTGAGAGGCAGTCAAGTCACCCCATCCTAGATTCCGCTGGGTGTCTACTTTTCAAAAATGTATAGGTTTGCTAGGTTTCCCTAGGTTCCGGCAGAGCTAGGGTTAAAAAACTATAGCTAGGCACTTTGCCAAAAAAGGGTCATTTTTCACTGTGAAATTGGGGTGTGTCCACGTTGCGTTTTGCGCCATTTCCTGTCGCGGGCACTAGCCCTACCCACACAAGTGAGGTACCATTCTTCTCGGAAGACTTTGGGGAACGCGGGGTGGGTGGAAATTTGTGGATCCACGCAGATTCCAGAACATTCCAAGACAGAAATGTGAGGAAAATGTGGTTGTTTTGACAATTATTTAGGTTTGCAAGGGATTCTGGGTAACAGAACCTGGTGAGAGGCAGTCAAGTCACCCCATCCTGGATTCCCCTGGGTGTCTAGTTTTCAAAAATGTATAGGTTTGCTAGGTTTCCCTAGGTGCCGGCAGAGCTAGGGTTCAAAAACTACAGCTAGGCACTTTGCCAAAAAAGGGTCATGTATCACTGTGAAATTGAGGTGTGTCCACGTTGCGTTTTGCGCCATTTCCTGTCGCGGGCACTAAGCCTACCCACACAAGTGAGGTACCATTTTTCTCAGAAGATTTTGGGGAATGCGGGGTGGGTAGAAATTTGTGGATCCACGCAGATTCCAGAACCTTCCACCACAGAAATGTGAGGAAAATGTGTTTTTTTGGACAATTTTTTAGGTTTGCAAGGGATTCTGGGTAACAGAACCTGGTGAGAGGCTGTCAAGTCACCCATCCTGGATTCCCCTTGGTGTCTAGCTTTCAAAAATGTATAGGTTTGCTAGGTTTCCCTATGTGCCGGCAGAGCTAGGGTTCAAAAACTATAGCTAGGCACTTTGCCAAAAAAGGGTCATTTTTCACTGTGAAATTGGGGTGTGTCCACATTGCGTTTTGCGCCATTTCCTGTCGCGGGCACTAGCCCTACCCCCACAAGTGAGGTACCATTCTTCTCGGAAGACTTTGGGGAACGCGGGGTGCATGGAAATTTGTGGATCCACGCAGATTCCAGAACATTCCACCACAGAAATGTGAGGAAAATGTGGTTGTTTTGACAATTTTTTAGGTTTGCAAGGGATTCTGGGTAACAGAACCTGGTGAGAGGCAGTCAAGTCACCCGATCCTGGATTCCCCTGGGTGTCTAGTTTTCAAAAATGTATAGGTTTGCTATGTTTCCCTAGGTACCGGCAGAGCTAGGGTTCAAAAACTACAGCTAGGCACTTTGCCAAAAAAGGGTCATTTTTCACTGTGAAATTGAGGTGTGTCCACGTTGCGTTTTGCGCCGTTTCCTGTCGCGGGCACTAGGCCAACCCACACAAGTGAGGTACCATTTTTCTCGGAAGACTTTGGGAAACGTGGGGTGTGTGGAAATTTGTGGATCCATGCAGATTCCAGAACTTTCCACCACAGAAATGTGAGGAAAATGTGATTTTTTGGACAATTTTTTAGGTTTGCAAGGGATTCTGGGTAACAGAACCTGGTGAGAGGCAGTCAAGTCACCCCATCCTGGATTCCCCTGGGTGTCTAGTTTTCAAAAATGTATAAGTTTGCTAGGTTTCCCTAGGTGCCGGCAGAGCTAGGGTTCAAACACTACAGCTAGGCACTTTGCCAAAAAAGGGTCATTTTTCACTGTGAAATTGGGGTGTGTCCACGTTGCGTTTTGCGCCATTTCCTGTCACGGGCACTAGCCCTACCCACAAAAGTGAGGTACCATTCTTCTCGGAAGACTTTGGGGAACGCGGGGTGGGTGGAAATTTGTGGATCCATGCAGATTTCAGAACATTCCACCACAGAAATGTGAGGAAAATGTGTTTTTTTGGACAATTTTTTAGGTTTGCAAGGGATTCTGGGTAACAGAACCTGGTGAGAGGCTGTCAAGTCACCCCATCCTGGATTCCCCTTGGTGTCTAGTTTTCAAAAATGTATAGGTTTGCTAGGTTTCCCTAGGTGCCGGCAGAGCTAGGGTTCAAAAACTATAGCTAGGCACTTTGCCAAAAAAGGGTCATTTTTCACTGTGAAATTGGGGTGTGTCCACATTGCGTTTTGCGCCATTTCCTGTCGCGGGCACTAGCCCTACCCACACAAGTGAGGTACCATTCTTCTCGGAAGACTTTGGGGAACGCGGGTGCATGGAAATTTGTGGATCCACGCAGATTCCAGAACATTCCACCACAGAAATGTGAGGAAAATGTGGTTGTTTTGACAATTTTTAGGTTTGCAAGGGATTCTGGGTAACAGAACCTGGTGAGAGGCTGTCAAGTCACCCCATCCTGGATTCCCCTGGGTGTCTAGTTTTCAAAAATGTATAGGTTTGCCAGGTTTCCCTAGGTGCCGGCAGAGCTAGGGTTCAAAAACTATAGCTAGGCACTTTGCCAAAAAAGGGTCATTTTTCACTGTGAAATTGGGGTGTGTCCACATTGCGTTTTGCGCCATTTCCTGTCGCGGGCACTAGCCCTACCCACACAAGTGAGGTACCATTCTTCTCGGAAGACTTTGGGGAACGCGGGGTGCATGGAAATTTGTGGATCCACGCAGATTCCAGAACATTCCAAAACATAAATGTGAGGAAAATGTGGTTGTTTTGACAATTTTTTAGGTTTGCAAGGGAGGCAGTCAAGTCACCCCATCCTGGATTCCCCTGGGTGTCTAGTTTTCAAAAATGTATAGGTTTGCTAGGTTTCCCTAGGTGCCGGCAGAGCTAGGGTTCAAAAACTACAGCTAGGCACTTTGCCAAAAAAGGGTCATTTTTCACTGTGAAATTGAGGTGTGTCCACGTTGTGTTTTGCGGCGTTTCCTGTCGCGGGCACTAGGCCTACCCACACAAGTGAGGTACCATTTTTCTCGGAAGACTTTGGGAAACGTGGGGTGTGTGGAAATTTGTGGATCCACGCAGATTCCAGAACTTTCCACCACAGAAATGTGAGGAAAATGTGGTTTTTTGGACAATTTTTTAGGTTTGCAAGGGATTCTGGGTAACAGAACCTGGTGAGAGGCAGTCAAGTCACCCCATCCTGGATTCCCGTGGGTGTCTAGTTTTCAAAAATGTATAAGTTTGCTAGGTTTCCCTAGGTGCCGGCAGAGCTAGGGTTCAAACACTACAGCTAGGCACTTTGCCAAAAAAGGGTCATTTTTCACTGTGAAATTGGGGTGTGTCCACATTGCGTTTTGCGCCGTTTCCTGTCGCGGGCACTAGGCCTACCCACACAAGTGAGGTACCATTTTTCTGGATCCACGCAGATTCCAGAACTTTCCACCACAGAAATGTGAGGAAAATGTGTTTTTTTGGACAATTTTTTAGGTTTGCAAGGGATTCTGGGTAACAGAACCTGGTGGGAACCAGTCAAGTCACCCCATCCTGGATTCCCCTGGGTGTCTAGTTTTTAAAAATGTATAGGTTTTCTAGGTTTCCCTAGGTGCCGGCAGAGCTAGGGTTCAAACACTACAGCTAGGCACTTTGCAAAAAAGGGTCATTTTTCACTGTGAAATTGGGGTGTGTCCACGTTGCGTTTTGCGCCGTTTCCTGTCGCGGGCACTAGGCCTACCCACACAAGTGAGGTACCATTTTTCTCGGAAGAATTTGGGGAACGCGGGGTGGGTGGAAATTTGTGGATCCATGCAGATTCCAGAACTTTCCACCACAGAAATGTGAGGAAAATGTGTTTTTTTGGACAATATTTTAGGTTTGCAATGGATTCTGGGTAACAGAACCTGGTGGGAACCAGTCAAGTCACCCCATCCTGGATTCCCCTGGGTGTCTAGTTTTCAAAAATGTATAGGTTTGCTAGGTTTCCCTAGGTGCCGGCAGAGCTAGGGTTCGAAAACTACAGCTAGGGACTTTGCCAAAAAAGGGTCATTTTTCACTGTGAAATTGTGGTGTGTCCACGTTGCATTTTGCGCCGTTTCCTGTCGCGGGCACTAGGCCTACCCACAGAAGTGAGGTACCATTTTTCTCGGAAGACTTTGGGGAACGCGGGGTGGGTGGAAATTTGTGGATCCACGCAGATTCCAGAACTTTCCACCACAGAAATGTGAGGAAAATGTGGTTTTTGTGACAATGTTTTAGGTTTGCAAGGGATTCTGGGTAACAGAACCTGATGAGAGCCAGTCAAGTCACCCCATCCTGGATTCCCCTGGGTGTCTAGGTTTAAAAAATGTATAGGTTTGCTAGGTTTCCCTACGTGCCGGCAGAGCTAGGGTTAAACAACTACAGCTAGGCACTTTGCAAAAAAAGGGTAATTTTTCATTGTGAAAATGTGGTGTGTTCACGTTGCGTTTTGTGCCGTTTCCTGTCGTGGGCACTATGCCTACCCACACAAGTGAGGTACCATTTTTCTCGTAAGACTTTGGGGAACGCAGGGTGCATGGAAATTTGTGGATCCACGCAGATTCCAGAACTTTCCACCACAGAAATGTGAGGAAAATGTGTTTTTTTTTACAGTTTTTTAGGTTTGCAAGGGATTCTGGGTAACAGAACCTGGTGAGAGCCAGTCAAGTCACCCCATCCTGGATTCCCCTGGGTGTCTAGTTTTCAAAAATGTATAGGTTTGCTAGCTTTCCCTAGGTGCCGGCAGAGCTAGGGTTCAAAAACTACAGCTAGGCACTTTGCAAAAAAAGGGTAATTTTTCATTGTGAAAATGTGGTGTGTTCACGTTGCGTTTTGAGCCGGTTCCTGTCGTGGGCACTATGCCTACCCACACAAGTGAGGTACCATTTTTATCGGGAGACTTAGGGTAATTCAGATTTGTAAAGCAACTGTTATTACCTATTGACTTTCGATGCATTTCTGCCTTCCAAATGAAAGACAATGTGTAAAAAAGAAGTCATTTTGAAAAATGACCGATAATTCTCATGCTAGTATGAGTATTCCCAATTTTGGAAATGTGCAAATATCTACTGTTTCTAAACTCTATATTTTGTTCACATTTCAGAAAAACATAGGAGTCTTTCATACCGAATTCTCCATGTATACATTTTTCCAAAATAATTGCTATATACCCGGTACATAATAGAAAACCATTGCAAGACGCTGCTCAGTTTTTGGCTCTGGGTTCGTCGGATTCTTGGTGAACCTACAAGTCCTATATATCCCCACAACCAGTAAGGTCCAGTGGATGTAACGGTATATTGCTTTCAAAGAGTTGTCATAATTAGAAGAAGTTACAGGTGAAAACGTTGACACAAAAGGCTGTTTTTTTCAACTAATTTTCAATTTTTTCTATATTTAACTGTTAGTTTCTATAAAGAAACCTTGATGGATTTACACAAAGGACCCCTTGCTGTATTCAGCATTTTGTCTACTTTTCTAAAATGTATAGCTTTCCAGGATCCATTATTGCTTTCATACTCATTTCTACCATTAACTGGAAGGAGGTTGAAAGCACAAAAAATAGCAAAAATAGGCTATGTCCCAGAAAAATGCCAAAACTGTGTAAAATTTTTTTGTTTTCTGAAAAAGTCTGTCATTCCCTAAAAGCTGGGAAAATTGTGATTTCAGCCCCACAAACCCTTTTTGATACCATTTGCAGGGAAAAACTCAGACGATTTCATTTGCAGCACTTTTTTCCAATTTTTCACAAAAAAAACAAAATTTAGCTGTATTTTGGCTAATTTCTGGGACCCCTCCAGGGGAATCCACAAACCCTGGGTACCTTTAGAATCCCCATGATGTTGGAAGAAAAGGACGCAAATTTGGCGTGGATACCTTATGTGGTCAAAATGTTACAGAGGCCTAATCGTGAACTACCCCAAATAGCCAAAAAAGGGCTCAGCACTGGGGGAGAAAAGGCCCAGCAGTTAAGGGGTTAAAGCCAGTGAAATAAATGCAAAGTTATGTCTACACATAAACAGAGGAATACAATAAGCTTCTTAAGTACCTTACATGTAATATTAATTGCAGAGGGTGTGGAGAAAGTGTGCCAGCGTAGAAGTGTGCAAGAAGAAATAGAAAAAAAAAATATCGACCTTCCGAAGTAAGAAATAAGGGCTATTGAGTCAGGTGCTATGTACCGCAAAATGTCCAATTGAAAGCACCATAGTGAATACGTCAGCGTTTTCGAGTACTGCAAATTAAAAAAAGCAGACATATTTCAAAAGTATTACTTAAAAAACATTTATAAATTATTACATTTGCTGTAATATGATCCCTTGCATAGTTTCAGGAAATGTTTCTTCGAATACAACTTTTAGTAGATGTTGAAAATGATCAACTTTCATCAAGTACAGCATCTTAATGGGCAGCTTTGTAGCATTTTACATACAAACAATCAGCGTCATTGGCTAACGGTCTGAAAACCCACTCACTGGCATTGTGATTAATACATTGACAACTGCCCTTATACTCCAAGGTCATGACCCAGAACCTGCTCTGTCCCTGCAGACCTCCTGGTGGTCTCCAGGGACAAAAGTAAGAGTGGATATCTGCGGAGCCCAGGCTATCAGAACAGAGACCCCCACCTGCTCAGACTTGTGCCCATGAAATGCTCAGATGCACCATATGGAAGAGAAAGTGATGGCGAGGCCTTGTCTAATGCTCAGCATAATGTGTTTATTTCTTGGCGCTTTTGTACAGTGCCGCTTGATGTCGTGCTAGTACGTCAGTGTGCTGAGCCCAATCAGTGATCAGATGTCCCAGTCTGTTCTTCGTCGCTACCCCCTATGTGTCGAGTTATACCTAGGGGTGGGCATAACTCGTGTAATTCAGTGTAGTGTAATCATATGGAATTACCCAAAAGTGGCACAGATTACGCATAATTATGTGAGAAGAGTAATTCTGCATTTAGCGCTATTTCTTAGCCCAAAAATGCCTCCCTTTGCCCAAAATGGGCACAAGAATGTATTTTGCGATAAGAAATAGCACTAAATGCAACAGAAATGGATAGCGAGCACAAACAGCCGCTCGTGCTCGCTAAATGTGCTCTTGGGGTTGGATTTTCCCCTGACTTACTCCCAGCATTTAGCCCTATTTTGTTAGCGCAATATTCCCTCTTGCGTCCAAAATGAGTGTGAGAATTCATTTTGCACTAAGAAATAGAACTAAATGCGCTCTTGGGGTAGGATTTACCCCCAAATGAAGTCCAGCATTTAGCACTATTTACTTAGCGTAGAATGTACTCTCACATCCAAAACGGACATGAGGATGCATTTTGCTCTACGAAATAGCACTAAATGCAGTAGAACATGAATGTGCTCTTGTGGTAGGACTTTTTCCCCTTAAATTACCCATAATTATGCAAGATCGAGTAATCCCGTAATTATCGTAATTCTGCATAAAAGAGAAAGGCCAAATTAGCAAAATTACTCACATTATGCAGGTGTAGTTGAAATTACACCCAGGCCTAGTTATACGCAAACCATAAAAGTTAAGATTTGGTTAATACATCTGTCCGCCTGTCCTGATACTGCAATTAACTAAAATGAAGCTTGCGATGGAGAGCTCAGTGCAAAACACTTGCCTCTCTCAAGAGTACCTAGAAGCAAGTAGGTTATGCATTGTGTGGTGTACAAACAAATCAGCACAAGCCTTTATCTCCTGTTTCTTTGAAAATGAATAATGTTAGACCAAGTGGCCACCTCTCCCTGCTGATCATTCACTGACCCTGAATTAACTGATAGTGAAAGGTGTGAGACTAGATAGGAAAAGGAAGGGTAAGGTGTGCAGAACATCCAGTTTGTCTCAGTGCTCTGCGTCTGAGTTGTTAGACTGCGCATTGAAATGAGGGTGTGCTTTAAAGCGTTGGAAACTGTGGCGTAGCGTGGGGGGCACAGGGGAGTTGCCCCAGGCACCAAATTCTTAGGAGGTGCAAAATTTTAAAAGAACAATTATTCGTATTACTATTTTTTTTCTTATAAAATTTTGCGCCAGGAAGTGCTAACGGTCCACGGGTTAGGGAGCGCAATACTTGCCTTTCCCACGCTATGGAAAACCCACGCTACGTCGCTGTTTGGAGAGTGGAGTTTACGTTGTGAGCTCCCAGCTGCAGAACTCTGCACACTTATGGGCAGCCGACCCAACCTTAGCTCCCACTGCTGCCAAGAGTAGAAATAGGACCAGGTGTCAAGCCAGGGTTTCCCGCCTTCCACAGGTCACTATGCGACGTCCCCTGCTTTTTAAAAGTCTTCGTAAATTGTTTTACATTATAGTTTATTGGGTCTCTAATCCGCAAGAGTCCAAACCTGAGGTGCAGATTTTTCTTCTGGAAAACAGATTCCACCATTTTCAGCCTATTATGTCTATTAATAAAAATCCTGCAGATTCTGGATATTACGGAAATTAGATTTCCAGATATGGTGAATGTGAGCAGAAGCATCAGAAAGGAAGTAATGACTGGGACCAGAAGTGAGGCCTTCAGGGCAGCTCTTAAAGGCCTTGGACACTATTGATATTGAATGAGGTGCTGATTTTAGTAGATCTGGCTTGACAATGCAGCAGTCTGCAGAATCTATTGTTACCATTGTTTTAAAAAATGTATGTAGATTGGTTGGTGGCTCCGACCAGAGGAGTATTACTCTCATCTCGTGCTATAGGCTATTTGCTATATAATTCCTCCTATTATGGAGCCCCTACATTACAGTACATGGGGAATTATTTTACATCTCAAAAGTACAACAAATGATCACACATTTTTTCTCATAAATGCACCATATACAGAAAGCGATCACTTTTTGTTTTTCCCTGCAGAATGCTTTTTGATTGTTTTCAGTCAGGATTCAAAATGCAAACTAGACCTATTGGTGTTGCCAATGCTTGTTGTAGTGGCAGCTCATCTGTGTTGCAGGTTTCATTGGGCAGTGGGGAGTCCAGTCAGTCTCCCAGTGGCAGCTCTTTCTACCCTCTGTGACTGTGGAAGCACATGTGTGCAAGCAAGGGCCTATCATGCAAAGAGTGACTTTGATGAGGTGCGTTTGAGAGGCGAGAACCACTTTCCTTGCTCACAGGGTAAATCCTCACTATTGTCACTTACTGCAAGATGGCACTGCTTAGCATTCGTTGTAGCCATTGTTTTTCACCCCTGCTTTGCTCCATTTCCCCATGCAATGTCTTCTTTTCATGTTCTCCGTCCACTGTCCTGCTTCCATTTTTTCTTTGGGTTGTGGTAGAAACAGAAAACAGACTTTAATACTGCTCCATCCTTTGCTTTACCTTTTGCCATTTTATCACGTTTTGTTTCATAGTTCTTTTTCTTGAAAATGCCTTTTGTGGATGGGTTTTTGTGACACTTTTTAGGTCGACCCTATCATACAGCATAAGCTGTCTGGTTGCAAAAGACCTATTGTGAACTTACAGTGGCTTACAGCCATTACTTACCTTTGGTTGGATTTCTCACTCATTTGCTAGGTTTTTATCCTGTGGCTTGCCTTCCTCTTCTCTGTTTGTGCCTCCCCCTGGAACATAGCCCTTTTAAGATCCTTTTGATGGGCTGATTCAAATCCATCCACTTCTTACATTTTGAGAACTATTTTTTAATTTTCATTCAGTACTCTTCTAGAGAGTGAATGTGTTTTCTTGCTCTTTCCCTCGTGGGATGCGTGCCCTTCTCAAATACCCCATTAGAGCTCCCCACCACTCCCAGCTTGTCTGTAAGAGCACAGTAACATGGACATTTTTGCTGGGATATTGCTGAAGAGCAGGCTTTAAGGCTTATTTTGTCTTATCTTCTGCATTCCACATACTTCATGAATGCACAAGCTTTGGCACATAGACTTATGGCTCTGGGAGAAGGGCCATCTGCTGCACTCACTTAGCTGGCATCTGAGGCAGAAGGTGCACTGAGCATGACACTTCTCCTGGAGGACCATACATCTCTTTTCTGGGAAACTACTGAAGACCAAATGGCTGAATCCTATGGAAAGTAAATTTGGCCTTGGCAAATGGTTCCCTTTACATTCTGATATCTCCTTATTCTTTTTTAATTCTGTTAAGATTCCTGAGTGAAAAGTATTATTAAAAGTAAGGAATACAATTTATCAAGATTGAGAACCTTGAATTCAATGTAGTTTTGAAGTACTATTAGATGTTTGCTTTTTCTCTAGTATTTTGAAACATTTTTTTTTATTTTACTTTTAAATAATACTTTACAGACGATCATTTGCAAAGCCAACAGCTAGGCACTCACAAAATAAGGGTGATACCTATTGACTTTGCCAATGCTATTAAATTTTGATGCTAGATTTGATACCTGACCCATGATTTTTTCTTCAGTGAGGCTCATTCTGTCTTTTAGAATGGTACATTGTGGCGCTGGAGCTGAAACGTTTCACTGGGGACCAGCACCAAGGGGACCCAGACCTGGTCACTCATGTAACCATTTATGTATGGTAGGGTCTTCCTTAATAGTTATACACTTTGGAATAATTACCTGCTGTGTTTGTCTACCCTGGAACACTTTATATGTGTCCTAAGATTCACGGATAGAATGCCAATGTCCTTACGTTCTTATGATGAGCAGCATCCTTCAGGGCCTATCAAATTTCTCTGAAATGTAGACTGTCTCAGGGCTGCATTGCAGCATCTACTGTGCAAAAACATGAGGGGACCCATACAGGGATAAAAATAAAGTTAAGAATCCACTGGCGTGTCCCAAACACTCTTGAAATTGTTCTGCACCAAGACAGGACTGTTGAAAGTATACGTTGAAGGCAGTCCACCTCCAATGGCAGCACATAGTGGTTCAGGGCTTGAGTGCCCAGCTTGTCACCAAACTTGCTACATTAGCATTGCAGCAATGATGACTTTTCCAACTTTTCCAACTGTTTAATGTTAGGCTATGTTAGACTTGGCATCTTTTGGCGTGTTTCCCCTGTCTTTTTGCTTTCTGAACTCCCGGTTTTGACTCTTTTTTGCTGGTTTAGTGTCTCTGCACACTTTCTCACTGCTGTTCAGTGTTAAAGTGCAAGTGCTCCTGTTGTAAATTGTTATGAATGAATGATTCCATGATTGGTTATCTGATTTACTAATCAGTCCCTAGTACAGTGCACTGTGTGTGCCCAGGGGCAGTAAATCAAAGGCTGCTAGTGGGCTTGCAGCACTGGTTGTGCCACCCAACCAAGCAGCCCTTCAAAGGTAACTCAGATCTGTCACCGCAGTATCTGTGTGCAGTCTAGTACTGCCATGTTGACTTGGCAAGGGCACCCACTTGCCAGGTCCTAACCTTCCCTTTTCTTACATGGGAGTCACCCCTAAGGTAGGCCCAAGGTATCCCTGTGGGCAGGTTGCAGTGTATGTGAAAGGTAGGACATGCACTGGTGTGTGTGGCATGTCCTGATAGTGAAATACTGCCAATTTCATTTTTCACTATTGCAAGGCTATCTGTTCCGATAGAATGGGGAGTTTGCTTATAACATTTTATAAACATAACTACCCCTGGGAACAAGGTAGGAAAATAAAGTTTAGTATGCCTGGACTCAGAATGTTAAAATGCATCTTTTAGTGAGGGTGATTTTTACATTCTGTGTTTGAAAAAACCACTTTTAGAAAGTAGGTATTTTCTTGCTTATCCATCCAGTGTTCCTCTGCTGAGTTTCTGGATTGACTGTCTGGCTTTGGAGTGACAGGGGCTGGGGATGTGTCGTGGCTCCAGAGAGTCTAGATGGGTCAGGGCTGGGCTGAATAGACCTGGGCTGCATTTAGAGTAGGGGGAGGAGATTTCCTATCACCTGAATGGGCCTGGTCTGCCTCTGACAATGCTGTCTTCACCTCCTGCCAGGAAGCTGCACCAGAGAGGACAGAACTGGTTCTGGCTGGGCAAAGACACTCTCTTCCTCCAGAGAACAAAATATTTTGGGTTATAAAAAGTGGGGCCCAAACCCCTAAATTTTAGAACTCTATTGGAACCAAGAAGACTGCCAAGAAGAATTGCTGGAGAAGCTGTGAGGAGGGACTATAACTTTGCTGTGTGCTTTGCTGTGTTGGCCTGCAGTGGCTGCTTCTGTCTTGGGCAGTGAAAGGACTGAACTTTCTGCAACTTCCTTTTTGTGAGTTTCTCCAAGGGCTTGAGTTGGAGCTTGCCCCCTGTTCAAGAAGTCTCAGGAACAGCAAAGACTTCAAGTTCTTCTGCCATCAGCACTCGGGACTGTGTGTTTTGTGCTGCAACAGAAGAAAAAGCAACCCGACCCAGTCTACGACGCCACTGCCGACTCCATGTCCTGAAGGCACTGCAGAGGGCACCGCCGCACCACAACCCTGGTCTCACCGATGACGCCACCCGAGCCGCTGCTTGCACCACGACCTGTGGGCACCGCACTCCGCACCACCTTGCTTCACGCCGTCGCCCTGGTATCCCTGACGCCGCCCCTCCACACTGACATCGACGCCGCTGCTTGAACCGTGGTTCGAGGGCATGGCTCGTAAATTACACAATGCACTGTCCTCATCCCGCACCGCAGCTTTGGCCCTCCAACGCCGGCGCCATCAACTTCAGTTCGTCAGCCGACGACAGTGCTTCAGCAACGACGACGCCGCTGCTTGCACAGTGACCTGCCAGCACCACGACGAGCACCACAGCACTTTGCACCGCAGCCCTGGTCTGACTGCCGCCGCTGGTCAACCACCACCGAGACTCTGCCTGCACCGTGACCTGAGGGCACCGCACGCCGCACCGCTGCACTTCGCACCGCTGCCCCAATGCCTGCCGACGCCAGCGCTCCCGACTTCAACCACGAGGAGTTCGATCTGCCATGCATGTGACTTCAAGGGCCTGACGACTCCTGCACCAAGCTCTGGAACCGACGCCTGCGGACGCTGGCCCTTCGGGGCTCATCGAGAGGTAGCCGACGCCCTACATTTCTAAAGGTACTGGTTTGCAGGTCTTCCCGACACCGTAGCTGGCCCACGACGCCGCAATCAGCCAGAACTGTTTGGATTTGTTGTTCACAACGCTGTGATAGATCCAGATGGAGCTATCGACTTCAAGGAACTGTATTTCAAGTCTATTTTGATTACTGAAGATTTCTGAGAACTGTATGGTGGATTTTTATCGTTTTTGGTCTTGTTTTGGATATATATAAATACTGGATATTTTTCTGAACTGGTGTGGTGTCCTTTTGTAGTGTTTTTACTGTATTACTGTTGGTTATGTGCAAATGCTTTACACACTGCCTCTAAGATAAGCCTGACTGCTCGTGCCAAGCTACCAAGGGGGTGAGCAGGGGTTATTTTAGGAGTGTAACTCCCTTATCCTGACTAGAAGGAAGAGTCCCTACTTGGACAAAGGTGCAAACCCTTGCCAACTAGAGGCCCCCATTTTTCTAACAGGCTAATTCTACAACACAACCAGGACAAAGTAATGGCAGGCCCCTTGGTCACCATCCAAGTTATTAGTGCTGCAGTGGACTCTGCGGAGTTTGAGGCACACTACAGAGTATCCCCTTAGAGATCAGACTGGGTTCTCAGTTAAAGATCTTAAACGTATCCTTCTCAGCACCACTTCGACTTATGCAATATACAGACCCCATAAAAAGGTTAGGATGTAGTCTGTTTAAAAGGGCTGCCCTAGGCTAGGCTCACAGCAGACTTGAGCAATTAATGTTCAAATTATCTGTACACTTGGACTTACATGTTCAGCTGCCAGCCCGGACAAGAAGCACTATATATAATGTTTCTTTCTACATCTTATTTCGTCAAATTATTTGCTAGTTCAGAAACCCTTCTCCCACAACAGTCCAAAAACTATGCAGGAAAAATTGACATTGACTTACTTCTGATTAATTCCTCTTCTTTCTTTCTTCACAATTTCCCTCTCCTTACCTTCTATCCTCTGCACGCCTTTTATTTCTAATTATAGCCTCCTCTCATTTCTGTTTGTCTTAATCTCTCTTACTGTCATTCTGCAAATGGCTTTCATTTCATAGATCACAACCTCTCCTTTTTTTTAAAACTTTCCTGCAACTTAACAATATCTAACCTCCAGTCTGTTTATCTCACCAACCATTTGTGTGAATCCACATAACCTCCCCTACTTGATATTAATTTTAATCTACTACAAAAAAACTGGAGTAAATGCATGGAATTCTTTTGAGAACACTTGACTGATCCCAATAACCAAGGGTACCATTGGATTCAATAACTCTGGGATCAGCAGTGGCGTGCTACTCACTTTAAAGTGCTTCAACTCCTTGTCAGGGGTAGCAAGGGCTATTTAAATGAAATAATAATAATACCAATTGACTGCACATCTACTTATATTGACGATATAGTTGCAGTCGATATTGTGGCTTCAGTGCTGTTGCAGGTCAATAGTTCAGCCATGATATTGTAACACCTCATACATTATTTTCCCTTATTCTGCATGACTATAAGTCACATTCATATGAATTTAAATACAATGCCATGTTATGCTCTGCTATGTTTTGTTACACCATGTTACGTTGTTATGTTATTTTGTTACATTGATATGTTATGTGTTTGTACTGCGTGCTTCTATTACCTGTATGACACAGTCATCATTCCATGGTGGTCTATTCACCTACAGGATTTGTATCCACCCGTTGCTTTGTTTGCTTTAGTAGTATTTGGTTAGTGATAATTCTTTAAATATATAATGCGGATTTGCCTGTGTGACACTTACAAAGGAAACACCTGTGTTGTGCCTGTCTGGCACCTGTTCTTCATACCTGGAGCTCAGTCATTGGAGAGGGGGTGCCGCCTGACGGAAGCCCCCTTTGAGACGCTTTTGTTTAGTCTGTGTGGTTTCCGCGCCTGTGCTGGTGGCGGGGGGGGAGGGGCTGTGTCTGGGGCTCCCTGCTCTTAAACCTCAACAAAACGCTTCCCCTAATTAGGGATTATGATGAGTGCAGGACTGGCAATTCAGCCGAGTATTAAAGCGCCGCCTTACAGTTCTGAGGCGATAATGTATTTTTGCGGGCCTTTATCCAAAAACCCTTTTCCCCGGGAGCAACCTGCCTATTAGCGATGAAAGGGTAGCTCACATCTAGCACGGCAGCGGTGCCAAATATCTTATACAGAATATGTATTATTATTAACCTAACTTCATGCAGGGCAGGGGCATCCATCGGAACGCCATGTCCTAATATTAAGTTGCAACAAAGTGAACAGAAGCCTGGGTCCGAGCTGTTCTTTTCTCATACAGAATGTAATTGATTCCCAGGTGATCAGTTTAGCAGTAGCTCGCTGTTGATCGCATGCATTGTGTTCATGTTGAAGCATCTGCGCCTAAAGGCAAGTCCAATATCTCAATATCAACAACGTTTCCAGTCCTTCTTTTATTTCTAATGTTCTAGGTCCATGCGTAATGGAAGCCCAGAATTCTCGCAACATGTTGAAGGGATGTTGCGCGTGGTGGCTCATGTTAGCCCTGCGTCAGTGCAGACTGCTGGCATTCCATTGCCTATTTATGTCACCAGGACAGGGGCAGACTGCTGATAGGAAAAGTATGTAAACACAGGCAGAAGGAGCATATCACAAATACGCAGACTACCTTATCGGTTTCCTAACTCTGGTGGCATCTTTACAAGATGGATGCCGAGACAAACAAAATCCCTTCGCAGAGAACACCTGACGGAAATCTGCAGAGGAAATTTTAGTTTGAACTTGGATGGCCTATTATTCGAAGGACTACTGGCATTCTTTAGCAAAAAGACGCCGAAGGGGCTACTTCAAAGGTGCGCTTGCTGTTTGATCATCAGAGGTTTTATGTATTTTTTAGAGGTAGCGTACGGCAGCTGGGGGACACACACAGTAAACCAGGGGGCTGGCAGGGAAAGTTTTATAATCAAGCAATGCTGCTGCTGAGGAGATTAATGGGACCAAGAGTGCCCCCCAGGCATTCAAATGGAATGAACGCATCCTAATCTTTTCAGCATTAAGCTAACATGCCCTGGGTCTTCGCTGCAGGAGCGCTTCTGACTAGTTACGGAAATCACGCACAGGCGATTTATACTTCAAAAGGAAAGTGAACCCGATGAAGGGGGGAGGAGGGGGTAGGAGGACTTCCTGGTCCCCAAAAGAGTAATGGGCCAATAAGTGCCAACATAAGATAAGTTAGTGCGACTTTGTGCGCAGACATCATTTGACCATGAAAGTATACAATGAATGTAAGACGTCAGACATAAACTTTTACATAGCCAATTGTTGTGTTTGGAAAACATGGGATTCTTAATGGGACAAGCCTTTAAAAAGGCCAGTAGTCTCCGGATTCTGCCATCCTGCCACTAATGAGGGCCCTTTACGAATCTGCCTTTATATCAAGATAGATCAATAAAAACATCAACTAAGTTTTGCTTCACCTCTTACACAAGGTTTCTGTTCCACTTCCCTGATGCATTATGGTACTTGCAATTCTCTGTCTTCAGACCCTTACTAGATCACGTCCTGCTGGTGGTTTCCTGTTCACTAGATTTGTTCCTGGCTCCTACGGTTATTCTGACTCCTTTCTGTTTGCATTCCAGGCCCTTCTTGATATTTGTTCTAATCCATATTCTGTTCCAGGTTTTCCTAATCCCTTTCTTGTGTATCCTGGTTCCCCAGGTCTTCCTTTCTCCAGGTCCCAGTTCAGCCTTCCCTTCAATGGTTGTTCCCTGATTCCCAGTACCTCGTTAAGTCCTTGAACTTGGCTCACTCCCTGCACCTGTGCTCCTCCCCTGAGCTTCCAGTATTTCACTCCTGTGACTGCAGAGTGCAGTGGTTTGCACTTGACTGCTGTTGAGTCTCTTTGTGCGCTGCTGTGTTCCTGCTGCTATTACAGGCTTGTTCTTTGACTCTGTTTTCCTGCCTCTCTGTTCCTGTGTTAGCCATGGTTCATAGTGTCCTGTTTGCACTCTTCTTGATCTGTCCTGTTCTATGCAGACTACCTTGCCTTGCGTTCTGTGTTCCTGTGTGTGTGTGTGTATATTTCTGCCTTGCCTTGTTTGAGTGTAGATCTTTCCTAGCCTTCTTTTCAGCTCTGTATATTCCAGTCCTGCACCTGACACTAATTCCAGTCCTGCTTTTTCCTTAGTTCAGTTTCTGTTTTGGTGTTCTTTGTTCTGTTCCCTGTTGTTCTGTCCTGTGGTTATATAGTATTTCTGATTGTCTTAGCTTCCAAGGGTGCCAGTTAGACTCAGAGGCTTGCTCCTTGGCACACAGGACCACCCTGCACTCCTTCTCCATAGGAGCTGCTAGCTATCTCCCAGAACTCTGTGAGAGTAACTTCTCCTTGCTTTCGTATAAGATCTTTTCACCTCACAGAGAGATCCTTTCTGAGGAGCAGACAAACTGTCTAGTTTGTCTATCTTTTTCCTGTGCACCCTTCGTGTAGTTTAAACTTGTGTTTTCCCTGCAGACTTCCAGTTCCCTATTCACAGCCTGCTCCAACCTGCTTCAGTCCCTTGCTTCTGTCCTGCTTCCCTTCCAGCCTTCAGGTACTCTCTTGTTTGCATTCCCTTCAGAGACCACACACAAGCCCAGTATCTAATCTTGTCCCCGTCTCACCCGCTAGTCCCTTGACATACTCTGCCAGACCCCTCCCAAGTAAGGCCTGAGTGAGGTCAGCAATGGACCAGGCTAGAATTAGATTTTCTCTGCTGCAGCCCTTTCTGTGTAAAAGAGCCTTGGCATTCAACAGTAGTGACATGCAATGTGCAGTTTTTAATCTCGAGGTGTATATAACTCTCACAAAGCTATGAAAATAGCATTCAAAGTGCCAGTCCTTTGGCTCTGACACAAGGGTTCTTCCACAAGAAAATCTGGACTTTGGCAAGCATTTTTTTACACAACTATTTTTTTTTCTGTTGAGTCACTTGCTAGGAAAAGCTATGCAGGATACAAACAGAGGAACAAAATGCTCACAATATATCTGTATGTCACAGTTTCAGAGAACCAGCAAGAGAAATCTGAGCACGGTATGCACTCTCTTAAAAAATGCTTGAATCATCATCATCATCATAATCTTTATTCGATTTTACAAATAAAATCATAAAAGTCAAGTCATAAAAATAACATACGATATTTCATTACCAAACTCATTCTTAATTTAAAACCCCCATCAAAAAGCGCACAAGACAAAAAGCAAATAGAGGGAGAGTTTAACAGCTGTAAAAACAGTAAGGCAGCCCTAACTTGAGTAAAATTCAATAGTTTTAAAATTGGGCATAAAAACTTATGTCTCAAATTATTGTATTTTGGACAGAGCGTGACAACTTGTAATGTATCATTGATCGATGTGTCATCACAATTACAAAGAGGCAAGTCCGAATTCGTAAAACAACCATGATTAAAAGGGATTAGGCGGGGAAATAAGTTCAACCTGAAATAGGTCAATAGGCGGCGTTGATGACATGTCATATTCCAGGGCAAATAAGGTTCTGTATTGCTGACAGTTTTCACTAATATTGCATGTCGCATGGAATGTTTCATTAGTGCAGAGTCCTCGTGTTCTGATGCCAACTTGTCCCTAAAGGCGGTTTCGATCCGTTTGCCCTCAGAGCGCGTTATGACAGAAGAATTATCATATAGATCAGGCCTCCCTAGAGCCCGCAGGTTACGTGCCACATACGCCAGCCATGGGATCAGGGAGGATTTTTCTAATTTTAAACAATCCTGCAAAATTAGTCCATTGAAACTAAGTTCCTCCTTTACCCAAATTGAGTTCCAAAGCTTTAGAGGACAAAGGTGAAGTTGGTCTATAATAAAATCTAAACCTAGCTCTTCGTGGACAATTTCGTAAGGTACACTTTGTGGAACTCCCAGGAGGCCCCTCAAGAATTTATTTTCGGCTACTTGAAGTGGAGCAACCCGGCCATATCCACAAATTCCACTGCCATAACTCGCTAGTGGGATACACTTGGCCCTGTAAATTTCCAGGATCGATTGAATATGAGTGTGCCCGAGCCTGCGGGAAAAATCTCCAATGCTGGGCATCTCCAGTGATTCTAGGCAAATCACTTAATCTCCCGTGCCCAACAAAAAAATAAAAAATAAAAAATAAAATAAAAAAAATGAATGTGTCCTCATGTAACGCAACTGATGCTATGTAAAGCGCTCTGATACCCGATACCTTCGGGTCAAGTTCGCGCTATATAAAACTCTGTAAAAAAAAAAAAAAAAAAAAATGCTGAATGTCGCTCTGTTAAAAGACAAAACATTCTGAGTTATAAGTGAGTGCCAATTAAATTCAGAGTCCAATTGGACCCCCAAATATCTGAACTTATCTACCTGACTAATATGTTGGCCATCTACTACGTATTTCATAGTTTTTGTTTTTGGTGGGCCAAACTTCATAACATGTGACTTTGAGAAGTTCGTCGGCAGGTCAAGGCTACTCATAAAACTGATAAAAAGGCTAAGAAGTTTTTGTAAGCCTTTAGCTGTACGAGCAATTAAAACTGTATAGTCCATATAGAGCAAGGCAGGTATAGAATGGCCTCCTACTTTAGGAACGTCAGCATCTGGAGCTGCCAGAGCTTGCTCTATGTTGTTGATATATGAAAAATAAATAAAAAGGAGCTAAAATACAACCTTGCTGAACACCGCAGCGCAATTTAAAGTGCTCAGTGCATTACCCGTCAGGGCCAAACCTGACACTAGCTGAAAGATCATTGTGCAAATCCGGCAAAAAATGTATTAAAACTGGATCGTCATCCATCTCTTCCATCATTGATCAGAGCTTAGAACGATTGACTCTGTCAAAGGCAGAGCTAAGGTCCATGAAGGCTAGATGGACTGCCCCCTTATTGGCCTTAGTATATTTACAAGTTAATAAATAGACGTTCAGGGTTTGCTCTATGGTACCCCGGCCAGAGCGGAACCCATACTGGAGGTCGGATAAAAAGCCTCTCTCCTTGGCTCAATCCGCAGCATGATTTAATCAAATCCGGCCAATAATTTTCACCTCTGAGTCTATGAGGGAGATAGGCCTGAAGCATGCAGGGTCTGACCTTTTGCCCTTTTAAAAAACAGGGACTATTATTGATCGAGACCAGGTTTGTGGGAGAGGACCGGAGGCTGCAAAGTTTAGGTGCAGTGTCAGTAACGGGGCCCATATTGCTAGGAAAAGCTATGCAGGATACAAACAGAAGTACAAAATGCTCACAATATATCTGTATGTCACAGTTTCAGAGAACCAGCAAGAGAAATCTAAGCACCGTATGCACTCTCTTAAAAAATGCTTCAAACACAGCATGGATCCAGACTAAACAAGAAAAGCTGAAAATATCCTTGAGGGAGTGTCACCAACTAGTACTCACAAGAGAAAACGACACAAGTGAATAGTTGTACAGAAACAGGAAACTCTGCAAGCTTCAGTAATGCTAATAACTGAACACTCCAAAAAGATTACAGTGGTTAAATAAAAACTCTTAACGTCCAAACCAAACAAGCCAGACCAACTCAATGGTGGGTGGGTCGGCTGCACTTCAATTGTCACAAAATTTACATCACTCTGCTCATTATTTTCCACATTAAATCATCTTAAAGTTTTACACAAAAGGTAAACTTAACAATATTAAGAGAAATTTAAAACAAGAAGAAAACTGATGAAACCATGAAGCAGAGGTATAATTGCTATATTAGGATCTGTAATTTAAACAGAGCAAACTTCACAGCCTTTAATGTAGGTACTGTTCTGGGATATTGTCTACAAAATCAATAAAGTGATGCAGTTATTTCTAATTTGTTATTAATGGCTGTGAGTTGTTTTTTGCTATGGCGCCAGTCACACGTGTGACCTGGTATGTCGTATGTTTTAGAGACCCCAGTAGCATCGGCCTACTTGGTAAATTAGGAGAGCCCTACTTAATTATTTCAAGATGTAAAGTCTGATTCTACGGATGATGTTGTCTTCAAAGAAAGAGAGAAAGCAGCGGTATTTTTCAACTCGAAGTGTTTACCTTTAGAGATCATATGACAGCTGTTGTCTAGGTGTGTTGTGCTATTGGCCAATGCAAATGGAAGAAGTTTAAGCTGTAGTAATAATTCACAGCCTGTTTGTTCTTTAGATATACAGGCTTTTTTCAATTAACAAAGATTTAAACTTGCATATACAAGCCCTGGCAATAGAAACAGGTCCGGTTTGTACAAGAAAGTGCCTTTTCAGTCACTGATGAGACTAGGCACTGAATAAATCATTATACATGCAGTCTGTCACTCATCGTTGGACTCATTCAAACATTCACCCATCCACGGACTCATTCTTGCATTCACCCAATTAAATAACCACAGTAAAACACACACAGAAACTCAGCAATAAATACAGCATACGTTAATGGAATAAAAGTAGGGAAAAAAAACATGCTGCCGCCTAAACATGGCAGGAATATGCTGCAATAACAAATAAAATTAAACATGGCAGCGGCTGGCCATTTTGCAATTCTATTGTACATAGTGTATCACTGTTTTAAAGGTATAGCACAGCCGCCAAGGTTAGAACCAATGTGTTGGCAGTCTTGTATTGGTAAAACAGTGATACACTTTCGACAATACCACTCCATGATGGTCACATCATTTAGAGGCAGTGGCTGCACAAGATGGGTGCACTGCAGATGAAATGAGTGGGAAGCAAGCAGCCCTTTAACACTGTCTCTAGAGCTATGGTATGCTCCAAAAATGAAAATAAAAAGAGAAAAAATGAAATTGTAAATGTGTTTATATAGCACTTACTTACGACCCTTGATGAGGCATTGAAGCACTTTTTCGGCAAGTAGCACGCTTCTCTGGACCCCAAGATTAGTGATTAGTACAATTTTCTTTTTTTTTTTTTTTTCCTGTGCACTAGTTTTGTTATGTGTGTGCTCTTGATTTATTGTGTGTTTAGTGGAGTCTGGAATAGGGATAGAATGATAGGAGTGTATTTGAAAGGGGGAAGTAGTAAGATTGTTTTTCTAAGTAGTGGTCATGTATTCTTGTTAGTTGGGTGGCATGGCTAAAAAAGGACGGATCAACATTTTAGAAGGATGTTTGTGAGTTCATAGAAGCCAGAAAGATTTGGAGTCAGAGGGGAGGGATGGGTTGGATGGAAGATTTTTTTATAGTAAAATGAAAATAATTTATACATACACTATACATAAAAATATATATATGTATGTGTGTCTATATATTACCCAGTGGCGGTTGCCACTGGGTAGTTATAGTTAGGATCGTGTTTCCATAGCGAATGCATTTTTTTGTGTTGCTAATAACTTTGTCGCCACTTGACAAATCTCCATGAAACTTTCCAAAAACCTGCTCTGTTTTGCCTAGTTTGCACATGGAAAGTTTCACGGTGATCTGTCAAGCGGGAGCCATGAAAAAAGGGGGGTCTCAAAACACATTTTCCCTATCCATTTTTCCATAGGAACTTTAGACACAGCTACAGCCTAAATCGCTGGACTGATTCACACCAAATTTGGCAGAAAGATAGATTTAGGTCCAGAAATAGGGCTTTTTGTGTTTTGGTTTAAATACGTTCAGCAGTTTTTGAGCAATTGATGCTCAAAAACTTTGTATATCTGGAGACGCAGAGGCTCCGTGGATCCCGACAGATCACAGACTGAGATCTGATTGGCTGCCACCACCTCAACCAGGAATTGGTGGCAGCCATTTTAGGACTTGGGACTCGGTCCTGAGTCCTAAATTTGTTTTGAAAACAGAAACAAGGGGGCAGGGTAGTAATACCCTGACCCCCTAGGCCAGGTGGTACGATCCCAGAGGGACACCGATTGGGGCCAAAAACGTGGTTTTTTTTTTCAAATTTGCGGAAAATTTTAAAAAAAAGTGAGGTCTTCTGCGTTATTTTTTTTAAGCCCCACAGGTGGGCCAGGTCCCGGGGGAACAAATATTTATATTTTGAGAGACGGGGATGTGTATGGTCCCCCTTCTTAGGCTGATTTCAGTCCCAGAGACCCCATTCCCTATTAGCCCAGTGCTGTTTTCTGGGGAAAGGGGGCATGCAGACACTCTCCCGAGCCATTTTTGGCCCCTTGGACCCCATCCCCTGTGGCCAGGCCACATTGCAAAGGGGAAGGGGGCACGCGGCCCCCCTCCCTTGGCCAAATTCAGCCCCAGAGGTACCATCCCCTGGGGCCAAGCTGTGTTGTAAAAGGGGAGGTGGGCACACGGCTCTCCTCCCTGGGCTGTTTTTGGCCCCCACGGATCCCATCCCCTTGGAGCATACTTTAGATCTGTTTCTCCGCCACAGTGAATCGGGCAGGGAAACAAATTTAAATATTGCTTCTGCCCACAGTGAGCAGCATTATTAACTGCTCCCTGTAGGAGGGAGTGGTGTTGCTGGATGCTGTGAGCTGGCTGTGACCACAGGGGCCTTGGTGCTCCCCCTGTGGCCCCCAACAATAGGGTGGTGGGTACCCTGGGTGGGCACCAGGGCACCAACCCTTTGTTGGTCAGACCCCAAGGGATGTGGTACTCGGGGCCAAAATTGGCCCAATGGAGGAGGAACGTGTGACCCTCCCCTTTTCATGTGGTGCCAGGCCCCAGAGGAGGGGGTCCCAAGGGCCGAAATCGGCCCAGGGAGGGAGGTCATGTGCCTCCCTCCCCTTTAAATATGTTGCCAGGCCAAGGGGAATGGGGTCCCCCGGAACAAAAGTGGCCTGGGGAGAAGGGCTGCGTGCCCCCTCCCCCTATAAAATGACCCCGCCCTGGGGAATGGGTCCCCAGGGCTTATCAGAGCTCAGGTATGGTGCCGTATGGCCCCCTTCCCATTATATTTAATAGGGTCCCTGGGGGACGGGGTTCCCAGGGCCTAATAAGGCTCAGGGAGGGGGGCTATGTGGCCCTCTTCCCCTTTAAAAAAAATAAGGCCCTGGGAGATAGGGTCCCCAGGGCCTAAGGAAGCTCAGGGAGTGGACCACATGTCCCCCTCCCCTTTAAAATATATATGGCCATGGGGGATGGGTTCCCCAGGGCCATAATAGGTTCGGGGAGGGGGGCCATGTGCCCCCCCTCCTGTTTAAAAAAAAAAGGCCCTGTGGCTGCCTTTTGTGGAGTTGGCCACAGGGTGTGGCAACAGGCCAGGCCTTGTGGGCATCCCCCACATGTGTGGGGTTGTCTGCATGTGGGGGATTGTGTGGCCAACCCCCTGCCATGCACGACCGTATGCCCTGCGCAGTGTGGGGTTGGCTGCATGCAGGGAGTTGGCCGCTGGCCACAGGCCCAGCCCTGTGGCCATCCCCCCTCTGGCAGTGCGCTGTTGGGGTTTGGATTAGCATATAGTAATTAAATATAACTTTATGATAAAAAAAACCTAGAAAATCACTGGAATAAACAAATGTTAAAGTAAGGTTATAGTTAGGTGAAACATAGCGTTTTAAACTCTAAAAAAACACTGAAATTCACCAGTTATAATTATCTCAATTAACTATAACTCGTGCCCTAAGGTAACTGTAACTTGTGTCCTTGCAATGCACTGCTAAGCACCTTACATATTACATTACTCATCACATCTTCTTTGCCATCGTTGATAATATCAGTGTGCATGGTGGAGGCGCAAGTTATAGTTACCTTAGAGCATGATTATAGTTACTTTAGATAACTATAACTGGTGAATTGCAGTGATTTTAGAGTTTAAAACTTTACTTTGTTACTGAACATTTTACCTAACTCTAATGATACTTTAACCTTTGTTGTTTTCAGTGAATGTATATACATCTTCCGATGGCGGTAGCCACTGGTTAGTTATAGTTAGATGGGCATTTCCATAGAAAATGCGTTTTTTGTGTTGCGAATAACTTTGGCACCGTTTGACAAATATCCACAAACCTTTTTTTTTTGCTTAGTTTGTGAATGGAATGTTTTGGGGTGAGCCGTCAAGCGGGGGTGAGAAAAAAGGTGGGTCCCAAAATGCAAAATCCCATGCATATTCCATAGACTTCTTTAAAAAGGTCTACCACATAAACTGCTGAATGGAATTGCACCAAATTTGGGTGGAAGCTAGCTCTTGGTCCTCTGATGTACCTTTTGTGATTTGAAGCAAAACTGTTCAGTATTTTTTGAGAAATTAGGGTTTAAAAATATTTTTGTATCAGGACGGTGGAGTCTGCTAGAGTCTCTCAAGAGTCTTGTGGGAGCACCAATTTAAAAATGGAGCATTCTGATTGTCCCAGTTAGCTTTTTCTCCTTTGGGCCATCTTGCTCCTGCGGGAGCCAGACTCCCACAGGAGCGAGTGCTCTGATTAGCTGCCAGCATCATGGGAAAACGGCTGCTGGCAGCCATTACAGGACTCGGGGAATTAATCCCATGTCCTGAACTTAAAAAAATATATATTATAAGGGGGCAGGGGAGGAATACCCTGCCCTCCTAGGCCCCGGGGGGAAACTCAGAGAGACCCCGGGCCAAAATAAAGCATATGAATCTGCAAATTTTGCTGCAATCCCGCAGGAGTCACACAGGAACGCAGCAACATTTGTTTTTAAAAAGGCAGCTGCCATTTTATAATCTTCATATGGGAAGTGGGGGAATAGTAGGGCCCCCCTTCCCAGCCCATTTAGAGCCCCGGGGACCCTATCTCCTGGGGATGGGTACATTGTAGGGGAGGGGGGCACGGGGCTCCTCTTCCCGAGCGGTTTGTGGCCCTGGGGACCCCATTCCCAGGGGCCCAATCTTTTTATCAAGAGCAGGTTGCATAGTGGCCCTCCCCAAGCTGTTTTTGGCCCTGAGAACCCACTCCCCAGGACCCAATTTAAATATTTAGGGGAGGGGATGCATGACCCCCTCCCAAAGACTTAAAAATGCCCTGGGGACCCCCTCTCCCAGGTTTTCCACTTTATTTGAAGGGGAGGAAGGTCACCTGACCCCCCCCATCCCTGAACCTCTAATGGCCCCACAGACCCCATCCCGGGGGCCAGCTCACTTGCTGTTTCCCTGGGAGCCCACCCCCAGGATTCAGTAGTTTCCCCCTGCATTACTGTGGGCAGGAAAAAACTGTGTTTATTCCCATCTGGGGGGATCACTTTCGAATCTACCACCAAATGGTAGCAAACACTAAATCTGCTCCCAGCCGGCGGGAGCATTAAAAATGCTCCTGCCAGCTGGGAGCAGTCTTGTGATCTGTTATGGAGGGAAACAGAACAACAGATTGCTCGCACCTCGAAGGAGCAGCATAAATAACTGCTTCGGGAAGGAGCAATGCCTTCTCCTGCACCATGCTGGGGCAACCAACGTGTTGGTCAGTGGGTGCCGTGTGTGGGCACCGGGGCACCTACCTATATGTGCCCAGGGGTATGTGGCCTCTAGGTCCAAAATAGGTTCACCCTTAGGGGATGAGGTATCCAGGGCCTATAATGGCTCGGGAGGGGGCACATGGCCCCCTCCCGTTTCATTTACATTTTGGCCCCGGGAAAGGGGTACCTGTGGCCTAATTAGGCTCATGGAGGTGGCTGTGTGCCCCCTCACATTATTAATTTCTTGGCTCTGGGGGATGGGGCCTAATAAGGCTCAGAAGGGGTGCACACCCCTCTCCCCTTAGATTTTGGCACTGGGGGTGGGGTCCCCGAGGTCCAAGAAGGCTGGTGCCACGCGGCCCCCTTCTTCTTTTTTTACTGTATTTGGGGCAGGGGGATGCGGTCCCAGGGGCCTATTATGGCTCGTGGGGGGGGCTACATTCGCTCCTCTCCTGTTCACGTGTACTTGGTCCTGTGGATGTGGTTCCAGTGGCCTATTAAGAGTTGGGGAAGGGGGTCACATGGTCCCTCCCATTTTTATTGGACCTGGCGCCAGATGATGGGGGTCCCCCGGACCAATTAAGGGTCACAGAGGGGACTGCAATCCCCTTCCATTAATATATATGTTTTGGCCCCAGGGGATGTTGTCCCCGGGACCGGAAGGCCAGAAGGCCAGCCCTACCCTGTGGATGCCAAAGGCTGTGCGCAGTGTGGGCATGGTAACCTGCCGAGGGTTTGGCCACAGGGCCTGGCGGCAGGCCAAGCCTGTGGCCAACCATCTGCTGCACAAATGGTTTACCATACATAAAGCCAGCCCCCTGTTGTGCATGGCCTTTGGCCTTGCACTGCTGGTGGTTGGTAACAGGGTCAACCCACCCGGAGTCAGTTCACCCCCCTGCAGGAAGCCATGCTCACGCTGCACATGGGCTTTTGTCACATGTGTCATGGGGTTGGCCACAGGGTCTGGCATGCAGCCAGGCCTTGTGTCCACCTCCCTGCAGGCAACCACCTGGAGGGGGCCAACCCAAAACTGTGCAAGGACTTTGCTTGTGCATGACATGGGGTTAGTTGCAGGGCCTGTGTTGCAGCCAGGCCCTGCTTCCAGCTCCCTGCAGGCCCCCCACAGCCTTTGGCCATGCACAGCAGGGGTTGATCATAGGGCTTGGCCAAGCCCCAGCAGGCTGCCAACCCCACAATGCATACAGCCTTTGCCGAGCGCAGCATAGGGTGGCCTTTGGGCCCCAGGGACTCCATCTCCTGGGGCCAAAACATATATGGTAAGGGGAGGGGGCATGCAGCTCCCTCCTCAACCCTTAATAGGTCCCCGGAACCTTATCACACGGGGCCAAATATAATAAAAAATGAGAGTGGGCCACACAGCCACTCTCCCCAAGCCTTCTTGGGCACCTGCGGACCCCATCCCCTGGAGCTGAAATCTAAGGGAAGGGGAGTGTGCAGCCCCTCCCCGAGCCTTATTATGCCTCAGGGATCCCATTCCCCGGGGCTAAACCAATAAAAAAGGGGAGGGGTCCGTGTGACCTCCCCTCCTCAAGCCTCATTCGACCCTGGGGAGCCCATCCCTCGGGCCATATTCTTTTTTAACAGGGGAGGAGGCCATGTGGCATCCCTTCCAGAGCTTCAAGAGGCCCAGGGGACCCCATCCCCTAGGGCCTTATGTATTTTAAACAACAGGGCCATTTTTTAAAGGGGGGAGAGACATGTAGCCCCCCTCCCTGAGCTTCATTAGACTTTGGGGACCCAATCCCCAAGGGCCTTATTTAATTTAAGGGGGAGAAGGGCTTTGTGGCCTCCCACCCCTAAATAAAAAGAAGAAAAAAAAACTATATATATATATATATATATATAATCTATATAAAAATTCATAGCCACTCTATAGTTAGGATTTCGAGAGATAGAAATTCTTCATATTTTTGCTTGCTAATAGCATTGTCACCGTCTGATGGATCTCCACAAAACTTTGCAGACCTAGTCTTTTTCCCACATTAGCTGGTGATTCAGAGTTTTATGGTGATCAGTTAAGGGGGGGCGGAGGGGGGTGAAGAAAAAGGGGGTCCCAAAACACATTTTTACCCCAATGCTTTTTTCATAGATTTTTAAAGACATTTGAAGCGACAAAATGGTTAAACGGATTTACCTGAAATCTGGCAGGAATATAGACTATGGTGTGACAGAGTCCTTTTTGTTATTTGATCTGAAGTTGTTTTTAAGTAATGAGGAACAAAAACTTAGTGCTTCATTGGGTCACTGTATACCGCGGTACATGGCGATGACAAGACACAATATTATTGTTTAATTAAAGGCCTTCCAAAATGCATCCATATTGTTTAGAACACACTTTCTATTTGTTCTGTATTTTTACGTGACATATAGCTTACTTCTCTTTTAGTAATGTATAAGAAGAAATTGAGCAGTTTAGGGAAGTCTGTAGAGTTAAGTATTTTATTAAGTTATATTTTTTTTTAAAGTTTACAATGTAGTGCGGTACTTTTGTGAAATTA
Organism: Calotriton arnoldi; assembly: GCA_963921515.1. Taxonomy (NCBI): domain Eukaryota; kingdom Metazoa; phylum Chordata; class Amphibia; order Caudata; family Salamandridae; genus Calotriton; species Calotriton arnoldi. The sequence goes on from CAWUFW010001407.1 coordinate 458,698, forward strand.
TCTAGAAAGTATAACGGTACCTATTGAAACTTAAAAAAGCCTTTTAAATATGACAAAAGATACTGTAAAACACACTACTCCACTTCACTCTACTCCAGTCTGCAACACTTGACTCCACTATATGCCACTCTCGAACACTCCACTCTCGAACACTCCACTCTATGACACTCACCTCCACTCTGTCACTATACTCTGTAGCACTCTACTCTATGCCATTCTACAACACTGTACTCCACGCCACTTTACCACACTCTACTTGACTCTACCACACTCTATGCAACTCCTTCTACACCACTGCACTCTCCTCTGACACTGCGAAACTCCACTCTATGCCACTCCACTCTAAGACACTCTACAACACGCCACTCTATGACACGCCACTCCATTCTACTCCATGATACGCCACTCCACTCTACGCCACTTCCCTCTACGACAGTCTGCTCCACTCTATGCCCTCCACTCTGTACCACTCTACTTCACTCTACCACACTCTACGACACACCACTCTGACATGTCACATGTCATTCCACTCTGACATGTCACTCCACTCTGATATGCCACTCTACTCAACTCTGCAACACTCTTTGCAACTCCCTCTATATCACTCAATGCCACTTTACTCCACTCTACTCTGACACACTACTCCACTCTACTGCACTGTACTTTACTACTCCATTTTTATGCTGCTCTACAACACACCACTCTAATCTACAACATGCCACTCTTTTCTATGAAATGACACTCTAGTCTACGGCATGCTACTCTGCTCTATGACACTCGACTCCATGACACTCCACTGTACTCCACTACCCCACTCTACACCACGGCACACCACTCTATGCCACTCCTCTCTACCCTACTCAACTCTATGCCACTCCACTCCACCCTACTACACTCTACTCTATTCCACTCTATGCCACTCTACCATGCTCTATGACACTCCACTCTACAACACTCCACAATACTGCACTCCACTCCACTCTACATTACTCTCCTCTGCTCCACGCTGCGACACTCCACTTGACGACATGCCACTCGACTACACTCTATGCCACTCCAGTATACAACACTATGCCATTCTACTCAATGAGGCTCCACTCAATGCCACTTCACTCGATGACATGCCACTCCACTCTCTACCCCCACTCAAAGACACTCTACTACACACCACTCTGACACGCCATTCTGCTCTACTCTACGACGCACCACACCACTCTATGCCACTCCACTCTATGACACACCACTCTACTCTACCCTAAGAACATAAGTAGGTATTAAAACCCCAAATCCATATTTAAAAAATATACTTATTTGGTGTAAATATAATTTTAAAATTTCACGAAGGTACCACAGTACTTTAGAGAAAGTGCAACTGAAAGCAAAATTATCACACAGATGATGCTGAGTTTGACCTACCTCAAAAGTACTGCAGTACCCAAAAAATAATTAATTATTAGCATAATAAACAACATATGATTAGAAACCAATGTATTTAAAATAAAAGAGCATACAAATTCAATGAGAAAAACAGAGGTTTAAAATTAGTTGTGGTTAGAAAAACGTAATTTATTATTTTTATACATAATCAACTTAAACTACAGAAACCTTAGAAATTCAAAAATTGTACTTATAACTTTAAGTTATAATTTGCACCCCACCCAAAACTTAATTTAACTCTCACAACTCTGTACACAGTGCTGTGAACTTGCTACCCAGACTACATGAACTATAACTCATCCTGCTCCCATGCACAGTGTTCTCATAAATGATGTCATATGAGATGTCATGAGAATTATTATGAATGCTATGATTTAATATGGTAGAAGTGATGTAATATGAAAGGGTTTAATCTGTGCATGAGGAAAGCGTGAGTTATAAAGTTATAAAATACAAATGTACACACCATTACATTTTACAAAACAAAATGCTACTTATCCTAAAAGGGCCTAGCGAGGATTATCACAGAGCAAATATTTTATCCCCACAGTTTCTCAGAAGGGGTGAACACAACCAAAACCCTTTCCTCTTATGGTAATCTGTGAGATCCATATAACAAAATGCTTCACTGCAAAATGTTATGCAGTGTAATAACAAAACACCCTTAGATGCTAATTGACTTTACCATATTTATTTCAAATAAATATATTAAGCCTACTGCCTTTCACATACCTTTTCATAATAAACAGCTCAGACTTACAGCCTCCATTATTATTATTATTATTATTATTATTATTATTATTATTATTATTATCAACGGCACATATAGTGTGCACAGCTGCGGGAAGAAGTGTCCCGGTGCATTCCCTACTGAACGGTTAAGGCAGGAGCAGGCCCAGTAGATTTAAAGAGCCATGTTTTCAGCTTCTTTCTAAATAGACCTGGATCACTTACGTAAGTCAATCGGAAGCTAATTCCAGGCCAGCGCACCCAACCGGGTCTGTTATCTGCCACAACGGCAGCGTTCAAGGTTGGAAGAAGTAAGCATCATATCTGCTCCTGATGTATTAGGAGCGACAGAATATCAAACTTTAACGCCCATTTCAAAAAGGGTTGGCTTCCCGGCTGTGTGAACTAAATAGCACTTGGGCTGAACAGATAAGGAGTATATTTGTTGGCGATATAACGCATGCAGGCCCCATAAAATATGTCCTGGAGAGAAACCGACGTGGGCGGAACCAACCATTTCGCCTTTGTGAAATTTGTTTATTCTCGCACTATTATTAGTTGCACCCCTACTAATAAGTGAAGAATATATATGTTTTAATGTGAAGGTCCTGAAGAAGGTGGTTTTCATGTTCCACCGAAACGCGCGTCGACCATTTCTTATGCGCCCAACCCACGACTTGGTCATGGAGAGTTGTAATATCTGCTTCCCCTTCTGACCAGGACAGCTATGTGTTTGCAATGGGTTTGCTTGTGAGTTTGAATGGTGTGTATGAGTGTGTTGATGATTTTATGTATGTATTTGTAGTGATTTAATCCTTCTGTGTAGGGGTTCAATGGTAAATTACCAACGATAATTAATTATTAATTGTTTTCTTAAGACAAGGAAAACTGTGTAAAAATGTCAAAGAATATTTTGTCTTATTTATGATTATGTATGTCTTTTATTAAAAAAAAGCCTTTTCTAAAAAAATCTCTTTTGATACTCTATGAAAATGAATAAAATATATAATAAAATGTGAAAAATTAAAGCATGTGATCTTCTTTATATTTCCTGGTATGTAACCCATTGAGATTAACTCTCTAAAGTCAAAGAAATAGAGGTCGCGAGGGAGATATATTATTGTTTTTGTTTTTCTTGCTGTTCCCCCTTTTCTCCCTGACCTTTCAGTTCTCTCAGAGTTCTCTAGAAGGTGAGGATCCTAAGAGTACAGACCAGCAGCTTATTTGAGGACCGCAGTTGCCTAGACGGAGTGCAGAAGCTGAATCTAGATCTCAAATATGAAGGTCTTTTGCCATATAAGGTGGAATGTACCAGCACTAGGGTCTTGAACTTCACTCTTACTTTTACAGGCAACCAGTGGAGATCACGGAGATGCAGCTTGACATTAGCCCTCTTAGGGAGGTTAAGTAGCAACCGGGCTGCCGCATTCTGGATCACCTGGAGTTTGTTGAGGAGATATCCAGGCAAGCCGACATATAACGCATTGCCATCTTCAATGCATGATGTGATCAAGGCTTAGATGACCGTTTTCCTAGCATGCACAGGTAGAAGAGGCAGAAATTTCTTTAGAGCTTTTAGAAACCCAAAGCATGTTCCCGTCAGCCTTTTGATTTGCGGCCCAAAGGACAATTTATCATCGAACCATATCCCCAAGTTATCGGCTTGCCACCACATGCAACACAGTTATGCTCTATTGAGAATAAGCAAAGAAGGCAAAAAGTGCAAAACAAGCACTCTTTTTTAGTGGATGCACACTAGCAGTGCGCGTAACTCGCATAATTCCGTGTAGCGTAATCACACGAAATTACCCAACAAATCTGCAAGATTATGTGGAATTACGCGAGAAGAGTGCTTCTGTATTGGGACCTATTCGCTTAGTGCAAAAATGCTTCCTCGCATCCAAAATGGATGCGGGAGGCATTTTGTGCTACAAAATAGCACTAAATACAACAGAACATGAATTGCAGTGCGAGCAGCTGCTTGTTCTTACTAAATGTTCAATAGGAGTGGGATTTCCCCCAACTTACTCCTGCCATTTAGTACTCATCATGCTTCTATCTTTCATGATGTTGGGATCTTTAGGTGTTTAGGTGGCGGTTGTGACATAAATCCAGGGATTTGTTGAGCTTGTGATCAAGTGATTATAGTGGCTGATTCCTTCTCACCTTAATCCTCTAGACGTGATCCAGAACCTTTCCACCACATTGAAATTAACATTCCTTTGTTAGGTGCTTTTTTAACGCCTGTAACACCATTAGATAGTGTTGTGAATTTAAAGCCTGCTTAAAGGAGATATATTCTGCAAAACACTAGGGGCCAGATGTACGACCATTCCATTTTGAGAGTCACAAATTGCGACATTTTGCGACTCGCAAAATGGAATGTACAACAGTGTCTCAAACACTGTTTGCGATTCCTAATGAGGTCACTAAAGACCCACCTCATTAATATTAATGAGGTAGGTTGCAATTTGCGACCCCCTAGGAATCTCACATATTACAGGGATGGAGGCCTGCTGGGGACAATAGTCCAACATGTCTGTGTTTGCTTTTTTAAATAGGGCAACTTTTTTTCAAATGCAGCACGTTTTCCTTAAAGGAAAACGGGATGTGTTTAAAAGAAAGAAATGAAAAGTTTTCTTTTCATTTTTTAAGAGCAGGCAGTGGTCCATGGGACCATGGACCACTGCCTGCTCTTAAAAAATATTTTCGCATACATTCACAAAGGGGAGGGGGTCCCCCGGGGACCCTTTCCCATTTGCAATAACTGCGATTGTTTTGCGACCGCAAATGCGGTCCGAAAACAATCGTACATACCAGTGCGACTCGATATTAGAAAGGGACGCCCTTGGCACGCCCCTTCCTAATAGCGACTCGCAAACCCTATTTTGCGAGATGGTAATAGTTTATTGACTCTCAAAATAAGGTTTCTACATACCTAATCCCTTTTTGGAAGTCGCAAATGGGCCGATTTCCCGTTTGCAACCGATAACAAGCATTTGCAATGCAATAGGTCTCGCATTTACGCCAGTTTGAGCTATTCGCATTGTAAATGTTAATGTATTTTATTTACATTTTGGTTTTTAAAACAAATAAAAGGCATTGTCATTTGCAATGCTAATAGCTTAAACTCTCGCAAATGCGAGACCTATTGCATTGCAAATGCTTGTCTCTGCTTGGAAGCAGATGTATGGGGCAAGCTGCCCGCATGTGCACAAGCCTCATAACTTTTTTAAGATGCTAAATGACTTCCTGCCTTGTAGCACACATCACCAATATCTAACTGCTGCCACATCACTTTCTTTGGCCTTGCTATTTAATTGATAGCTAAAAAGCTCCCATGGAACTGGAGAGCCCTGTTAGAGGTAAGCATGGATCGATCGTCCCAGCTTCCAGGAGCAGAGATCTCATCCGCAAGGAGAGGAGGTGGATGTAAGAGGGGCCCTGAAGCCTGAGTGCAGTGGTGGGTGGGGATCAGCAACATTGTGTCATCACAATATTCAAGGCCACAGCTGCATGGTCATTGCAGCCACAGAGGGCTACCTGCCAGCGCAGTAAGGTAAGAAGACGGACACTTAAATACGAAGCACGTCTACTCCAGTGAATCACAGGCGGCGCCCAAGCTAGGTCTGGAGCAAGGCACTACTCACCGAAAAACGCTTGAGATTTGGCCATCTGTGCCCAGAGTGCATGAACGGAGGACAAATGGGTGAGAGAAGCATCTGGAATAATCCAGCTCCTACTTTGTGTTTTATGTGTATTTCTGGCCTTGCAATAGGGGCCACCTGATTCCCTGTTACAAATGCACCTTTAACAATGCAGTAAGTGGATGATGGCCTCTTCTACCGAGCAAAGACCTCTTTTGAACTCAAACATTCTAAAATATATTTCTGTAACATTCTTCTCGAAGAAAGATGCCTTTTTAAGTCACAGAAATTCTCAAAGAAGAGACCCTTTATTACAATGTCGCTGTTCCTTCACCAAATACAGCTAGAGACCTGCCACACCCCAGGAAACCCAACTCAAAACATGGCCCTGCTACAAAATAAAACACGTATGTAGTGCCAATTCGTGATAGTTTGTTCTACTAATCAGTGGTTACGATTATTACATTTATTTTAAAATACAAACTAGGGGTCAAGTATGAAGTCATTTGCATGTTTAATCCGTCATGAAGTATTGATTCTGTATGAAGAGATCCATACCTCCTCTATACTCCCCACTCTGACATTATGTATGGAAGCAGACACGCCAGTGGGTTGCACGTGTTAAATGAATGATACAGTATAAGCATATAGACAGGGCTTTAAGTGGGCCGGGTCCTGCCGGTGCTCAGCACCGATATTCCAAAAAGCATCTGCTGAGACGGGTCCCTATCACTCTGGACACAATGACAGAAACAGTAAAATACCAGGCGGGCGGCACTCTATGCAAAGCACAGATTTTTAGCTTTCGTGTTTTTAAGCCGCGCCCTTTGTTACATTGGCCACGCCCCTTTGAGAGACCCACCAGTATTTTCATCCCACTTAAAGCCCTGCATATAGAGATCACTGAGACAAAGCAGGTTTCAGACAGCCACAGTGAAGTGTTAGCACCATGGATCAAAGGTTAGTATTTTCGTTCCTGACCCCTCCTTGCAAAACCCCTGCAGGGGTAACAAAGCCTCAAATGGCCGCTCTGCTGCAGGGTTCTATAGGTCGGTTAAGTGCATAGGAGGCTGGGGAGCCTCAGGGGAAGGTGAGTGTCATTGTGGGGGGTTCACTGACTGCACAAGTCGTGACCTTGTCTCTTGTTGGTGTACACGTACAGAAACAATGCGATCAAGGAAAAAGCCGCCTGGCACTGTGGTTGGTAGTAAAGGACAGCCATAACTAGGGTCACACTGTCACTGCACCTGCTGCACTATGGACGTCTACGACCCTGGGTGGGGCCATGACCATCCTGTGGACGCGGCTGGATCAAGCACCCCCCTTTCCCAACCCATATACTGCCTGTGCTTGGTTAAACATCAGTAATTAGGTTCATTAAACACATAACCCCTGTGCAGTGCTCCGGCCCGTCAACACGCCTGGTCTACGTTAACGAAAACTGCGTCATTAACATTCGGTTTGCTTAAGACAGCAAGTCCTCTCTGGAGCTATTTTCCTAGCAGCAGTAGCGGCCCGTGGTGGGAGTGCTGCCGGGCGCTGACGTGGGGCGGGGGAGGGGCAGGGTGCGGGGGGGGTAGTAAACTACGGATTACGGCCGATTAGAGGTAAGTAAACATATAAATAAATAAAACGAATTTCGTTGCGCGCACTGCATCGCATTTGAGAAATATACGGGGCCTCTGTGATCCTCATGAAGGGGGATAACTCATATCATGTCACACTCACAGTTCACATGACACCTTCCTCACCGTAAACAGACATTAAAAGCACAGCGCTGCAAGTCTGACAGTCGAGCAATCTGTAAATCGGCTATCAAAAGGCAAACAAGGATACAGGCAAACTTAAGCAAGCATTTGCAATGCAATAGGTCCAATTGCATTGCAAATGCTAAGTTTAAAACTGAGCGCGGCGCCGCTTCAAGGACACCGCGCTCCGTTTCTTTTTTTTTTTTTCCTTTAACTTTAACACTGGGCGCGGTGTCCTTGAAGCGGGTGCTGCGCTCAGTGTTAAAGTTAAAAATTATATAAAGAAACCGAGCGCGGTGTCCTTGAAGCGGTGCAGCGCTCAGTTTTAAAGTAAAAAAAAAAAAAAAAAACAGAGCGCGGTGTCCCTGAAGTGGACGCTGCGCTCAACATAAATGCTAAATATAAATAAATAAAGTGAGCGCGGTGTCCCTAGCGGATGCTGCGCTCATTAAAATAATAAAAAGCATACAGTTTTAAGCACGTAGCGCTGCAGCCGCCATTGTCCCCATCAGTGTCCATTTTAAAAATAGTGCTCACCCACCAGATAAAGCCCACTGTGTAACGCCGCAAGTAAACGATCCAGTCCGGATGGGCGGTCCCAAAAGGAGACAGGGCGGTAACAAAGAAGCCTCATTTTCAATCAGAAGCCAGCGTTTACCATAAATGATGATGCCAGCCAATAAAAAAGATGGGCGGGGATTCAACTCCACTTCTAAAACCTACCCTACTACAATATGCCTCGCAGAGCGAGCAGCACATGCGCGCTGCAACGCTAGGTCTGCGAGACCTAAAAAGGGTTGTACATCTAGCCCCAAGCTCTGTAGTCAGTGGTGTTTCTTTAAGTGCAGGTGACTCTAAGCCTTGTGTATGCTCATGTGGAATGAATACATGAGTATTTACAAGTATATAAGAAGTGTAGAAAAAAACTTAGCAATCTATTGTGAAGTAAAACTGTTATTTAAAAAAAACTGCAAGTAAAATAGTAGATAGACTACAAGTAAATGCAAGGAGACTGGGAATCCAGCTATACATCTATATTTCAGAGGTTGGAGGAGAAGGAGGAGACAGTAGAAACGCAGGAACAAGACAATGGTGACAATGGATGAAACTAAAAGAAAATGTTCTTTTTAAATATTAAACATTATGACTTGATTTAATCAACAATACATTGTAAAATTGGAAACTCAGGATAGATGTACTCTATGTTTAAATCAATGTTAACGCAAATTAAGCTAAAGGGATTCTTTTAGCGAACCATAGGAAGTGAAAGCTACGTGATCTTAGATGACAGAAACCATTGGAATACTCGGGTCAGAAAACAGAGGTACATTCTTCCAGGTAGGTTATAATCGCATACTTACAAATTTGTGATAAGGGCAATGAGCCTTGGTTGGCTTGGGCAACCTAGTTGCCAAAAAAGAAATTGCCTGGGTCTTATATATTTATTTATTTATTTATTTTTAAAGTTTTATATAGTGCGAACTAGACCCTGGAAGGGTATCAGAGCACTTTACAAATGTTACATCAAAAAGATAGAGTGAGAAACTAGGAACATGTATAACCTTAAGACATAGATGATGTCGGTACTCGTTGTAGATCACTTCAAATGGATAGAGTGGAAAAAAACAAAACTGGTCTCAAATATATGAGTGGATCACAGGAGAACATATAGGTTGTAAGTACTCGTTGTAGATCCGGAAGGTATTCAGGAGTGCGTTAGCCATTCTCACTTAGAGTCAAGCGCAGATCCTGGTAGGTATGCTGCGTCTGGTTAGTACCGAACTAGCTCAAGAATTGGGATCAGGGTGGAGTTTTGTTCATCAAAAGTAGTTTGACTTCTTTTTTGAAGGAAGTGATTGAAGGGTTCATTCTGATTTCCGGGGGCAGGGAGTTCCATATCCTAGGTGCTAGACCAGAGAAGGTACGGTTGTATATTTACTTTTTTTGAAATTTTTAGGTTTTAACAGCAAGGTGCTGGTGCTTCTTGAAGTTCTGCCACCGCCTGATAAATCCAGTTTATTGGCAAGATACTTTGGTGTGTTGAAGTGCAGGGATTTGTGTGTCATGCACGCAATTTTTAGCTGTGTTCTTGCCTCATAAGGAAGCCAGTTCAGTGCCTTTAGTTCAGGGGTGATGTGGTTGTTCTTTTTGGAGCTGGGGACGAGTCTTACAGCCATGTTGAGGGAGGCTCTTAGTGGAGCCAGTCTGGATCTCAACAAACCACATAAGGTTGTATTCCCCTAGTCTATTCTGGGTATCACTAGAGCTTGCACAGCCGATTTGAGGTCGTCGGCGGTAAGGAAGGATTTTAGTTTTCTAAGAATGTTCTTATGAAAGTTTGCTCCTCTGGTGGCTGTGCTGATGTGTTACTGCATGGTGAGATTCTTGTTGAGTGTTATTTCCAGTGATATAGTGGAATCTAAGATGTGTGGTGTGCAGTTGAAGGCTGTTAAGTGTTTCATCCAATTTTCAATGTCGATGTGTCCTTGTTGTGGGGTAATTAGGAGAAAATCGGTTTTGAGCGCGTTGAGTTTGAGATGGTTTTTTGTCAGCCAATTGTGGGTTTTTTGCAGAGTTGTGTTGAGTAAGCAGATGTCATCTGGCGATGATATTTTTAGGTATAGTTGGGTATCATCCGCATACATGTGGTAATGAACATTGGAGCGTTTCAGAATTTCGGTTAAGGGCTCCATGAATAGATTGAAGAGGGTAGGTGATAAGGAGGAACCTTGAGGGACTCCCAGGGTGACTGTCGTGGTCGTGGACAGCGATTGGTTAATCTTGATTCTTTGAGTTTGGTTGTCTAAGAAAGAGGCGAACCACTTTAGGACAGCACCAGATAAACCCATTCTGTCTTCAAGTAAGTCCAGGAGCCTGTTATGTGTGACCGTATCGAAGGCTGACGATAGGTCTAGGAGGATAAGGAGGCAAGATTTGTTTTGATCTAGTATTCTGAGTGCATCATCGACAATGTGTGTCAAGGCTGTTTCGGTGCTGTTGTTCTGCCTGAAGCCTGATTGGTACTGGTCAGTGAGGTGGTAATGATCAATGTGGCTGCATAGTTGGGAATGGACGCATTTCTCCAGTAGTTTTGCTAGGGTAGGAATAGTGGATATTGGACGGTAGTTACCTGGGTTTGTGTGGTACGCTGTAGGTTTTTTTTTAGAATGGGGGTTACCTGTCCTCCTTTTAGGCAGTTCGGAAGGGTTCTCGGCAGTAGTGAGGCATTCACTATCTTTGTCCAGAGGGGTATTAGAGAAGTTTTTATCTCACTGAAGATGTTCGCAGGAAGAGGGTCACAGAAGTGATTTGATGGTTTAAGAGTCGTTAAGATCTTGAGGATGGCATTTTCGTCAAATGTTTTGAAAGTGTTCCAAGACGCTTTGTTTTTTAGGGTAAGTCCGTGTTGGTTGGGGGTTTGTACACCTGGCAGCATGTGGGGGGTGAGTGGAGGTAACAATGTGAGTTGTTCCTTTGCTATTTGGAGTTCATTCGCTATCTTTTTAGATTTTTCCAGGAAGTAGGAGGCAAATTGGTTGCGAGTTGGGACCTAATGAGGATGGGTTGGGTTGTTGAGAGAATTTATTTTTTATTTTTATCTAAGTAGAGAAACCTCCACTCTCTACAAGATACTCACAGTCATAGTTAAGCACGTACCTCATGCCTAATGACATAATCGCGGACAATATAGCTTAGAATAACCCCGGCGGGAGCTATACTTACCACTCTAATTGTAAGGAGCAAACATGACTCTTGCAGGTATTAACTCTTGAACGATAGAAAACCCTGCCAACCTCTCTAAAAATGCATCCAAAACCTTTAAATACAACCTGCTTAGAAAAACCCTGAAACACTTATCTCAGATCCCTCATTTAACTTGAAAGACGGAGTGATTATTAATGATTTAATTTTCTTCACCAGATCACCAGCTAAATGGCGCACTAATATGGCCAAATTACTAAATATCAAAGAGGCAAGAAACATCCCTTACGGAACTAAGCTGCTTATAACACCTTCGAGAAACTTAAGGGCCACACTAAATATAACTTACTACAAAAACGGCACGGTACTCATCCAAGCGACCAACAAAGACCTTGAGCTGTTTGATGACTACTTCCCCACTCTAAAAGAACAGGTTCATAACACCCCTCCCTCAGCTCACCATCCGAGCAACACCGCAGACAACATCACAAACACACCACTGAGAGTAACGGCTCAGAATGATAACGGGCCAGTTCAGAAGAGTCAGCAATCTAACACAATTCCAAGTCTCGCTTTATAGCTAACAATCCATGTCAGGACGTACACAAAGGAGTCACGCACGAAATCACAGTAGCAAACCAATTACACTCCAACAGGCCGTCAAATCTGCTCATGGCTGGAGCTAATACCCCCACTACTTTACAAACAGATGATCTCTCGGTCTCAGCACCCATCAATCAGTCCCCCGTGAAGTTTAATCACAAGATTGATAATAATACAGAGCGGGCCCCTAAGACTACAAATATAACTTCAGTAGGTACTAGAGATAGCCACAAGCCTTCTGAAGCAGAACCATCCAACATTCCGTTCCACAGGCACGTTGCAAAAACAGCATCTTTCCCCTCCTCCAAGAAGGGAATTAGAAATTCTTAATATCCAGACAGATAGGATAGTTACGGACATGCAAAACGCTATTATGAACATGAAGAATATTCTACTTCTTTCAGAAAGCTTTCTCTTCAAAATTATCCAGAGCCAAAAATCAATACACACTCTCCACAATAAACTTAGCACTACACCTCTGCCGCTGTCTAAGAGGATTTACCGTCCACGTATTTTCCTTAGATACCTGACGGACATCGAAACCCAAATCCTACTACTATCCTACGAGACGACACCCAAACTACCGGCTAAGGGAAATTAACAGAAAATACAAGTGGTCCCAATAGAAAGAAACAGAATCACACAAACTAAGCACAGAGAGCTAAACCCCAACAACCTGAAGGAAATAACGCTGATTCCCTCAGGGCAGGACTCTAACTTAGATAACCATACAAAAAAAGATCACATGTCTACTTATCAACTGCCGCTCAGCAATAAAACATGCCACGGACATTGCCGACCTAATCCTGAACCAAGATATTGACATATCTATTCTAACGGAATCGTGGCTATCTGAATCATCCTCCCCATGCCTAGACCTACTTGTTCCACCAAACTACAACATCATAAGACTAGACAGGTTAAACAAAACTGGTGGAGGTGTAGCCTGCATCCACAAATCAGACATCACCATCTCCAAAGTTATCGCAGACCCCATTGAATCATGTGAATACCTGGGGCTCTCTGTACGATTTACAGACAACCAACTTTACAAATTTCACGCATTCTACCACCCCCCAGGTAAAAACTCGATGTTCATAGACCATTTAATGGAAATTATTACATCAAACTCAGAACCCCACGCCAATGATATTTTCCTAGGAGACCTCAACCTCCACTGGAACAACAGTAATAATCAAGTTAATATTCTTAAAGAATTCCTAACTGACCACCCACTAGTGCAAGCCTGTACCCTGCCAACCCATTCCAAAGGAGCTACTTTAAATTGGATCATATCCAAAGAAAACACGGTCCACTCTGTCTCAATCGTCCCTTGCGACTGGTCTGATCACCACATCATCACGTTCCAACTTCCATCCACTAAAAATAAATCAGGCTCACAACCAGTCAAACCCAAGCATTGGGTTAGAGACACTAAAGGTCTGAACCCTGACAGCTTAGCTTTACACTACAAGAATGAGCTTCAACCCCCTTCTGAACTGACGGATGTCAACGAGCTGACGAATCATTACAATCATACGATCTCTAAATTATTGGACAACTTAGCCCCTTTCAAACTGAAAAGAATTCAGGTCAAGGATAAAAACCCATGGTTCAGTAGTTCACTTAATGAAGAAAGACGGAAACTCAGACTCACGGAACGGATTTGGAGACAAAGTCCATCATCCCCCCACCTAAAACAATTAAGAAAGTCCCGAAAAACCTACAATAGAAGCGTACTTAAATCAAAAAAAGAATTTTTTAGAAATGAGCTTGATAACACAAAGAACAGGCCGAGAAAACTCTTCAATCTACTAAAAGATCAATCGAACAAATTATCCAAATCCTCCCTACTTACTTCTAAATCGGAATTGAACTGTGAAGACTTCTCAACATTCTTTAACACCAAAGCCAGCGCACTAGAGATAGAACTCAAGAATACCGCTGACAAAGCCTTGAATATAAGGAATAATCAAGGGGAGAATACAGACACACCTGCACAAGCAACTCCCAAAAACAATGCTCATTGGGCAGACTTCAAACTATATGACCAACATGACATTACAAAAACCTTACTATCCCTGAAACCCAATAACCACTACAATGACCCTCTTCCTTCCAAATGCTGGTCCTCATTCAACCACATGGTCATCCCATATTGGACTAAGATAATTAATGAATCACTAGCCCAGGGATCCTTCCCTGACTGTCTAAAAACAGGACAGGTCATCCCTCTTTTAAAGAAGCCTACGGAAAACCCTTCGGATCCAAACAACTTTAGGCCGGTAACAACCATCCCCTTACTAGCCAAAGTGCTAGAAAAATGTGCTCAACAACAACTGAATCAACATATTACCGAATTTAAGCTACTGAACGACTACCAATCAGGGTTCAGATCAGAACACAGTACAGAAACAGCAATCCTACACATAGTAGATGATGCTCTGCTTGCTCTAGACCGCAATGAAACCTGTCTCTTGGTCCTTCTTGACCTATCATCCGCATTTGACACCGTAAACCATCCCAAACTATTGGACCGTCTTGAAAATAGGATGGGCTTATCAGGAACAGTCTTGAAATGGTTCTATTCCTTCCTAGGGAATAGATCACAAAGATTCCTAGTGAACAATGAGCTATCCCTTCCATCTCCAATTCAGATTGGAGTTCCACAAGGATCAACTCTATCACCATCACTATTCAACCTGTACATTGAACCATTAACAGAGGTATTACAGCAGGCTAACATTTCCTTCCACATGTATGCAGATGACACTCAACTGTATATGAAGCTTACATCACCAGAAGAGATTGTCATAATGAACCAAGCACTACTGAGAACCGTGGAATGGCTAGATGACAATCATCTTAAGCTCAATGCAAAGAAAACCGAATTCCTCTTGATCTCCCCTCCTAAAAGCGCAGCCAGGATTAAGGAATGGACCACGATGATCACTGCGCTAAACAGGTCCCCGATTCTAGTAGACTCAACCAAATCTCTGGGAATCACTTTGGATAAAGAACTAAACATGCAAACCCACATCAACACAATGGCAAAAAACGCTCGATTCCATATGAGCTACCTCAAAAAACTGAAGCCGTTCATCGAATCAGATGATCTCAAAATGGCAGTCCAGGCACTGGTCATATCAAGAATTGAGTACGGATGCGCGACCCTCTCAGGGCTTCCTAAGATCTCTACAGCCCCCCTAAAAGCATGTCTCAATACTGCAGCCAGACTTATAACGGGATCAAAAAAATTTGACCACATATCGCCACATCTGAAAGCACTCAACTGGCTACCGTACGAGGCAAGAATACAGTTCAAGATTGCATGTATCACACACAAGGCAATACACCACCAAACTCCACGCTACCTGGCCCAGAAAATCACGTTATCAGGAGGCAGTAGACCCTCCAGGGGATCTAAAGATTTTTTGCTAAAACCAGCATTCTTCCGTAAGACGAGATCATACGATAGAGCATTCACGGGAGCAGCACCAAGGATCTGGAATTCGCTCGCACCGAATATTAGGAGAATCACGCATGGTCCACGATTCAAAAAGGAGACTAAGGCCTTTCTGATGGGTAAATTTCTCCCATAACTAACACCAGGCTACAATAAGACTATTTGGAGTTCAGCAAACAACCCGTCGATCCACTACAGTTTGCTGTTCTAGGAGACCTCTGTAAGGTATAAGACAAGTACTCCCTTGTCCATCTACAGGGATGTTGTCTACAATTAAGGAACTCGATCAATGTATATTTGTTTGAAAGTAGCAATATTATAACCATCATAGACAACTAGGATATCCGGAATGGACCTACTCTGGATCAGAAGTATATTTTTGGCATATTTTACTTTACCTTATGATTTCCTTATTCTTCTATATGTTGCAGGTTGGACTTGGGTGAGCATCTGCCAATACTAGGAAACACGTTTTTACGCCTGTGTTTAAAGGAATGAATACCCTGTGATTGTAAAGGGGGATGATGTAAAGCGCTCTGACACCCATTTCTTGGGTCATGTTCGCACTATAGAAAACAATGAATAAATAAATAAATAAATAGATTGATGTTTGATGATTTCGAACAGTCTTCATGGGCGATTTCTAGCATTGTTTAGTTAATCTTTTAAGAAAATCACTTTTGAGATTCTAATGTGTTTGTTGTATATGCTCCTCCTTGATCTTAGTTGCTTAAGGTGCTCTAGGGACGGTGAGGATCTCCATGCCCGTTCCGCTAGTCTCAGGTTGCGTCTTTGATCATAAAGGCTTGCATTGTACCATGGTTTGGAGTCTTTAGAGGACAGTCTTTTCAGCTGAAAGGGCACAACTCTTCAAGAATGCTAGTCATCGAGTTGTTATAGTGGGTTGTGAGGTCGTGGGCATCTGTCATGTCCGCTGGTGGCGGTAGTATGCTGTTGCTGAGGGATGCCAAGTCATTGAGGTTAATGTCATGAGTGTTCCTTTTCCATTGTTTGGGTTTCTTAAGTTGGAGTTTATGTGTCTTCGTTGGTTCGGTGATAAGAAAGGTGATGCAGTGGTGGTCCGACCAATCACATGGGAGGATCGATTCAAGTTTGATGGAGTTTGTCCTAGCAATGACAAGATCCAGTGTTGTATCCAGGTTGTGCGTCGGGCTGTCACAAATTTGGACAAGGTTGAGGTCAGGTAGAAAGGGTTTTAGGCTATTAACTGTGGGGTCGTTGTGATCATGCCAATGAAGGTTGAAGTCTCCGAGGAAGATTTGGGAGCAGTGTTGCCCCGCGTTGGAAGAGATGATTTCCATGATTTGTTCAATGAATGCGTGGTTGTTGCCTGGAGGGTGGTAGATCAAATGTAACTTACATAGGGGACTGTTGTTGCTCACAATGCTTATGCCTAGGTATTCCCACGTGGCCGGGTCGATGGATTGTGACTGATTCACCATAAGTGTAATGCTGTGTATGCAGGCTATGCCACCCCCTGATTTTTTATTGGGTCTCTCTGCTCTTATAATGTCATAGCCTGGAGGGATTAAAATGTCAAGTATTGGTGCCGAGTCGTTCTTTAGCCATGTTTCAGTTAGAAGGACTAGGTAGAGCTCATACGTGAGGATAAGGTCTGCTATGTCTGCTGCATCTTTCATGGCCAATCTGCAATTTACGAGCATGCACTTAAGGTGAGGTTTGGTGTTTGTTGAGGTTTCTCTGTGATGGGTACTGGTTTGAGGTTGGTATTGTTTACCTCTCTGGAGTTTGGTCTCTGTTCTCTGTGTGGGTTCGAGATGATAGTTAAGATGGGATTCAGGCCATGTGAAAGGTCATGTTGTGCATTCTTATATGAGAGGAGAAGGGCTTGGATGTCATTGTCTGATAGGGAGTTCATGGTCCTGGCCGGGCTAGAGGAGGCGTTGTGGAAGGGTGTGGATCACCATCTTGTGACTAGGGGTGTCTGGGAGTTGTAAATGTTTAATGGCAGGTCAGAATGGTGTTTGACATTCTTAGGGTGGATCGGCCTATAACTCTCAGGAATCTTTGAGGGCCACCTGTTGTAGGCAAGCACAGTTGTAATGCTCATTAGCTTCTGTAGGTCGGATTTGAGTTCCTGTAATACCTGTGTAATTTGTCCCAGTCTGGACTCAATCTCGGTGAGGTAACAACAGGATGGGGTTTGGGGCATGGTGTATTGGGGTGTGTGTTTTTCATGAGTCTCGTTGTTGTGAAGAGAAGGGGGAAAGGAATGTGTGGTGGGGATTTGGGCTTATAATCTGGACTAGTATGTGGGGAAGAAGTGGTGGAAATACTTTTGTCATTGTGTCGCTTAATGGCCCTTCTGGTAGTGGTGAAAGAGCCAGGGTTGGTGTGGTTAGATGGGGTTGTCTCCACATCGCCCAGACGAGTGGCTGAGTTGGTGTAGTGGTTGGTGTGGTTAGATGAGGTTGTCTCTACATCGTCTAGAGGAGTGGCTGAGTTGGTATAGTGTGGTCTGATTGGTGAGGTGGTGCATGGTGGGGGAGGGGGTGGACTGTCTATGGTGGTGAAACTATGCGAGGAAAGAGCTTGGGGCTCCCACTGGTCGAAAGGAGATCTGGGGAGGTCTGGAGAGGGGACTGTCTTATTATTATTAGTTACTTCCTGTTTGGTGATAGGGAAGAATTAATTGAATAAGTCGAGGTTTTGGTCAGATGACTGTAGGAGTATGGTCCCATTGTTAAAAATAGAGATTAATTCTGCATTGAGGGCGGGTGAGGGGGCAACTGAGAATCTTAAGCTGTGAGAGGTTTTCCTGGATGTAGGGATGGATAGCATCAAGTAGAAGGTTTTTTTCCACTGGGCTCTTTTTAGTGTGTAAAATATGAGATCATTAGTTATGACTCCTTTTGATGTGCAGAAGTATGGGTCAGATATAAGTGTTTCTGGGTGCCGTTTGAGGAGTCGATGTTTGAGGGCTTTGGAGGCGTTTTTTGTTAGATTAGGTGGGTAATTGATTTTCTGGGCTTTGCTTCTGTCTGATTCTAGGCTGTTGTCTGGTGGGAAGTATGACGTGGGGGCCATGTCTTATGGGAGCCCTCAAGATCCACAGAGGGTTGCAATATTTACACAATGGTATTTGTGGATCTAATGATTTTTGTTGGACTGTAGGTGGGTATTCAGGAAGTGAGTGCATGCATCAGAGATGGCTCGTCCTAAATTATAATCATGGTGGGAGTCCTCAGTTGTGGGGGAAGGGGTGCTTACGGTATGATAGTAGTTGGTAGCTTGTCTGGAAGATGGCAGATTGGGAACAGTGTCATCCTAGCCCTTAAAAAGGTGGGTATTCCTTTAGTATATAGAGAGCTACTCATTTGTGGTGGGGGGGTTTGGGATGAACTTACTATCAGTATCAGTACTATTCCAAGATGGCCGATACTTTAGTACAGGAAGTTCCTGCTAGGTGGAGTGCCTGTAGTCCTGTTTCCCTTTCGCTTGCTTTATTTTTTTTTGTATTTATTGTTGTTGCTTGTCTTAGTCCTACTATTCCTGGTGTGAGCCAGTTAGCCTGGGATAGGCCAGTCCTATCTTATTTTTGATCAAGGGAGGGCCTCCAACTCAGATTGAGGAAGAGAGGAGGGTTCCAAAATGGCCGTTTTGAGAAGGACAGGCATTAGTATTGAGCGCTGTGACTGATGTGAACAGGCCCCCCCGCCCGATGTGGCCAGTGGACATCTCATCACAGTGGCGGGCTCTATATCCCTGTCGCAATGCCACTCAAATTATGCTGCAAAATGTACCCACTCACTGGATGAGGTGGTGATAGCCCTTGCTTTTTTGATCAGCCCCAGGACCGATCAGCCGGGACGCTGGGTATGCACTCCTCCCCCCTGGGCCTCCGGAGACCACGGACTGTCTTGAGGGGCACAGCATCAACCCCCCTCCCCCCTGGGCCGTCGGTAACAGCCGGACGCCAGCAGGAGAAGACCGCACATGGGCTGGGTTCAGGGCGGGATCAGCCCGCCCTCCGACTTATCAGAAAGTTTCCATGCAGGCTCAGACTCACCGATGCTGCCTTCTTTGCACAGTGTGTAGCTGGCCAGCTGGGTGCATCGATAGACAGTACCCGGCATTTAAGCCACTGGGACTCCGCAGCCAGGTCCCTGTGCCTCTCGTCGTCCGACTGTGCCGTGTAGTTGATGGACGGGCTGGGGCAGCTCATCAGAGTCCTCATGAGCCGATGCGTAGCTGGGGGCCGGGCCAGCTCATCGGGGTCATGCAGTGTCATCCGGAGGCCCAGCTGTGTCGTTAGGACGCCCAGCAGCCTTGTGCCTATTCCTGCTTCGTGCATACGGCACCGATGAAGAGGGCACAGGTGACGACGGTATCTGCCTGGGAAGATCGTTCAGAAGGCAGCATGGCGGGCTTACCTTTCATGATCAACTCGCCGTCTGCACCGTGGAGGGAGAGGGTAGCCTTGATTCTCGACGTGGGGTGGGCTGAGAGTCTGATATCTAGTAATGCTGTTGCTGTTGCAGTGATTTTCTGTTTGTTGCAAGCGCGGATGGCAGGGTAAAAAAGAGTATATTTGAAGATTAATGATCCCGAGCCTGGGCCCTGCATTTAGTTGCTCCTGCATAGGTGGCTATCTTGATCAAAAGTGATTTTGATCATGATTTCTGGATTTCTGTGACCACATCTCAGATTGGCATATGGCACAAGGATATGAATTGGTGTGCGAAGATAGAGCAACCCATACACAGGGCCAGAGGATGCCCACACAAACACAAGAAAATATGCGGCAGTTGATGAAACTACTGTGGACTAATTTGATTTGCAATGCAGATCTGTTCAAATTTTCTGTAGCATAATTATATATGGCTAACATCACTGAAATGTTCAATATGTATGTTTTAAAAGCAATAAAATTTGGCTTACTAAAAGAAAATGTGATAAAGACTGTCATCTCAAGCAACATTTAAGAAACAAAACAGAAGAATTGGAAGCAAACTAAGTAAGATAATTTGAAAATATTTGAATATGTCAGCCACTGGGAAATATAAGAAGATAGCTAGGGCTAGTATAATTGCCAATCTTGCGGAAGGCAAGGAGAAAGGCAGGCTACATGGGCAGGCAATTTGTATATTCCGTCTACATCTATAGCTCCTTGTAAAGGACAAATTGTAATGTATGGGAGGGCTAGAAGTAGCACGGTTTCTTAAAAAAAAATTAAATTGTGTTAGTCCTAGCCCTTTTTGCAGGTTCATCCCCAAACTTTTTGCCTTTTGCCTCCTATTTTCTGACACTGTTTTTGTTGGTTATAGGACTCTGGGCACTGCTGAACAGTGCTAAAGTGCAGTTTCTCTCTGTGTAAATTGTGATTGTGATTTGTTATCTATGAGTGGTATGTTTGATTTACTGGTAAGTCCCTAGTAAAGTGCACTGAGTGTGCCAGGGCCTGTAAATCACATGCTACTAGTGGGCCTGCAGCACTGGTTGTGCCACCCACATGAGTAGCCCTGTAAATGTGTCTCAGACCTGCCACTGCAGTGTCTGCGCAGGCATTTTTTAACTGCCCTGTCGACCTGGCAGGTGCACCCACTTGCCAGGCCCTAAACTTCCCTTTTCTTACATGTAAGGCACACCTCCGGTAGGCCCAACGTAGCCCCATGGGCAGGGTGCACAAGTTAGGACATGTGCTGGTGTCCTGATAGTGAAATACTGTGCATTTCCTTTTTCACTCTTGAAAGGCTGTCTGTCCCATAGGTTAACATGGGAGCTGCCTTGTAACATCTTACAAGTGTAAGTGGATGGTTTATGTGTTTTCATTCATTGTCTACTGCTTTTTATGCCCTGATGTTATGACTGTGTCGTTTTATGCCTTGTGATAACAGGATACCAAGTACCATGCCAGGGGTTGCATTTACATGTACGGAGATGTCATTTTTATGAGGTGTGCAACCTATTTACTTTAGTGCACTAACTGTGATGATTTTGACCATTGCCTAGTTGGCAAAGTGATTGGCGATTTATGTGACTGTGGTCTATGTGTTTAGATACAATATAAGAGATATTTTTATATAACCTGGTGTGGAGTCTCTTTTGTGGTGTATTTGTTGTGTCACTGGTGTGTGTTTGTGTGTGCTGTGCAAACACTTCACATATTGCCTCTGGGATAAGCCTGACTGCTCTGCCAAGTTACCAAGTGGGTGAGCAGGGGTTATCTTGGGTGTGTAACTCCCTTACCCTGACTAGAGTGGTGGGTTCAGCCTGGTTTAGGGAAATACCCTAGCCAACCAGAAGCCCCATCTATAACAAATGATAATACTGAACCTAGCCTTTCTTCCATTTTCCCAGGCACCATTTCGGTTTCAAAACAAGAGAAGCCTCCTTGGCCATGAAAGAACCATTAGAATAGAGTCAAGTGGTGTGAGTATGGACCATCTAAAAGTAAGTAGTACTTGAGAGGCTTTTAAAACCAATTGAATTATTAGATTAAAATAGGCCAACTCTTCAAAGACATTCTTAATTTCAGAAAAGGTGATGTCTACGTTCATCCATTAGACTTCATTGGAAACAGTTGGCAAGGGCGCCAAGCTTCTTGAAGGCATTTCAGGGATGTGAAAAGTTTTCTTTTATCTGCAAACTTTAGGTCCCCTGTTTTTGTGCTTTGCCATGGTTGCAACATGTCCCTGTTTTCCCTTCACCTTTGCCCATGCAAAGGTTTTTCACTGAATAGCTAGATCATATTCATGCTCATAGAACTTAGTTAAGCCAAAACAAAACCTATAAAGTGTAATGCAAGCTGCTTACATATTTGAGCCATAATCTAATCCTCCTGGAAAATGAATAAATACCTTTTCTTTCCATAACCACCTGCTTCAGCTTTGTAAAATGATATATGTATCATAAATTGTCTAAAAAGTCATTGTAAGAAGTTAGGTTATTAGTTGTGAAGGATGTGAGTCCTTCACAAGTAATAGGTCCGCAATTGTCTTATTACTGGGAACCAAGTACCTCATTGTACCTCTGGACTCTCTAAATGTAGCAGATATGTCAAAGCCCTACTTACAGGAAGTGTTGTGGGCTAGTAATCTCAATTCACTGGCACACAACAACACTCAATAAATTATTGCCCAGTTGGTACTTTTTCTTTAAACGAAAAGCACTTTTATCACACTCACTACTAAATACTATGTATTAAATTACAAATATATACATCACATAGATGAAAATACCTTTCAGTGATTCCCTTATATCACATTTCATCCCTAGTGGGTACTGAACCCCATAATCACTATACCCCCCACCTATACCAGAGGTAACATCACATTGTAAGGGGGTGTCATTATCTATCACACAGACATACTGGCTTGGTCAAGGGGTCACCATTTTAATTAATATATGACAGGCAGGCTGGCATTTTCAGGATGCCACATTAAGATATCTATAAGGCAGGCCTACTGGCTTTGTAAGGGTGGCACCACCTTAATTACTGTAACCGCTTGTTTTGAATTAATAGTGTGTCACCAAGAAATGGATACAATAACCATAATCTAAATCAATCATTAGAACTTTAGCATTACAGTGTTCAACAGCAATTTTGTCAATAGCCCATTGAAATTCAAAACAACCCCAATCATATGTGTCAGAGTCTTTCTTTACTTGCTTCAGGCCACATCAAACAGCCACAAGAGCTCACCGCACTCTAGAGCTCAAGAGCAAAAGCTCCAACTCTGAGATCCAGCTCTGAAATTAATGATAATCTCTCCTGGGGTAATTAATACCTGTGAGGTCAGAGGAGACCATGTCCATTTTCCAAAATTGCTCCGAATGAGCTGCTGCACCTAATGCACTCCCCCCATGACACATGCTGAAGGTTCCTGGTGCCCCTGCCCATCCTTGGGGCACCACACGCAAACTCATATGGCACTTGGCCCCCTCACGGGGCATTATGGGCCCAGGTGCAGTGTGACAAGCTAATTATCAGATGCAGATTCCTTTCCCAGGAGCAGAGTCATTCACTCATAACAGCTCCTTTTGTTTGGACAGGCCTTTGTTCCCTCTGCTGGGTAGAAGAGTCATTAACGTGGCAGTAGGGGGGCAGGGGCAAATCCCTTGAATCTGATTGCGAGCTTAGCCAGAGAAATACAAAAGGGTAGTCATAAGCAAAAAATAATCCTGGTGGACTAAATGGGTGGAACTCATTTGCTACAGTTATGCTTTTTACAAGAAAGGTTTCAAGAGAAAATCTTTGTAAATTATGCAAATATCTCCAAAGACATTTGCGAGAGTTTCAAAAACAGAATTCTCAAATACCAACACACTGAAATGTAGGGAAAGGTGAAATTTCAAAGCTTCTCCTTCTAACAGTTTACAAAGTCTTGGAAAAATGTGAGGCAGTCCGAATCTGAGAGACAGCGGTGGATGAGATGAAAGAAGGTGGAGGGCGGTGGAAGAGATAGTGAACATGAATGAGAAAGGAGAGTGATGAGAGAGAAAAGAGACAGAGGGCAAAGGGTGGTGGTGAGAAAAGGATAAGGGGGAAGACAGGTAAGGAGAAGAGGATGAAAAGGTAAAGAGGAGGTAAGGGAAATTAAAAAGGGCAAAAGAGACAAGGACAGGGTTTGAGAGAGAAAAGCCTGCTGGATAGGACTCACAATGAACTCACAGGGCCGAAAGCCTCTGGAAGTCTCATTTTAGCAGGTAGCAGAGGACAAGAGCCATTATCTTCACCTTTAAGCCACCGGAGAATGCACAAATGGGGAAGGTGTTTAAAGAATCTGCATTGATATATAGAAGCACAGTGGTTAATATTGCACAAGTTCTGTAAAAAGCTTTGTCCTTTTCAACACAATTATTACATCATTGAATGTAGCCAACATGTACAGGCAGTCGCAGCCGGTATGACTCGCGGGTGGGGGTCGCACAGGGACGGTTCGCGTGGGGAGGTTAATTTAAAAAAGAAAAGTTAACTTACCTTCGCCGGCCCGGTCCAGCGTCATCTCTGCTTCTACAGGAAGCAGTCAGCCTCCCTCCCGTCCCCTAAGCCAATCACAACGCTGCAATGGCAGCGTTGTGATTGGTTGGGATGCTACCCAGCAAGGTGCCTATGGGGAGGCCATTTTCTCCATGTAGGCGGCATGTGTCCTACATGTAGAAAAGGCAGAGTGTGCATGGCTGGTTTGGTCGGCCCCAGAGGGCCGACCAAACAGTCAGCGCCCTCAGCAGTGGGAAAGCCACTCCTTCCCTGCCCTAGAGCAGACCCGCCCACCCGCTTGCCCCCAACCAAACACTTCTGCTTTCTCGCAGTGGAGAAGCAGAAACAAAAAATGGTAGTTTAGCCATTTTATGATTCTGCTTCTCGCACTGCCAGAAAGCAGTGGGGCGATGCTCCTTAGCCCTAGTGGAGGAGCGGCCCCTGTGTACAGGAAGACGACAAATGTGCTCCATATGTGTGTGTGTGGGTAGTGTTCTACAGTGCCCGTTGATCAAGTTGTGAAGACTTGGGGCCAGATGTACGACCGTTTTTTGCTGTCGCAAATGGGCATTCAGCCCATTTGCGACCGCAAAATTGGTCTGCCCAATGTACAAACCCAATTTTACGAGTGGGTAACCTATTACCAACTCGCAAAAAAGGGTTTGCAACTCCCTATTATGAAGGGGCATGCCAAGTGCGTCCCTTCCTAATAGCGACTCGCACTTCAATGTACAATTGTTTTGTGACCGCAATTGCAGTCGCGAAACACTTGCAGTTTACCTCCTACTTCAAGTTGGTGTTAAGCCACTCGCAAACGGGAAGTGGTCCCTAGGGGAACCCTTCCCCTTTGTGAATGGATGCGAAAATATTTTTTAAGGGCAGGCAGTGGTCCCACGGACCACTGCCTACTCTTAAAAAATGAAACAGAAATGTTTCATTTTTCTTTTTTAAATGCATCCCGTTTTCCTTTAAGGATAACGGGCTGCATTTAAAAAAAAACTACTTTATTTAAAAAGCAGTCACAGACATGGTGGTCTGCTGACCCCAGTAGGCCACCATACCTGGGAGTGCGAGCCATTCCCAATGGGGCCTCACATTGCACCTGCCTCATGAATATTATAGAGGCATGCAATTTGCGACCCTATTAGGAATCGCAAATAGTGTCTGTGACACTGTTGTAATTTACATTTTGTGAGTTGTGAGTCGCAAAACTACGCAATTTGCGACTCGCAAATTGTAAGGGTCATAAATCCGGCCCTAAGTCCTTCGTTCTATGTACCACAGTACATAGAAGCTACAGTAATTCTTGGCCACAGAATTAGCAATACCATCAGTATTGGCTACTCTGGAATGCGGGAGTGTCCTAGGATTAAAAGTTGTCCTTTGTTCAACTCCTTGAAATGGGAAATAATATGTGGAAATTGGTGACACAACACAGATAGATGTGTGCATATAATTCTAGGTTATTTTATGGGGCAAATTCCTCCATGATGGACCTGGAGGACTTGTCCTGGGAAACATTTACAATATTACAGAAGGTGTTATTCCCACATACCTAGTAATAATAATTTGGACAGAAGTTCCTGTTTCCATCCAAATTGGTACTAAGAACCGACATGTGATAAAAGCCTAAATGAAATAAATTTAAATGTGATGGACCATAAAAGAACATTGGTATAGCACAATTCTGGTTCCCTAAAGTGCAGATGCAATTACTTCAGCTAATGCGTACAGTTTTTATTCTTATACTTTAGGAGGGTGATAGATTAGCAAATAAACAAAATGCTAAGTATTAAGTTACTGGATTTACATAAAAACATAAGTGTTTAATTTTCGCTGGCGGCCTGCATAGTTCAAAGAGTGATTGACGAGCTATCACAGAGGCGGCTCCCCCACCAAAATCTGGTATGTTCATTTGTATTTGTTGCAATCTACTATAAAACCTCCCACCAACATCCAGGCCATCGGTCAGACTGCTGCATTGCGATGTGGACGTGGTAGGACCGCAGCTGTCGGGGGGACTGACCGCCACCTCAAGGAGCTCGTCGGGGTGTCATTCAGACACTAATCCCTACAATAGAGGCAGTGCCTGTGCAGGCACCGCCATCAGGATAAGGATGTCTATTTCCCCACAGCCTTTTCGTGGCAGTCCCACTGCCATGAAAAAGCTGTCGGAAAGGGACTTTGGGGGCCCCAAACAGGGCCCCCATCTCCCGTGGGTCACTGCAGAGTGGCCAAGGAGACACATGTGGTACCCCCCCAAACATCCATGCACCATGTGCCAGGCACCACATGGTGCCTGGTATACGGTGCATGGATGCTTGAAAACATGCCTTTTTCTATTGCGGCTTGTTATGAGGCCCTTGTCTGGGATGCAACACAAGCCGCAATAGAGAAAGGCAGTTTCTGACTGCCTACATAGCGGTCATATCAAAATATGGTGGGTGGGACCGCGGACTACTTGTCAGGTGGTCTCAATCCCACTGCGATGGCAGTCGGACGAGTGTCTGACCGCCATCGTTATGAGGGCCATAGTTATGCGAATGAAGTCACTACAGCTGAATTATCTTTTCCTCTATCACCTCTAGTCCCATCAAACACCACACAGTCTCAAACACCAACACATGTTGTGTTATGACATACAGAGTTTTGTATAGAACATAATCAACTTAAGGTCTCTTTTCACAATTATCACCAGGAGGAGTACTGCAATGCCCATCCTGTTGGAGTAGAACATTTTTCATGTATCAATAAGCATACTAGGATGAAACGAGTACTATTTTCAAACCTCCTGGAAAGGAAGAATATAAGAAATGTTTTCGAAAATCCAGATGGCAGCTATTTCAAATGGTGGGAGAACGCACAGAGAAAGCCCCGCCACCCGGCCTCGGTCTTTGGAAATCAAGGATCTCCAAGAGATGAAGGCAAGGAGACTGACTCCATAGCACCTCAAGTACTACTGATGTATCATTTTTGGTCAAAGAAGATAGTGCAGTCGTAAAAAGTGAACAATGTACTACATCATGCGTTTGAATATACCTGGGCATCTATGGGCAGCCAATCAATGAAGAGATTATAAAAGCAGAGTTGCAGGGTAAGTTGACTAGTACTGTAAAGGATCTGGATACCAGCACTGTAGCGAGCGATTCCATAGACCATGCATGATCCACTAACTGAAGCCTGAGGCCATCCGGGTGTTAAAACATGAGAGTCTATTCCACTCAAGAAAGCCAAATCAGGGACTGGTCAAGATGGCGCCACAGAATGGAATGCTTGACGGTGCTCACCCGAAATGGCAAGGTCAGACAGAGTGGAAAAGAATGTGGTAAATAATCAAGCACTAGCAAAATTCAAGCACCAAATTAAACTTTTTCGAAAAAATTAGTTTGATGCAAAATGCTGAAAAAGTACAGAGAGCGAGCAGCTCAACTAAAAAACTCAAAAGGCAGGCTCAGATGAATACAAGGCAATTCAAAACAGATTCACACCTATACTATTATACAAAACACATCATAGGAAATTACAGAAACTGGTTTTAGTGTTAGAACAATTTAGTGTAGGTATCATTACTACTCACCATACCAGTGCACTGAGGGTCACTCTGTTGCCATGCCTACCTTTACTGTAGACTGTGTTGCTGCCATCACTCTCACCACCTTGACAGTAACCAAGAAGGTGGTGAGTCCATCACCCGTGCCAATTCCGTGTCACTGCTATCATGGAAGCAAACTCTGGAACTAGACTGTTTGTATCTGGTCACAGATGAGTTTGGAAACTTTATGGTGTCTTCTAGGACCTGGAACCTGCATCCTCCCATCTCTTCTACAGTTAGCGTGCTGGACAACATCCTGGAAATGGAACTTGAGATCCGCGTTTTGGCTGCCTCCTGGGAGCCCAACAAGATCCACACCCTCAACTAGTATATTTATAATTTGACATTCTTCTTCTTTCTTAGCAGGGTTACTATACTTTAAATAAGACAGAACAGTGACTTCAAAGAAGAGCTTCAGTACTTTAGATAGGACAATACCAGTATCTCTCCCGGCGCTGCTAAACTGTTTATAAGGAAGCAAACCCAGTACTGTCCAATTAGAAGTATGCCAGCTCTGATGGTAAGTTCTGATTCCAGTACCTCTCTGCTGGGTTAGCGTACATTTAATGGGCAGTACCTGCATTTGTCAGCAAGGCTGTTATTCTTTTGATGCAAAAACACATTGCTACTCAGGAGAGGAAGCACTAATATACATTTAATGGGACAGAATTAGCAATGTTTTATCGATGTATAGATATCCATGTTGACACAAAGTCCCCTATCTGACTTTGGAAAACTGTGCCACTCTGCCTTTTCGTGATTCTGGACCACTATGCAATATCTCACTTCAGTGAGCCTGGCAAACATGTAGACCCACTGAGGGAGCTCCTGTGTAATAGCTGTAAGATAGTGGGGCTCTGATGGTGGGGGGACCCAAAGCGCACTACGCTAGTCGAGGGTGACTCCTGCCCCTTCTGCCCCATCTATGAGAGGCTGGTGACATACAGGCACTCTGTATTTAAAGTCTGGCCAGCCCCCATAACAGGGGTCTTTGACCTTTCAGGTCTAGGATATGTATAAACATTGTCTGCGCGTATGTATGTAGGAATGTGGGCATGTTTGTGTTTTCTCCTCAGTGACTTGCTGAATTAGTGGAGTCCAATGTACTCCTTATGTGAGAAG
This sequence comes from Calotriton arnoldi, assembly GCA_963921515.1. Classification (NCBI taxonomy): domain Eukaryota; kingdom Metazoa; phylum Chordata; class Amphibia; order Caudata; family Salamandridae; genus Calotriton; species Calotriton arnoldi. The sequence continues at coordinate 487,709 of CAWUFW010001407.1, forward strand.
TTCACAAGAAGGTGTAAGGCTGCCAAGGGTTTATCATGGACCAGTGAGGCTGTCTGTACATTCACAAAGTCTTGCCCCCTTCCCTGAAAACAATTGGATTCATTACTGGGGCAGGTAGCCTGCCAGTCCCTTTAAAGTAGCTGCAGCAAAATCAGGCATCCTGTCTAAATCTGCATTTCTGTAGGATATGGCTTCCAATTTGAGGGCAGTATTCATTTCACACAAGCCAGTTTAATACAGCTTAGAAGGGGCCTCAATTGTACATGTCCAGGAAGTAAGGTGATCAAACTAAACACATGCCCCTCCAGGATTGGAGTGACCACTAGAAATTCAAAACCTGCAGCTTACTTAATTGGCCAAGCCTGGTCACCAGGAAGCATAGCACAGGACCTTCCATCCAGTTCTTGGTTCGAGGTTTTGACTCCACATGCAAGCAAGGACTGCACACCAGGGCAGAGGAGAAGATAAACTGAAGATCCAGGATTAGCATGTCTGTGCTTGGCTACTCTCCCTACCAGACAGGGCACATATTTGGGACCAGGGAGGCATGTTCCTGACTTGTGCAGATAGGAAGATCTGCCTCCCTGGGGAAAAAGTTGGACTGACTCCCAGGAGGAATGACCAACCTCCAATGAAAGGCAGTGGACTGATGGAGCAAGAACTCACAATGAGACTTGCTCGTAAGCAATCCTCTCACAGTATTAATTTATTAAACTTTGTAATGTCTTTACTAACCAATGCACACATGAACACTATCCTAGAGAAGCTTGCCTATGTGTTTAAAACTAACAAGTAACAATTGTCTAAATCTAAAATGGCCGCTAAGCGTGGGAATTTCATTGCGCATGTGTCAACCATATCACGTGGTATGACGTCTTTCTTTGCTTGGAGGGAAATCTTTGCTTCTGCGCTGTGTGTATTAAGATGGCTGCTTAATGTTTTCACGTGCTAAAGCTTGCGCATACGCTGCAATTAAAGCTGTGGTATTCTAATGCTATTAATGCGGGATAGATTTTATAAATAAATGGGAATAGAGTAGACAAAATGGGTATACAGTGAAACCATTTATATAGTGATTTTAATATTTCCTTCTTTGACTTTTATTAGTTCGAAAATGGGCCTGGGTTGGTTGAACTGCAGCTCGAGAGACATTGGTTCTGCACATGTGCCTTGCAAGGCTGACCAGAGGAAGCGATGAAGTCAACTTGGAAGTCCTCCAAGGTCGCAAAGCCTGGTTCACAAGTTCATCTGAAATGTACCAAAAGTCGATACAAATGTATACAAAATGTATTGCGGAATCAATGGGAAACGGGTGGGAAATAAAGCAAATGTATTAATTGTGATGGGCGGTATTTTAAAACAATGGGCTTAAAGAAATTAAAATAAATTGACATGGTGTGAAGATCAACCCCCTGTCCCGTCCAATCAGAAGTAGTGGGCCCATAATTTTGAAACATTAATGGGAGGTACATGGGTGTAGAAGGGTATAATAGATATAGAATTAGTTAATTAGCTAGCACTAGCATTAGCACAAGCAGGAAGGCCGAGCGCGATGCTACATTCATTGATCCAGACGCTGATGCAGAACAGAACTAGGCTGACTCGCTGTCCAGAGAGGTCCTGAGGTGGGGGCGGCGGAGTCCATTAGAAGGAAGACACAGAAGAACTCGAGGAGGAGCGAAGTGTCAGAGAGGGGAACGACGCAGGCGTCGTTGATAGAGAGGTCACCTGTCCTGAACCTGGTCCGAAGGTCTTTGATCTTCATCCTTTCTGGGACCGATCTTTTCCAACTCCTTGGCCAAGGGGTTTGGTTTCTCGCACCTTTAGGTAAATATAAATGCAACCTTTAGCTGTGCTGCTGTCTCTATCTTCTTCTTTCTGAGGTACCGTCATTGATCGATAAATTGATTATTAATATGCTTCATCCTTGATATACGATTAAGTATCATGTGGTTCTGTATTTTACTCTGCTAAAACTTTAGATAAACATTTTAAAACTTCTTGACTCAGTGATTATTTAGAAATTATGAATTGTAATGAACGTCACTCATTTTAAACTTCCCAATTAGCAAAGGGTCCATTGGTAAGTCATTACTCTTCAATCAGAAAAGTAATTGGTAGCAGGGATTTTGATAAAGAGTACAACTGACCCACCAGCGGAAATTGCTAGCGTAGTATGAATGAATGGGCCCAGGTGAGTATTCGGTGTATGAATGCTTGTTGCTAGTAACCCGCTGGATCGGGACCACTGTTTGGAAGGTTCTGTGTGGGACAGCCACTGGACAGCAAATGCCCAGGAGACTCAAGGTTGCTCCAGCCAGCAATCCACAAAGCAGGAACTACAGAATTATGACATCTGTGGGAATTTGTATCTTCCTCACAAGCTGCCCTTGATGGTCTTGAGCAAATGTCTTCCAGACCACTGCTGGGGGACCCATTGGATGAGCCATAGGAGGTTGCCTAGATTCCAAGAGGCTCTGGAGATATGATCATTTGAACCTGTGATCAATATCTAAAAGTTTGAGTAGTCTCAAGCTTTGTCTTGACTACTCCAGTGCTCTTGAGTAGATGTCTGCCACTGGACAATCGTATCTGAGTCCAGTTGCTTACGAGATACAGGCATCCCTATATCTGTGCCATCCAATGGATATCAAAGGTGAACTGGCACAATTGCTTGCCTCCATCTTCAACTGATGGGCACAGTCAATGGACTCATGGATGCCAGTGATTGTGGTGAAGCCCAGGGAACCAGTGACTGGACATAAGATCACCGCCCTCACTGGACATTTCCAGTGTATCCAAATGAAGTTGTTTTGTTTGATGACAAAATGGTGGTTGCTTTTTTTCCAAGAGATGTTGCATTGAGTTGGATTTTGGGACTTTGTAGCAGGAGCATCAAAAAATTCCTGAGTGCATACCGAAATCTCATTGAAAGCAAAGCTTTGCAACAGATTCCACACAACTGTTAATTTAGCATGTGAAGAGTACCCTCTAACTCTTTGAGGTGTTTTTGACTTTAGGTAAAGGGACACTCTTAGTTTTGACTCAAATGGGACTGCAAGGTTTTTGGGCAACAGAAACATTTTTCTCAAAAGGTTAACCTTAGCAATACCGCTCATTCTCATTGTGATTCTAGTGTTTATTGCTTAAGAGCTACAGTAACTTGCAAGGTCAGTTCTCTGGTCCAGACATAGTGAAAATCAGACACTGTTTTCAATGCTTGTTTTAATGGGATTTGTATTGTATTTCTGTTAGGTGTAATTGAACTTCTCTTTTCACAGTAAAGAGCAGGTGGCATCTTGAATTTATTGACTATTACTATTGTTTAAATTGAATTCGAGTGCCTAAACCTGCACCACCTTCTCGAAAAAGCCTTGGACTGCTCGACAGCCCTACCTTGAGAAAGTCAGGTGCTATCACGTCACACCCAGAAGCCTACTTGATTGGTAAGGTCAGGAAGGATGAAAGATGTTTCACACAAGCTGCTTAGCCACCTTTCAACCAATCGGAATTGACTTCTGAATTCAGACTAATCTTATTGGTTGCTGTGTGGTCAACCAGTTTGGCTTGCACCACTGATAACTTTGTACACCAACTATGGTGTCCAGGAAGGTCAAGAGGTGCTTAAAGGGTATACTATGCGGGGAAGACAAGGGCGATTCTGGCGGGCTGAAAACCGAATGCAGAATCCACTGATTTGTGCCCCTCCAACCAGAGAGCTGAAACGCGTTAATTTGGCACGTTATTTATTCAGAAGAAAATGTTTTCTCGACACTTAGTAAATACTTCCTTTCCGTGATGTGGAAATATAAACAAAACCTGTGGGTGGGCGAAGAGAGTGGTTGGGAGTTCACCTTTAAAGTGTGATATCACTTATCTTGTTAAAATCTTCCTTTTCCTCCTGAGGCACGGCTGTAGAATTCCGCATACAATTTTGTCATATATCTTAAGGAAATGTAAGCTGTATCCGTGGCATTTGTGAGGGTAAAGCATACATATTTCTCTTTGTGGTTTATAATCCTATAATAAGAGACTCGTGTTTTATGGCTCACAATGTTTTGTGATGCCATAAAAGGACTGCAATTTCCTGTTGTTTACAGGAGAACATATGCATTTCGTTCTCCAAGAATAGATTAAAGTTGTCAGTGGCGTGTGAATGACAGTTTATAAATTCTGCAGCAAGTGGGAGGCCAGAAAGATCTCCACTCCAAACAAGTTCTGAATGAAGACAGCTTTCGGGGATCTTAATACTTTCAAGAATGTAAATTTCCAAAGAATGTGGGTTGGTGGCAAGAGTTGGGAAGGACCCCTGTCTGCATTATTTTAATTTTTTTACACAAGCCAAGGCCTTTCACAGGCTAAACGCAACCCGCTATATGAAAATCTCTCTCCCAGGCTTTACTAAAATATGTGCAGCTCACAGAACAATATAAAACTTTAAATTAAAGTTTGGCCTTTTGAAGCTCTATGCAGAAACCTAGAATCTTGTAGTCTGAAGAACAGGATGAAGAGGGGAAACATAACATGAGATAAAGCGCCTTTTCTATTCTTTGTAAGGATAGTGCAAGTAACCAGGGAGTTGTGATACAGGCAATTTTTCTTTTATAAGATCATATAACCCTTAGAGGACTTTCTATAACCTTCTTAAGGTACAGATTATGTATACTTCAGTAAGTGTCGGCGAATTTACTGAATTGCACCGAATTTCAAGAAAGGGTTTGGGGTCGTCCTTCCAAAATGTTTTTAAAAGAGCACAAACCGTACATTACAGCACACTTTTTGTGAAGAAAGTGGCTAAAAAGTAATAGATTTTAAACACAAAGTGCTATTACTATGAAAAAACAACCATAGCAGCAAATAAAAAAAAAATGGAGTGGGACCTTCATTGAGCTAATGTGTTGTACTGAATTGTGTCAAAAAAGACTGCCCCCCCAAATCAGTATAAAACATCATTAATATATCTCCTTGGAGCACTTTGGAAATACATACATTTTCTAAATAAACTTCAGCTAGTCTTTTTGAAAGATGCACGTTTTGCCTCCAAATGCCAGCCTTCTATATTTTGTAAAAACTATTTCGCACCAAGCATCAGTTCACTATTTTCTAAAAAAAATACCTTTTGTCTTGAAACACCTTATGTTTATTTACTACAACTAAATTGTCCTCCGGTGGCAGTTTTTCGTATTTATATTCCAATAAACGACTTTTTTTCCCCAATCCACGCTTGTCATTTTCTGAAAATACTGTGGTCGCCCTAGAAATTAGCTTGTCACCTTTTGAATACACACTCTCAGTTTTTCTGCCATACCAACTTCTAATTGTTTCGTAAATGAACTCATTTTGCTCCTAAATTCAACTTCACAATCCACGTGCAGTCATTTCTGTCCTTGTATATAACGTTGTATTATTTTATCATATTTGTTTAACAATTAGCATTAATGCAAAATTGAACATACTATAGTCTTATAACATAACCTCCTATTTGATTGCAGCTTCTGCACGGTACTTTTTTAATTCACTTCCTTAAGTGCTTCCTCTGCCCTACATACTCCTAAATTCTCCTGTGCCTTTTTACATAATTTCAGGTTTATCTTAATTTCTTTTCTTCCCTTAAACCTATTACCTACTCGACCTTTTCTCTAGACTGGCTTCCCTCATTTTTGCTTCTATATTTGCTTCTCCGAGCTTGACTAGACTTTATTTACATGTTATCCTGCTGACACTGACCTTTCTACCTTATCTCATTACTTTTACTGATACTTCATGTTGTTAATTTGCATTTGGTGTAATCTACTCTATCACCTGATAAACATTAATTAAGATAATATCAAGAAGTCAAAAGCAAGATTTCAAATCATGCTTTATTTTTCCATCCATCATTCCCTTGCATTTTGTTCTATAAGATTATCACATCTCAAAGTACTTTTTACAGATTTTCTAAAAAAAGGTCTTCTTTTCCTCTTTCAACTCGTGTCACATCATTTCCATACTGTCTCAAATGCCTACACATGTTGTGTTATCACATACAGATGTCTGTATAGTACACAATCAACTTGGGGTGTCTTTTCACAATTGTCACCAGGATGAATATTACAATTCCTGACCAGTTGGAGGCGATCAATTGTCATTTCTCAGAAAACAGACAAGGATGGATATTAGTACTGTTTTCAAAGCTTTGTGGAAAGGAAGAAGATAACATATGTTTTCAAAGATTCAGAAAGTGGCTATTTCAAAAGATGGGGTCCACAACATAGAAAGCTCTGTCACACTCCCTCTGTCTTAGGAAATGGACGATGACCAGGTGATGAAGGCCAGCAGACTGAGGAGACCGACTCAAGCGCTATTGAGATAGCATTTTGGTCAAAGAAGATGGTGCAGTCCTAAAACTTGAACAATGCACTATAACCTGCTTTTAAAGATCCCCTAGGCACTTAGGGGCAGCCAATCAATGAAGAGATTGTAAAAGCAAAGCTGCAGGGTCAGCCAACAAGTACTGAAAAGTATCTGGGCAGCAGCGTTCTGAATGGATAAGCAAGTGACAAGATATTCCATTGGGAGGCCAAGGTAGTGATCAATCCCAGGTGAAATGGCAATGTTAAGGTTTAAGTTGGGTTTAATGGACGTCCGTGGGTAGGAGGTAATAGCAAAGGAAGGACAGGAACAGTAGCATGAGAATAAGAGCGCCCACTCTGTACAAACCAGATCCCTGTCTCCATTTATCATTGGCTATCTCTGACAAGCTGTCTGTCAGGTTCAGCCAATGGGAAAGGAAGAAGACTGTTGGGGCCTGTGTGCTTTACCACTGCTGGAGGCAAAGATATGTAAAAGGCCCTCAGTGCTGATAAAAGTTTCACCCCTTGCATAGAGATTGAATGCAACTAGGACTACACCGTTAGTGAATAATAGAACGGACTACAATTAAATAGAAGGTAAGTTACCTTTCTAGCATTTCCACCACAAAAACATAATGGAAGTCAATAATTAAATCTGATAATGAATGAACTCAAATAAAAATACCCATTCAATTCACAGCCGCAGCAGAATAATAACTCAAGCGAATAAGAAATTGTAACACACTCATTTTAAAAGACCACTTATGGTACTCATGCAATTTAACCCATTGTTCAGCTTTCTTGTCACACACTTAAAACAGAGATAAGATGGTGTGTGCTTTAACCCAAAGGATGCTGGAAGGGCACACTGTGGAAGCACTATGAAGTGTCCACAAATACATTAACATTTCATTTATGAAAAGAGAAATGCGGATTACTTTTCTTGGTCCATCCATGACTGCAGGAGAACCCTAATTGTTAGTATAGAAAAAAACAAATAAGAAAGCATACATAAGATTAAGGAGCTGCTTACAAAGTTGGGCTGACTTCACCTGACTTCTCCCAGGTGAAGTTTAACTTACTTGGTCTCACCAGCTCTGATGATTTTCAGATACAGAAGCTCAAGAAGGGAAATGCAATCTTGCTGGAGAAGAGGGTGTTTGATACAAGGGACTTTGCCTGGGAGAAATTTCAGAATGACCACCCAAGCCCTCTTACTCTCACATCTAGATTGAGGGGATGACCTGCTCCATGGAACCTCAAAAACCACACTTGATTATTTGAAAGGCATCTTAAATGCTGCAGCATACTTCATTAAAGTCCTGAAGATGTATGACCATGCCACTCTTACTTTGACGGAATTCCAATGTTTTACCCTGCATGCCTGCAACACTTTGCAAGCCAGTTGTACCACTAAGAAAGCCATTAGGAATTACACCCCTGCCTTGCTGACCGACACAGTGGGGCTGATTATGATGTCGGACGGATAGCAACCAACCAACCGTCGGCTGCAGTCCGTCCGACTTCTGCCCCTGCGGTCCGCTTGCCACATTACGTTGCGGCAGGCGGAGGCATCAGGCGGAGGGACAGTCTGCTGGTGTTCCGACAGGCTGCTTGATTCCTTCGGAGCATCGGAAATGCACATAATCCCTTAATGACGGCGGCGCCAGCCTCGGCTCCACCGTTGGGATTATGATGTCATTTTCCAACAGCCTTTCCATGTTGCCCTTTCCGACATGGAAAGGCTGTCGCAAAATGACTTCGGGGGCCCCAAGCAGGGAGCCCTTCCCCCCGGCCCTCTGCTATCGGGCCTGGGGCCACCATGCCCCCCTAAACATCCCTGCACCGGGGGGCAGGCACCGTGAGGTGCCTGCCACATGGTGCAGGGATGTTTCCAAACATCCATTTTACTATGGGAGCTTGTGCTGGGGGCCTTTTCCACCCGCCGCACAAGCTGCCATAGTAAAATGGATGTTTCCGACCGCTCTATTGGCGGTCGCATCCTAATACTGAGGTCAGAACCGCCAACCTAAGGTCGGGCCGTTCCAGACTGCTACAGTGTCCGCCCAACATTGTCATGAGCCCCACTGTCTCCAGCTGATCAGCGCACACCCACAACCAGGATACTACAGACTGGAATAAAGAAATGTAAGAATAAAAATACCAGTAAACAGGCCTTTCAGTCTAGGCACAAAGAACCTGGAAAAAAAATCATGATAATTATCAGCTCTGCCACGAGTCGAGTCTCCTGCTGTTCAGAAAATAACTGAAGACCCACCTCCTCAAAGAACATTTCATCTCCATAAATATTGAGTCAATGTGGTGGCTAGTCGCACTGACACATATGTATGTATGTAACTGAAGGTACATTTCTGGGCATTAAGGGTACTAACATATAATCTGACTCAGGGACCTAAATGAGAAATATGACCCATTTCTGCATAGGAAATGTAGAAGAACCGTTAACAGAATCATCTTTAAATGAGAAAGTTGAGCATCTTGTTTTAAAATAGGCAATTACTTCCAAGGGAATGAAACAGGGACTCACACCTTCCAAATTCTGGAGTAGCTCCCTAGAAGTATTACTATTACCTGATCTTGAGCTCTGACATGTCCAATTTATTTAGTTATTTATTTTGTATGCATTGGTGTAGTGCTATGGGGCATTGCACTGATGATGGTTACTAGTAAGTGTAGAGAGTCACCATAATTATTTAAATGAGCAAGATGTATTACATACAGGTGAGCATATTGTAATTTGTTGCGGTATAGAACATTCAAGTATATGTATACATACCCATAAGTAGCGCTTGACATGTGCTAGATGGTATCAAATGATGGACTGTCCATTAACAGAATGGATGTAGACTGAGCGGAATACTTATTTTGATTTAATTTAACTTTTTGGGTACATGATTTAGTAGTAATTAGCTATTTTCTTGTTTCGTGTTTGTCTTCACGGTGCGTATGTTCGCTTGGTAGATGCGGGAACCCACATATAGGTTTTTGTGAACATAGTTAATTACTTAAAGAATGTTTGTGCTTCCATGAGGAGTTGGTGGTGGAATTGGAGGAAGCAGTTGATTGATGGTCAGAGAGTGTGGCACTGCTAAATGTTGAATGTGTGTGTTCAGCCAGCAATAAATTGTTTAAACCACTGTCCACTACTGAAAAATTTCCGGTTGCAGTTATTTTGCATGCAAGACCGTGTCACGCTTTTACATACAAGTTTTTACCTTAGTAGGACAGGTACTACATTTTTTGACGAACAAATATCCGCCCTGCAATATATTATCTGCTGAAGCACAGATATCAGGTAATAAGAACACACACTGTCACCTTCCACTTTACAGCCACTCAAGAGGTGTCTCACTTCCTGACATATGGGCTGCAACAAGACCATACATGTTGTCAATAGGTTGCTTCATATATGCATGATTTTAATGGCTAGAGCCAGAACAAAAGTAATAAATGGTGCAAATTGGAGAAAATTGAGGAGAGGTGGCTACTTGCCGAAGGTTAAAAAGTAGGTTGTGTGGCAGAGGGTAACATATCTAAGGCTTGGGAACAAAATGTATGCCCTGTTCTTTGACTATGTTTATGGGCCTGATTACGACTTTGCCGGACTCGGAGCGGGCCGCCAAGCCAGCGCCCCACTCTAAGACCATCCAAAGTCATCTGCACACTGCCCGCCGGATTACGAGTTAAAATCCGGCAGGCGGTCCTGCTTCGGCGGTTCCAGTGCTGTGTCTTTGTAAGGCTCATAGCAGAGCCTTAGAAAGGCACCGCTGTGGTACCACTAAAGTGCATTCCTGCATGGCATGGATTGTGAAGTCCATGCCGTTCAGGAACAGGGGGTGCAGAAAGACAGGGGGGCACACCATGTGCCCCCCTGCATGAACCCCCATGCACAGAGGCACCAGAGGACCTTATAGGACCCCCTTAGTTCCATCACTGCCACACTTTTCATAGCTGGCTTATCGCCATAAAAATATGAAAATTGTGGCAGTGAGGAAACTTGTAATATGCTTGGCGGTGATGCAGGGGCACCGCCAGCATATTGCGGGCCTCAGACCGCTGCAAGACCGCTAGGGATCACTGATCCCTGGCGGTAGAAGCGGTTAAATTGTGTTTCAACTGCCCAGCTCGTTATATGGCAGTCGGACAGTTGGTGCAGCAGTAGCCGCACCACCACTGCGGGTTTGGCGGTCCATCGGACCGTCAAACTCGTATTCGGCCCCTATGTATTTTTCAAAAAGTAATTTTGTGCATTTCAGCCACCCGAGTTCATCAACCAATGCAGGCATAGTGATATAATATGTAGCAAGATTTGTCCTTTAGGGTATGCGTACTAAATATCAGACAGAATATCGATGGTACTAAATATCGAGTGCGAAATATCGCAGAAAAATATTGACAGGTACGTAATTCTAGATCTTCTATCCCTAACTTCACATATATATGCTTACATGGTACATATATCTTCAATGTGCAGAGATGCAGAGTTAGGAATAGTAAATCTATTCTTACCTGTATGCACTTACCTTTCAATATTTTGTCGATTTTCAATATAGATCTGTTGAAAATGAAGAGAAACCATGAAAGATTTGATAATACAGCTTGTGAGATTTCCTTTTCTGTTTTAGGCATAAGGCCTATGAAAACAGCGTGTGTATTTTATAACAGTACTCAAACTTAAGGGAGGAAAGTTGTGCCTAAAATGAATCTCAACTCTCCCACATAGAGGTAAATTCTCCACAATTTATACTAGAATTCCTACCAGGAAGTACCAAAGATACAAGTTATACAGTTTTTTCTACTGTCTAGAATCGTGTTAACATTCAAAGCATGCAGGTTACCTCACCGAAGAGAACCACATCAAATATGCATGCCTCGTCCCCAAAGATGATAGTCATGTTTATAATGAATATCTGAGCTCACAAAGAAGGCAAGTCACACAGTCTCATCCACAGAAGAGAGATACATGCACCTATACATTTTATCTCCCGTGGAAACATTAGCTTGAAAGGTATACCAGTTTCCTTTATGCACACATTCTCAAGTTTAGGTGGACTTCATTCAAGAAGTGGCTCCTTGTAATACCACTTTACTAAATTTCCATCCTCCACCCCCATGGGATTCGAGGATGGTACCAGAGATATCTGAAACATCCCTTCTTTGATTGGCCTCCAGCATGGTTAATTTGAACTAGAAGTCTTCATCGTTGCAGCCTTTACAGTCCCATTCCATAAACACTTCTGCTGAAGTGGTGGTCAGCTCTAAGGGCAGTTCATGTTATTTTGAGGTCCCACACTCAAGAATTTGCTATCTACATTTTATTGTATTGTGTTGTACTATTTTCTTATCACTGTTCTGGCCCCATAGTGGCAGACAGAGAGGTAGTGTGAGAGGCTACCTAGCTTGCTATGAAGATCATGCTTACAATGAACCAGAATACGGAGGTTTAAATATTGTGGTACAAAATTATCATAGACTGAATAGCGACTACAAAAATATTGTGATGTTAAGTATGTATAGGTAAGTATAAATCTACTCTTCTTAACTACACATGTATGAGCTTGGCATTACATATGTCTTTAAGATTCATTGATGTGGACTTAAGAATAATACATTTATACTTACTGGGATATGCTTCTTATCACAATATTTTGATAGTTGATATTCTGGCCTGGAAATTTTGTAACAAAATATTCTTGTCTTCGATATTCGGACTTACAAGCTTCTGGGAAGCATTGAGTACCATCTGAAAGGCCTATAGAGGTGTCACAATCGTTTTGCTGCAGACTTGAAACCACTGTAAGGCATGTAAGTGATGCATAAAGGTGTAAGGCAGATAGAACCATGCTAGACACTACATATCATCATCCTCCGATCTCCGTATTTGGAATATTCTGCCGCAGGCTAAGGATCAAGCCTATAATGTGGTGTGATCCTGATTGCATGGGCTTGTCAAGTGCTTGGGAACAGCCAAGTCTTAACAGCTTTATAGAAGTCTAGAGGGTTCTTATTTGTTCAGAGGGAGCATTTCAGAGTTTAGCCGCCAGTGAAGCAGGATGTCCCACTTGTTCAAGACATTTTGAATATAGGGATGGTCAGAAGAGGGGGTTGCCTAGATCTGCGGGTCCTTCTTGATCAGTTGGTGCATAGTTTGTGTTGTAGAATGCTTAAACCAGTAAGCAAAATAGCTCCGAGGCAATGAAGAGTGCCTTGAGCCGATATGTTTTGCATTTTTGTGCCACTGGATGATCATGGATGTCGAGGTGTAGAAGCGGACTGGTACCCATGTTCTGAAGCTGCAGTCTTAGGAGTATGTAGATGTGTGCAACCAAAGACAAGTGCAGGGGCGTAAGTGAGACGGAGAGACCCACAGCGATGGATGCCTGTATCCTGTGGGGGAAGCCAAGGTATGGTACAAAGCAGCATCAGATCTAAGTGGTAAAGGTGGAACTGGTCACCAGATGTACCTATGGTGCTTGATACATCAATCAGAAATTCAGGAGTTCTGATTTACACCTCAGATTGGTCTGAAGAAACTCATGTGCCTTGTACCCCTGCTTCAAGGTGTTCTGATGCAACATAAATTTAGCACACAGTTAAACAAAAACTTTAAAAGAAATCAATACATTTCTGCAAGCAGAGTTAGAGTTTATTGCAAAGTATCCAGCGTAAAAATGTGCCATTAAGAAATGTGGTGGAAGCTTAAGTTAGTTACAGGATGGTTCGCATCAGAAATATTCAAGGTGCAGGACCTACTATGGACCGCATATGTCACATCTTCTAACTTTTCAAACAGAATTAAGAGTCTTTCGTGGACTGGAGGTCAGACTCCATTTGTACTTGTCCGGCCATGAAAGGGAGTGACGTGTTTCTGTTTTCCCAGCAGGAATCAAAAGGCATGTCATTGCAGAGAGATCAGCCTCTATTTCCAAGGTCTCACATGTGAAGCAGTTACATGTTTCTTTCCCCCCAGGAGGAACAAAATGACTTGTCATTGCATTAAGGTCAGGCTCCATTTCAAAGGTCTTTCTTATAAGAAGCCACCACATCTCTGTATGTCTACTACAAATTAATGAATCAATCAGAGGTCTCTCCAGTGAACAGTTGTCACCAGTATGTATTTCTATTACACAAAGGAAAGTCATTTATCAACAACTAACCCTTTTGAACATATTCTAGATGCAAGAAATGAAGCACAAATAAAGTGATAGACACTAGGCAACATTACTGAAGAAAAGAAACGAAGTTTTGCATTATTGGTAAATCTGCAAATAGTTTTTAGGATTGTTTCGTTTGTGTTTATTTGCTATGATTTTATTTCATTCTTTTTGTAGATATATTTCAACGTCCTTACAAAGTATACACAGCACCAGCCTCTTAAAAACAAACTTAAAAGAGATCCAATGTCATTTTGTATTTTAGATTTTTTGTGATTATCGGTTTTGCAATTATTTTGGTATTATTTTCAGTGTTTCCAATACCACCTATAAAAATACAAAAAAATGAAGTCCACCTGCCCGCTTAAACAAATTACCCATAAATATTACAAAGCACATCCAATCTGTGGGATATGGTGTTCTCTGTCTTAGATGTAGTGGTGCTTACCTCATTATGCCAATTCCTAAGGTGGTTGATCATTGCCATTTTAGCAAGTAAATAATGGGGTGGGCAGACCTCATGGAGTTTCACTCCGTGGAAATTTCCACAGAGTTACCTAAAAACTTTGCGAGATTCCATTGAGTTCCGCAATCAGCGGAGTTCAGTATATTGTGCTGCTTGCACTGATTGTTAGCGGCAGAAGCTTGCATCTCGAACGGCACCACCCCAGAGGGCGCTGCTTCTTTCTGCCGCTCGAGTTGATTTTCGACTTGAGCAGCAGCTTTTTCAACGCGAGTGGTAGCTTTCGTAACGCGAGCAGTAGTGGCTTGCTGCGATCACCCACACTGAGAAATCTCGCCGGGAGGCGGGCTAGCACTTGCGCTAAGTTGGCGAGCTGCATCGAGAAAAAACTCGGCGTTTGGAAGAGCTTTTCACTCTGGGATCCAAGAGGAGCGCGAAGTAGGCAAAACTCCGAAAAGTCCACCGGAGAAGCGGAGTTTAAGGTCCACACCTAAATAATAAAGACCACTTACATGCAATACATTCTTTACAAGCCAAATCACATCTGCATAGACAAGTAAAAATAACCTGACACCCACCAAGTGGTTGTGTATATAGTCAGTGGTTTGGTAGTCCCCCACACACTATGCCACGTCTTGGTGGACTGTTGCACCCTACCTGCTATGAACTCTCCTCTGAACTTCTTGAAATACCCCTCCTCAACCACCTTTTTCTGGCAGCTCTCTGTTACCTATTGACTCCTTTGTTTGGGTCCACCATTGACCATTGACCCGCACCCACACCCTCCATCACTATCCCAACCACTTCCCTCATGATATCAGCAAGCCCCAGCCTCCTGCCTCTGTCAGGCCAGAAACGTCTCCAGGATTGCTCTCTCTTCTCCTCAAGTTAAGATAGGAAATAATATTTACAGCTACTCACTGTGGCTGAGATTAGAGACATTTGAAGTCAAAGTAAAAATAAAGAAAGCAAAACCAAAAATAAAGAAGCAAAGTCTAAACATGTATATTGCACAAGAAAATGAAATGATACTAATAACCTCAAGAAAAAAAAACAATAACTAAAAAAAGAAAGCAAAATCAAATAATAAAGTAAAGTATAAACCCATACATTGCTCAAGAAAAATAGAAATGAAACCAAGGGCCTGATTACAATGGCGGTGGGACTGCCACCGTCAGGCCATCGGTGGCGGTCCCACCGCCATCTGCCCCTGCAGGGCCGCCCACCGCATTACGATGGTGGGTGGATGGTGGGCGGGCGGAGAGACTGTCAGCCACGCATGAGACGGGCTCAAGGAGCCGTTGGACCATCAGGGGGACTGCAATCCCTACAACAGTGGCAGTGCCTGCTCAGGCACTGCTGAAGGGATTACAATGTCCCTTTCTGCTGGCCGTTTCATGGCAGTTAAACCGCCATAAAAAGGCTGGCAGTAAGTGGCTTTGGGGGCCCCTAGCGGACCCCCCTTGCCCTCTGGCCCTCTGCTAGGGGCCTGGTGCCAACCTAAACATCTCTTCACCATGTGGCAGGCACCCCATGGTGCCTGCCACATAGTGCAGGGATGTTTACAAACATGCCCCATAGCATTGAGGCTTGTGGTGCAGCCCTTTTTTGGGCCATGAGGCATGTTTCCGACTGCCTCCACAGCATTCGGATCGTAATTGGCCTGGCGGGACTGTAGACTCCCTGTCGGCCAGTCCAGTTCCCGGCAGGATGGCAGTCGGCCGCTCGTCCGACTGCCATCATAATCAGGCCCTTAATACCATAAGGAAAAAAAACAAATAAACAAGAAAGATTACAAAACACACCCAAGACAATTTATTTATTTATTTTATGTATGCATTTATACACCCAAACATATCTTGGTGCTAGAAGTAGTAAAAGGAAAGTCTGTAAAACAAGGGACCTAACAGATGAGATATGTGTCCAACCTTAACTTGAACTTTCAGTATCCTGTGATACAGCTTAATCTCAAATATTTAGTGTTCCATTGGATGGGTCTTAAAACTCTGAGTTTGAAGTATGCAACCGCGAGCAGGAAGGGAGCCTCTGCCTTCAGGGATCTTTCCAATGTGTAATGTCCTGACATATGGGCTTGAAAGAAGGGTTCTTACTGTAAAAAGCCCTGTGACCATACATGAGTCCTTGAATTGAGCATGGTGCTTCACTGGAAGCCAATGAAACAAGCAGTGAGCAACGGATATTTTCTTGTGATGGTGAAGTCCACCGACCAACCTGACACCCATATTTTGAAGTCTTTGAGGTTTGAAAACCACAATGACCAGAAGCCCTAAATAGATGGTTATGCAAAAGTCGAAATGTGATAGGAGACAGAGACCTTCCGCAGTAGTGCACATCGAGGAGGGTGGGATTTACAAGAATCTTCCATAGTTACAGAAATCCTACAGCCCCCTCCTTCTGATTTTAAAATGTTTAGATTTTATTCAAATGCATTAATTGGGAGGTTGTTGGATTTGTAAGGCAATAGTATTGAAAGATTTTTTAATATTTAATATTACATGTTAATAAATGTATTTTTCATTCTTATTTGTTAATTTGATTATTAATTATGTAAATTATTTTAATTGTGCATTAGATAATTTTAAATAAAATTGTAATTAATTGTTTTAGTGTTCATTAGGTTATCGGTTTGGTTAATTAATTAATTGATTTTAATTATTTGTATATCAATCGATTCTAACATCTATTTTTATATTTTGTAGCATAGTTTATTACATTAATGTACACTGTTAATGTTTCCAAGTATTATTTTAAATAGTTTTTATAGGTGCTGGATTTTTGATTTAGTATGGTGGAAAGTGTTTTAAAATATATATATATATATATATATTTTGTTTTGTATATATTCTTAACTGTTAATGTGTTACATTTAATTTATAATTATTTTTAAATATTTTGTTATGTTTAGAAATTATATTTGTTAAATATTTGTTTAAATATATTCTATTTTAATACTTTTAATTATGTATATATTTTTTTAATTGTGGGGAATAGCCATCATCAATTTCTCTACTGTTGCTTATTTTGAAGTGGGAATCATAAATTTGAGCCTTCCAAAGTTAAGCACTTTCCCTACTGTTGCTCATATTGGAGTGGGAATACTAAATCTGATCTCTCCAAAGTGCAATACTTTCCCTACTTTTGCTCAGGTTGGAGTGCAAATAATGAGTATGACCCCTCCTATGTCCAACTTTCCCTACTATTTCTTATTTTGGAGTGGGCATTGTAAATCTGAGCCTCCAAAGTCCCTACTGTTGCTCAGGTTGGAGTGGCAATAGTCAATTTTAACCCCTTCGAAGTCCCAAACTTTACCTACTGTTACTTATGTTAGACTGGGAATAGTAAATTTAACTCTTCCAAAGTCCCCACACTTTCCGTACTGTTACTTACCTTGGAGTGAGAATAGAAAGGGCCTTTTTTTTTACAGAGTTTTATATAACGCGAACTTGACCCGAATCGGGTATCAGAGAGCTTTACATAGCACCAGTTGCATTACATGAGGACACATTCATTTTTGTTAGGCACGGGGAGATTAAGTGATTTGCCCAGAATCACAGGATGTTCAGCGCCATTGCCGAGACTCGAACCCAGTTCCCCAGATTCGAGGTCGACCGCTCTAGCCGTTAGGCCAACTTCTCTCCCTTATTACGACTTTGGTGGTCCTACAGCTGCGCAACCAATGCGCCATCCTCTGTAGGACTGCCAAAGCCATGGTGCTCCCGCTCGCCAGATTTGGAGTTCAATCCTGGTCTGGCAGGTGATCCTGTGGCGGTCTGACAGCGGCAGTCTGTTAGGCTCATAGAAGAGCCTAACATGCAGATGCCACCATCAGAGCACCAACTCCACCTTCCTGCACGGTGTGGCATACATGCCACTTTGTACAGAAACTGCGGCGCAAATCCAGGGGGCACTACATGTGCCTTGCCGTATGCAGCCCCAGGCCCAGAAGTAGCAGGAGGCCCTATTAGGTCCCCCTTTGTTGCCTCTCCACCACCCTGGGGGCGGTGGAAAGCCAACTTGTAATACGCTTGGCGGTGCTGCAGCGGTACTGCCAGCATATTGCAGCTCCCTGACCGCTCCGCAACTGTCATGGGATCCTGGATCCCTAACAAATGTAGCGGTCCTGTGGTGGTCCGACTACCATACTTGTAATACTGCAGGTGGGACCGCAGTGTGGTGGTGGTCGGACCGCCACCACGAGTTCGGCAGCCCTAAGGACCGCCGTACATGTAATAAGTCCCTAAATATGATCCCTCCAAAGTTCAAAACTTTCCCTACTTAAGTTGAAGTGGGAATAGTAAATCTGATTTCTACAAAATCCAATACCTTCCCATTAGTGTTTATAGCGAAGTGGGAATAGTAAATCCGACCCCTCCAAAGTTCAAAACTTTCCCTATTGTTGCTGAGGTTGGAGTAGAAATAATTAATAAGATCCTCTAAAGTCCAACATTCCCTACTGTTGTTAATGTTGGAGAGGGAATAAGGAATGAGGCCATCCAAATATCTAACACCTTCCCTACTGTTGTTCATGTTGAAGTGGCAATAGTAAAATTCAACCCCTCCGAAGTCCAACACTAAGGGGCCGATTACGAGTTTGGCGCTCCTCCTGCAGCACCGCCACCGCTGCTCTGTCAGGAGGACTGCCAAGTCCATGGTGCACCTGCCCACCAGATCCTGATTTGAATCCAGGGCAGGTGGGTGGTGCTGCGGCAGTCTCACGGCAACGGCTGTGTTAGGCTCATAGGAGAGCCTTAACAGCAGACCGCCGTTGTAACAGCGCCTGCAGCAGGTTCTTGCCCGGTGTGGCATGCACCATGTCGTGCATGCCACAGTGTGCAGGAACGGTGGTGCAATTCCAGAGGGGCACAACGTGTGCCCCTCCACATGCAACCCCAGGCCCAGAAGTGGCAGGGTGCCCTTGCAGGTGTGCCACCCTTTTCAGGGCCATCCACACCGCCGCAGGATCCTGGATCCTGGCGAAGGTGACAGTCCTGTGGTGATCCGACTGCAACACCCGAAATAGAGCGGGCGGACCTCAGTGGTGGCGGTGGTCAGACCACCACCATGAGTACGGCGGTGCCAGGACCACCGTACTCATAATTAGCCCCTTACCCTACTGTCACTCATGTTAGACTGGGAATAATAGATCTAATTCTTACAAACTCCAACACTTTACCTACTGGTGTTTACACTGAACTGATAATAGTAAATCTGCCCCCCTCTCCCCCCAAAGTCCAATACTTTATCTACTGTGGTTCAGGTTGGACTTGGAATTGTAAATGTGACCCTTTTAAAATCCACACTTTCCCTATGGTCTCATATGTTGAAGTAGGAATATTACATTGACCCCTCCAAAATCCAATAATTTCTCTAATGTTGTTTACACTGGAGTGGGAACAGTAAATGGAACTCCTTCAAAGTCCAATACATTCTTGCTGTTCCTGAATTTGGAGTGGGAATACTAAATTTGACCCCCACAAGTGTAATTTTTTAATGTGCATTTTCTGTTTTTTAACTTTTTAAGATTTGTTTGTAATCCAATTCTGAAAGAAATTTTAATCTACTTTTTATTATTTCTATAATGCATTTTTTAGTTTAATAATTTTATTGTATATTTATATTTTTAATATTTGTTGTGTAGTGTTTTTAATTATTGTTAATTATTAGTATTTTTATGTTATTATTACGTTTATTTTATAATTTTAATTATTGATGCAGTATGTTTTTAATTTTTTACATTTATTTTGCAAGTTTATATGTACATTTTTTGTTTTTAAATTATGCTAAATTATTGTATGTTTTTAAGTAAATATATATTTTGAGTTAATTTATTTTATAATATTAAAATTTCAATAGACATACCTATTTTGTGTCACAATTTTGGTCTTCTATGTTTTTGTAGTCAATATTTTGTCATTTACATTCAAAGTACAAGAAGGTGATATTTATGTCTCCGATATTTTTTGGCTCTATTTTAGCATTTAGCATTTCCATCATTTCATCTTTGATATTTTGTAGGAGATAACTGAAGGGGGGCTGAATCACAAAATATCGAGTAGAAAAATATCAGACACAAACATTTGACCAAAGAAATATCATTAGCATAAATACCATCTTCCAATACTTACAACAGCAATGACAAAAATATCATGGAAGGCAATATCATCAAATAAGAAGTCAGGATATCGATTTTTTAAACAAATTTAAATAATACAAAATGACATACTTGTATTCAATATATATATGTGATAATCCTTCCATCATACCCGAGAGACTCAATAGACTTCCTTAACAGGATCCATGGGATTCCATTGAAATCTAACTATTTAATGGCCACAGCAGACTTGGTATCACGGTACATATTGATCCAGCATTTAAATTGCCTGAAAGCTTGTGAATATTTTCTCAGGTCACGCTCAGTCAACCTAATGGCACATTCAAACATGCTAAGGGAGATGATGGATTACTGCTTCAATCACAATGTGTTTCCTGCAAAAGCAAGGTATCTCAACAGGGACATCATTCGCACCCACCTTTGTGAACCTAACAATGGGATGGTGGGAGGCAGAAACTGTGTGGGCTGAGCAAAATATGAAAAAGATGGAAAATATTGTCATATGAGTGCATTTTATCGATTACCTATTTCTCATATGTAAAGGATTTTGAGAATTTTATTCAGTCAGTGTTAGACCTGGCATCAATGGCGAAGGTTTCCCCTGTATTTTTGCCTTTGCCTTCTGTTATTTTGGTGTGTGTTGGACTTCGTTTTTGCTGATCTAGATGCTTTGCGCACGTTGCCACTGCTGTTCAGAGCCAAGGTGCAATTGCTCCCTGTAAATTGTTTTAATGGATTGCTGATTCCATGATTGGTTATTTGATTTACTACTAAGGGGCCGATTCCGATTCAGGCCGGAAAACGTACCGACCGACTCGGAGCCGGAATTTATTCCGACCGACACGTACCGGAGCAGCACGACCCGCAAAGTACGATGACATGCGTGCAAAATCCGACCGACTCGTACGGAACACAATACGAACGACCGAACCGCGCGGAAAATAGCTATCCGGCCGGAAAACCACGCGAATCGAACCGACCGACACGCACCAGGAAGAATCCCGAACGAAACGTACCCGCGAAATCCGACCCGCCAAGTACGATGCAATGCGTGGAAAACACGACCGAGTCGCACGGAGCTCAAGCCGTACGACCGACACGCATACAAAACAGCGAGCCGAAGCAACCCAATACACCGCGACCGACGCGTACGCAGCACAGAAAACAGCACAAACACAGCATGATCGAATCGGAGAAGCTTGCACGAGACAACTGCAGGGTCCGACTCGGTCAGAAGAACGTCTCCTACATGCACTAAAAGTACAAAGGGAAAAACACATAAAAAAAGGCCAAACAAGCAATTACAAAGCCAATAAATACTGGGGGGGGGGACAGGGAACAAAGACACACCCACAACTCCACCCCTAAAAAGGACACAAATCCCTACCATGATCCTTTGCAAATTCTAATGACCTGCCAGCACTCAACAGACAGCAACCACACACCCACCCACAGCTCATCCATCACACAAGCCACACACCATCAGCACCTCAACAAATAGCACCCTCACATACACCCAGCAAAACACACCCTCACACACCCTCACTTGCACACCCCCACACATCACTCACCACCACCACCCATCACCATGCCCCCAAAGAAGAATCCAAAGTTCCTAGATAGTGAATTGGAAGTCCTGGTAGATGAGATCCTCCGGGTAGAGCCACAGCTGTTTGGTACACTGGTCCAACAGACCCCCATGTCGCAGAAAACCAAGATGTGGGAGAGGATCGTCGACAGGGTGAGCAGCACAATCACCATGTTTGCGCACAAAGGAAGACATCCAGAACAGGTGGTATGACGTGCGCAGGAGGGTCAGGGACCTGCTCAAGAAGGACTACCTCTTGAGCCAACACACCGGCAGTGGCCCTCCTGCAAAACCAGTATACCTCAGGCCCTGGGAGGAGAAGGTGCGGGCCATCCTACCACCAGTGAGCGTATATGGACTAGAAAACATCCCAGAGACTGGTGAGTACACAACAAATGTACACAATATTGTGCGACAATACACACACATCACTGTCAAGGGGAGAGTCAAACCATGCACCCTCAGCAAATACACACCAACCACAAGATAATCATCCCAAGATGTGTATGTCAGTCAGATAAACACAATACATGCCATCTCATAGTGATATGTAACTGTGTCATGACATGTACAAACCCAACAACAAATACAGCTAGGCAGTGGCACAAATCTAACCAACAAACACAGTCAGATATGTAGCCACCACTACAAAACCACCTCACAGGGAAGCTCACTGAAAGGAAGGAATTCTGTGTATGCTGATCAAGTCAGTGTAGCCAATATTGCCCACCCTCACAATACGCCCATCAACACCACAATGAACCATGCTCACATCACAGGGAGTGGAAAACAACTGACAAGGTGGCTGACACTGGCAACTGTGCACCAACCAACAGCAGGACACCACTGACTGACATCCTGAAAGACAACTCGCACTCCCTGCAATGGAAGCACGTTCCATGGTGGGATATCTGGCTGGGTGGGAAGGAGGACTGACAGCACTGACCATAGTTACCAGCTGCTTTTCTCACACACACCCTTAACACAAACTCCACACAACTCACCTGGGAGAATGCATTGCCACACACTCTAAATAAATATCCCACGAAGAACCACCACCCTGGGTTATGCTGTGTGAAGCACAGGGGCACACATGGGACTTGTAGCCAAACTAACCCCAGGATAACACTGTCAGCCATCTTGTCAGCACAGGCACACAACTCCACAGGGAAGCAGAGTCAAAAGGAAGGAAGCATGGGCATGCTGGGAAGGGGGGTGGAGGCAATTGCATGATGGGAGTGGTAGTCACAGGCCAACATCCCCCACCCACATGGCCCAGCAAGCTCACACCCAAGGATGCACACCTCACAGGGAGTGAAAAGCCACTTCAAAGATGGCTGACACTGGTGCTCAGTTGTGGGGCGCACATGGCCCTGCTGGGAACTGGGCACCAACCAACAGCAGGACACCACAGTCAGCCATCTTGCCATTGCTCTCACACTCACACACAGTGAAGTCCACTCAAAAGCAAGTAAGTATGAGCATGCTGGGAAGTGGGGTGGAGGCAATAGCATGATGGGAGTGGTAGTCACAGATATTGGTCAGCCTCACAATTGTCCCATCAACACCACCCTGAACCATGCGCACATCACAGGGAGTGAAAAGCCACTTCAAAGATGTCTGACACTGGTGCTATGTTGTGGGGAGCACAAGGCCCTGCTGGGAACTGGGCACCAACCAACAGCAGGACACCACTGTCAGCCATCTTGCCATTGACTCTCACACTCACACACAGTGAAGTCCACTCAAAAGCAAGTAAGTATGAGCATGCTGGGAAGTGGGGTGGAGGCAATAGCATGATTGGAGTGGTAGTCACAGATATTGGTCAGCCTCACAATTGTCCCATCAACACCACCCTGAACCATGCGCACATCACAGGGAGTGAAAAGCCACTTCAAAGATGTCTGACACTGGTGCTATGTTGTGGGGAGCACAAGGCCCTGCTGGGAACTGGGCACCAACCAAAAGCAGGACACCACTGTCAGCCATCTTGCCATTGCTGTCACACTCACACACAGTGAAGTCCACTCAAAAGTAAGTAAGTATGGGCATGCTGGGAAGTGGGGTGGAGGCAATAGCATGATGGGAGTGGTAGTCACAGATATTGGTCACCCCCACAACTGTCCCATCAACACCACCCTGAACCATGCGCACATCACAGGGAGTGGAAAAGAACTGACAAGATGGCTGACACTGGGTACTGCTGTGGGGAGCACAAGGCCCTGATGGCAACTGTGCACCAACCAACAGGACACCACTGACTGACATCCTGAAAGACAACTCGCACTCCCTGCAATGGAAGCACGTTCCATGGTGGAATATCTGGCTGGGTGGGAAGGAGGGCCGGATGTCAACCAAATACAACCAATGCAGACCATGTACACACCCCAACATTCATATTGAAATGCCCAAAGTATGCAGGACAATGTGCTACACCAATATCAACCTCTGACTGTGACAACTTAGGACAATGCAATGTACAGGCCCGCATCCAGAGGTATAGTCACAACTGTCAGGTGTGTCAACCATTGATGCCTGCAGAAACATAACATACATTGTGTGTGTCTCCCAAAAATAGGTGATGATGGGGACACAGCAGCAGATGCTGAGGAGTCCCCGTCCCAGGCTCAAGGGGAAACGGAGCTCACTGGTGTGGAACAGCCTCTGCCCTCCTCGGATGACGAAGACCTACCTGGCACCTCCCGGAGCAAGTCATCATGCGGCACCAGCAGGACCACCAGCTGCACCCCTGCACCCACCCCTCCAACGACTGTCAACACACAAACCACCCCTGCCGACACGGACAGACCAAGGAGCACCACCACCACCAGCACACGGACCCTGGACCAACGTGGGGCTATGGACACCAACACCACCAACAACCCCCAAGGGGGCCCAGGGTCACCTGTGCGTGCCACCTCAGGTACTGCACGTGTCGCCAGGGTTGGTGATAGGGGTGGGAGACATAGGTCGCTGATCGCAGAGGGGTCTGGATTGCATGATGACCCACAACTGGTACGCATAGCCAATGCGTACCAGTCCAGCACCGGAGAGCTCAGCCAGGTAGTGGGCTCCTCAGGGACATTAAACAGCAGCAGGCTGCCCATCATGCCCGCTTGGACTTACACATGTCCCGCGTGGAGTCCAAGTGGGACACACTGCAAGAGATGACGGCGGTGCATAGGGACATATTACAATGCCTCCGCCAGATAAGCAGCAACCAGTCAACACCTCCCTGTGTGCCCACAACATCTGGTGCTGAAACAACTGCAACTGCCACAGGGAGGAGGATGACTCTGGCGGAGAGTCCCCTGCACCGCAGCAGCCTGCACTTGAGGGTCCCCCCAAAGAAGAGGGGTCGTCCGAGGAAGGGCAACTGAGAGGCCGATGGCCATGTGCAACCCCCAGGAAGCCAAAACCTGTTCTGGATAATCACCTTTGTGCGCAAACTGTTCACCCTGTTGACTGCAACACAACTCCCCCACATGACATGGGGAGTACAAGTTGGACCAATGTATCAGATGACTGTGGACTTTACTCAGGACATTTCTGCTACCAGGACTTCCAATTCATCTAGGAACTTTGGATTACAATCACAATGTACAGCACCCACCATCCTGTGCACTATACACACACATGTATGACAATAAACACACTAATACACTATACCTGCATCTATTGTGATACCAACGTGGTTTCTATCATGGAGATGATGACCTGCGAAATTACACTGTGCATGCTAACTGCTACAGCAAGTACAACACAGGCTTGTGAGTCATGGCAACGTGACACATATGAGGGAGACAACTGACTCATCGCCTACACTGATGTTGCCAGGAAATACGGTGCAATGCACAGACACAACACCTATTCACAGTCTTTGTCAACCAGCCCAATGGTGCAGTAAGCAAATGTCAGTCAGATGTGTGACCACAGACAACGCACATCACAAAGTGAAGCACAGGTTTATTACACATTTGCAACATGTTGTAACCACTACAGATGCAAGGTAATCCCACCTGGCAGCGGGCACACAGTCAACAAGTGTAGAAGGAAGGAAGTCCATGGGTGTGGCACACATCACCTGTAGGGACATGACAGCTACCACCCTGGAAGTCTAATCACAGTGTCGGGGATCACAGTTGACCAAACGACTCTGAAAGTACCCTGTGAAGGACAGAAATGACACACAGTCAAAAGCACTGAAGAACAGGACAGAACTGCAATACTCATGCCCAATACATGTCACAAGATACCCACCCAGAACCAAGTTAGCATGTCAACACTGTTGGGGAGTACAGACTACCTGTAAGGACACATCGCTACACGCATACAGTCATGTAGCACATGGACACACTCAAACAGCACCAGAGCACCACCAACACATATCATGCAAACTCACATCATTGACATGACATCGCCGGATACTCACATTCAGCTGAAGAAGTTGGTGATGAGCTGTGTGCGGACATCACCATCATCATCATCATCACTGGCATCGTGGTCCAGGCCAGGATCCTCCACAGGTGGCGGATGTTGGTCATCGTCATCCAGGATGAGAGGCAACTCCTTCCGCACTGCCAGGTTGTGTAGCATGCAGCAGGCGATGACAATCTTGCACACCTTTGCTGGGGCATATGGGAGGGCCCCTCCTGTCTTATCTAGGCAGCGGAAGCGGCTCTTCAGGAGACCAAATGTCCGCTCGATCACTCTCCTGGTCCGACCATGTGCCTCATTGTAGCGCATCTGGGCTGGTGTCACAGGGTTCCTGAGGGGCGTCAGCAACCACGGCATGTTGGGGTATCCGGAGTCACCTACATACAGACAATTGCACATTAGCTGAGTTGGAAAAGAGGGTGGAACACTACATTGCAGAACACACACAATGGTACAAAGTCAGTACACACCAACAAGCCAGGCACGCTGGTTCCGCATCTGTGACATCATCCTCGGGATGCGACTACTCCTCATCACGTAGGCATCGTGTGCAGAACCTGGAAAACGGGCACAGACGTGTGAGATGCTCATATCTGCAAGACATACCACCAGTGCATTGACCGAGTGGTAGTGTTTGGGGTTCCTGTATGCCTGCTCTTGGGCCTGTGGTGGTACCAAAGCCACATGTGTCCCATTAATGGAGCCAATGACATGCGGCATCCTCCTCAGGGCATAGAAGTCACTCTTCACGTCAGTGAGTTGTTGGAGTCTAGGTAAATAGATGTACTAGTTCAGGTATATCAACATAGCCTCCAAAACATCGCGGAGCACACGGCTGAACATGGTCTGTGACATCCCACCAGCAGTCGCCACAGTGTGTTGAAAGGTACCGGTGGCAAAGAAGTGTAGGGCTGCCATCACCTTCACCTTGGGGGTCAGCGCTGTAGGGTATGTCCGGCCAGCTTGCAAATGTGGGGCCAACCGCACCGTCAATACCTCAATCAGCGGCCTCTTGAAGCGGTACCGTCGGATGCAGTCCCGTTCCACCATGGTTGCAAGGTCAGGGAATGGTCTATGGACAGCTGGTGCCCTGCAGTGCATAGGTGAAGAAAGAAAGATTGTCAGTCACCCCACATATGTGGCATTGACCATACTCAATATCACATGATACATCATTATGAGGCACAAGTACATGATGTGTGCAGTTCCGTAAGGACATGTATGGCACCTACATGGCCAACATCTAACATCACAGTTCAACAAGTGGCATCAACAAGTCCCAGGTTGTGCCATGGGATATCATGAGGCCGTGTCACAGTTCCCATCTCCTGCTGCCACGTTCCAAACACACCCCACAGTGACATGTGAGGACAGATGTGCCCCAGGCATCACAGCTCATTGACAGGTAGATTCCCAGGGACCCTGTATTGCCACATGGACACTGGCATGACATGGTGTATCATGAATACACCACAGCAAAACAACCATGACCCCCTCAGGTAGTGGTCCCTGTTGCCTCAGCAGGACAGACATGGACGTCTGTGACACACACACGCACAACATCAAAGTCCATGCACAAACAACGTGGATGTGGAGACTGTCTCCCATTGTGCACATGGAATAAGAGACATTGTAAACACAACATGCACACAGACTGTGGAGGACCATCACTATTGTGGCAATGGGTCACCCTGGGACGTACATACCGTCCCACATGGGTCTCTGGGGGTATGTGACATGTCATACACATACACCATCGTGAAATGTGACCATGCCACATGCTCAGAAATGAACAGTTGCACATCACAGTGGTCATCTGCACGACACACCAAGGATTCTGTCGCCATGAACACGTGCACAGCCCGGGAGTGGCTGCCCCCAAGTGACACCCACAGAACAACATGTTCACCCCCATACACGGAATAGGTAATGCAGCCTTACATGCCTTAGGATACAGTGTGGACAGGCTGTGGTGTTGTAGGTGTGCCCCTCACTCCCTGGGAAGTATATGTGGCTGGCATATGTATACCTGTGACAGGCATGGTGACATATGCCAGTGACTTGTATAGGGACACGTTGGACAGCAATGGACCGATCGGTGCACACACATTGGCCATTGCATTCAATGTGAGCGGGTACGCGTTGTATTCGCAATACGCGTTGGACAGCAATGGACCGATCGGTGCGCACACATTGGCCATTGCATTCAATGTGAGCGGGTACGCGTTGTATTCGCAATACGCATTGGACAGCAATGGACCGATCGGTGTGCCCGGCCGGCCCATTGCATTCAATGTGTGCGGGTACGCGTTGTATCCCGGGTACGCGTTGTAGAGCAATGGACCGATCGGTGTGCCCGGCCGGCCCATTGCATTCAATGTGTGCGGGTACGCGTTGTATCCCGGCTACGCGTTGTAGAGCAATGGACCGATCGGTGCGCACCCATTGGCTATGGCCTGGCCTGGCAACGGACACGTTTTCAAATCTTGAACGAGTCTGATGCTGTAAATTCAGTTGGTCACCCACAACAATGTTGCAAATTCATGGGTGTCATGAAGTTGAACTTTTGAAGGATGCTGTGGGCGTGTGTAAGTGGTGCAATTCCATGGATTGGCCAGATTCAGAAGATGCAAACGACTTGGACCTAGCACTTTGGACACATTGGACAGTATCTGCCTCTGCAGCACACATATAATGCTGGCTGTTGCCCTGAGAGCTCACTTGCCTGCACTAAAAGCTCCAGGACGACATCTGCCACCACCACTGCTGCTGTATCTGCACCCTCTGGACCCTGCAATGGCACGTACTGTGGAGAGAGCCCCAGCCTTCAGCACTGAGGAGAACCAGGCCCTGCTGGACAGCCTCCTTCCACAGTACAGCAAGCTGTATGGAAAAGTAGGGGAGCAGGTGAGTGTGCTGTCCACTGCCTTACTAAATGTGCATGTTGTCTGACTAGCAAGGCTTACAGTCTGCACTCCACTGGCTAGCAGGCTCACTGAGTAGTTGTCACCCCCCATAGTGTGTAGTTCCATGCACTGAACAGGTATAGTGCAGTGACAGTGCATTTAAACAAGGTTTTACTTCCCAGGCAATGATACCATGTAGTAACTGCTGGCAAACTGTCCATAGCCATCGTTGCACTGCCTGTGTACATCATGTGCCCCTGTGATTGAGACATGTATATCCAACTGTGTAATGCACGGATATGTTGCATGTGTAGTAATGGCATTCTCACTTTGTCATCCTCACAGGTTGATGCCCACCAGAAGCAGCAGATATGGCTGACCATCGTCCGGGCAGTGAGATCCGTGGGGGTCTACAAGCGCCGGATCCGCAACTGCCAGAAGAGGTGGCAGGACCTTCGGGGCTGGACCCGGAGGATCGCACGGGTCCAGCTGAAGCTGTCGCCTCCTCGCAGGAGGGGCGGACACCGGACCCTGACCCCCCACATGCTCAGGATCCTGGCGGTGGTCTTCCCTGATCTGGATGGGCAGCTGAAGGCCAGAGAGCAGCAAGGAGGGGTGAGTCCATGACTGCATTGTGAACTTTGTCTGCCATGCTATGTGCCCTCCTCTGGCCTGTTTAAACGTCCACAGTACATCAGTCATGTGGTCCAGGACCCATGTCCCTCAATTGTGCACTGCCCACTCCTCATCTGATACCCAGGTGTGGCCCTTACAGTCAGGGAATTGTGTCACTTGGGTTCTGTGTCCTTGCATTTTGCTTAGCTCAAGGTGGGGGACAGCATTTGTTCCCCTAACTCTGTGGTGGGCATCATGGGTGGGTCCATTGCTTACACAATGCCTGTGTTCTGACATGTAATCTGCGTGTTACTTTGATATGTGGTCCAATTGCTGAGCTGATCCACCACATGTGCCTGGGGTATCTGGAACACACCCATGCTGCGGGTGTGAACAATGTTTGGGCCCCAGGAGTGTGTATATTACGTGTGTCACACATGCTTAGCCACCTGCCTACTGTCCAGGGCTCATCCCTCATTCACGTGGGGCAGGACAGTCATGCCTACTCCAGGCCATACAATACACTCTGTACTCCCACTCCCGTGTATCAGCTGACACGTTGTGCTCAGTGATATGTCCCCTCAGGTGTCTGCCTCTGTGTCAGTGTGCTGTGGCTTCATTGTCAGGACTGCTGGGGTGTTTCTCGGTTGGGGCTCAGCATGCCACCGGAGATGTGACCATAGGAGACAATACTTGTGTGACACATAGGTGTTTGATCACCTGACCGTGCAGACAGGGGTATGCAAATGTGAAGTTCAGGCAGCTGTTTCCCATTCACAGCAGATTGTGAGGTGCTCAGGTTCAGAGGGTTGTGTTACAGGTCTCCCATATGTCCAATCGGTATGACGTGGACAGATAAGGGTTCAGATGATGTGGTGTGTGGGGGATGTACATGTGCACTTGTTCAGCTCCAGGACTTGCATTCCCCATGACCTACTATTGTGACACAGTGCAGACTGTTGTTGTCTGGCTGCCCTGCCCATGTGACTGGAGACAGTGATGTATGACTTAGCAGGCATGCCTGTGCCATGGCATGTAACTTACTATGAGTGATCCTGCAGGGGAGTGACATGTGCTACATGCACACCATTGTGGCAATGACTATCAGGACATGGGTGCATCATGGTGTCTGTCGCTGGTATGCATCACTTGCATTTCATATTTGACTCTGGGCATCCCTTTCATCCGGACACCTGTACTGACTCAGTGGCAAGAGTTGTGATGTGTGCATGTTCACATGCTTCACCGTGTTCTCTGCACTGTCCAACTACTGTGTAGGTGGTGCATGTGTCCACACTGGGGTATTGCCATACAACAGACACCAGACAGATGGGTGCAAGGCCAGGAGGGATGTGAGTGCCATGGTTGACCATCAGACTGACAATTGGCTTCTCCTATTCTGTTTGGGCACTTTTGGCAATGTTCAACTAAGTATGCCAGGGCTTGCTCTGTAATGTGCTGTACTTACTGTGGTGTGTGCGTTCGGTGCAGGTGACTGATGTCTGTGTTTCCCTATTGTTTGCAGATACATCCACGGCCACAGGAGGGGACAGCTCCACGGACCAGGAGGAGCCGCAGAGCCAGACTGGGTCAGCAGCCGAGGAGTGGTCGGAGGGACCCAGTGGCACGGAGGGCGAGGGGAGCCACACCGAGGAGTCCTCAGCAGCATCCACCTCAGCTAAGGACCACAGCAGCTCGGAGGATGACTCCCTTGTGGATGCGGGTGTCAGCAGCCACCACACCCCAGCTAGTGTTGCTGTCCCCGCCACCACCACCACCACCACCACCGCCCTCCCATCGGCTCCCATTCCCGAGGTCCGTGGAGGCTCCCATGTTCAGGAGCGTGTCTCCTTCGGGCCAGGCACCGCACCCCTGCCCCTGTGTCCCCTGCTGCCCTGAGTGAGGAGTCTGTGTACCTCCTTCGCCAGCTCCATGTAGGGCAGACAGCGATGCTGAGTGTCCTCCATGCACACACCACTCTGTTGACTCAGCTGGTGTCATTCATGGAGGGCATCTCATCGGGCATGTCTGCCCTACAGAGGGGCAATAGGTCCATGGACTCCTCCCTAACGGCAGCAGTGTCCCTCCTCCAACTGTCCCTCACCCCTCCTGCCTCTGCCCCATCCACACTCCCCAGCACCTTACCTGTCCCAAGCACACACACACCGGCACAGGCACACACCAGCACAGACACAAGCAG
The DNA here is from genome assembly GCA_963921515.1 of Calotriton arnoldi. Lineage (NCBI taxonomy): Eukaryota > Metazoa > Chordata > Amphibia > Caudata > Salamandridae > Calotriton > Calotriton arnoldi. The sequence goes on from CAWUFW010001407.1 coordinate 519,558, forward strand.
CACACAGACACACACGCCAAAATCAAGACGCACACGCACGCACAGTCAGGGGACTGAAACCACACTCACAGGGGATGGGGCCCAGGCACACACACACGCATCCACGAGCACTGCGCAGTTCTCAGTTACCTCTCCCTCCAAAGCCCCTTCCCTTGCCTCACCTGCAACCCCAAAGACACAGCGGGTCTTCCTCAGTGACCTCGGCCTCTTCCCCTCCGATCCAGCTGATCCAGCATTCAGGGGAAAGAGGAAGCCCAGAATTAGAAAGGCACCCCCCTAGGAAAATTAACTTAATAGGTCAGGGAACAGGGGGAAAAGAAACATCAGACAAAGACTACCAGGGTAGTGTTCCCTCAAGACCTCAATTTCTTTAAATGGCGGCTTCTCAAAGCTCAAAACTAGGGCATAACATACAATCTTCTCCACACAAAATGCTTATTTGTTATTACATCTTTTATTTAATTTTTCTTTCTTGTTTTTAAATTTCTTTCTTTTTAATTTTTCACATATCTTGCACTGTACTTCTCCCTCCCCTTTGTTTTTGGCGGCAACAGGTGGACATATATCATGCATATATGCGTGACCGCCTTCGTAGTTAGAATATCATTCAACATTAGCGTGGGGTGCTCCTTTTTAGCTTTGAGCAGTGATTGAAAGGCACATTCTATGTGAATATTTTAAACTGCAGACCTTTATCCCATGAACATGTTAAAGAAATATGCATTAGAATGTTAGGATCCTACCAAGTAACTGTAAGCTTACGTTTTGCTAGTGGTAATATGTTGGCACTAGAGTATCGGGGTAATAGTATCAGTTCCAAATTACCATATTGTTCCATTATATCTACTTCATATGGGTACATTGATGCACACAACATTGTTTTTAGAGCCATGTTTCATAATACAATATGGGATATATCCCATTTCAGTTGTAATGGCAGGTCAAGGCGACTGCGAGCCGTGCCTTTTATTATCGTATCCCTTGTAACCCGCTTTAATAACATTAGCTAAATAACGCTAGGGAATCCACCATACTGGCTCAGTAATCCAAACCAGTCCAACATGGCGCCCAGCAGGATAAGTAACAGCGTGACATATTTCTCTTCCGGGTACATACGTCCCGGACATTACGTCATTTCAATTGACGGACTATCGCGAGAGTGAGCCGCGTTAACACAGTACTGAGAGTATAAAACAGATTCAGCTGTAGTATAGATCGTCTATGGCTGACGAAAGCAGACGTTCGGCACGAGTACCATACGAGAGGTAAGTAATTGGGGGGGTGTCTGTTATTTGTATGCCTTTGGGAACACGCTCTAGGTATTTAGGGAATAGTATGGGCAGTTTACATCTATGCGGGGAGGTTTTTCGGGATGGGTGCCAGTAGTCGTGCACATCGTTATACATAGCCACTAGAGAGCCCCGTTTTTCTTGCTTCAGTTTTGGAGTTGGGATCTTGTGTCCTAGGGAGAGGCATCTGTGTAGGGCAGTGAAAACACTGGCATATAGCGGTGATAAACCGATGCGCACAGTTTAATACGAACCGGAGGGTAGATAAAATATATATATATATAATTCTTTCCCCCGAGAGATGTTTACTTTTTAGAACATGTAAACTTTGGAGAAGGCACACCTGATTATTTCTCTGGTTGTATGCCGCATTATTTATTCTTCTTTTTTAGATTGCACCGAGGACCGCTTATAAGAAGCAGTGCACACTGAAAATAAACCTATACTCTTACAAACCGCAAGCACTTAGAACAACTCGGACGCCGCTTGGCCAGAAATAGGGCAAACTAAGCCACACTAAGGCTCGTAAATAGAAAGGTATGTGATTTCATCATATCAGTAGTCATTTATGCCTTAACGAGCCTTGAGCAGACCACTACTATAAGGATTATAATCAGAGTTGTAGATCTAACATTCGGTATTGTTTTCTCATAATACCCAGGTCTCCTGAGAGGACATTTAAACCTCTGTGTCGAACAATCCAAGCATCATCTAACAGATAGTGGTGTGTACTTACATCAGGATTTCTAATACATTGTAGGACACTGAAATGCAAGGTAATCGTATTCTACGCTATGTATATAGTTCATGCTAATATGCTAGTAAGAGCAATGGTATTAGTTCTTATGGCATGATGAATTGTATCCAACTTCTCTGCTTATTCATTACAGATGCTTGATAGACCGTTCCTTAGAAGCTAGGCTCAAACCTGGTAGTGGCACCACTAACTGCCTATTTGAAACCATCAGTATCTTTAGATAACACGATACGGATATTAATGACAGGTAATCATCATGCCTTATGATCTTAGGGTGATGAATCATAGTGGTACTTGGGTGTTGTTGACTCAGGATATTATGTAAAGCCACATTGAACATAATGGGCTTGTAATGTAGGCTTAAGGGATGTTCTGGCCCATCTCTTTTTCTAATTAAATATGTATTACCAGCAGAAGGAGAACTACTAATTACATTCGATTTCTTGCTGCTTTTTTTTATTTTAACTAAACTCACTCGTAATTCACCAGATTTCTCTCTTTACACCTTGATATGCATATTATTAATCTTATGTAATGGAGGGCAAAGTCTTAATTATGATAAATGCTTTGTAGTGGCACATTTGCATGTTATATTGTTTTGCTTTGGAGAAATGTAAGATATCTCCTCGGGCTTTCCATACTAGTAGCTAAAGTTTGTTTTTTCTTTTCCTCTTATTTTTACAGTACTTTTATTCCCCCTCCCTTCACCTGTTATAAAGTATCTAATAATAGGTCCTGAAGAAGATGGTTTTGAAATCACTATACCATTGAAACGTACGTCGACCAGAGAGAGTGTGACACCCCAGCTCACCCGGCTTTTCCATCTGTGCATGCAGTGTTGCTCTGGGGTGTATATATGTTGAATGCATTGAGTATAAGAGATATGATTGTAGAGTTGTGAGAGGTGTGTCTGTGTGTGGGGGTTTGTTGAATTCTATTGTAATTATTTCATTTTAGGTGATCTTATAAGTTTTGTAACATTGTGTATTTATTGAACAGTATTTTTTGATAAATGAAGAAAGTCACTGTGTTGTAATTGAAGAATATATACACATACTTTCTAAAAAATGTTTTTATAAAATGTGAAAAATGAAAAAGAAAGAAATTTAAAAACAAGAAAGAAAAATTAAATAAAAGATGTAATAACAAATAAGCATTTTGTGTGGAGAAGATTGAATGTTATGCCCTAGTTTTGAGCTTTGAGAAGCCGCCATTTAAAGAAATTGAGGTCTTGAGGGAACACTACCCTGGTAGTCTCTGTCTGATGTTTCTTTTCCCCCTGTTCCCTGACCTATTAAGTTAATTTTCCTAGGGGGGTGCCTTTCTAATTCTAGTTTCCAGTGTTTTTTCAATCACAGGCTGTGTTATTGGACTCGTCGCATTTGATGAGGTAAGCGAATGTGCCCGTAAAAGTAGTGCCTTCTAATTAATACTTTGATTTCTTCCTCCCAATTTTTGGCTATAGTGGTGCATGCCTTTTGGTGTATGTGTTTTTTGCTTCTTGGGGATTCTGTGGTTTTATTATTCTATTTTAGCACTATTTCTTGCTTTTGTGTTTATGTTGTTTACTGCATACAGGTAGGTTATTGTAAGAGTAGATTTAGCATTTCAGGTTGGTCGAGTGATTCCTGCAACTAGTAACCCCTCATTTTATGAGACTTTACCATGGAAGCCCTCCAAACCTTTGGCTTCACAGATGCAGATTTTACAGCACTCATTGGTGATACCATGAGTACAAATCAAAGAGTCACATTATCTAGTGCGGAAAACAATGAATGGATGATATTATTGAATCTAAGGAAAAAAGCCAAACGAATGGAGTCTCATGCTACATTCATGCTAGAATATCTCCGGGCTGGGGTGATTCCATCCGGTTTGAGGGTACGCAATGTGCCGGCCCTCTTTGTAGAATTACGTAAATTCTTAGAGAAATGGTCTCTTATAGGTAACAGATGTTCCAGAGATTGGATGATTCTAATTATAGAAACAGCTAGAGAGCTAGTAGCTGCTCTTAACCTAGAAATCCAAGCACTGGAAGACAAACTTAGAACAGGAATAGCAGTAGAAGAAGCAAAATTGAAATTGGAAAGTCTCAATGGTGAGTTGCATGACTTTGAAGAGTACTTGATCAAAAAAAAGACGGATAAGTTGAAGAAAGATATTAAATGGTTCACGCAAGAAAAGGTGTACCCATACCTGAAGAGTAACTACTATCAGGAGTGGCAGAATGAAGGTGAGGCACAGTCTTTTGGATACAATAGTAAGAGAAAAGTCCTTACATTCTCGGACACCAACTCATCAGATTCTGATGGAGATGCCCCCAATAACTATCAAGGACAATTCTCAGGACATAGACCTCAGAGGGGCAGAGGTAGAGATTACCAACCTCATTACCAAGCACCACTTCCTTTTTTAGGGAGAGGTCGGGGCCAGAGCAGAACCCGATTCCCACAACAAGAAAGGAGAGGGTACCATCAGATGGACCCACAACCTCCACAAATGTACATGAAGACCAGGAACCAACAGTATTGGAAATCCTGAATAGTGGAATAAGGTCTGATACCATACCAATCTTCAATCTATCCAAACATAACCTTAATCATGATGAGTCGGCAATCCTCAGTAAAGGGCTGTCCTTTGTGCCTAGTACCCACTGTGATAAATTTAGGCTCAATCAAGATATTTTTGCCTTCTTCAGAAAAATTCGTCTCAAAACATTCTTCTCACAGAGAGAGGGAATGGGAGATGATGACAATCTCTCTGGGTGCAAACCCAATTCTACCTTTACACCCACTCTTGAAATGGTAGGCCCAGAGATGGCCATTTTTGAAAAATCTGTACTTAATGAGATTCAGAAAATCACCAAATATACCTACAGTAGTAAACCAAATTTGTCTAGATCTGAGACAAATGCGTTGCTAAGACTACAAAACATACCTGACCTCACTATTAAACCTTGTGATAAGGGTGGAGGCATAGTCCTTCTGGACACGCAAAAATATGATGAGAAAATGAATCAGATGCTAGCAGTATTGGACCATTACAGACCTATTAGAACAGGGGTGGTGAGCAAACTGCAAGCCCAGATAAGCAATGTCACAAAAAAAGCTCGTGAAGATCAGGTTATCTGTGACAAAGAGTATCAGTTTCTAAATAAACCTAACCCTGTGATGCCAGCCATGTATGGTGTGCCGAAAACTCACAAGAACATCAGTGATCCACCTTTGCGGCCCATAGTATCTTCCATCAATTCTTCTACAGAGCCCCTGTCCAAATATATTGACACATTTTTGTGTCCGCTTACTACCCAGTACCAGTCATATATTAGAGACACAGGGGATATTATTAGCAAATTAGAACATGCTCCTTATGACCCGGATTGTGAAATTCTGGTGACATTAGACATTGAGGCATTGTATACAAATATACCTCAACAACAGGCGATAGAGGCAGTAGCAACTCTTCTTGATAGAATGCCCGGAGAACGGCCGGATGCTTTTATATTGGAATGTTTAGAGATCGTCTTAAAAAACAACTACTTCGATTTCAAAGGAAAGCTGTACCATCAAATCAAGGGGACCAGCATGGGGGCATCTTGTGCCCCGAGTGTGGCTAATATCTACATGGGAGAGTATGAACTTAAACACATTTTTAATGAAGTGGCCCCTTTTTACGAAAATGTGCATAGGTGGCACAGGTTCATCGATGATATCTTTTTCATCTGGCGAGGCAATGAATCTACCCTCCTTATGTTTATTGATTGGCTTAATGCCAGTGATGATAACCTGAGATTCACTAGTCACCACAGCTTTAGGTCAGTGGAATTTTTGAATATAGTAATTATTGGTGAAGCAGGAGAAATCAAAGTAAACTTTTACCGTAAGCCCACAGCTAAGAACACGATTTTGACATATGACAGCTATCACCCTAACTGTCAGAGAGACTCCATTCCTTTTGGAGAATTTCTAAGGATAAGACGCAATTGTTCAAAAATTGAAGATTATGATAAAAATGGTAATGAGTTGAGACAGAGATTGCTACAGAGAGGATATCCTAAACGCCTTATCAGGATAGCCTACAAAAGAGCGCGCTATTACAACCGCGAGGCTCTTTTGGCAGGCAGTACCCGGCCCAAAAATGACAACTTGGTCTGTGTCATTAACCATTCACCTTTGAATTTCAAAATTAAGAAAATTTTGGATAAGCACTGGCATATCCTCAACACTCATGAAGATGTAGACACCATACAAAAACCGATAGTAGCATATCGGAGAAACAGAAATCTTAAAGATAAGTTGGTACACACAAGGGAAAGACAGAGTCCACAGGAGCAACAAACTACCATCACAGGCCCACCAATTCTGGGTAACCATCGATGTGGTACCTGTGTGGCATGCGATACTGCGGTTGTTACGCAATTTTGGGAATACCGGGGAAAGAAGGGTAAACTAAAACACTTCACAAATTGTAGAAGCCATAACTTAGTCTACCTTATTCTCTGCCCATGTGACAAAGGATATGTGGGGGAAACGAGTCGTGAGTTTAGAACCCGATATTGTGAACATAGGTCAGCAATCAGAACACGCAAAATTTCGGCCCCCATGGTCCAACACTGTATTGACCTCAATCACCATGAAAGTGAGTTACGTTGGCTTATCCTGGAAAAAATTAAAGGTAGCCCTGGAAAAAACATTGATGAAGTAAGGAAACGCCGTGAAACTTATTGGATTTATACCCTCAATTCAGTGAGAGAGGGCCTAAACGAGGAGTTAGTTTGGCAAATAACTTAATGGTGCCAGGATCATCCACTGGGTCTTCCTTTCAGACCCAGGTGGACTTAGGCCCATGGTTAGATGCTGGTTGGCTAATAACCTAGAACAAACATATCACGGCATTCCTGGGTAGACCCTTTCTGTATTTCAATTAAGCGTGGAGGCCTGTTGTTGGGGTGTGGGGGGCTATTAGGAGATGCCATCTCACCAGGATGGGACCAACTTTTTGGGATATGATAACAATATACATATTCTCAGTGTACCTCTCCCCTTGGTGGGATGGGGTGAGTTGACATTCTGTCTATTTTGGGCATTCTCTAGGATGCTACGCATATCTTGCACTGTACTTCTCCCTCCCCTTTGTTTTTGGCGGCAACAGGTGGACATATATCATGCATATATGCGTGTCCGCCTTCGTAGTTAGAATATCATTCAACATTAGCGTGGGGTGCTCTTTTTTAGCTTTGAGCAGTGATTGAAAGGCACATTCTATGTGAATATTTTAAACTGCAGACCTTTATCCCATGAACATGTTAAAGAAATATGCATTAGAATGTTAGGATCCTACCAAGTAACTGTAAGCTTACGTTTTGCTAGTGGTAATATGTTGGCACTAGAGTATCGGGGCAATAGTATCAGTTCCAAATTACCATATTGTTCCATTATATCTACTTCATATGGGTACATTGATGCACACGACATCGTTTTTAGAGCCATGTTTCATAATACAATATGGGATATATCCCATTTCAGTTGTAATGGCAGGTCAAGGAGACTGCGAGCCGTGCCTTTTATTATCGCATCCCTTGTAACTCGCTCTAATAACATTAGCTAAATAACGCTAGGGAATCCACCATACTGGCACAGTAATCCAAACCAGTCCAACATGGCGCCCAGCAGGATAAGTAACAGGATGACATATTTCTCTTCCGGGTACATACGTCCCGGACATTACGTCATTTCAATTGGCGGACTATCGTGAGAGTGAGCCGCGTTAACACAGTACTGAGAGTATAAAACAGATTCAGCTGTAGTATAGATCGTCTATGGCTGACGAAAGCAGACGTTCGGCACGAGTACCATACGAGAGGTAAGTAATTGGGGGGGTGTCTGTTATTTGTATGCCTTTGGGAACACGCTCTAGGTATTTAGGGAATAGTATGGGCAGTTTACATCTATGCGGGGAGGTTTTTCGGGATGGGTGCCAGTAGTCGTGCACATCGTTATACATAGCCACTAGAGAGCCCCGTTTTTCTTGCTTCAGTTTTGGAGTTGGGATCCTGTGTCCTAGGGAGAGGCATCTGTGTAGGGCAGTGAAAACACTGGCATATAGCGGTGATAACCCGATGCGCACAGTTTAATACGAACCGGAGGGTAGATAAAATATATATATATATAATTCTTTCCCCCGAGAGATGTTTACTTTTTAGAACATGTAAACTTTGGAGAAGGCACACCTGATTATTTCTCTGGTTGTATGCCGCATTATTTATTCTTCTTTTTAGATTGCACCGAGGACCGCTTATAAGAAGCAGTGCACACTGAAAATAAACCTATACTCTTACAAACCGCAAGCACTTAGAACAACTCGGACGCCGCTTGGCCAGAAATAGGGCAAACTAAGCCACACTAAGGCTCGTAAATAGAAAGGTATGTGATTTCATCATATCAGTAGTCATTTATGCCTTAACGAGCCTTGAGCAGACCACTACTATAAGGATTATAATCAGAGTTGTAGATCTAACATTCGGTATTGTTTTCTCATAATACCCAGGTCTCCTGAGAGGACATTTAAACCTCTGTGTCGAACAATCCAAGCATCATCTAACAGATAGTGGTGTGTACTTACATCAGGATTTCTAATACATTGTAGGACACTGAAATGCAAGGTTATCGTATTCTACGCTATGTATATAGTTCATGCTAATATGCTAGTAAGAGCAATGGTATTAGTTCTTATGGCACGATGAATTGTATCCAACTTCTCTGCTTATTCATTACAGATGCTTGATAGACCGTTCCTTAGAAGCTAGGCTCAAACCTGGTAGTGGCACCACTAACTGCCTATTTGAAACCATCAGTATCTTTAGATAACACGATACGGATATTAATGACAGGTAATCATCATGCCTTATGATCTTAGGGTGATGAATCATAGTGGTACTTGGGTGTTGTTGACTCAGGATATTATCTAAAGCCACATTGAACATAATGGGCTTGTAATGTAGGCTTAAGGGATGTTCTGGCCCATCTCTTTTTCTAATTAAATATGTATTACCAGCAGAAGGAGAACTATTAATTTCATTCGATTTCTTGCTTTTTTATTTTAACTAAACTCACTCGTAATTCACCAGATTTCTCTCTTTACACCTTGATATGCATATTATTAATCTTATGTAATGGAGGGCAAAGTCTTAATTATGATAAATGCTTTGTAGTGGCACATTTGCATGTTATATTGTTTTGCTTTGGAGAAATGTAAGATATCTCCTAGGGCTTTCCATACTAGTAGCTAAAGTTTGTTTTTTCTTCTCCTCTTATTTTTACAGTACTTTTATTCCCCCTCCCTTCACCTGTTATAAAGTATCTAATAATAGGTCCTGAAGAAGATGGTTTTGAAATCACTATACCATTGAAACGTACGTCGACCAGAGAGAGTGTGACACCCCAGCTACCAGCACAGCAACCGAGGGTTGATTTTATCACCCGGCTTTTCCATCTGTGCATGCAGTGTTGCTCTGGGGTGTATATATGTTGAATGCATTGAGTATAAGAGATATGATTGTAGAGTTGTGAGAGGTGTGTCTGTGTGTGGGGGTTTGTTGAATTCTATTGTAATTATTTCATTTTAGGTGATCTTATAAGTTTTGTAACATTGTGTATTTATTGAACAGTATTTTTTGATAAATGAAGAAAGTCACTGTGTTGTAATTGAAGAATATATACACATACGTTCTAAAAAATGTTTTTATAAAATGTGAAAAATTAAAAAGAAAGAAATTTAAAAACAAGAAAGAAAAATTAAATAAAAGATGTAATAACAAATAAGCATTTTGTGTGGAGAAGATTGTATGTTATGCCCTAGTTTTGAGCTTTGAGAAGCCGCCATTTAAAGAAATTGAGGTCTTGAGGGAACACTACCCTGGTAGTCTTTGTCTGATGAAAGAGGAAACCCACCCACACGGAGCGGAGTGCCCCTCGCCCCCGGACACCCTCCCCCAGGCGCAGACCGACTGACGCCCCCATCTGCAAGTCCCCCCGGACCCGGAAGAGCAAGACTCCGCCGCCGCCCTGCAGCTCAGGCACCAAGTCTCCTTCCTCCATCCCTCAGGCCCCCAATCCACAGGTGCCCCCACCACACCCTGCCCCAGGTTCCCCCACGCACAGATACACCATCCCCAAAATGATCCGGCCTTCTCCCCCTGCCACTTGCTCTTCCGGCACCACACCCCCGCTGCGCATGTCTGTGCCACTGGTGTGGAGACGGTGTCCTCCCCTCTGTCCTGCCCACCTTACCTGATCCCCATTCTCCTCCCCTGGAGGTAGGCACTGCAGTGGAGTCCACTACCACCCGGTCTGACTTGGGCACTGCAGTGGGGAACCTGTCCACTCCATCTGCACGGCCCACTGCAGTCGTGCCGGCACCCACACCATCTGACTCATGCCCCCAGTTGTGCCGGCACACACCATGTCAGACACCTCCACTGCAGTTGTCAGTGGCTCTCCAGCACCCACCACCCCTTCCCTGCCTCCTTCTGGTGAGCCCTGATCCTGTCCCTGCGGTGCCTGGCCTGCCCCCCGTATGCCCCTCCGAGGGGATTGTCCCTGGTGTTTAGCACTGCAGGCATGCGTAGGATGACATCTGCCACTGTCACCCTGTTTTGACTTTCAGGATGGACTGGCCATTGGCCTTTGTTTCTTTTTTACTGGACTTCAACGTTTGAACCCACATATGCTGAATAAAGCAACTTTCTGTTCTCTAGTGATTTTGCTTCTGATGTACATGATGTTGATGATGCTAACCATGCCCTTGCTGCAGTGATGGTGATATTTGGTCTCATGAAAATGAAGTGTTACTGTGCAGGAACCCATGTGGCCAACGGGCAATGTGCCCTATCCTGTAGTGTATCCATGTCATCCTTAGCAGCATCTGAGGGTGTCATGTTTTCAATATTTGGCAATGGGATTTCCTTCTTACATTAGCAATGTCACATCTGTGGCTTCCACCCCTGCACATCTGTTGTGCTTGCCATTGTTCAATTAGTCTACTTCCCTGACCGTGTGGCCATCTCCACTGGACATGCAGGTTTGGGCATCAATGGGGAAGGACTCATCTGTGTTGTCAGTGCAACTTGCTATACATGTGTGTTGGATCTGTGCTGATGATTTCGTTGACACTCCCATGACCAGGCTGATGTGACGGGAGCCTTCATTTGGTGCTAATTGTTGACTGTGTGACCAAGTGTTCTGCTGACATGATGGAGCCCTACTGAGGCAACATATGGCACAGCTTTCCTCACACAGGAGTGGAGTCCCCTCATGGCAGTGTGTACTCCTGTGACTTTGCCTGCGCCCAAGGTGTGTGTTGTATGAGCATGTCTGTGTGTTCACTTCCATTTTGCTGTGCATGCTGGGATCCCTAGTGATGTTCCTGTTTGTGATGCTTGCTGAGTTGACCTATGTTCCCCCAAAGTCTTCTCCCTGGGTTCTCTGTGATGTGGGTGCATGGCACATTACTGGTCATCAGGGTGTCACCCATAGGTGTGTTTGCTGTCAGGGCTGAGTTTGTGGGCAGACGCAGATGGGACACAGTCAGGATTCCCCTTGGCACTTGTTATTTACACCTGTCATGTAATTTCCAGTTTGTGTTAGCTTTCAGTGATTGTGACACGTTGTGTGTGTGACTGCTGGCACTCCTCAGGGTCAGGGCTGCAATGTTGGTAGTTGTCTATGTGTGTTCTTTGTGGGTGACCTTGGCTTCTTCATTGGTGTGGGACTGTGGCTGGGATCCCATTGGTTGGTGTGGTATTGCCGTCATGTCCATGTACAGCGTAGTGTGCAGTGTGTCAGACATTCAGGAGTCTTGTTAAGTGGCCATGTGTGATGTGTTTCTGCACCTTGGTTCCCACCACCACCCATGGGATTGTCATGGGTGCATGTGCAATGTCACCAGTGCATGTGAGCTTCACTGCTGCACATTGTTGGAGGTCGAGGTGTGTGGTGTTGAGTGTGTGCAGATGAGAGTTGTTACCCGGCTAGACCCCTGCCTCCATGTTGGCCTTGGCTTACTGGCCGTGCTGATTGATTTGTGCTTGTGTAGGTGTGATGGTAGTTTGTTGCTCAGGACACATGACTGTGGTTCACAGTGTGAACGACATCTAGCTTTGTCATCACAGTGGGATTGTCATGCAGCCCAGGGTCACCACATTGTGGGGACCCTGGGGGTAGTGCTGTGGTGTGTCTGTGTCTTGCTGTGTCAGTTGCTGTTCCTACATGCTTGTGTGACATGTGTGATTTGTGCTCCCTCTCATCTAACAATGCCTGATTGCCCACATAGGGGATTTGGATCCATGAGTTACCTTTGTGTGGCACTGTATGCACATCTGTGTAATTGGTATTCAGGCCTCATCATGTGTTGTGTGGTTGCCTGGGGACACTGGCACCCCCCACCTGTTGTGTTTGATGTGCAGTGTGGGTCTGCCTGTTTGTGTTTGTGCATCTGCACCACTGCATTGGCATATCTTTAGTGTGCCATTGGCTGTATGTTGTTTGGTGGGTTTCCCCTGCTGTCCCTGGGACTCCTAGGTCATCAGTCAGCACAATGATCATTGTTTGTGTGTCCCATTGCAGCCATGGTATGGTATCTGTTCACCTCACATCTACAGTCTCCACAGGGTATCTGCATTTGTGTGCCCATTGGTGCAAATATGTGGGTCTGCATTCTGATGGTCACTTCTGTCATTGTGTCATTGATGAATGTTGACAGTGTCAGCCCCCATGGGTGATGTTTGTCTGCACATGGCCAAAGGTATGTCTTCTTTGCACTGCACTGTTTGCCTCCCCCAATCTATGTTGCTATGGGACACAAGCACTACTTTGCCACTGATGTGTTTGTTGTTCTGTGACCAGGAATCATCCATGCAGTTTGGCAGTTGCAGCTTTTTCAATGTCAACACTTACATTTTGGTCACTGTGATGATGGGGGTTTGGACCCCATTGCCACAATGTTCAAGATGTGCTTCAGCTATGGGCCCCACACTTACATTTTGGTCACTGTGATGATGGGGGTTTGGACCCCATTGCCACAATATTCAAGATGTGCTTCAGCTATGGGCCCCACACTTACATTTTGGTCACTGTGATGATGGGGGGTTAGACCCCATTGCCACAATGTTCAAAATGTGCTTCAGCTTTGGACCCCACACTTACATTTTGGTCACTGTGATGATGGGGGTTTAGACCCCATTGCCACAATGTTCAAGATGGGCTTCAGCTATGGGCCCCACACTTACATTTTGCTCACTGTGATGATGGGGGTTTAGACCCCATTGCCACAATGTTCAAGATGTGCTTCAGCTATGGACCCCACACTTACCTTTTGGTCACTGTGATGATGGGGGTCGGACCCCATTGCCACAGTGGTCATGGTCTGCTTCCATTGTGGGGGCCACACACATTTATGTGTGACACATGTGATAGGGGGTCACATTGTATGTTCAAAGTCATGTTCAGTGTTGTAGGCATTTGACACAGCCTACACACGCTTGTCATGGTGTTGGGGGGGATGTCTTTTTGTTGCATTCTTTATGTTGGTGTGTGCTTGTTGTGTCATGCATTAGCCATCCTATGAGTGGGGGTGTTGTTGGTGGTAGGCATCCAGCCCCCATGGGTAGAGGTGGTAGTAGTGGTAGGCATCTGGCACCCCTGGGTAGGGGTGGTAGTAGTGGTAGGCATCTGGCACACCCTGGGTAGAGGTGGTAGTAGTGGTAGGCATCTGGCACCCCTGGGTAGGGGTGGTAGTAGTGACAGGCATCCAGCCCCCATGGGTAGAGGTGGTAGTAGTGGTAGGCATCCGGCACCCCCTGGGTAGGGGTGGTAGTAGTGACAGGCATACAGCCCCCCATGGGTATGGGTGGTAGTAGTGACAGGCATCCAGCCCCCCAAGGGTAAGGGTGGTAGTAGTGGTAGGCATCTGGCACCCCCTGGGTAGGGGTGGTAGTAGTGACAGGCATCCAGCCCCCCATGGGTAGAGGTGGTAGTAGTGGTAGGCATCTGGCATCCCCTGGGTAGGGGAGGTAGTAGTGACAGGCATCCAGCCCCCCATGGGTAGGGGTGGTAGTAGTGACAGGCATCCAGCCCCCCATGGGTAGAGGTGGTAGTAGTGGTAGGCATCTGGCACCCCCTGGGTAGAGGTGGTAGTAGTGGTAGGCATCTGGCACACCCTGGGTAGAGGTGGTAGTAGTGACAGGCATCCAGCCCCCCATGGGTAGAGGTGGTAGTAGTGGTAGGCATCTGGCACCCCCTGGGTAGAGGTGGTAGTAGTGGTAGGCATCTGGCACACCCTGGGTAGAGGTGGTAGTAGTGACAGGCATCCAGCCCGCCATGGGTAGAGGTGGTAGTAGTGGTAGGCATCTGGCACCCCCTGGTAGAGGTGGTAGTAGTGACAGGCATCCAGCCCCCATGGGTAGGGGTGGTAGTAGTGACATGCATCCAGCCCCCATGGGTAGAGGTGGTAGTAGTGGTAGGCATCTGGCACCCCTGGGTAGAGGTGGTAGTAGTGGTAGGCATCTGGCACACCCTGGGTAGAGGTGGTAGTAGTGACAGGCATCCAGCCCCCATGTGTAGAGGTGGTAGTTGTGGTAGGCATCTGGCACCCCCTGGGTAGAGGTGGTAGTAGTGACAGGCATCCAGCCCCCGATGGGTAGAGGTGGTAGTCGTGACAGGCATCTAGCACCCCCTGGGTAGGGGTGGTGTTAGTTGTTGGCATCCAGACCCCTATGTGTATATGTGGCATTGGTGATGGCCATCCCGCCCCTATGGTGCTGCTGTTGCTGATGTAAGTAATTTCTGCATCCCTCTGTGTGTGTGATATGTCGGGTACGTGTAGTTTGTTTTTGTGGTTGGTGTCTGACTTACCTTCTGCGCCGTACGCATCCGTGCCTGTTCCGGTAATAGATGTAGAATATTGGTAGGATCGGCACGATGGGATTCATGGTTGGTTCGTCTCGTTCGTCTTTGTCGTTGCTTCGCCTTGTCCTCGTGGCTGGTGTGTTCATCTTGTGGCGCGAATCGGAGCTTATGTGCACCTCTCCCGGATGCTTAGACGTGCCGTGCGTAGCGACAGGTTCGGCGCATACGGAAAGCGCATCGTACTTGTCCGGCCGGACGGGGCTCTATTTTGGCTTCCGTGCGACTCGATTCTGCGTTAACGGATCCGGCTCGGTCGGAGAACAGGACCTGGATTGGGTGAGTACGACTGGGTCGGAATCTATGCAGTTGTGCGCATCGTACTTGCTCGTTCGGAAGAATGTGCGAGTCGGTCGGGAAACAGGCATTCGCCTGGCTTTTTTCCCGGCCGAATAGTGTTAGGTGCGCCTCCGACCGAGATCGGAATCGGCCCCTATGTCTCTAGTACAGTGCACTGTGGGTACCCAGGGCCTGTAAATCAAATGCTGCTAGTGGGCCTGCAGCATTGCTTGTGGCACCCACACAAGCAGCCTTTCAAAGGTAACTCAGATCTGCCACTACAGTGTCTGTGCGCAGTTGTGACTGCCATGTCGACTTGGCAAGTGCACCCACTTGCTATTCCCTAACCTTTCCTTTTCTTACATGTGAGTCACCCCTAAGGTAGGCCCAAGGAACCCCTGTGGGCAGGGTGCAGTGTATGTGAAAGGTAGGACATGTCCTGATGTGTGTGGCATGTCCTGATAGTGAAATACTGCCAATTTCGTTTTTCACTATTGAAAGGCTATCTGTCCTATAGGATAGAATGGGAGTTCATTTATAACATCTTATAAACATAACTTCCCATTGGAACAAGATAGGAAGATAAAGTATGCCTGAACTCAGAATGTAAAGATGCATCTTTTAGTGAGGATGATTTTTACAATCTGTGTTTGAAAATACCACTTTTAGAAAGTAGGTATTTTCTTGCTTAGCCATCCTGTGTGCCTCTGCTAGATTGTGTATTGACTGTCTGGTTTTGGAGTGACAGGGGCTGGGGATGTGCATTCACTGTAGACAGCCACGGGGGTGGTCAGGTGTGTCCTGGTTTTGGCTGGGCAAAGAGCTTCTCTGCCACTAGAGAACATAGGAATTTGTGCTATAAAAAGTGGGGTCCAGACCCCTGAACTTTAGATTACTTCTGGAATTCAAGAGGAACCTTTGCCAAGGAGAAGAGCTGGAGAAACTGAGGAGAAGTACTGCCCCTTTGCTGTGTGCAGTCTGGGGTTGGCCTGCAGTGGGTATTACTGCCAAGGAAAGGACAAGGACTTTGCTGTGTCCCCTGCTTGAGGAAGATCTCCAAGGGCTTGATGTAGAGTTTGCCTCCTGTTTTGAAGTCTCAGGGATACAAAGACTTCACCCCCAGCTCCCCTGAACTCCCTTGCTGAGAGTTCTGACCTGCCAAGAGGTGCCTGTTGCTGTTCTGGGGGAGTCTGGAAATTGTTCCTGCTGTTGGGAGCTGGAAAAGGAACGCAACTAAGAGAAGTGCGACTCATCCGCACCTGTTTCCGACGCATCGCCGCAGTGCGAGAAAAGTTTACACGCATTGTCATCGTGCCGCTGAAGAAACCGACGCATCGCCTGCCCACGGCTGTAGAAATCGCTGCATGCCGCATCGAGTGCACCGATCTACGGAGTCCGAGATCACCGCACCGCTTCCGACGCAGGCCCTGCTGTGCGGCTGCAAGAACCAACGCATCGTGGGACAGCAGCAGTAGAAACCAAAGCAGTGCTGTTGCCTCTGCCGCATCGAGAATCGACGCATCTCTGATCCTCATGCATCGCACCGGGGCGCCAAGTCTACAAGGAGACCGGGGCTGCAGTAAGAAACTGACGCATCACCTCCCTGCGCAGTAAGATCCCGATGCATCACCTCCCGTTCAGTAAGGAACCGACGCATCACCTCCCCTGCGGGCAGTAAGGAACTGACGCATCACTTCCCCTGGAGTAAGGAACCGACACATCACCTTCCCTGCACATAAGGAACCAACACGTCACCTTCCCTGCGGCTGTTCTTGCTTTTGATCTTGATGCATCTAAGGTACTTTGTGTTGAAAGTGTCGCAACTATAGTTTGCTATGGACAGAACTGTTTCTACCTTTTAAAAGTCATATTTTGATTACTGTATTGTGGATTTTTGTCGTCTTGGTCTTGTTTGGTTTAGATAAAGATTACTTATTTTCCTAAACAGTTGTGGTGTCCATTTGTAGTGTTTTCACTGTATTACTGTATGTATGCACAAATGCTTTGCACATTGCCTCTGAGATAAGCCTGTCTGCTCGTGCCAAGCTACCAAGGGGGTGAGCAGGGGTTATTTTAGAAGTGTATCCCCCTTATCCTGACTAGGAAGAAGGGTCCCTACTTGAACAATGGTGCAAACCATTGCCAACTAGAGACCCCCATTTCTAACAGTCACTAAATGAAAATCCAAAAGAACTTAAGTTCACTTATGAAATCAGTGAAAAGGAGATCAACTACTTGGACATCGGTGATAAAATCTGTTCAAAAATCCATAGGAAACTAACAAGCTGTAAAGGATTCTACACACAAATAGTGGGCATCCTTAAGTGCTAAAATGGAGTGTTCCCTATGGAGAATTCCTCAGGGCAAATCGTATTTGCTCTGACGATGAAGAGTTTGACCATCAAGCTGATGAAATGTACCTGAGGTTCAAGGACACGGGGTGCCCTAAAAAGGTTTTGGATGATGCTCTGAAAAGAGCTAAAGAGAAGAAAAGAGAAGATCTTCTAGTAGCCAACAAGAAAAAATCAAGGCGCACTAGTAGTTCTGAAACTATCAGATACATAATTGACTACAATAGATCAAATCATAAAATAAAAGAGCTTCTTGAACAAAACTGGAGAATCCTTAGGATGGATGAAACTCTTAAAAAACTGCTACCTGAACATCCAAATGTAACCTACAAGAAAACAGCATCATTAGGGAACCGCCTGATAAGAAGCCATATGACAACTTGTAAATTTGAGACGGCAAAGACATCGAATTGGCAATCATGCAAAAAGAAAGGGTTCTGGAGATATCAGAGTAATACCATAATACCCACTTTGAGCTCCAACATGGACAAAGACAAGAAATAAAGGCATGGATAACTTTTGAAATGACATATGGAGTTTATGTGCTTGAATGTGGATGTGGGAAAAATACGTAGGGAGTAGTGTTAATAACCTTAAGTTGCGCATATTATAACACCTATGTGCCATTAAGAACAAGGACATCTCATACACAGTGGCCAAGCACATATGGGAGATACACAGTCAGAGTATGAAGGATGTGAAGTTCTACGGTATACAACATGTCACAAGAAACCTTGAGGAGGTGTTAGAGAGTTGACCCTAAGAAGGACTGAATCGAGATGGATTGTTTTAATGGGGACAGAGTACCCATGGGGTCTTAACGCAGATGCAGAGCTTCACGTCCATCTATAATATCTCCCGGCAACATGAAAAAGAAGGGCAAGTTTTCTTAGGAACCTTTGATCCCTCTCCTTTTTTCAGAATTTTAGACAGCTACATTAAACTTTTAGTTTTTCAAGACTGAGTGACTTCCCACCTTGCTTTTAAATTCAAATGGCAGCTAATTGTTTTTAGAAATGTTTCCTTGATTGTGTTTTGGGTAATGTGCAATATTGAGGTTGTGGAGCACTATGACAATGAATAGTCAAAGTGATTAAATACACTTTATAGAATGAAAAATGAAAGCAGGACATGTTTTACAAAAATACAATGGGTACTTTAATTAGATGAACTGTACTTTATAGGTATCAATACAAAATGGTCCCTTACTCTATGTATTAGCAAGACATGTTGCACTTCATGAATGCACGTTGCACTTTATGAAAATACGTGAATTAATTGTTTGCACTTTCGTGAAGACAAGTTGCACTTAATTAAGCATTTGCAATTTATGAAGTAGAAGCAATGTTGCACTTTATGGAAGGCACGTTGCACCTGATATATATACATCTGAATGGATGTCTGTTAGAAATGGGGGTCTCTAGTTGGCAATGGCTGGCCACTGTCCAAGTAGGGACCCATCTTCCTAAGTCAGAGTGAGAGGGCTACCCTCTTTAATACCCCTGCTCAACCCTGTGGTAACGTAGCACGAGCAGGTAGGCTTATCTCAGAGGCAGGGTGTGAAGCATTTATGACCATACACAGTAACACAGTGAGGAACACTACAGAGGAACACCACACAAGTAGTTATAAAAAATAAGTATCTTTATATAAAGGCAGATTTATCACAAGACCAATAACTGTAAAAGCCACAATACTGTCAAAAATAGGATAGCTGTTGAAGGGCTGTCAAAGATAGTTCAAAGGTTGCAAGAATAAGGTTCAAATTCAAGGCAGGGGTCTCTGCGCCCCTTTCTCGTTCAGAGGTTGCAAAAATAAGGTTCAAATTCAAGGCAGTGGTCTCTGCGACCCTTTCTCTCATAAGACTGTCAAAAATAGGATGGCTGTTGAAGGACTGTCAAAAAATAGTTCAAAGGTTGCAAAAATAAGGTTCAAATTCAAAGCAGTGGTCTCTGCGACCCTTTCTCTCACAAAGTACCTGGGTTTAGTAGCAAAACCTACAAAATGTCGCAAAGAAGTGGTAGCGATGATTCTCGGCACGCGAGGCCGGCGATGCGTTGAAATCCTTGCCGCAAGGGAGGATGATGCGCGATCTGCGTGATGCGTGCGGAGACACTGCGACCAACTTCTGCACGCTAGGCCGCCGATGCGATGACTTTCTTGCCGCGAGGGAGAAGTCGATGCGACGATCCTGTTGCGCTGTGCGATTGTGTTGCGATGCGAAGAGATGACACTCTGCGAGGGAGCGACGAAATCCGGTGCGATGCGATAAAAATGGCGGACGCACGGCGTCCGCAAAGCGATGTCTTGAAGCGATGATTTCTTTAGGGGTTGCGAGCGCTCGGCGACAGCAGCGCGATGATTTTTCCAGCGCGTCTCAGCTGCAGCGGCTCGCAAAGGGGCGTTAGCGATGGTTTCGTGTTGCGAGCACCCAGCGGCAGCAGCGCGATGATTTTTCCAGCGCTCTCGGCTGCAGCGGCTCGCAAACGTGCGTTAGCGACGATTTCCAGCACTCTTTTCTCTGAAGCAAAACTAGAGGCCCTGGAACTCACAGGAGCCTCATCAGCAGATAGCAATCCTCGCAGGGAGGAAGCAGGAGGTTGGTGGGGGAGTCTGATGTGCATGAGACTCCAGCAGGAGGCTAGCTCTTTTCCTAGCCCTTGGGTAATTGCTGTAACAAAAATAAAAGTTCTCTCAAAAGTTCCTTTTCCTCTTCTTCAAGGTCCAGTGGTCACTGCTGCAGGCCAGTGCAAGAAACAACACACAAGCACAGGGACAGTCACTTCCTGCAGATTCCTCCAGTGGCACGGACAGAGTTTCCTCTCCAGATCCAAAAGCAATACAAATTGTAGGGGTTTGAGCACAGATATTTATACCCCAAAAGTCTTTGTTCTCAGAAGCTACAAGTCACTGAACCTAGCCAGAACCAGTTCTGCTCAGGCCTGGAGCACTTTGTTTACCAGGCTGCATTCTTCCTTTCAGAAAGAGGGGGTCTGCTAGCAGACACACAGTAGGAGGTGGAGCCAGCATTCACCTTGCCAGGCACATCCCTATTCAGGTCAAGGAGCCACCCCTCCCCACACTCTAAATGCAGAACTCTCTATTCAACCCAGGTCTGACTCAGCCTGCCCTGCCCCTCTAAAACCAGACAGCCAATACACATAACAGCAGAGCACACTGGAAGGCTTAGGCAAGAAAATACCTACTTTCTAAAAGTGGTATTTTCAAACACAGAATATAAAAATAAACTTCACTAAAAGATGTATTTTAATATTCTGAGCTCAGGCATACTAAATTCGTTTTTCTACCATGTTCCTGGGGTCAGTTAGGACTATAGAATGTAATAGTCAAACTGCCCATTCTAGCCTATGAGGAACAGGTAGCCTTACAGTAGTGAAAAACGAAATGGGGCATAATTCACTACCAGGACATGCTACACACAGCAAGGCGTGTCCTACCTTACACATACAATGCACCCTACCATAGGGGTGACTTACAAGATGCCAAGGGAAGGTTCAGGGGCTGGGAAGTGGGTGCACTTCACAGCCACTATGGCAGTTCTGGACTGCACACAGACACTGCAGTCGCAGGTCTGAGACACACTTTACAAGCTGCTTCTGTGGGTGGCGCAAACCAGCGCTGCATGCCCACCAGCAGCATTTGGTTTACCAGCCCTGGGCACACACAGGCCACACTACTAGGGACTAACAGGTAAACCAAATAAGCCAATCAGGGATATACCAATTCACATAGACATATTTACAAGGGGAGAGCATATGCACTTTAGCACTGAACAGCAGTGGTAAAGTGCCCAGAGTCATAAAACCAACAGAAACAGATCAGCAAAAATACAGGAGGCAGGCAAAAAGTTTAGGGGTGACCCTGCAAAAAGGGCCATTTCCAACAATGTCATTTGCACTTTCATGTTGGGTGTGTTGTATTTTACATGCATCCATATGAAATGAGCACATGCATTTTAAAATGAGTAAGGTATTCATGTACTACATAATCGGCTCGTATTCTCTGAAAAGCACCTTCACTTTCTCTATGAGAAGCAAAAAGCACGTAGCACACACTCACATTGAACTTTATTTAAATAATTAACTGTTCTCGATTATTTCAGTTTTTATTACAAAAGAAGAAACATGAATACCCTGTAAACAATGAGAAATAAAAGGTACTTGACCCTAGAAAAATGTTACAGAGGATAAAAACATGCAAAACGATCTGTTGAATTAGCAATGCCGGAAGAAATATGGAGTAAGCAGATTGGGATCTTCTTGACAGAATGATAATCATTGTATAACCAGAATGTGTGCAAAATTCTTTTACGAAGAGCTGAAGCAAATTGGTGATTATAACATTTATTGTTTCATGTAAGGTACTTTACCATTATAGTATGTGAAATTTCATGCATAGTTTGTCCGCCATTATTTTACAAAGTTTATTCTATTAACAATGTCTGTACAATTGAAATTCAAAAATGCTGGACAATGTTGGACAGAATAATACGACTTTGAGCAGTCCAGCTGTTTTTTTTTAAATGGTGATGGTTAATGGGCTCTCTGCCTTTAAATAGACACTCTATACACTGGAGCTTTGTGACCCAGTAGAAGGCTATGGCTGAAATGGTATTTCATGTTTCGCACTGTTGCACATTAAAGAAAAACGAAAATAAATAGATTTTGCAATGGGAGGCTGTGCCGCTTACTTCCGTCCTGAGGCGAAAAGAGTGGCTGCTCATGTGATTGCTCATTCAACTGTGGGCTTTATTGGAAGTGTGGAATATATATATATATATATTTATATTTTTATATATATATAATATAGATATATAGATAGAGATAGATATATTTCTATGAAGATATATAGATATAACAACAGTAATTAATAAATTAACATTTTTTCAGGTACATTCAAATTAAATTAGTTGAAGTAAATTTCATTTACATTTTTTTAAATTATACAAAACAAATCACTAACATAAACATGATCATATAACAACTGGTTTTATTTAGCATTCAAAAAATAAACATAGAAATCTAATATATATATATATATATATATATAATATAGGCATACATTTAAAATATTGCCATCATATTTCTGAATATAAAACTTTAACAACAATTATAAAACATACTTAACTAAATATAAAAAATAATTATAATTATATAATACATTATATGAATTAAGTAAAATAAATACTGGTTATAATTTATTCTTATCAAAATAATATAAAGCCTGAACAACAGACATAATTTGCAATATATAAACATATAATATTAAATGGCAATACTAAACTTACAAAAAATGCAGGTAAAGAGACATTATGAAAAATATTTAATTTACACAAAATTACCTGTTTACTCCAATTCCATCCTATTAAGCATTAAGGTAAGTGTTAGACTTCGGAGGGGTTATATTTATTATTGCCACTCCAGTCTAAGCAACAGTAGGAAAAGTGTTGGACTACAGAGGGGTTTACTATTCACACTCGGGTATAATGAACAGTACAGGAAATGTAGGAGTTTGGAGGAACTACAAAAAAGAATCCATCTCCTAATAATTTTGGAGGCCTTTTTCCTTTGGGGCTACCCTTGTGTACTGGATTTAAGCGGCTGAGCCCAGCCCCGGAAGGAGGCCCACCGCGGATGTGCGGGCCCGTACAGGCACCAGGTTGGTGTCTGCGTGCAGCGGGCAGCAGTTTTCGGAAATTAAAGCTAAGAAACGTGTCAGGCATACGAGCGCTAGCCTGCACCAACCCACTGGGGTAATGTCAAAATCTCACCTGTATTTCCACAGGAACGCCATGAAATTGAAGAATGGCCCACAACGTCCCCGAATCACCTACACGCCCAATGTAGAATTGAACCATAACAGGTGACTCGGGGAAGAAGGGAAACAAAACAAGGGAAGGAGGGGAAAACAAGTCTTCTTCGTAGTTCAGTAGCAGCCAGAGTGCACCAAGAGAAGTAAAGAGCTGTGAAATAAGAGGGAATATACGTTAGGATATAACAAAGCACACCCTCTATTCTGCCTTATGTGTACGAGCTGCTTTTACCTAAACATCCCTTTCTTCTGTTACAGGTAGCAGTGAAATGTCCTGGTGTCCCAACCACTATGTCCTACTGTAAAGAGAAAACAGGTATGAAATATACTGGAGTACCCTCGGAACTAAAGCTGTAAGTAAGAGCACCTTGCCCACCTTTTCTAGTAGACTTTAATTCGATCTAAAAGGACTTGTGGAGCGGTGTGTCTGAATCATAACAATAGTCTTTGCTTCCTCTCTAACGCTTCCTTTAGGGACTTAACAGAACCTTCAATAAAGGGAACAACCCCCGGATAATGCTGGTCCCCACATCAGGTAAGCGAGAGAAACATAAATACACTTCCAATATCAAACTATGAAAAGAAACTGGCAGCGCTTCGGCGCTGTTACCGTAACCACGGTGAAAAAGGTCTCTAAAAGTCCATCTTTTATCTTCTGGCAAGGTTTCCAGGAACCGGACTGAAGGGCTGGTGAAGATTGCTCCAGAGAAAGGGAATCCGTGATCCAGGCGGAGAGAAGTAGCAGGTAAGTGAATTTGCCTCCCTGGTAGCGCAGGAGAATCCAGGAGACGAACAGGAGAGGATTTCAGCGTAGACGCGAGCCGCCGGCATCGACGGACGCGACGCGGAAGTGAGGGAACGCGGCGGACCGGAAGTTAGTGAACGAGCAATTGCGAGCAGGAAAGAACAGACGCAAAGCGCCGTCACTCTAATGGAGCCGGTATTTACGTTACCTGCGCCTGCGCGTCTTTTGACTAACGGCCATCTTTGTAGTTCAGAGGCCCCTGGATCTGCAGGCGTGACAGGTAAAAACTGTAGATACTTTTTATGCTTTTTAAAGACAGACTCACTGAAGTTTCATTTGTTTCAAGCACTACAGGAACCATAAGGCTAAGAGATTGGCAACACCCACTGAGGCAGGCTCTTGGAAAATATAAAGCGCATGGAACACGCTGTCTCTGTTTAGCATATGCACGCCACTGATGAAAGGAATGCTTTTCCTGAAACGCGTCTGGCTTTGCTGCACGATGGATGTTTGTCTAACGCTGTTGCCTGATTGTGAGCTTTCAACAATAAAGACGAAATACTTACCTACTGGAGGCCTTTTTCCTTTAGGGCTACCCTTGTGTACTGGATATATGTATATATATATATATATCCAGTCCAATCCCACTTCCGAAAAAATGGGTCCGACACATGCTCAGTGGCAAAAAAGGGGTTTAATGCAAAGGGTTCCCAGTAAAAAGTCCTGTTGTTATGGTGAAACGCTGGGCAGACGCGTTTCAGCCTTGCGGCTTTCCTCAGTGCCCGCTTCACTTTGATAATGTTCTGCCTGGGGGCTCGTATTTTAAAGGTAGGTAGATCTTCCCTCATTGGAGCAGACAACTCCTGGCCCCACCTCTCTCAGCCTTTGACTCCGCCATTCCTGCTGTGATCCATCTCGGGTTTTCATTTCCCACGCTGTGATTGCAGATACAGTGATCTGCTTTTTCAAACACCCGGTGGTGTCCCATTGCTGGCTGCGTGTTGCAATCATCCTCCGACAGTCACGGCAGGGTGCAGGGATGTCATCTCCATTTTGAGCCACCTTAAAGCAGCACGCAGCTGCTTCTTCTCTCCCATACGGTCTCAAACTCAAGTGAGTGTCTAAAACCAACTGGGGGGGCGACGCGCTATGTCTTCTAAACATCAAACCACACTGATGCAAGCCAGGCGCGTAGCTCCAGAACGAGAAGGCGTGTCGGCAAATCGGTGCTTGCTACTGATACAATATCCAGTCCAATCCCACTTCCGAAAAAATGGGTCTGACACATGCTCTGTGGCAAAAAAGGGGTTTAATGCAAAGGGTTCCCAGTAAAAAGTCCTGTTGTTATGGTGAAACGCTGGGCAGACGCGTTTCAGCCTTGCGGCTTTCCTCAGTGCCCGCTTCACTTTGATAAGCCTGGGGGCTCGTATTTTAAAGGTAGGTAGATCTTCCCTCATTGGAGCAGACAACTCCTGGCCCCACCTCTCTCAGCCTTTGACTCCGCCATTCCTGCTGTGATCCATCTCGGGTTTTCATGTCCCACGCTGTGATTGCAGATACAGTGATCTGCTTTTTCAAACACCCGGTGGTGTCCCATTGCTGGCTGCGTGTTGCAATCATCCTCCGACAGTCACGGCAGGGTGCAGGGATGTCATCTCCATTTTGAGCCACCTTAAAGCAGCACGCAGCTGCTTCTTCTCTCCCCATACGGTCTCAAACTCAAGTGAGTGTCTAAAACCAACTGGGGGGGGCGACGCGCTATATATATCTATATATATATATGAAAAAACAAACTCCTGAATTACCGCTTCCTGGTAATAAAGACAGGTACGGACCACTGCATATAGTTTCAAAGTGAATGCTTTATTGCAGTATCAGCATGACGCGTTTCGGCTGCGTTTCCATGTCCTTGATCACATGACGCACCGGAACATCAACTGACTTTTTAAAGACGTGAACGTTCCTATTGCACCTCCCATGCATACTAATAGAGCTAGTAGACATACTATACATCAAGTCTTCAGCAAAACGATCACCTCTTGTCTAATTTACAATTGCATATAAAAATAGACAACAGTAATGCAGTAAAGTATAATTGAAAGGTCTAAATACAAAAATAGCGACAATCTAATTGTTCCTAAAGATGTCATACCAACCTAATGGTTAAAATATATAAACAATGACCTTTACAATACAGGGACCAATGCAAATGGTAACATTAAAACATGAAGAGGTGCAGAAAGGAACCTGTACAAAAAGTGCAAGTGCAAAGATAAAATGAAATCCATATCAACTGATCGTGATTGATATTTACCGCATATCTATCACTGGATAAAAAACAATAGTCAGGGAAGCACTAGGCTGATGCAATTAATTTCAATCCAATAAAGTGCAAGTGCAAAATGGATATAGATAGAGTTCACATATAACCTCTACTCAATCTTTGTATAAATCCATAAAACAATATGTTAATACATTGAAGGAGCCCAAGCTAGTTAGTAATTACATAAATGTATATTGATATGCAAAAAAAGGGACTACTTGACTACAAACACTTATATCTAGCTGTCTCATGAGGAATCTGTAACTATACAGTACAAACAGGTAGCACCATTGAAAAAAAGGTTCATATAAGAGCATAAAATGTTAAGTAACTGTGGGTATAAAAAAACAGCATAAAACCTGCCTTAAAAAACTGGTTAAAATCCCCGCTATCACCAGGTCAACCAAAGTAAAAACAAGATAAAAACAAGGCTAAAACCAGTCCCAAATGCAAGCTAAAATACTATCCCATAGACACCACACAGGCTCAACATATTGCCGGTAGACAGAAACAATATAATGGTCCCATAGTGTAGTATACAATCTAAAGAAATATATCTTTATAGAAAATTATGAAGGTCTTCTCCTGTATTTAGACCTTTCGGGATCTTAGTATCTAATAACAAGATATAATGGGACTCTAATTGGCGTAGTTTCTTCTCCCTGTTTCCACCTCTTGGATCTTTGGGCACTGAATCTATGACATAGTAACTCAAATCTTTCAAATCATTTCTGTGTACCAGTTTAAAATGACGAGCTACAGGATAGCTTTGATCTGAATTGACAA
Source organism: Calotriton arnoldi (assembly GCA_963921515.1). Taxonomy (NCBI): domain Eukaryota; kingdom Metazoa; phylum Chordata; class Amphibia; order Caudata; family Salamandridae; genus Calotriton; species Calotriton arnoldi. Next base: position 546,879 of record CAWUFW010001407.1, read on the forward strand.
TTGCACGTAAGTGCTGAAGTATACGGTTGAATACCTGTAGCTTGGTGCTTCCAATATATTTTAGGTTACAAGTACATTCCAGTACATATACCGCAAAATCCGTGCGACATGTAAAAAACCCTCTGATTTTAATAGGGGTAGGATCAAAAGCATTAAGATATTCAGTTTTGTTAGTGCCAAATTTACATGCCCGACAAGAACTACACTTGTGGAACCCTGTTCTTTTAGAAAGCCAGTTACTAGAGGCTCCCACCTCCGGACTAGATTTAACCAGGGCTACCCTCATGGAGGGAGCCCGTCTAAAGGTGATTTGAGGATAATCAGGTAATATCTGTGATAAAGTGATGTCAGTTTTAAGTATAGGCCAGTGTTTCTTGATAATACCTCTAAACTTTTTCTCTTGACAGCTGTACGTCGTAATGAGTCATATTTGGTCTGTACACTGTGAAGGGTCACCACTGTATCTGATTACCCCCCTATTTCTTTCCTTAGTAATGGTGCCCAGGCACTGCTCTCTGGTGTGGTTATTAGCTCTCAATTTAGCTGTTTCTAACTCACTGGGATTGTAACCACGAGCAATGAACCTGTTCACTGCTTGAGTATGACATTCTATAAGATCAATTTCAGAGCTACAGATTCTTCTCATTCTTAAAAATTCCCCGTACGGAATACTCTTAATCAAATGATTAGGGTGGGAACTGCTGGCATGTAATATGGCATTCCCAGCTGTGGTCTTCCTGTGGAGTCGAGTTTGTAATGTGTTCTGATCCACAAATACTTCCACATCTAAAAATTGAACAACTTGTGTACTAATGTCAGCTGTAAATCGTAGATTCAACTCATTGTTGTTAACCACCTCTACAAAACCTCTAGCTGATTCTACAGTGCCCTTCCAGATTATACATATATCATCAATAAAACGCCAAAATTCAACCACATGAGCATTGTACCAATCTCCGTGGGTGCCCCTGAGGACATGCTCCTCCCACCACCCAACGTGAAGACACGTATAGCTGGGGGAGAAGCATGCCCCCATCGCCACCCCACGGAGCTGCTGATAGATCTCCCTATTGAACATAAAATAATTGTTCAATAAACATAACTCAATCATGTTTAAAATCATTTCATTGTGTAGGCAGAAATTGATACTTCGTTTGTCTAAAAAGTATTTGACAGCTTTTATGCCATCCACATGATGAATGCTGGTATATAGGGAACATATATCCATTACAATCAGTACATAGTCTTCCTGCCAGACGATAGTTTGTAACTTAGATAGAAAGTGACCCGTGTCCTTGATATAGGAGGGAAGATCTTCCACAAAATCACGGAGAAAGTAATCCACATACTTAGATACTGGCTCAAGGAGACTACGTTGTGCAGATATTATAGGTCGTCCTGGTATAGGTGTCACTTTTTTATGTATCTTGGGAATGAAATACAGGGTGGGAATGATTGGAAATTCATTTCTAAGGAAATTATATTCATGTTTACTTAGAAGTCCCTCCCTCTTCCATTGTCCTAATTTGTTCACAACTGTCTCCTTGATCTGTCGTGTATCACTAAATTAAGCTTTTCTGTAGCATGTGGTGTCTCTTAGATGACAATCTGCTTCTTCCATATACAAAGTTCGGGGCCAGATCACGATGTTTCCCCTTTGTCAGCTTTATTTATGATGACATTTGGATTTTCTTTCAGCTTACACATAAGCTTTGAGTATTGAATCTCCTTGTATCTACGTTGTTCTTGTTTGCGCAAAGTTACGCAGTTGAGGGTCTTAAGATCTTCAATAACACAATAAATGAATGTGTCTATCGCGTCTTTTGGCATGAGGGGGATGAAGGTAGAAGGTGGTCAAAAAGTACTAATACATGGTAAGTTAGTTCTAATACCCATTGCTTGTAAATCGTCCTGAGTAGAACCACTAGTTTCCATATCATCATTACTTAATGCATGCACAGTTCGTAAAATGCTCTTGTCTGAAACTAGAAGGTTAGATATTGATGGGTGGGTATTTGTGATGTCAGCAGCTGTTTCATGTGCCTTAGTCAATTTAAAATGATTTTTGAGTTTTAGTTTTCGAATAAATTTGAAGACATCTATACGGGATTGAACATACTTGAATGAATTTTGAGGGCAGAAAGATAATCCCAGAGAAAGCAATTGTGTTTCCGCCTTGGTGAGTGCAATGTCTGACAAATTCACTACGGTGTTATCAGGAATGTCTGATTGATTCGATGTAGTTACCATTTCTTTCCTCTGCCCCTCTTGTTGCTGTTGTAACCTCGTGCGCCTACATTTCCTCCTTTGTTTCCTGCGCTTGTTGTTTCTTCTGCGCTTTTCCTCGTTTGAGGTCGTGGCCGTAACGTTTGACGGCGGTCTTCTATTAAAAAACCCAGTTCTTCCGATGGTGTATATTTTGTAGGTACTTGGATCTGCATTGTACATTGTACTGGACCCGTTGTCATCCGAATCCATACTACTTGCAGCTGAACTCAAATCAGTATCCGAGGCCACAGCATTGGTGGCAACTGGTGTAGGAGTTTCTGGAAGCTTTGACACAAGTGCTTGTCTTTTGACAGTGTCGTATTTTCGGGCAAACGTAAATATCCTGCCAGTCTCATAGTCACGTTTGTCTCGTGCAAATTTCCATATTTTGCGAGATTTGATTGTTTCTTCATGTTTCGTGAGGCAGATATCAATCTCTTCTCTACTTTTCTTAATAAAGTCTTTTTGTTAATGATTCTCCAATTGTTGGTTTATTTTGTCCACTTCCTTAAGGATTTCATTCCGGTCAATTTCCGCGTACTTTATGAGAATGGATACCATATTCATGGACGCCTCCAAATTATTTGTAGCCCATTCTTTAAGCATGAGGGGATTTGGTTTCTCAAACGATGGAGCAATGAGAACCCTTAATCCCCGCGGTACTCTACCCACTTCTCTATACTTTTCCAGTGACTTTTTTCCCCACCATTTAGTAACCTCCGTCCGGAGTAACTTTTCTAATTTTTTCATCAACTGTGGGCTTTATTGGAAGTGTGGAATATATATATATATATATTTATATTTTTATATATATATAATATAGATAGATAGATAGAGATAGATATATTTCTATAAAGATATATAGATATAACAACAGTAAATCATAAATTAACATTTTTTCAGGTACATTCAAATTAAATTAGTTGAAGTAAATTTCATTTACATTTTTTTTTAAATTATACAAAACAAATCACTAACATAAACATGATCATATAACAACTGGTTTTATTTAGCATTCAAAAAAATAAACATAGAAATCTAATATATATATATATATAATATAGGCATACATTTATAATATTGCCATCATATTTCTGAATATAAAACTTTAACAACAATTATAAAACATACTTAACTAAATATAAAAAGTAATTATAATTATATAATACATAATATGAATTAAGTAAAATAAAAAGTGGTTATCATTTATTCTTATCAAAATAATATAAAGCCTGAACAACAGACATAATTTGCAATATATAAACATATAATATTAAATGGCAATACTAAACTTACAAAAAATGCAGGTAAAGAGACATTATGAAAAATATTTAATTTACACAAAATTACCTGTTTACTCCAATTCCATCCTATTAAGCATTAAGGTAAGTGTTAGACTTCGGAGGGGTTATATTTATTATAGCCACTCCAGTCTAAGCAACAGTAGGAAAAGTGTTGGACTACAGAGGGGTTTACTATTCACGCTCTAGTATAATGAACAGTACAGGAAATGTAGGAGTTTGGAGGAACTACAAAAAAGAATCAATTTCCGAATAATTTTGTACAAGAGATGTAAATTCCTAAAATCAAATACATAATATAAATAAAAATACACTTTAACTATTACTAAAAAGTTAGTAACAACATAATAAAAGAAATATACTTCCTTACCACAAAATCAGGAAGCAACAAAAAACAATAGCTTGTATATTTAACACAACATTGTTTAACATACTGCTATCACAAAAATAAACATTTTAATTTAAAAAAAAATCATCATACAAAAACTATTATTAAAAACAGTTGACACTAAGGGCCTCATTACGATGTTGTTCGGACCACAACCGACTGTCTGTTGATTGCGGTCAGACTGACATCTGCCCCTGCGGTCCGACCGCCGCATTACAATGCAGCGGTCAGAGGCAGCATGCGAAGGGACAGACCGCTGCTATTCCGACGGGCTCAAAGAGCCTGTTGGCCCTGCGGTCGGAATGAATTCACTACAATAAGTGTGGTGCCTGCTCAGGCACCGCCATAGGGATTATGATGTCCCTTTCGGTCTGCCTTTCTATGGCAGTCCGACTGCCATAGAAAGGCAGACTGAAACAGAGTTTGCAGGCCCCTAGAAGGGCCCCTGTCCCTCCGCGGCCTCCATTATGATGCCCCACTGACATCCCCACATGGTGCCTGCCACGCGGTGCAGGGATGTTTAAAAAGTGCATGTTTACTATTGCTGCTTGTGCTCCAGCCCGCAATAGTAAACATACACTTTCTGACTGTTGTGAGGGCGGTCGCATCATAATTCGGAATGCAGGACCTCCAACTCTTTGTCAGGCGGTCCCGTTTACGATACAATGTCAGTCGGATGCTCACGCGACCGGCATCATAATAGGGCCCTGAATTAGTAAATAAAACAAATAATGTACATAATATATCTAACAATAAAAAACATAAATAATTATAAATTATTTAATTGTATGTTAACAATTTATTTCACTTATATTATAAGTCCAATACCTTCCCATCCTATTATTCTGCAAAAACTAACAACCTTACACTAAAATATACATTACTAACAAAAATGTAAACATTTAAAGATAAAGTACAATTTATAAAAGAATAAATTTGCAGATCAAGTACAAACAAACAATTTACATAATAAATCGTCAATTACATAATTAAGAATTAAGAATTAATTAGTGTTAAAATTAAACTATTATAGTTTGAATAACTTCCCTACAAAACTGACAAGCAGCTACTAAAATATAAAGTGCAAACAATAATAATAAAAACATATCAATATACTGTAAAATTAAAAATAATCCAACTGTTAAAAACAATTTAAATAATTGATAAACAATTACATAATTAATGAGCAATTACACATTAACTATCATCAATATAAAATTATTAGTAATTTTTAAAACTCCCCATTCTGTTCTTCAACAATCATCAACAACCCACTAATGCAAGAAAAGTAATTCATCAAAATTTAAAAATGCTTTAAAATTACAAAGTGAAGCTTAAATACATAAAACAACTATTAAGCAATTGAATAGTTTACATAATTATAAATCAATTAAATAATTTATGTACACTACAATAATTAATCAGCAATAATATTTAAGTAATCACAATTTAAATTACTTCACACACTATTTTCCTACAAACCCAACAACCCACTACTACATTATAAATGTCTATTTCAATTAAAAACCTATAAATTAAACACTTTAAATTGCAAAGTAGATTACAAAAACATAATAACAATTATACTAACAATACTAACAACTAAAATAATATTGTACCTATATTATATTATTATATATATTAAAGTACACAAAAAACAATACTTTAAAACTATATTTATGAAAACTAAATTATTTCAAACTATATTATACACCAAAAACATACAATATTCTTGACAATGATATTCCGTGACAGGATATTTCTGCACTAGCTATATTTTTGGGCTCATATTTTTGTATCAAAAAATTTAAACCTAAATATTTTTCCCCAAAACCCTGAAGGTAACTATTTGAAACTTGTGTACCCTTCTGGTAAAGTTTTTTCTAATTAAAACTATCTTGGTCAGAGTTGGAGCATCTGAGTTTAGTATAAGAATAATAAAAGCCTGGAGGTAACAAGAAAAAGAGTACAGTGGCTATTCCCATACTTGATGTGCAATCCTAATTATAATAAAAAGGTGCATTCACCCCAATTGGAGGAGGGTTAGTATTTAGTGTACCTGGCCACACCATGTCACTGAGACATAAAGGGCCTCAGTATGATGGCGGTTGGATGAGTATGCGACCACCATCGTTTTGGGCTCAAGACCGTCCGACAAGGAGTCGGTGGCCTCGACAGCCCAATTACGATACAACAGCCGTGCAGGCAGTTATAAACATCCCTTTTTCCATTGCGGGTTGTGCTGCAGCCCGTAAAAGGGCCGCAGCACAAGCCGCAATAAAAAAAGGGATGTTTTTTAACATCCATGCACCATGTGCCAGGCAACATGTGGTGCATGGATGTTTGGGGGCACCACATGTGCTCCCTAGGCCACATAGCAGAGGCCTATGGGGGCCCTTGTAGGGGCCCCCAAAGTCCCTTTCCGACAGCCTTTCCATGGTGGAGGGACCCCCATGAAAATGCTGTGGGAAAGGGACATCGTAATCCCTACGGCAGGGCCTGTGCAGGCACCACCCCCTATTGTAGGGGTTACGATCTGACCAATGCCCTGATGGGCTCTTTGAGGCTGTCGGAGATGTCAGTCTGTCCCTTCAACTGCTGCTGGTGGGGGTAAGACGTTGTGGCCCAGCTGAGCGGTCCCCCCAATCAATGGCATAATGCAAACTGATAGGTCCCCTTGCAGAATGCAATGAGGGGCCCCGGAGTCTACCATATCTCACAAATATTCATCTGCTTTGAGCTGAATAGGGGACCCCTAATGGGTTGGGAGACCCCTGAAGGGTTGGGCTGCCTACTGTGGTGCTGGGGTTGCAGGGGCTAGTGTTATGGCCCTGCCCCCCATGATGCTGGCTGGAGGGCGTGTGTAGGTGCCAGGCTGTAATTTTGTTTGCAATCCATGCCACCTCTATCTGTGATTGCAGCAGATAATTTTCGGTACAAATATAGTAGGCAATTTGTAGTATGCGCAAATGGTATCCCCCTTCAGGAATACCACTCCTGTGTACTTGTAATGAGGACTTTGGTATACATCATTGTTTTTGGTAATGTTTGTCCTATTTGTTCATTTGAGCTGAAGGAAGACAAACAAGCCATAGAATGTATTGAATTGTTTAATAAACAGCAAGGACTTGAAACAAGGGTCCTTAATTCACTCAGGTAACCTATCAATTGTGCACCCATTAATTTCGGATCAAAAATTGCACTGGGTGTAGTAATTACCTGGTGCACAATTTGCACACTATACTGTGTTTTGCTGCTTGGAAAAGAAAACCATTGTGGAAAAAATAGTGGAAAGAGCATGGAGGAAACACTAAACGAATTATTTAAACACCCTGGGCTTATCTTGTCACGAACAAACCAATCTGTTCTTAATGACCAAAAAATGGTACAAATACAACTGTATCATAAACCTTTCTTAAACTCCTACTCAGTGCCAAAAGCAAGGATTAGAGAAACTCAAGGCACCAAATCTTTCACGTCATTTTGCTATATCAGAACATCTCACACTATGGGGCCGATTCCGATCTCGGTCGGAGGCGCACCCAACACCATTCGGTCGGGAAAAACGCAATGCGAATGCCTGTTTCCCGACCGAGCCGCACATTATTCCGAACGAGCAAGTACGATGCGCACAACAGCATAGATTCCGACCCAGTCGTACTCACCCAATCCAGGTCCTGGTCCCCGACCGAGCCGGATCCGGAATCGTAGAATCGAGCCGCACGGAAGCAAAAATGCAGCCCCGTCCGGCCGGACAAGTACGATGCGCTTCCCGTACGCGCCGAACCCGTCGCTACGCACGGTACGTCAAAGCATCCGGGCGAGGCGCACATAAGCTCCGATTCGCGCCACAACACGATCCACGGCTACGAGACGAACACGCCAGCGACGAGGACGAGGCGAAGCAAAGAGAAAGACGAACGAGGCGAACCAACCATGAATCCCTTCGTGCCGATCCTACCAATATTCTACCTCTATTACCAGAACAGGCACGGACGCGTACGGCGCAGAAGGTAAGTCAGACACCAACAACAAAAACAAACTACACGTACCCGACACATTACACACAGAGGGATGCAGAAATACCTACACCAGCAACAGCAGCACCATAGGGGCGGGATGGCCCTCACCAATGCCACACATACACATAGGGGCCTGTATGCCTACCACTACTGCCAGCCCTACCCATGGGGTGCCAGATGCCTGTCACTACTACCACCTCTACCCATGGGGGGCTGGATGCCTGTCACTACTACCACCCTTACCCAGGGGGTGCCAGATGCCTGTCACTACTACCACCTCTACCCACGGGGGGCAGGATGCCTACCACTACTACCACCCTTACCCAGGGGTGCCAGATGCCTACCACTACTACCACCTCTACCCATGGGGGCTGGATGCCTACCACTACTACCACCCTTACCCAGGGGGTACCAGATGCCTACCACTACTACCACCTCTACCCATGGGGGGCTGGATGCCTGTCACTACTACCACCCTTACCCAGGGGGTGCCAGATGCCTACCACTACTACCACCCTTACCCAGGGGGGTGCCAGATACCTACCACTATTACCACCCTTACCCAGGGGGTGCCAGATGCCTACCACTACTACCACCTCTACCCATGGGGGGCTGGATGCCTGTCACTACTACCACCCTTACCCAGGGGGTGCCAGATGCCTACCACTACTACCACCTCTACCCATGGGGGGCTGGATGCCTACCACTACTACCGCCCTTACCCAGGGGGTGCCAGATGCCTACCACTACTACCACCCTTACCCAGGGGTGCCAGATACCTACCACTACTACCACCCTTACCCAGGGGGTGCCAGATGCCTACCACTACTACCACCTCTACCCATGGGGGCTGGATGCCTGTCACTACTACCACCCTTACCCAGGGGGTGCCAGATGCCTGTCACTACTACCACCTCTACCCATGGGGGCTGGATGCCTGTCACTACTACCACCCTTACCCAGGGGGTGCCAGATGCCTGTCACTACTACCACCTCTACCCATGGGGGCAGGATGCCTACCACTACTACCACCCTTACCCAGGGGTGCCAGATGCCTACCACTACTACCACCTCTACCCATGGGGGGCTGGATGCCTACCACTACTACCACCCTTACCCAGGGGGTGCCAGATGCCTACCACTACTACCACCCTTACCCAGGGGTGCCAGATGGCTACCACTACTACCACCCTTACCCAGGGGTGCCAGATGCCTGTCACTACTACCACCTCTACCCATGGGGGCTGGATGCCTGTCACTACTACCACCCTTACCCAGGGGTGCCAGATGCCTGTCACTACTACCACCTCTACCCATGGGGGGCTGGATGCCTACCACTACTACCACCTCTACCCATGGGGGCTGGATGCCTACCACTACTACCACCTCTACCCATGGGGGGCTGGATGCCTACCACTACTACCACCCTTACCCAGGGGTGCCAGATACCTACCACTACTACCACCCTTACCCAGGGGTGCCAGATGCCTACCACTACTACCACCTCTACCCATGGGGGGCTGGATGCCTACCACTACTACCACCCTTACCCAGGGGGTGCCAGATGCCTACCACTACTACCACCTCTACCCATGGGGGCTGGATGCCTGTCACTACTACCACCCTTACCCAGGGGTGCCAGATGCCTACCACTACTACCACCCTTACCCAGGGGGTGCCAGATACCTACCACTACTACCACCCTTACCCAGGGGTGCCAGATGCCTACCACTACTACCACCCTTACCCAGGGGTGCCAGATACCTACCACTACTACCACCCTTACCCAGGGGGTACCAGATGCCTACCACTACTACCACCTCTACCCATGGGGGCTGGATGCCTGTCACTACTACCACCCTTACCCAGGGGTGCCAGATGCCTGTCACTACTACCACCTCTACCCATGGGGGCTGGATGCCTGTCACTACTACCACCCTTACCCAGGGGGTGCCAGATGCCTGTCACTACTACCACCTCTACCCATGGGGGCAGGATGCCTACCACTACTACCACCCTTACCCAGGGGTGCCAGATGCCTACCACTACTACCACCTCTACCCATGGGGGCTGGATGCCTACCACTACTACCACCCTTACCCAGGGGTGCCAGATGCCTACCACTACTACCACCCTTACCCAGAGGGTGCCAGATGGCTACCACTACTACCACCCTTACCCAGGGGTGCCAGATGCCTGTCACTACTACCACCTCTACCCATGGGGGCTGGATGCCTGTCACTACTACCACCCTTACCCAGGGGTGCCAGATGCCTGTCACTACTACCACCTCTACCCATGGGGGCTGGATGCCTACCACTACTACCACCTCTACCCATGGAGGGCTGGATGCCTACCACTACTACCACCCTTACCCAGGGGGTGCCAGATACCTACCACTACTACCACCCTTACCCAGGGGTGCCAGATGCCTACCACTACTACCACCTCTACCCATGGGGGCTGGATGCCTACCACTACTACCACCCTTACCCAGGGGTGCCAGATGCCTACCACTACTACCACCTCTACCCATGGGGGCTGGATGCCTGTCACTACTACCACCCTTACCCAGGGGTGCCAGATGCCTACCACTACTACCACCCTTACCCAGGGGTGCCAGATACCTACCACTACTACCACCCTTACCCAGGGGTGCCAGATGCCTACCACTACTACCACCTCTACCCATGGGGGGCTGGATGCCTGTCACTACTACCACCCTTACCCAGGGGTGCCAGATGCCTACCACTACTACCACCCTTACCCAGGGGTGCCAGATACCTACCACTACTACCACCCTTACCCAGGGGTGCCAGATGCCTACCACTACTACCACCTCTACCCATGGGGGGCTGGATGCCTACCACTACTACCACCCTTACCCAGGGGTGCCAGATGCCTACCACTACTACCACCCTTACCCAGGGGGTGCCAGATGCCTGTCACTACTACCACCTCTACCCATGGGGGGCTGGATGCCTGTCACTACTACCACCTCTACCCATGGGGGCTGGATGCCTACCACTACTACCACCCTTACCCAGGGGGTGCCAGATGCCTACCACTACTACCACCCTTACCCAGGGGGTGCCAGATGCCTACCACTACTACCACCTCTACCCATGGGGGGCTGGATGCCTGTCACTACTACCACCCTTACCCAGGGGGTGCCAGATACCTACCACTACTACCACCCTTACCCAGGGGGTGCCAGATGCCTACCACTACTACCACCCTTACCCAGGGGGTGCCAGATGCCTACCACTACTACCACCTCTACCCATGGGGGGATGGATGCCTGTCACTACTACCACCCTTACCCAGGGGGTGCCAGATACCTGAAAACTACTACCACCTCTACCCATGGGGGCTGGATGCCTGTCACTACTACCACCCTTACCCAGGGGGTGCCAGATGCCTACCACTACTACCACCCTTACCCAGGGGTGCCAGATACCTACCACTACTACCACCCTTACCCAGGGGTGCCAGATGCCTACCACTACTACCACCTCTACCCATGGGGGCTGGATGCCTGTCACTACTACCACCCTTACCCAGGGGTGCCAGATGCCTGTCACTACTACCACCTCTACCCATGGGGGGCAGGATGCCTACCACTACTACCACCTCTACCCATGGGGGCTGGATGCCCACCACTACTACCACCCTTACCCAGGGGTGCCAGATGCCTACCACTACTACCACCCTTACCCATGGGGTGCCAGATGGCTACCACTACTACCACCCTTACCCAGGGGGTGCCAGATGCCTGTCACTACTACCACCTCTACCCATGGGGGCTGGATGCCTATCACTACTACCACCCTTACCCAGGGGGTGCCAGATGCCTGTCACTACTACCACCTCTACCCATGGGGGGCTGGATGCCTACCACTACTACCACCTCTACCCATGGGGGGCTGGATGCCTACCACTACTACCACCCTTACCCAGGGGTGCCAGATGCCTACCACTACTACCACCTCTACCCATGGGGGCTGTATGCCTACCACTACTACCACCCTTACCCAGGGGGTGCCAGATGCCTACCACTACTACCACCTCTACCCATGCGGGGCTGGATGCCTGTCACTACTACCACCCTTACCCAGGGGTGCCAGATGCCTACCACTACTACCAACCTTACCCAGGGGTGCCAGATACCTACCACTACTACCACCCTTACCCAGGGGTGCCAGATGCCTACCACTACTACCACCTCTACCCATGGGGGACTGGATGCCTGTCACTACTACCACCCTTACCCAGGGGGTGCCAGATGCCTACCACTACTACCACCTCTACCCATGGGTGGCTGGATGCCTACCACTACTACCACCCTTACCCAGGGGGTGCCAGATGCCTACCACTACTACCACCCTTACCCAGGGGTGCCAGATGCCTGTCACTACTACCACCTCTACCCATGGGGGCTGGATGCCTGTCACTACTACCACCTCTACCCATGGGGGGCTGGATGCCTACCACTACTACCACCCTTACCCAGGGGTGCCGGATGCCTACCACTACTACCACCTCTACCCAGGGGGTGCCAGATGCCTACCACTACTACCACCTCTACCCATGGGGGGCTGGATGCCTGTCACTACTACCACCCTTACCCAGGGGTGCCAGATACCTACCACTACTACCACCCTTACCCAGGGGTGCCAGATACCTACCACTACTACCACCCTTACCCAGGGGGTGCCAGATGCCTACCACTGCTACCACCTCTACCCATGGGGGGATGGATGCCTGTCACTACTACCACCCTTACCCAGGGGGTGCCAGATACCTGAAAACTACTACCACCTCTACCCATGGGGGCTGGATGCCTGTCACTACTACCACCCTTACCCAGGGGGTGCCAGATGCCTACCACTACTACCACCCTTACCCAGGGGTGCCAGATACCTACCACTACTACCACCCTTACCCAGGGGTGCCAGATGCCTACCACTACTACCACCTCTACCCATGGGGGGCTGGATGCCTGTCACTACTACCACCCTTACCCAGGGGGTGCCAGATGCCTACCAGTACTACCACCTCTACCCATGGGGGGCTGGATGCCTACCACTACTACCACCCTTACCCAGGGGGTGCCAGATGCCTAACACTACTACCACCCTTACCCAGGGGGTGCCAGATGCCCGTCACTACTACCACCTCTACCCATGGGGGGCTGGATGCCTGTCACTACTACCACCTCTACCCATGGGGGCTGGATGCCTACCACTACTACCACCCTTACCCAGGGGTGCCAGATGCCTACCACTACTACCACCCTTACCCAGGGGTGCCAGATGCCTACCACTACTACCACCTCTACCCATGGGGGCTGGATGCCTGTCACTACTACCACCCTTTCCCAGGGGGTGCCAGATGCCTACCACTACTACCACCCTTACCCAGGGGGTGCCAGATACCTACCACTACTACCACCCTTACCCAGGGGGTGCCAGATGCCTACCACTACTACCACCTCTACCCATGGGGGGCTGGATGCCTGTCACTACTACCACCCTTACCCAGGGGGTGCCAGACACCTACCATTACTACCACGCTTACCCAGGGGGTGCCAGATGCCTACCACCAACACCACCCCCACTCATAGGATGGACAATGCATGACACAACCAGCACACCACAACCTAGGAAATGCAAGAAAAAGACATCCCCCCAAAACCATGACAAGCGTGTGTAGACTGTGTCAAATGCCTACAACACTGAACATGACTTTGAACATACAATGTGACCCCCTATCACATGTGCCACACATATATGTGTGTGGCCCCCACAATGCAAGCAGGCCATGACCATTGTGGCAATGGGGTCCAAAACGCCATCATCACAGTGACCAAAATGTTAGTGTGGGGTCCATAGCTGAAGCACATGCAGAACATTGTGGCAATGGGGCCTAAACCCCCATCATCACAGTGACCAAAAGGTAAGTGTGGGTTCCATAGCTGAAGCACATTTTGAACATTGTGGCAATGGGGCCTAAACCCCCATCATCACAGTGACCAAAATGCAAGTGTTGACAAAGAAAAAGCTGCAACTGCCAAACTGCATGGATGATTCCTGGTCACAGAACATAAAACACATCAGTGGCAAAGTAGTGCATGTGTCCCATTGCAACATATATTGGGGGAGGCAAATACTGCAGTGCAAATAAGACATACCTTTGGCCATGTGCAGACAAACAACACCCATGGGGGCTGACACTGTCAACATTCATCAATGACACAATGACAGAAGTGACCATCAGAATGCAGACCCACATATTTGCACCAATGGGCACACAAATGCAGATACCCTGTGGAGACTGTAGATGTGAGGTGAACAGATACCATACCATGGCAGCAATGGGACACACAAACCATGACCATTGTGCTGACTGATGACCTAGGAGTCCCAGGGACAGCAGGGGAAACCCACCAAACAACATACAGCCAATGGCACACCAAAGATATGCCAATGCAGTGGTGCAGATGCACAAACACAAACAGGCAGACCCACATTGCACATCAAACACAACAGGTGAGGGGGGTGCCAGTGTCCCCAGGCAACCACACAACACATGAGGAGGCCTGAATACCAATTACACAGATGTGCATACAGTGCCACACAAAGGTAACTCATGGATCCAAATCCCCTATGTGGGCAATCAGGCATTGTCAGATGAGAGGGAGCACAAATCACACATGTCACACAAGCATGTAGGAACAGCAACTGACACAGCAAGACACAGACACACCACAGCACTTACCCCCAGGGCCCCCACAATGTGGTGACCCTGGGCTGCATTACAATCCCACTGTGATGACAAAGCTAAATGTCATTCACACTGTGAACCACAGTCATGTGTCCTGAGCAACAAACTACCATCACACCTACACAAGCACAAATCAATCAGCACGGCCAGTAAGCCAAGGCCAACATGGAGGCAGGGGTCTAGCCGGGCAACAACTCTCATCTGCACACACTCAACACCACACACCTCGACCTCCAACAATGTGCAGCAGTGAAGCTCACATGCACTGGTGACATTGCACATGCACCCATGACAATCCCAGGCTGGTGGGTGGGAACCAAGGTGCAGAAACCCATCACACATGGCCACTCAACAAGACTCCTGAATGTCTGACACACTGCACACTACGCTGTACATGGACATGACGGCAATACCACACCAACCAATGGGATCCCAGCCACAGTCACACGCCAATGAAGAAGCCAAGGACACCCACAAAGAACACACATAGACAACTACCAACATTGCAGCCCGGACCCTGAGGAGTGCCAGCAGTCACACACACAACGTGTCACAATCACTGAAAGATAACACAAACTGGAAATCACATGACAGGTGTAAACAACAAGTGCCAAGGGGAATCCTGACTGTGACCCATCTGCGTCTGCACACAAACTCAGCCCTGACAGCAAACACACCTATGGGTGACACCCTGATGACCAGTAATGTGCCATGCACCCACATCACAGAGAATCCAGGGAGAAGACTTGGGGGAACATAGGTCAACTCAGCAAGCATCACAAACAGGTACAACACTAGGGATCCCAGCATGCACAGCAAAATGGAAGTGAACACACAGACATGCTCATATAACACACACCTTGGGCGCAGGCAATGTCACAGGAGTACACACTGCCATGAGGGGACTCCACTCCTGCGTGAGGAAAGCTGTGCCATATGTTGCCTCAGTAGGGCTCCATCATGTCAGCTGAGCACTTGGTCACACAGTCAACAATTAGCACCAAATGAATGCTCCCGTCACATCAGCCTGGTCATGGGAGTGCCAACGAAATCATCAGCACAGATACAACACACTTGTATAGCAATGTTGCACTGACAACACAGATGAGTCCTTCCCCATTGATGCCCAAACCTGCATGTCCAGTGGAGATGGCCACACGGTCAGGGAAGTAGACGAATTGAACAATGGCAGGCACAACAGATGTGCAGGGGTGGAAGCCACAGATGTGAAATTGCTAATGTAAGTAGGAAATCCCATTGCCAAATAATGAACACATGACACCCTCAGATGCTGCTAAGGATGACATGGATACACCACAGGATAGGACACATTCCCCTGGACCACATGTGTTCCTGCACAGTAACACTTCATCATCATGAGACCAAATATCACCATCACTGCAGCAAGGGCATGGTTAGCATCATCAACAACATGTACATCAGAAGCAAAAGCACTAGAGAACAGAAAGGTGCTTTATTCAGCATATGTGGGTCTAACAGTTGATGTCCAGCAAAGAATTTAACAAAGGCCAATGGCCAGTCCAACTTGAAAGTCAAAACAGGGTGACAGTGGCAGATGTCACCCTTCGCATGCCTGCACTGATGAAAGCCAGGGACAATCCCCTCGGAGGGGCATACGGGGGGGGGCAGGCCAGGCACCGCAGGGACAGGATCATGGCTCACCAGAAGGAGGCAGGGAAGGGGTGGTGGGTGCTGGAGAGCCACTGACAACTGCAGTGGAGGTGTCTGACATGGTGTGTGCCGGCACAACTTGGGGGCATGACTCTGATGGTGTGGGTGCCGGCAAGACTGCAGGGGACCGTGCAGTTGGAGTGGACAGGTTCCCCACTGCAGTGCCCAAGTCAGACAGGGTGGTAGTGGACTCCACTGCAGTGCCTACCTCCAGGGGAGGAGAATGGGGATCAGGTAAGGTGGGCAGGACAGAGGGGGAGGACACCGTCTCCACACCAGTGGCACAGACAAGCGCAGCGGGGGGTGTGGGGCCGGAAGAGCAAGTGGCAGGGGGAGAAGGCCGGATCATTTTGGGGATGGTGTATCTGTGGGTGGGGGAACCTGGGGCAGGGTGTGGTGGGGGCACCTGTGGAGTGGGGGCCTGAGGGATGGAGGAAGGAGACTTGGTGCCTGAGCTGCAGGGCGGCGGCGGGGTCTTGCTCTTCTGGGTCCGGGGGGACTTGCGGATGGGGGCGTCAGTCGGTCTGCGCCTGGGGGAGGGTGTCCGGTGGCGAGGGGCACTCCGCTCTGTGTGGGTGGGCTTCCTCTTCCCCCTGAATGCTGTATCAGCTGGATCGGAGGGGAAGAGGCTGAGGTCACTGAGGAAGAGCCGCTGGGTCTTTGGGGTTGCAGGTGAGGCAACGGAGTGGGCTTTGGAGGGAGAGGCATCTGTGGACTGCGCAGTGCTCATGGATGCGTGTGTGTGTGACTGGGCCCCATCCCCTGTGAGTGTGGTTTCAGTCCCCTGACTGTGCGTGCGGGTGCGTCTTGTCTGTGGCGTGTGTGTGTGTGTGTGCTGCTCGTGTCTGTGCTGGTGTGTGCCTGTGCCGGTGTGTGTGTGCTTGGGACAGGTAAGGTGCTGGGGAGTGTGGATGGGGCAGAGACAGGAGGGGTGAGGGACTGTCGGAGGAGGGACACTGCTGCCGTCAGGGAGGAGTCCATGGACCTATTGCCCCTCTGTAGGGCAGACATGCCCGATGAGATGCCCTCCATGAACGACACCAGCTGAGTCAACAGAGTGGTGTGTGCATGGAGGACACTCAGCATCGCTGTCTGCCCTACATGGAGCTGCCGAAGGAGGTACACAGACTCCTCACTCAGGGCAGCAGGGGACACAGGGGCAGGGGGTGCGGTGCCTGGCCCGAAAGAGACACGCTCCCGAACATGGGAGCCTCCACGGACCTCGGGAATGGGAGCCGATGGGAGGGCGGTGGTGGTGGTGGTGGCGGGGACAGCAACACTAGCTGGGGTGTGGTGGCTGCTGACACCCGCCTCCATAAGGGAGTCATCCTCCGAGCTGATGTGGTCCTCAGCTGAGGTGGATGGTGCTGAGGACTCCTTGGTGTGGCTCCCCTCGCCCTCCATGCCACTGGGTCCCTCCGACCACTCCTCGGCTGTTGACCCAGTCTGGCTCTGCGGCTCCTCCTGGTCCGTGGAGCTGTCCCCTCCTGTGGCCGTGGATGTATCTGCAAACAATAGGGAGACAGACAGACATCAGTCACCTGCACCGAACGCACACACCACAGTAAGTACAGCACAATACAGAGCAAGGCCTGGCATCCTTAGTTGAACATTGCTAAAATTGCCCAAACAGAATAGGAGAAGCCAATTGTCAGTCTGATTGTCAACCATGGCACTCACATCACACCTGGCCTTGCACCCATCTGTCTGGCGTCCGTTGGCTGGCAATACCCCAGTGTGGACACATGCACCACCTACACAGTAGTTGGACGGTGCAGAGAACACGGTGAAGCATGTGAACATGCACACATCACAACTCTTGCCACTGAGTCAGTACAGGTGCCCGGATTAAAGTGATGCCCAGAGTCAGATACATGAAATGCATGTGATGCATACCAGCGACAGACACCACGATGCACCCATGTGCTGATAGCCATTGCCACGGTGTGCATGTAGCACATGTCACTCCCCTGCAGGATCACACATAGGAAGTCACATGCCATGGCACAGGCATGCCTGCTAAGTCATACATCACTGTCTTCAGTCACATGGGCAGGGCAGCCACACAACAACAGTCTGCACTGTGTCACAATAGTAGGTCATGGGGAATGCAAGTCCTGGAGCTGAACAAGTGCACATGTACATCCCCCACACACCACATCATCTGAACCCTTATCTGTCCAGGTCATACTGATTGGACATATGGGTGACCTGTAACACATGCCTCTGAACCTGAGCACCTCACAATCTGCTGTGAATGGGAAACAGCTGCATGGACCTCACATTCGCATACCCCAGTCTGCACGGTCAGGTGGTCAAACACCTATGTGTCACACAAGTATCGTCTCCTATGGTCACATCTCCGGTGGCATGCTGAGCCCCAACCGATAAACACCCCAGCAGTTCTGACATCGAAGCCACAGCACACTGACACAGAGGCTGACACCTGAGAGGACATATCACTGAGCACAACGTGTCAGCTGATACACGGGAGTGGGAGTACAGAGTGCATTGCATGGCCTGGAGTAGGCATGACTGTCCTGCCCCACATGAATGAGGGATGAACCCTGGACAGTAGGCAGTTGGCTAAGTATGTGTGACACACGTAATATACACACTCCTGGGGCCCATACATTGTTCCCACCCGCAGCTTGGGTGTGTGCCAGTTACCCCAGGCACATGTGGTGGATCAGCTCAGCAATTGGACCACAGATCAAAGTAACACGCAGATTACATGGCAGAACACAGGCATTGTGTAAGCAATGGACCCACCCATGATGCCCACCACAGTTAGGGGAACAGATGCTGTCCCCCACCTTGAGTCAAGCAAACTGCAAGGACACAGTACCCAAGTGACACAATTCCCTGACTGCAAGGGCCACACCTGGGTATCAGATGAGGAGTGGGCAGTGCACAATCGAGGGATATGGGTCCTGGACCACATGACTGATGTGCTGTGGAAGCTTAACCAGGCCAGAGGAGGGCACATAGCATGGCAGACAGAGTACACAATGCAGTCATGGACTCACCCCCTCCGTGCTGCTCCCTGGCCTTCAGCTGCCCATCCAGATCAGGGAAGACCACCGCCAGGATCCTGAGCATGTGGGGGTCAGGGTCCGGTGTCTGCCCCTCCTGCGAGGAGGCGACAGCTTCAGCTGGACCCGTGCGATCCTCCGGGTCCAGCCCCGAAGGTCCTGCCACCTCTTCTGGCAGTTGCGGATCCGGCGCTTGTAGTCCCCCACGGATCTCACTGCCCGGACGATGGTCAGCCATATCTTCTGCTTCTGGTGGGCATCAACCTGTGAGGATGACAAAGTGAGAATGCTATTACTACACATGCAACATATCCGTGCATTACACAGTTGTGAATACATGTCTCATTCACAGGGGCACATGATGTACACAGGCAGTGCAACGATGGCCATGGACAGTATGCCAGCAGTAACTACATGGTATCATTGCCTGGGAAGTAAAACCTTGTTTAAATGCACTGTCACTGCACTTTACCTGTCCAGTGCATGTAACTACACACTATGGGGGGTGACAACTACTCAGTGAGCCTGCTAGCCAGTGGCGTGCAGACTGTTAGCCTTGCTAGTCAGCCAACATGCACATTTAGGAAGGCAGTGGACAGAACACTCACCTGCTCCCCTGCTTTCCCATACAGCTTGCTGTACTGTGGAAGGAGGCTGTCCAGCAGGGCCTGGTTCTCCTCAGTGCTGAAGGCTGGGGCTCTCTCCACAGTACGTGCCATTGCAGGGTCCAGAGGGTGCAGATACAGCAGCAGTGGTGGTGGCAGATGTCGTCCTGGAGCATGTAGTGCAGGCAAGTGAGCTCTCAGGGGAAAAGCCAGCATTATATGTGTGCTGCAGAGGCAGTTACTGTCCCATGTGTCCAAAGTGATAGGTCCAAGTCGTTAGCATCTTCTGAATCTGGCCAATCAATGGAATTGCACCACTTACACACGCCCACAGCATCCTTCAAAAGTTCAACTTCATGACACCCATGAATTTGCAACATTGTTGTGGGTGACCAACTGAATTTCCTGCATCAGACTCGTTCAAAATTTGAAAACGCGTCCGTTGCCAGGCCAGGCCATAGCCAATGGGTGCACACCGATCGGTCCATTGCTGTTCAACGCGTACCCGGGATACAACGCGTACCCGCACACATTGAATGCAATGGGCCGGCCGGGCACACAGATCGGTCCATTGCTGTTCAACGCGTACCTAGGATACAACGCGTACCCGCACACATTGAATGCAATGGGCCGGCCGGGCACACCGATCGGTCCATTGCTGTTCAATGCGTACCTAGGATACAACGCGTACCCGCACATATTAAATGCAATGGGCCGGCCGGGCACACCGATTGGTCCATTGCTGTTCAACGCGTACCCGGGATACAACGCATACCCGCACACATTGAATGCAATGGGCCGGCCGGGCACACCGATCGGTCCATTGCTGTTCAACGCGTACCTAGGATACAACGCGTACCAGCACACATTGAATGCAATGGGCCGGCCGGGCACACCGATCGGTCCATTGCTGTTCAACGCGTACCCGGGATACAACGCGTACCCGCACACATTGAATGCAATGGGCCGGCCGGGCACACCGATCGGTCCATTGCTGTTCAACGCTGTACCTAGGATACAACGCGTACCAGCACACATTGAATGCAATGGGCCGGCCGGGCACACCGATCGGTCCATTGCTGTTCAACGCGTACCCGGGATACAACGCTGTACCCGCACACATTGAATGCAATGGGCCGGCCGGGCACACCGATCGGTCCATTGCTGTTCAACGCGTACCTAGGATACAACACGTACCCGCACACATTGAATGCAATGGGCCGGCCGGGCACACCGATCGGTCCATTGCTGTTCAACGCGTACCTAGGATACAACGCGTACCCGCACACATTGAATGCAATGGGCCGGCCGGGCACACCGATCGGTCCATTGCTGTTCAACGCGTACCTGGGATACAACGCGTACCCGCACACATTGAATGCAATGGGCCGGCCGGGCACACCGATCGGCCCATTGCTGTTCAACGCGTACCCGGGATACAACGCGTACCCGCGCACATTGAATGCAATGGGCCGGCCGGGCACACCGATCGGTCCATTGCTGTTCAACGCGCACCCGGGATACAATGCGTACCCGCACACATTGAATGCAATGGGCCGGCCGGGCACACCGATCGGTCCATTGCTGTTCAACGCGTACCTAGGATACAACGCTGTACCCGCACACATTGAATGCAATGGGCCGGCCGGGCACACCGATCGGTCCATTGCTGTTCAACGCTGCACTCGGGATACAACGCTGCACCGCGCACATTGAATGCAATGGGCCGGCCGGGCACACCGATCGGTCCATTGCTGTTCAACGCGTACCTGGGATACAACGCTGCACCGCACACATTGAATGCAATGGGCCGGCCGGGCACACCGATCGGTCCATTGCTGTTCAATGCGTACCTAGGATACAACGCGTACCCGCACACATTGAATGCAATGGGCCGGCCGGGCACACCGATCGGTCCATTGCTGTTCAACGCGTACCCGGGATACAACGCATACCCGCACACATTGAATGCAATGGGCCGGCCGGGCACACCGATCGGTCCATTGCTGTTCAACGCGTACCTAGGATACAACGCGTACCAGCACACATTGAATGCAATGGCCAATGTGTGCGCACCGATCGGTCCATTGCTGTCCAACGCGTATTGCGAATACAACGCGTACCAGCACACATTGAATGCAATGGCCAATGTGTGCGCACCGATCGGTCCATTGCTGTCCAACGCGTCCCTGTACATGTCACTGGAATATGTCACCATGCCTGTCACAGGTGAACATATGCCAGCCACATATACTTCCCAGGGAGTGAGGGGCACACCTATAACACCACAGCCTGTCCAAACTGTATCCTAAGGCATGTAAGGCTGCATTACCTATTCCGTGTATGAGGGTGAACATGTTGTTCTGTGGGTGTCACTTGGGGCAGCCACCCCCAGGCTGTGCACGTGTTCATGGGGACAGTATCCTTGGTGTTTCGTGTACATGACCACTGTGATGTGCAACTGTTCATATCTGAGCATGTGGCATGGTCACATTTCACGGTGGTGTATGTGTATGTCATGTCACATGCCCCCTGAGTCCCATGTGGGACGGTATGTTTAACCCAGGCTGACCCATTGGCACAATAGTGCTGATCCTCCGCAGTCTGTGTGCATGTTGTGTTTACAATGTCTCTGATTTCATGTGCACAATGGGAGACAGTCTCCACATCCACGTTGTCTGTGCATGGACTTTGATGTTGTGGGTGTGTGTGTCACAGACGTCCATATCTGTCCTGCAGAGGCAACAGGGACCACTACCTGTGGGGGTCATGGTTGTTTTGCTGTGGTGTATACATGATACGCCATGTCATGCCAGTGTCCATGTGGCCATACAGGGTCCCTGGGAATCTACCTGTCGTTGGGCTGTGATGCCTGGGGCACATCTGTCCTCACATGTCACTGTGGGGTGTGTTTGTAACGTGGCAGCAGGAGATGGGAAATGTGACACGTCCTCATGATACCCAATGGCACAACCTGGGACTTATTGATGCCACTTGTTGAACTGTGATGTTGGATGTTGGCCATGTATGTGCCATACATGTCCTTACGGAACTGCACACATCATGTACTTGTGCCTCATAATGATGTATCGTGTGATATTGAGTGTGTTCAATGGCACATATGTGGGGTGACTGACAATCTTTCTTTCTTCACCTATGCACTGCAGGGCACCAGCTGTTCATAGACCATTCCCTGACCTGGCAACGATGGTGGAACGTGACAGCATCCGAAGGTACCGCTTCACCAGGCAGCTGATTGATGATTTGGCAGTGCGCTTGGCACCACACCTGCAACCTGGCCAGCCGTACCCTACAGCGCTGACCCCCAAGGTGAAGGTGATGGCAGCCCTACACTTCTTTGCCACCGGTACCTTTCAACACACTCTGGCAACTGCTGGTGGGATGTCACAGACCATGTTCAGCCGTGTGCTCCGCGATGTATTGGAGGCTATGTTGATATACCTGAACCAGTACATCTATTTCCCTAGACTCCAGCAACTGACTGGCGTGAAGAGTGACTTCTATGCCCTGGGCAGGATGCCGCATGTCATTGGCTCCATTGATGGGACACATGTGGCTTTGGTACCACCACAGGCCCAGGAGCAGGCATACAGGAACCGCAAGCACTACCACTCGGTCAATGCACTGGTGGTCTGTCTTGCAGATATGACCATCACACACGTGTGTGCCCGTTTCCCGGTTCTGCACACGATGCCTACGTGATGAGGAGTAGTCGCATCCCGAGGATGATGTCACAGATGCGGAACCAGCGTGCCTGGCTTGTTGGTGTGTACTGACTTTGTACCATTGTGTGTGTTCTGCAATGTAGTGTTCCACCCTCTTTTCCAACTCAGCTAATGTGCAATTGTCTGTATGTAGGTGACTCCGGATATCCCAACATGCCGTGGTTGCTGTCGCCCCTCAGGAACCCTGTGGCACCAGCCCAGATGCGCTACAATGAGGCACATGGTCGGACGAGGAGAGTTATTGAGCGGACATTTGGTCTCCTGAAGAGCCGCTTCCGCTGCCTGGACAAGACAGGAGGGTCCCTCCCATATGCCCCGGCAAAGGTGTGCAAGATTGTCATTGTCTGCTGCATGCTACACAACCTGTCAGTGCGGAAGGAGTTGCCTCTCATCCTGGATGACGATGACCAACGTCCGCCACCTGTGGAGGATCCTGGCCTGGACCACGATGCCAGTGATGATGATGATGATGATGGTGATGTCCGCACACAGCTCATCACCAACTTCTTCAGCTGAATGTAAGTATCCAGAGATGTCATGTAACTGATGTGAGTTTGCATGATATGTGTTGGTGGTGCTCTGGTGCTGTTTGAGTGTGTGCATGTGCTACATGACTGTATGCGTGTAGCGATGTGTCCTTACAGGTAGTCTGTACTCCCCAACAGTGTTGACATGCTAACTTGTTTCTGGGTGGGTATCTTGTGACATGTATTGGGCATGAGTATTGCAGTTCTGTCCTGTTCTTCAGTGCTTTTGACTGTGTGTCATTTCTGTCCTTCACAGGGTACTTTCAGAGTCGTTTGGTCAACTGTGATCCCCGACACCGTGATTCGACTTCCAGGGTGGTAGCTGTTGTGTCCCTACAGGTGATGTGCACCACACCCATGGACTTCCTTCCTTCTACACTTGTTGACTGTGTGCCCGCTGCCAGGTGGGATTACCTTGCATCTGTGGTGGTTACAACATGTTGCAAATGTGTAATAAACCTGTGCTTCACTTTGTGATGTGCGTTGTCTGTGGTCACACATCTGACTGACATTTGCTTACTGCACCAGTGGGCTAGGTAACACAGACTGTGAATAGGTGTTGGGTCTGTGCAATGCAATCTATTTCCTGGCAACATCAGTGTAGGCGATGAGTCAGATGGCCATGGTGTGTATGTGTTGTGTAGCCCTGGTGGTGTGCCTCCCTCATATGTGTGACGTCGCCATGACTCACATGCCGGTGTTGTACTTGCTGTAGCAGTTAGCATGCACAGTGTCATTTCCCAGATCATCTTCGCCACTTCAGAGACAATGTAGGAATCACAACAGAGGCAAGTATGGTGTATTAGTGAGTTTATTGACATACATGTGTGAGTATAGTGCACAGGATGGTGGGTGCTGTACATTGTGATTGTAATCCAAAGTTCCTAGATGATTTGGAAGTCCTGGTAGCAGAAATGTCCAGAGTAAAGTCCACAGTCATCTGAGACATTGGTCCAACTTGAGCTCCCCATGTCATGTGGGAGAGTTGTGTTGC
This sequence comes from Calotriton arnoldi, assembly GCA_963921515.1. Taxonomy (NCBI): domain Eukaryota; kingdom Metazoa; phylum Chordata; class Amphibia; order Caudata; family Salamandridae; genus Calotriton; species Calotriton arnoldi. Next base: position 572,243 of record CAWUFW010001407.1, read on the forward strand.
AGTCAACAGGGTGAACAGTTTGCGCACAAAGGTGATTATCCAGAACAGGTTTTGGCTTCCTGGGGGTTGCACAAGCCATCGGCCTCTCACTTGCCCCTCCTCGGACGGCCCCTCTTCTTTGGGGGGGGACCCTCAAGTGCAGGCTGCTGCGGTGTAGGGGACTCTCCGCCAGAGTCATCCTCCCTCCCTGTGGCAGTTGCAGTTGTTTCAGCAGCAGATGTTGTGGGCACACAGGGAGGTGTTGACTGGTTGCTGCTCATCTGGCGGAAGCATTGTAATATGTCCCTATGCACCGCCGTCATCTCTTGCAGTGTGTCCCACTTGGACTCCACGCGGGACATGTGTGAGTCCAAGCGGGCATGATGGGCAGCCTGCTGCTGTTTAATGTCCCTGAGGAGCCCCACTACCTGGCTGAGCTCTCCGGTGCTGGACTGGTACGCATCGGCTATGCGTGCCAGTTGTGGGTCATCATGCAGTCCAGACCCCTCTGCGATCAGTGACCTGTGTCTCCCACCCCTCCCACCACCCCTGGCGACACGTGCAGTACCTGAGGTGGCATGCCCAGGTGACCCTGGGCCCCCTTGGGGGTTGTTGGTGGTGTTGGTGTCCGTGGCCCCACGTTGGTCCAGGGTCCCTGTGCTGGTGGTGGTGGTGCTCCTTGGTCTTTCCATGTCGGCAGGGGTGGTATGTGTGTTGACAGTCGTTGGAGGGGTGGGTGCAGGGGGTGCAGCTGGTGGTCCTGCTGGTGCTGCATGATGACTAGCTCCGGAGGTGCCAGGTTGGTCTTCTTCATCCGAGGAGGGCAGAGGCTGTTCCACACCAGTGAGCTCCGTATTCTCTTGAGCCTGGGACGGGGACTCCTCAGCATCTGCTGCTGTGTCCCCATCATCACCTGTTTTTGGGAGACACACACAATGTATGTTATGTTTCAGCAGGCATCAATGATTGACACACCTGACAGTTGTGACTGTGCCTCTGGATGCGAGCCTGTACATTGCATTGTCCGAAGTTGTCACAGTCAGGGGTTGATATTGGTGTAGCACATTGTCCTGCATTTTTTGGGCATTTCCATGTGATGTTGGGGTGTGTACATGGTCTGCATTGGTTGTATTTGGTTGACATCCGGCCCTCCTTCCCACCCAGCCAGATATCCCACCATGGAACGTGCTTCCATTGCAGGGAGTGCAAGTTGTCTTTCAGGATGTCAGTCAGTGGTGTCCTGCTGTTGGTTGGTGCACAGTTGCCAGCAGGGCCTTGTGCTCCCCACAGCAGTAGCCAGTGTCAGCCATCTTGTCAGATGTTTTCCACTCCCTGTGATGTGGGCATGGTTCATGGTGGTGTTGATGTGCGCATTGTGAGGGTGAGCAATATCTGTGACTACCACTCCCATCATGCTATTGCCTCCACCCCCCTTCCCAGCATGCCCATACTTCCTTCCTTTTGAGTGTACTTCACTGTGTGTGGGTGTGACAGCAATGGCAAGATGGCTGGCAGTGTGGTCCTGTTGTTTGTTGGTGCCCAGTTCCCAGCAGGGCCTTGTGCTCCCCCCAGCAGTACCCAGTGTCAGCCATCTTGTGAGTCCTTTTCCACTCCCTGTGATGTGAGTATGGTTCAGGGTGGTGTTGATGGGCCAATTGTGAGGCTGACCAATATCTGTGACTACCACTCCCATCATGCTATTGCCTCCACCCCCTTCCCAGCATGCCCATACTTCCTTCCTTTTGAGTGTACTTCACTGTGTGTGGGTGTGACAGCAATGGCAAGATGGCTGACAGTGGTGTCCTGCTGTTGGTTGTTGTCCAGTTCCCAGCATGGCCTTGTGCTCCCCACCACAGAGCACCAGTGTCAGACATCTTTGATGGGGCTTTCCACTCTCTGTGAGGTGTGCATGCTTCAGTGTGAGCTTGCTGGGCCATGTGTGGGGGGGATGTTGAGCTGTGACTACCACTCCCATCATGCTGTTGCCTCCACCCCCTTCCCAGCATGCCCATACTTCCTTCCTTTTGAGTGTACTTCACTGTGTGTGGGTGTGACAGCAATGGCAAGATGGCTGACAGTGGTGTCCTGCTGTTGGTTGTTGGCCAGTTCCCAGCATGGCCTTGTGCTCCCCACAACAGAGCACCAGTGTCAGACATCTTTGAAGTGGCTTTTGACTCCCTGTGAGGTGTGCATGCTTGGGTGTGTTCTTGCTGGGCCATGTGGGTGGGGGATGTTGGGATGTGACTACCACTCCCATCATGCTTTTGCCTCCACCCCCTTCCCAGCATGCCCATGCTTCCTTCCTTTTGACTCTGCTTCCCTGTGGGGTTGTGTGCCTGTGCTGACAAGATGGCTGACAGTGTTATCATGGGGTTTGTTTTGCTACAAGTCCCATGTGTGTCCCTGTGCTTCACACTGCATGACCCAGGGTTGTGGTTCTTTGTGGGATATTTGATTGGTGTGTGAGGCAATGCTTTCTCCCAGGTGAGTTGTGTGTAGTTTGTGTTAGGGGGGTGTGTGGGTGGAGCTGCTGGTGACTATGGTCAGTGCTGTGAGTACTCCTTCCCACCCAGCCAGATATCCCACCATGGAACGTGCTTCCATTGCAGGGAGTGCAAGTTGTCTTTCAGGATGTCAGTCAGTGGTGTCCTGCTGTTGGTTGGTGCACAGTTGCCAGCAGGGCCTTGTGCTCCCCACATCAGTAGCCAGTGTCAGCCATCTTGTCAATTGTTTTGCACTGCCTGTGATGTGTGCATGGTTCATGGTGGTGTTGATGTGCACATTGTGAGGGTGGGCAATTTCTGTGACTACGACTCCCATGATACTAGTGGCTACACTGACTTGCCCAGCATACACAGTATTCCTTCCTTTCAGTGAGCTTCCCTGTGAGGTGGTGTTGTGGTGGTGGCTACATGTCTGACTGTGTTTGTTGGTTATATTTGTGCCACTGCCTAGCTCTATTTGTTGTTAGGTTTGTACATGTGATGACACATTACATTTCACTATGAGCTGGCATGTATTGTGTTTATCTGGCTGACATACACAATTTGGGATGATCTGTTTTGGTTGGTGTGTATTTGCTAAGGGTGCATGGTTTGACTCTCCCCTTGACAGTGATGTGTGTGTATTGTGGCACAATATTATGTACATTTGTTGTGTACTCACCAGGCTCTGGGATGTTTTCTAGTCCATAGACGCTCACTGGTGGTAGGATGGCCCGCACCTTCTCCTCCCAGGGCCTGAGGTATAGTGGTTTGGCAGGAGGGCCACTGACGGTGTGTTGGCTCAAGATGTAGTCCTTCTTCAACAGGTCCTTGACCCTCCTGCGCACGTCATACCACCTGTTCTGGATGTCTCCCTTTGTGCGCAAACATGGTGATTGTGCGTTCACCCTGTCGACGATCCTCTCCCACATCTTGGTTTTCTGCGCCATGGGTGTCTGTTGGACCAATGTGCCAAACAGCTGTGGCTCTACCCTGAGGATCTCATCTACCAGGACTTCCAATTCACTATCTAGGAACTTGTGATTCTTCTTTGGGGGCATGGTGTTGGGTGGTGCTGGTGTGTGATGTGTGTGTTGGTGTGCAAGTGAGGGTGTGTGAGTGTGTGTTTTGCTGGGTGTATGTGAGGGTGCTATTTGTTGTGGTGCTGCTGGTGTGTGGCTTGTGTGATGGATGAGCTGTGAGTGTGTGTGTGGTTGCTGTCTGTTGGTGTTGAGTGCTGGCAGGTAATTTGAATTTGCAAGGGATCATGGTAGGGATTAGTGTCCTTTATATGGGTGGAGTTGTGGGTGTGTCTTTGTTCCCTGTTTCCCCCCCCAGTATTTATTTGCTTATTAATATCTTGTTTGGCCTTTTTTTGTGTTTTTTTTTCCTTGTTTCTTTTTGTGCATGTTGGAGACGTTCTTGTGACCGAGTCGGACCCTCCAGTTGTCTCGTGCGAGCCTCTCCGATTCGTTCACGCTGTGTTTGTGCTGTTTTCTGTGCTGCGTACGCGTCGGTCGCGGGGTTTTGGGTTGCTTCGGCTTGCAGTTTTGAATGCGTGTCGGTCGTGCGGCTTGGGCTCCGTGCGACTCGGTCGCGTTTTCCACGAGTTGCATCGTACTTGGCGGGTCGGAGTTGGCGGGTGCGTTTCGTTCGGGATTCTTCCTGGTGCTTGTCGGTCGGTTCGATTCGCGTGCTTTTCCGGCCGGATGGCTGTTTTCCGCGCGGCTCGGTCGTTCGGCTTGTGTTCCGTACGAGTCGGTCGGATTTAGCACGCTTTTCATCGTACTTTGCGGGTCGGGCTGCACGGGTACGTGTCGGTCGGTATTTATTCCGGCTCCGAGTCGGTCGGTACGTTTTCCGGCCCGAATCGGAATCGGCCCCTCTATCTGAGAACAGTGACTAACCCAGGGAGAGATTATTCGCCATGCCAAGAAGTGGCGCCTTTCTGCTTATGCCTCCGCTAAGGAAAAGGAAACTTTAATCTTTAGTTTAGTGCACTTGTGGCCAGATAGAAGATCTGTCATTTCCTTGACATGCCCACAATACAAATCGATCATTGGAATTATGATCAAGAATATCGCAACTAAAGGACAGCTGGCCTGAAGATGAGATCGTTTTCTACTGGCTCAGTGAGTTAACTTAGGCAACTAGACTCATGGGTCCGTATCTGGTCAAAAGCTTGGAGAGAATAGAAACAAATACAAGAGACCAGAACTGACATTGTCAACAAGTATAAATCTTAAAATTAAGAATCTGAAGGTCTTTAAAACTAATTTATTTTTTTTCCAATTTTTTTTTTTTCAATTACAGTGATAGAAAGAATACAATACAATGACAGCATTTATACAAAGTGTAGCAGTCCCCCCATTCCCCCCCGGAGGCTGAAAGTATATGGCTAGTGCTGTATCTTAAAGAAATAGCTGAAATAATATTTTATGTGTAAATATCAATATCAAAAATTAGTAATATAAAAAAAACATTTGAATAACAATGCAGCAAATCATTACTAGGAAGAAAAAAAAATTAATTTGGTCAACGTTACCAAAAAACAGTAAATAAAGTGACCAGTGCAACAATACATCACTAAAAAAGTGGTAAAGCATCCCTGCGGTTTAAACATTATAAGATATAGTTAAAAAGATGTATACTTAAGTAACTAGTGCATAAGAGAAGAAGGTGACTTGTGCATTTTGTCGAGAAAAGTAATTTAATCGCTAATCTCGCTAATCTCGCCTGTTTCCAGAGTTGATAAATTAAGCCAGTGAGAAAGATGACCCCAGATGGTTAGTTCTTTTTTTTTTTATCTATGTCCCTTTTTAGAGTATATTGCCTTCTCGAGCGAATTAATTGAATAAAAACGGGCTAGCCAATGTGTAAACAGTGGGGATTAGGATCCAGCCAGGCAGACGTAATACATAACCTAAGGACAGCAATAGCAATAAATATTAGGGCTCCTCCATTCTTTCTTTCTATTGAGTCTAGTGTGCCCAACATTATGGTGGAGGGTGTTAAAGATAAGCTATGAGAAAGCACCTGTCCCAGGAAGTGTTGGATTTTATTTATTAATGGTCCTAATTTAGAGCATGTAGCAAACATGTGGATTGAGTCGGCTTTAAATTCAGCACAACGAGGACAGTATATTCCTTTGCCGGAGCCCCACTTCGCAATCTTACAGGGAGTATAATATAAAAAAAAACAAGTTTTATAAAACTGTGCCTGAAGGTTGGAAGATAACAAATCATTTTGGGCGGCCTTGAGTGCGAAAGAGAAAGCATTATTAGTGATGTTCAGTTTCTTTTGCCACTTGGAGGAAATTATAGACAAATCATCAGACATTAGACTGTTAAGAAAGTTATAAATAATTCCAATGCGTGGAGGTATATTTCCGCAAAGTTTTTCAATCAATTCACATTTAGTGAAGCCTAAAGGACCCCCTGTCTTCCGTGAAAAAAAGGATTTGATAGCTAGGTATTTAGAAGATTCCCTGTTATCCAAATTATAGCGGAATTGAAGATCTTTAAAGGGCAAGACCTTGTTAGATGAACAAAGATCTCCTAGTTTCTTTACTCCATTATCTATCCAAATTTGGAAGTAGGACATATTAAAGATATCCGGCAGATTCGAATTACTCATTGTAGGAGTATAATAATTCAATCTGCCGATACCAAGAAATTTACGTAAAGCAGTAAAAACTTTATAGGCGCCTAGAAGGGTCTTAAATTTGACTCTTTTGTAGTATCCCAATTCCAGCTGTCGCCACAGACAGCCCCAAGCATCGGGGCCGTGCAAGAGCTCAAAGGATGAAGGCAAACTGGCAGCTGGCTTTGGGGGAGAGACTTGTAACAGTATAGGGCACGATTGTAGGACAGTAGCCCAATAATATAATTTTAGGTTGGGCAAGGCCCATCCCCCTCTATCCCGGGGTAACGATAAAAATTTAAGTGCCCTTCTAGGTTGAGAAAATGCCCATACAAATTGGGAAAATAACTTTTCAAGCCTTAAAAGTGTCGATTTATTAAACTCTAAGGGTATAGCCCTGAATAGGTATAGTATTTTTGGAAAAAAATCATTTTCAACAAATTACATCGTCCAACAATAGAAAGGTGTAAATTGTTGAGGCGGTTCAAGGCTTTCCTTGTTTCTAGGATAAGAGGGTCCGTGTTCTGGCTGACTATAAGGTCGATATCAGCTGAAATATCAATACCCAGATATTTGGCTTTAGCCACTACTCTTCCGTCATTCCAGGCTACTTTGCTGTTAATTATAATTTGGGTTTTTCCTTCATTTAGTTTATAGCCGGATAAGGAGCCAAATAGATGAGCCTCAGCCTCGATTTCGGAAATGGCTTTCATTGGATCCGGCGTGACCAAGGCCAGATCATCGGCATAGGCCATGACTTTAGATTCTATACCGAATCTACTCACTGCCATTATAGACTGGTTTCCTTCTAGTTTTTTAATGAACGGGTCAATATAGATGGCAAAAAGTAATGGGGAACAGGAGCAACCTTGACGGGTCCCCCGAGTAATTTTGATTTGTTCGGTCAATCCCCCGTTGATGGATACCCTGGCCATGGGAGTAATATATAAAGCTTTAATGGCCTGAATGGCTTTAGACCCAAAGTTCATTCTCTGCATGACGCCCCAGAGAAAGTTCCAGGAGACCCGATCAAATACTTTTTCGGCATCTAAGAATATTGCAGCAATTGGGTCCCCCGAGATCTGTGTGGCGTCAAGCAGAGTAATGAGCCTCCGGATATGTTCTGTAGTACCCCTAGCAGGGATAAATCCATGCTGCCACCTGGATACTAGACCTTCAATTCTAGCCGAAAGCCGTGAGGCAAAGATTTTGGAATAAGCTTTCGAATCACCATTAATAAGGGTGATTGGACGATATGAGCCCATTTCTGTTGGAGATTTATCTTTTTTAGGAAAAACTATAATTTTTGCGGTAGACCATGATTGAGGAGGGGAAATACCCTGGAAGATTTGAGTCACTACGGCATTAAAAATATCTTTGATTTGTGGGAGAAAAACTTTATAGAATTCGACTGGGATGCAGTCGGGCCCGGCTGCTTTCCCATCTGGTAGGCTGTGCAGAGCTCTAACGATTTCTTCCCATGATGGGGCAGTTTACAGTAACTCTCGTTCTTCTCTGCTAAGTGTAGCCAACGTAATTGAATCTAGATAAGTATCTAGATGATTACTGAAGTCAGATTGCTCACCTGCACCCTCAGAATATAAATCCCGGAAGAATCCGCAGAAGGCTGTACGAATTTCATCAGGGTCGTTGGTTATAACTCCTACAGATGATTTAATTTTTTGAATTTCGCTAGCCGAAACTTGTAGCCTAGTTCTCATAGCCAGTTGGTGGCCAATTTTTTCGCTGCATTCGTATGTTTTTTCTCGAGCTGCAGCCCATTTGGAAGCAGCTTTATCAGCCAGAACCGAACAAATCTCTGCCCTGGCGGCGGCCACAGCCAGTTGAGCCGAATCAATCTCACCCTTGGACTGATTTACTGAGATAAGGGCTTCTTCAGTTTTTGCTAATTTAGCTTGTAATTCCAACAGCTGAGCTTTCTCTTGTTTATTTTTCTTAAGTGAAAATTGTAAGGTTTCCCCGCGAACACAGGCTTTTAAAGTGTCCCAGACTACCATAAGGGGGGCTGAGCCTAAGTTGTTATCGAGGAAGTTCTTAATCCATTGTTTCATATGAATCTGGTAGCCTTCATCCTGTAAAAGTGCTCTTTCAAAGCTCCAGGATGAGATTTCCTTTCGTGTTATCAGCCCCCGGATGTTAAGGCTTAAGGGGTTATGGTCAGAAAGAATACGGGGGAGCAGTTCAATTTCGCTGTAATGAACTAAAGAAGAAGAAACCATAAAAAAATCCAAGCGTGCCAAAGATTTGTGGGGTGCAGAAAAAAATGTATATCCAGGTGAATTTGGGTGTAATAAGACCATACATCCACCAACCCATGAGTATATAGAAGATTTTTAAGTGCTCGAAGCACTTTGGGTTTGCGGGTGGTCTGATGGCATTGAGAATTAGACCCCCAATTAGACAGTAAATTAATATTAAGATCCCCACATAAGATAACAGGCAGGGGCCAATGAGCCAATTCAGCTGAGACCTGGTCAATCACCCTGGGGTCATCCAAGACACTCCCATATATAGAACACAAAGTAAATGAGAATGCAGGGGTTATGCGACATTCAGCAAGCATCCATCTTCCTTGGGGGTCAGATTTAATTCGAATAGATTGAGGGAGATAGTTATAACGTGCTAAGATGGCAACACCTTTAGTACGAGTCCCTTGTGTAGTACCCCCAACAACTTTGTATCCTAAGCTATTTAAAAGATGCAATTGAGAGCCTTCTATGTGTGTCTCTTGGAGACAGACTATATTGGCCCCTGATAGCCGGAAACTCTGAGCTACGCTTTGCCTTTTTCGAATGTCGTTTAGCCCACAGATGTTCAAAGAAAGGATCTTAAGATTTAATGTATTCATCAATGTTTGGAAAAAAGATTTTCCTCGTAAAGAACATTATAAATGGGTATGCATAAAATATATGCATTGTATGAGGAAGGACCCTATTTATCTTATTGGACCCATGAATCAACAAACCCTGTGTAAAAAGAGAAAAAAAAAACACAATGAAAAACAGATTCAAAATGAGCCATTGGGATGCATATGTCTCACTGTAGAACACTCTATGTATACAATTGGTATAAGATTGCAAAGAACAGTTAGGGATTAGACACATTGACATCGTAAAAACAACTAGCTTAGATTCAGCCTTCCGCTCCTGAGCAACCCCCCACCCAACCCAACCTTTGCCCCTGACCCTTCCAACCCACCCTCCCCCCCTGAAAATGAGCAATCAGGAATTTCCTGAATGATAGATCCTGTTGTGACACCCCGCCACCTTTGCCTTGCCAAGGAAGATACATTCAAATTTAGATAAGCGGCTTGTACATATTATCACAGAAACAAGAAAAACCTATAAACAAAAGAAAAAGAGAGAGAGAGAAAAAAAGAAAACAAAAATATGAAAGAAAGTCTTCTTAGTTACATTATTCTGTGATTTAAGATAGACTAAGTGCTTTTTGAGGTTTTTACTGTAACCATCCTATGACAATTTATTTATTTTGACGTATTCTTAGTTCTAAGTTCGGCAAGAAACTCTTGTGCCTTGATTTCTGATGTAAAAATTTGTGAAGTGTCATTCACGATGACCTTCAGTTTAGCAGGATTCATAAGGAAGACCTGGGCTCCCAGCTGATGGAATGGGGTTATAAGTTGTCGAAGTTGCCATCTTCGCTCCACGGTGATGTGGCAGAAATCCGGTTTGGCAAAGAAAAATACCCCTTCAAAACATTTCTGGGAGTACTCTCTGGCTTGATCAAAAATTAGCTGCCTCAATAGAAAATTCCCAAAAAAAAACAGGAATGCTCGTGGCCTTGTAGAGTCATTGGTATTGCCTGACTGTCTTTTAAGCATAAGGGGAAAGCGATGAGATCGTTGGATTTCATGCTCCCAACACCATTCGGACTGATCAGGAAAGGCCCCCTTTAGAAGCTTTATGATGTAACGCCTAGGATCTTCCCCTTCAACTCCTTCGGGAATCCCAAGAAGGCGAAGATTATTTCGACGTTGCCTGTTTTCTTGTTCTTCCAGCTTCCATACAACATCAGACATGCGATTGCTTTGGGAAGTGCCTTGGTTTTTAAGTAGCGCAACATCCGATTCAAGATTTTCAGTGCGACCTTCTACCATTGTCACTCTTTCACAAATATCAGAGCAGGTTTTATTGAGTTTTCGTATACTCCCTTGAAGTTTTTTTGCAGCACATTTGGCCAGTTGATTATCTGCCCGGACCTCCTCCTGAAATTGTTTAATAGAGGCCAAAATAGCGGCTAATGATGGCTCATCAGATTGAGCTTGTGAGGTGTAGTTCGTTTTAATGGATTCATCACTATGAGAAAAAGAGAGTTGAGTCCCGGAATAGTCCCATTTAAGATGATCCTTTTTATCCTGTTTCTTCCCTTTACTTTTTGCCCCCTGACATCTCTGCTTGCGAACCGTATTTTTCCCTTTGGAGGCATTACTATGATTGGATTCTGAAGAGTCACTGTCGCTTGAAGACAAAGAACATGCCTCAACCGGAGAGTTAGACCCATCTGACACCGAAAAAAAATGTTCCCCCGCAGGGTCTGGGGAGCCTGAATTTGATAACCATTGTGTACTGATATTTTTAGAGTCATTGGTATCAATGGAGATAGGCCCCCAGACATTTTGATCTTGGGTAGCATTTGTGGTTGGGATCAAATTGGTGTCAGTCTGTATAAAAGGGACTGAAACTTCCATATTTATATTAGAAGTAGTTTTATCGATTACCGTGGTCCCCTGAGTTTGGACTAGTTGGTTGGCTTCAAGTTCAAAAATATCAGTTGGAAGTAAAGGAGGGATCAATTGCAATTCTGGAAGCTCATTTTGGCTAGCTGTGCCTAAGTTTGTCGAGCCACCTTCTTTGTGGGGGTTGTTTGTTGATCTTAACCCGCTACTGGGGCCCATCCCTACAGTGGAAAACAGTTTAGCAACAGAAGGTTGCGAGTAGCTTCCTTCTTTTGAGGGACCCCCGTGGGTAGATTTGTTTAGCGCCTTTTTAGTACCCAGAGTCTCTCTTTTATTTTTGGGAGTAGGTTCTGCTTCGGGAGGAATGGGCACAGCATTAAAACCAGAGCTGAGATTAACTGATGGCTTGCCTTTAACCCCTCTGACCCCACGAGAAGCCATGCCCCACTCACCGACATCAATGTCAGGGTCCGGGTCACCAAAGTCAGCGGTAGACACCTCTGTGTCAAATTGGCTTCGCAGGGAGCCTCGCCGTGTCACCAAAGAAACCAGCCAAGCAAAGAGGAAACCAAAGACGATGCCGGGACCAAACCAGTCACACCAGCTATTCCAACTATTCCGGTTCACCAGGAACGTAATCAATATAATCCAGGCTTCGGGAATTTCGCGGCTTGAAGTTGTCAGTTTCCGCCGCAGCCTCGGAGGTACCCGCGGTCGCGGTGCTCGTGGTGATTCACAGTGTTGCAAGAGGAATCTACTGAAGCGCCGGGAGCAACAGCCAGACGCCAACCCCAGCGCTGACCGTTCGTGTGCGGTCACGAGGTCAGGCCGCATAGCTAATGGCCGAGAAATCCCGTGGCGCAGGCGGCGGTGAGACGGAGAATCACGCAGGAACCATCTTGCTCGAAACTCCACAAGTATAAATCTTAAAATTAAGAATCTGAAGGTCTTTGAAACTAATTTTGTTTCCATTTTTCAGGGCAGAAGAGAAAACGTACAAGAGACCAGAACCCAGAACTGAAACGCAGTCCAATTGTATAAAACTTCAAACCAATTTTATAAAGGAATTTAGAAATTAATATTTTTTAGATTCATCATTCTTTTTTCATTCTTTGACTTTTTTTTCCTACTCCTTTACCTTCCCTGTTTTCTTTTCCTTTTTTTCCCTTGTTTTCTTATTTGATGTTAATGACGAGTGAAAGGCGGTTTAGCTGAAAGCACCTTTAAAAAATCGAATAAATCCCTGAATGGGAAATAAAGCACACAGTGAATGTTTCCCTCAGTTACAAGGTGCACAATCTCAAAATTCTCTCGATTCTTTTCATGGTACAAATCTTGCATTTACAGATCCTCAGAATATTAAATTTTTCTACAGTTGTAATCCCAATTCGAGCACAAACTCCTGTTTGCGCCCAAATATGGGTATATTGCCTAGATTGGAATGAGGGCCAAGGTGCCCCAATACCATGGAGTCAGCCGGCACCCCTACAGTTTTAGAAGACATGTGAAAATTGGTTAAACAAGAGACAGTAATGCTAGGCCTAAACGAAGTTCATGGAGTTCTGCTACACGGAATTCCGTGAAGTGCTGAAAAAACTCTACCACGCTCTGCAGAGTTCCGCAAGTGGCAGAGTGCAGTATGTTGCACTGCTCGTGTTAATTTGTCCCACACTGTAAATTCAGCACGAACGGCACCACGTGTAGCACAAGAGGGCGTTGCTTTTTTCTGCAGCTCGAGTAGATGTTCTACTCACGCAGCAGCTTCCTAATCGTGAGCGGCAGGTTTCTCAGCGCAATCGGTAGCGACCTGCCATGACCTGCCTGCATTGAGAAATCCCGCCTGGAGATGGTCTAGTGTATGATATTTCACGGTCACGCTCTCCAACTTAACATTGGCAAGCCACGTGAGAGGGAAAACTCCACTCCGCACAACAGAGTTTTTCGGAACTTCGCCGCTTAGTGGGCAAAAATCTGCAAACTCCGCTGGCAGAGCAGAATTAGTCATCCACCCATAATTAATGCATTATGTTAACAATTTCTACAAAAAACACAGCTCTATGCTTTAAAAAAAAGTACCTTGTTGTGATATCATATTTAAATAGTGCATTATGCAGTCCTAATAATACCTTGAATCTTTGAGGGGGGCTTCGGAAGATGGAAAGAGAGGAACCAGAGTATGGGAAGAAGAGGAGTTAAGAGAGGAAAAGAGGGAAATATGGTATTTTGTATATTGAAATTCAATCTCAACGGAAGGAGGAAGAAGAGCACATTGTGTTTATTCAGCTGTTTAAATTGCCGTGGAAATACTGCACTAGCAGTAACAGAAATTGAAGATACGTCCTTGCAAATTGGCTTAACATTTTTATTCCGTCCCTTATAGCCCATCATACAAAGTCTGTAATATCTGGAAAAGCACGCATAATCACAAAAATAAATATTATGAGCATTATGAAGAAGCTGATAATCTACTTACATGAAGTCTGTATATGAAATAAGCAGAAAGTCCAGGGACCAGTTTTACTAACATTTTGCACTTGGCTTGAGTCACAAAAGTGACGCACACCAGTACAAAACGTTTTTTAATAATTTACTTTCCAGTGCAAAGCATGTTTTGGGATGGGAAGTAGTCTGACAGTAAGCAAACCAGTGAAGCACTGCTTTGCGTTACATAGCATCATGGGGGCATTCCATGGGTGGTACATGGGTGGTACATGGACGTTCCCAAGCAGCCGTCCATGGCTTTGACGCATAACCCTATCTACCAAAAAATTGAGACAGGGTTTTGCATCAAAAATGAACGCCACTTGAAATCCAACGTTAAAAAGAGAAATGTTTTCATTTCTCCTTTCTTTTCCTATTTTGCATGCATTCTGCACTGTACAGCAAACATACAAAGTAGGCGGAGTTTTAAAACTTGTCTAGGCATAGTATTTTGTACTGTAATGAGCCCTTCCAGTACAAATGCTAGACTATGCTAGACTCCTATGCAAGACCCTATAACTCACGCACACACCCTTGCGCTATGGCGCTAATGTGTGTGTGGGTGGTGTTCGGAAGCAAATTTCTGTGCCAGCGCTAGAGAGGGAAGGAGAAGGCCGTACCTCTGTAGATATGGTGCTCTCCTGCTCTCTCCCTGTCATGCAAGGCAGTTCAGCATTTTTGCCTGCTGCGCTGCATTGGGTGACACTTTGGTAACTCTGGCAGACAGAGACTGTCTATCAAAGTACCAGTAATTATGACACAAAGATATACCACACACTAACATAATCATATCTACAGCAGGCATACCTATCACACAAAAACCATTATGGATAGTGCCATTCCATCATGACAACATTTTACCCAATCAGAACGATAGCAGGCAATGGCAAAGCCAACAGGTCTGCATTGGCTGGCAGTCTTTTGGCTTAGTCAATGCTTGCTTTGTCAACATTTTGTAAAAGTTTATTGGTGGGGGAGCTGCAGGGACAGTATAAATATTATTACAAATTGACTAAAAGGACAAAAAAATGGGTTTTAAAAAGCACACATCACTATAGTACTCCCTGGCACTGCAGGAAAGAAACTACGTTGTGTATGGACATTCTCCTTGTGAAAGAGCAGAATGTTGAAACTCACAGTAAAGTTAGCCAATGGCTGAAGTAGGCTGACCCAGTGCACAATGCTGTATGCTGTAGGGAGCAGAAGTAAAACGTGAATGACACAATAACAGACATATGGTTGAAAAGGGCTAGTAGAAAGCACCTATAAGTAAGAATATTATGTATATAAATTTTTAAAAATATGGCGGCCTTGCCTAATGCCTCCTAACAAAATCTTCTCCACAGCTCTTTTCAGACAGTGGATAGCAGTGTAATAAACGGATAGTCTCCCTAACTCATAAGGACTGAAGCCCCCCAAATCACAAGGAAACAACCTACATGGCACGCATGCAAGGTAAAGCATGTACTATAGGGCCACACATTTCAGTTTCAAATCCCACTTAAACTCTTAGGCCCTCAATGCAAACGGCCTGGTAAATGATGTGATATTTATCGCACCTGATAAAATCCGACTCTGCCAAGTTGGAATTTATGGGTGTGATCAAAACCACCCAATTATGACGTTTTGTGGAACAACATGCAGATTTTGCTGCTTTCCGCACCAAAATCCGTATGTTCCCATAAATAGCAGACATTTTGCCCCAATAAATATTGGCAGCTTTAACCTCACAATCTATATCACATGCAGGGCCCCATACAGAACCTGGCTGTAAGATGGTAATGGGTGCAACAATAATAGCATTGTCTGCTGCCACCATTGCTAAACTTCGAGGATGCTCGTTCATTTTGAGGAACACTAGTGGTAACATTGTGACAGCCTGTACATACAAAATCCTTATTGGGATGGATTTTATCTTGAGACACCTGTGTGGAAATTAACCTATGCAGGACAATGTCAAGCCGACAGTCTGTATTAAAGGCTTTCAGGCCATTACCCTGTTCAAGGAGCGATTCACAGAAAATGTAATGCAAGTTAGATTCTGCCCATGTTGCCGGAGGCAATCTAGCTTTGTTCTGGCTTCATATGATGAATATAAGTGATGCCAGAGAGTGGGATCAGAGTGGATTTCAATTGTGGTAGCTATTCTTATGCAAGAATCAATCCTGAGTGTGTCCTGCTGCAGCGTGCCGCCACCAAGAAACATCAGCCTGCACATATTGAGTGTGTCTTGAGAGGGGCAGCAGCCTCCAAGAGGAATTAGGAGGAAGGAGTCTCTTTTCCCCACCAGACTCTAGCTCCAATTGCTAGAATTCCTCAAATGTTAAAACTATGTGTTTTCAGAGATTGCATAATCTACAGAGCTATTGTACCACAATTTGAACTTGTGACCTACTGGCTACACAAGCATCTCTACAACAAAAGGTCCCACCCACTGAACTCTCTTATTGGGAAACAAACATGTAACCTACAACTTCTACTTAATGTTCTCCTGCTGGTCAAATAACCATCTAAGCTTTTTTATGATTTGTGACCAGTGATCAATTGCACAGACCTCTTCATTAAGGGCATTTCCACGGTGGAAATGCCCTTAATGAAGAGGTTTGTGCAATTCCACCAATGCTGTGTTACTAATTGTATCCTCTGAAACTTGCTGAACACAGATAGGGCTCGATCTCAGGGTGGGAGTAATTTCCGATCAGGTCAAAATCTGAGTTTCTGGTTGAATCGGAAATGGCAAGAGATGCAGGGGTATCTCACTCTTGGTTTCCCTCTACTTGGTGAAACCTCTGGGCGGGAAAAGGGCTGAATGTGGGAATCACTACAGGAAATTGGCATGGTGCTCAAGAAGTAATTCCTAATTTTTTAGGGTACACTCAGAAGACAAACCGGAACTCTGCAGTAGTCCAACATCCTGAAATGACCAGTACTAGCAGTATCAGTAATATTGGGTACGGGACTACTGAAGCACAGTTCCGGTGTTATTTGTAATGGCGCCCTTAAACATCTGCAGCACGTGCCTTAACGCCCGAAGGCAGCCAAAAAGAGTCTGATAATGACCAGCAGAGTAATCCAGAACTTATTTTCTTATGCATTTTTCTTTACTGCCTACTTCTTAGGGGCAGAGATGGTAAAAAATAATTTGTCTGCACTAGCAGAGCATAGGTTGACTGGCATTGAGTCTGCTCCTCAGGACCCTATCCTTCCTGATTCCATGGCCTTTCTGCTACTGCCCCCAACTTCTGAATGTGGGAGGTTCCTCACCAACCTATTTCCATTTTCAGCACTGTCGATATTGGCAACTAATAATGTTTCCAAGATGAAGAAAATATGCAACTTGTGTGTAAAGCATTGTCTTACATGTTTGTTTATTCTGCACTGAATATTTGCAGGTGTGAGTACGCCACTTGCACATTTTGTCTATATTTATGTGAGAGAGTTCTTTCATTTGCATACAGCCCTGACATTGATGATGCTTAATCTTTTAGTTACCACAAATATGGTATTTATTATTTCTGTTTGTAAACTAAGGTAGTCTTGGCTTCTCTATTGCAGGAGAGACAGAATCAAACAGCAGCTCTCCTTGTGATGCCTTGTGATGCCTTGTGATGCTCCCTCAAACATTCATCTCACTGACTCACTCGCCCTATAGTGCGCCCCCAATGTGCAACTCGCTGCTCCCCAAGGAGTTAAACACATGCCATTAATGTGGTTTAACCAAGGGTGTAGCCTTTTATTCACATAGTCACATCGCATCAGTGAGGAATAATAACCATAGTTAAGCATACATTATTGTTATGAGAACAAAGGACATCAGATCGGCCAAAGACATTGTTATGAGAATACAGGGCGTAAGATTAGTAAAACAATTAAAAGATTTTGTGCAAGCAATAAAACAGTTGTCAACACTTCGGAATGTAAAAGTGCCAGCAGGCCCCTTTTCCATATCCATCGCCCACACCCTCAACCAATGGCATCCGGGTCATAACTTAGTGGCAACTTCCCCTCCATCACTCAGAGGGATGGACAAAACCCACAGTTCCTCATACACCAGGGCACCACATAGCACTCCGTCCTTGCCGGGGTACCTATCACCAGGCAAACTCCCTAAAATGTTCAACTCCAGGCATCCCAGGGCAGGGCAGAAAGGTCCAGAACCACCAGCAGGATATCCCCCCCTCCTGCCTGTCCAGTGCCCACACAAAACAACACCCCTCCAAGGTGCAAGTTCAATAAATCAGTCCAAATTTTTGGGTAGCCCTCTTTTTCAACTGCAAGAAATCCCGCCAATTCTTCCTTCCTCCAGTGTGGAAATGTGCCTTTTTAAGGGCACACCAGTGCAGGGGTCACCCTTATCTTGTCCACAGGTCCTTAGACCAACATAATAGAGATTGACACTGAAGCTGGAATTGAAAATAACAAGTTTATTAACCCGTTAAGTGAGCCCGTCGGCCAACGGCCGTTGCGAGCACTACCTCGCTAGTGCTGCGCACGTCCATTGGCCAACGCGGCCCCGCCCACTCAATAGAACTCCTGCACCGCGGCGGAATTTGCGCCGCGGTTAAGGAGTTAATCACTCATGAGTGGGACTACGTCAATACAACACCCTCAAGTGCTGCAGGAGGTAGTACATGGAATACAGAGACCATGGGTCTTTTATACAGACTTTGTTGCCGAGTAAGCATGGAGACTCAAATAGAAGGTACAGGCATACACAGAAATAGTTATTGACAAACATGGGCAGATGGATATCACTTAGTCAGCAAAGTGGGAGGGGAAACAGAGCTGCTTACATCGACAAGAGATGATTGTCAGTTAGATCTTTAACCAGGTGCATTTTAGCAGCTACAGGCCTTTCTCAGCATGTCTTTGGCTTAGTATAGAAGGAGCTAACTAAAGCTGATGACTCAAGCAGAATAGAAAGGCAAGCAACAGTGAAGACGGAAGAACTACAAGGCTAACAAAATGGATGCCACAACCAAGATGGCTTCAGCTTATGCTAACGGCAATTATGGTCGATTTCCACAGACGACCCTTTTAGCATTAGCTGAAGACATCTCTATGATTTAGAAGGAGCATGGAAGATATCATGAACGTCTATCATCATTAATTGACTAATTTCTTGGTCTGTTATTAGCCGGGCATTTACATTCTTGACATTTTGTTTGGCTGGTATACATGAGGTACAGGTAGAAACACAAAGGGAACAGAGCATCGGGCCACATTGGATACATAGGCAACAAGTGAACAGGATTGCAAGAAATATACATAGGGCTGACAGCAGTTTCCATCCCCATACAGAAAACATCGTCCATAGCCATCCAGTCCAAGTCCATGTCCCTGAATCCTGATGGATTTCACTGGCTATTTTGTGCATTTTAGAAATGGCTTCAAAAACTGAAGGGGCGTGGTCAGGGATATAGACACAGCAGCTGCTCCCAATGATGCGACATGCTCCACCGCGATCAGCCAGGACAACATCCAAAACCATTCTGTTTTGGAGTGCCACAATTCTCGCAATTTGCAGTTCTTCTGTGATATTTCCAAGTGCCATGGCTGTCTGATTGGTTACAGCCTCTACAACAAGTGTCAATCGCCTTATCTTTCTGCTGTTTAAGGCCGCACCAACAAAGAAGAATAGTCCCAAATTAAAGTCAATATACTGCTGCAATGCAGTATCAGTTTGATCCACCTCATCGTGATTTATTGTCCTTTTGAATCTATTCTTGGAAATGTCATTATACAGTTTATAGTCTTTATGGTAGGATGCAGGCGCCAAAAACACAGGTGGTAGCAAAAAGGACACAAAACATGTACCTGACCAACCAATAGGTAAATGGTAATATCCCTTATTTCCACAAATAAAATAGGTGTTGTGTGATGACATAAAACTGCTATTGTTCGCTCCAGTAATATTTAACATCAGAGTACAGTCACTTTTTCCCACAGGGATACTACCAATATTGTTCACACAAAGGTCTGCTCGAGCTCTAGTAACAGCTATAACAGGAGGTCCATTACCCTTGACAGTTCGAGTGTTAGGGAAAACATAGTCTGTGGAGGAATTTCCTCGACGATACTCCTCCATTTCCCATATAGTTCCTTTGGCTTGTGGATCTCCTTCTTCATCAGGGTAACAGACTCTATTTAATTTGGCATTTAGTCCTCCTACATCAAATTTAGTAATGTTAGCAACATGAGTAGCCCATATCAGCGCAAACCAGGCCCTGCAGGAGCCATTGTGTGAAAACGGCAAAGGAATAAAAGGCGTTCCTCCCTTTTTCTGATGAGCTGGCATCATTCCACACACCCAACAGTTGGTAATGTTCGTAGCGTTATGGGTGTGATGCAACATTTGAATGAACGTGTTGTTGAGATATGACATTCTGTGCTTCTGCTCATGATAAGGGAGAGTATAATAGTGGTGCTCAATGGGGACAGGAGTAGTAGCAGTCAGTAGATTTCGAGCAGGAGCTACTCCCTCTACAACCCATGTTATTATAGCGATCAGAACAATAATCGAAGTGAGTCCAATAATGAACATACTCTTTCGATCACAGACTTTTGTAGCAGTTGATTTCTTCTCCGTAGGCATGTTCATCTCGACGTTGAACAGCAAAACAGATGATGCACTAAGGTCCTGGGCAGACGTTGGTTTCTTCACTGAGGTTGAGACGAGTAGCCACTAAAAGAGTACCCCCCTTTGTAACTCAGGCTTTCACTACCCAGGACAGTGACTCAACCAGTCTTTTTCAGCAACGAAGTGTCTCTCTTCCGGGGTCGCAGCTGATATCAAGATGTACCAGGAATCGTGTGGTCCGGGAAGACTTCCTCAGATCCTTCAGGTGACGCAGCTCGGCCTTTCTCGGTGTCCAGGATATCGCGGTGATCTTTCAGCGCAGCAGGTTCCACCAAGGCGGACGGCACCCTCTTGCAGTGGGTAGAATGGACCCAGTTCTTCCGATTGGTCACTCGGACTGCAGTTCTGGTCGCCAGAAGAACTTGCTCGGGTCCCCGCCACCGAGGTTCCAGGCTGCTCGACCTCTGGAACACCTTCACCATCACCTGGTCACCGGGCCGCAGATCATGGCCATCACCTTGCGACCTGTCAGGAAGAGCTTCTCGAACCTGTTGATGAATAGAAAGCAAGCTGTCAGTCAACTGTGACAAATAGTCACTCATCAACACATGGGGAACATCATGTATAGGGCGTGGCTTAGGAATTCCCCAAATATTCATTGGCCTGCCAAAAACAACTTCATAAGGTGTAAGACCAGATCGAGTATGAGGTATCGATCTAATGAAGAGCAAGGCTAAGGGCAGGACATCAGGCCATTTTAAAGATGTGGAAGCCTGTATTTTGGCCAATTTTAATTTTAAAGTAGAATTGTAACGTTCCACTAGCCCTGCTGATTGTGGGTGAAAAGCTGCATGAAATTTCTGCTTAATGCCCAATCCTTTCAAGACATACTCAACATCTTGCCCAATGAAATGGGGTCCATTGTCACTCCATAGGACCCTACAAATTCTATAGCGGGGAAAGAACTCCTTTAAGAGTACTTTCGCTGTAGTGAGAGCTGTATTATCTTTCGTAGCGTATGCCTCTATCCATTTACTAAAGGCACAAACCACTACTAGGACATATTTCAGATTGTTACAGCGCTCAAGCTGTATGTAGTCCATTTGCAGGACCTCAAAAGGTGCAGTTGGTACTGCAAACCCTCCTTTTGGAGTTCGTGTTCCCTTCCCAGGATTATACTAGAGACAAATCAGACAAGACTGTACTATCTTTTTAGCAGTGCCGGCAATCTCTGGATGAAACAAACTTGCGTAAGTAACTTTGCTATTGAGGATGCACCAACATGTGCCGGCCCATGTGCCATGTGAATCATAGGATGTAAATAGGCTGAGGGCAACTTCCATTTTGTCATTTCTTTATTTCTCCAGCAGCCCTCATCATCCAACGTTCCCTCCTTGGACCATTGTTCTAATTCATCAGCAGAGGCAGATCGCTGCATGTCCAGCACCTCTTGCCTGGCATCATGCCAACGTTCAGCCTGTGACTTCACTACATACATGAATGTGGTACTTCGCTGTATTGCAGTCTCACGAGCCGTGTGATCTGCAAAGGCATTGCCTGCTCCTATCTTATCAGTCACTTTCTTGTGGGCGCTACACTTAACAATTGCCACTTTCTTAGGATATGTCAAAGCAGTAAGGAGATTATGTACTAATTCCCCATGCACTATGTGTGTCCCATGTGAAGTAAGGAAGCCTCTTTCCTTCCAGAGTTGCCCAAAATCATGAGCCACTCCAAAAGCATATTGGCTATCCGTGTAAATGTTAACAAGCAAATCTGTACTAAGCTCACATGCTCTTGTTAGTGCTATCAGCTCAGCTGCCTGAGCTGACTTCTGTGGGATGTGAGCTGTCTCAACTACTGTCTGAAGTGTTGTAATTGCATAAGCAGCGGACGTCGTACCATCAGGCAACTTCAAGCAGGACCCATCAACCCAGAGTTCCCCATCAACACTAGAAAGAGGTGTATCTTGTAGGTCAACAGGACCCTTTGTTTGTTCCTCAGCAAGGAATATACAGTCATGAGACTCTTGTGACTGGGACTCAGTGTCTGTAAATGGTAATAATGTAGAAGGATTCAGAGTCAAACATCTTTTCAGTGTGATATGGGGAGCCAAAAGTGTTAACTCGTATCCTGTCAACCGGGCACTAGTTAGATGCTGTGTTTTTGTTTGATTCAAAAGAGCATCAACTGAATGGGGTACTAACACAAGCAATCTATGTGACAAGACTATTCCCTCACTTTGACGTATGGACACAGCTGTCGCTGCCACCGCTCGAAAACACCCAGGCAACGCGCGAGCGACTGGATCAAGGACAGCTGAAAAATATGCACAAGGACGTTGTTTATCACCGTGTCTGTGTTAAAACTGAGAGAGCGCAACCGTCCCTCTCGTGTACATAGAGTGTGAAGGTCTTAGTGTAGTCTGGAGTTCCTAATACTGGTGCAGAGCAAAGAGCGTGACGTAACTGTTGAAAAGCATTCTGGCATTCAGTAGTCCATGGGAGAGGCATCGGAGTGTCTTTAGTCAAAAGGGCCAACAATGGTTTAACAATGTAAGAAAAGCTAGGGATCCACTGCCTACAGAAAGAAGTAAGACCAATCAGTGCACGAACATCCTTCTGAGTGCGGGGCACAGGCGTGTCTAAAATAACTTGAATGCGATCTGGTGTGAGTGCACGTCCCTCCTTAGACAGGAGGTGACCTAAGTAGGTAACCTGCTTTCTAAATATTGCAATTTCTTCCGAGAGACTTTGTGATGATGAGAGGCAAGGAATGATAACAATAACAGTGTTCCTTCTTCACACTGTTCAGGGGTATCAGCAGCCAACAAGATGTCGTCGACATATTGAATAAGAGCCACCCCTTTCGGCACACGGAAAGAGTCAAGCTGCCTTTTCAATGCCTGGCTATAAATGCTAGGACTCTCTGTATACCCTTGTGGAGCTCTACAAAATCTGAATGATCGATTATTCAAAGTGAAGCCGAACAAATAACGGCTGTCAGGATGAATAGGTATCGAGAAAATGCATTTTTCAAATCAATTACACTAAATGTAGTAGCAGTGGGAGGAACCATAGTAAGAAGTGTCGTGATGTCAGAGACTACCGGGTATTGGGGAACTACGATTTTGTTGACCTCTCGTAGATCAATAATGAATCGATAAATTTTAGTGTCAGTATCCTTTTTCAAAATAGGAAGAATAGGACTATTACAGGTATTGTAAGGGACTTCTTCCACAACCGCCACTCTGGTCAAATCCTGAACAATGTATATTAATGCTTCTTCGCCTTCCAGGGATATTTTATATTGGGGCAGTCGAGGCAATGAAGCACCTTCCTTCACTTGAATATGTACTGGTGGGATAACCATTTGTCCCACATCGGTATCTGATGTAGCCCACAAAGTACTAGGTAATGATGCCAAAGCAACAGCCTCTTTATTGAGACAAGACCTCTCAACCATTGGATAGTTATCATTTAAAATAACACGCACACCTTCTGGGGAACATCGTATCGTAGCACGGAAATGTTTAAGCATATCGATACCCACAATGTTATCCGGCGTGTTAGGGGAAAGCAAAAATGGACATGCTGCAGTGAATTTATCAAGACTAAATGCAAGGGGCTGTGACAGTGGGTTAAGTGACGGTGTCCCATCGAATCCTATCAATGTTATCGTTGTGCCAGACAGGGGAGCCCTAGGAACCAATTGTTTAGACAGAGCACTACGAGTAGCTCCCGTATCAACCAGAAACTGATGAGTAGAACCCAAGACGTTGGCATCAACATAGGTGAAGTAAATCTAATCTTCAACTCAGGGATCTTATTAATATAAAGAACTTTACAGAAGCTGAAATATGAAAAGACATCTTTATTAAACTTACATAAGTGAGGCCACGTCACACAGAAGCCGTAGCAACTGTATGAGGCAGTCTGAGGAATACAAAGAACAGAGGCCTTTTATATGCTCTCAGGGTTACAAACTTCAGCATACAAGTAAGGGGCAGTCCTAGCTTGTGCAAGCATGCAAAATACCTAACATTCCTTCTTTACAGTTTACCATTCAGATATTTACAACATTGAAAAAGCAGAGTCATGATGACAAGCCCATTTTCAGTTTGTCCATCCCAAGACCAATTTCCCGGCAAGGCCCGACATTCTCATCAGATATCAGATGGACCCCTAATAAAATCGGGCACCTCCTCCTCGTAAAGCAAGTCATAAAGAAAGAAACATAGACAGGTGTGTGAGAGATTAGGAGTGGTTTGAATGTGATGAAAGGTTTATGGTTTGCTGTGCCTTGATACTAATCTTGATCGGTCACTGGGAAAGGAACTGGTCGAACAGGTTTGGCTTCAGGCAGTGGAGTCAGCTTGCCCAGGTCACACAAAAGTCAACAAAGGTGTACGTGTCCTTCAGACTCGTTTTGGCCTTAGTTATCAGCCTATGTGAGGGCAACCACTTAAAATGGCTGCAATGCACAAAATGGAACCCGAGGGTTCAGGACGAAATCCCTGATTTGAAGGTGATCCAGCCATTCGAACACGCCGAAATTGCCTGGATATAGTATGTTCGTCATTGTCGTTCTGCTGATACCAAAATCGTCATGATTCGACGATGCTTATGACACGAAGCCAAAATTTCAAGTACTACATAGGGACCTTTCTGATCTACTGGGACTTCAACCGGTTCCTTACCCCATCCTAGGCATTCCTATGCATAATCGGAACCCTCAAGACCATCAGCTGAATAATCAGACATTTGATATTGATTTCGTCTATCGAAAGTATTAGAGGAATTTAGGTTGTGTTCAACTGCCTCAAATCTAGTACGATTATCCATGCCTCCCCTATTTCCTCAGTTCCCTGGGCGGCCTCTCATACTTCCTCTACCCCGCTGATACTGCTGACCATGTAGAAGGGGGCACTCAAAACGCCAATGTCCAATCTCCTTACAATAAGCACACTGATCAGAAGACAAAGTTGCTCGAGGGAAAGGGGGTACACCAGGGCGAGACATCACACGTCCGCCTCTACCACCACCTCTAAATGATGGACCATAGACTTGAGCCAACATAACTTTCGTTTTTAAATCCTTAACCTTCTTATCCTCCTTGCCTTTTGCTTCCAATTCCTGACGCTCATAATACTGGGCCATAGTTAAAAGGGAGACGGGGGAAGACGTAGTCCATGAACTCTCGCTGGCCTTTAGGCGACTAGCTATTTCTGGCAACATGTTAGCGACAAATTTGTCGACGAACAGATGCTTACCCGTGTCATCTGTCAATGACTGCCCACTAAATTCATGGAATGTCTCTTCAAATCGCGTAAAGAAATCAGAAACTGACTCATCCGCTTTCTGTTTACAAGCTGCTAACGTAGTCCAATCTATTTTCTTAGTGGGTGTAAGAGTTTTCAACTTAGTCACAATCGCTTTGGGAAGATCTAATATTTCCTGTTGCGGTTTCTGTGCAGGCTCTCTAGCCGCATCTTTTCTTTCTAATTCTACCCAGGTATCACCATAGGCTACATTATCATTTACCTTCCGAATTGATCTCCACATATCAGGGGGCAAAATAAGTCCAAAAAACATATCAATATCTGGCAGAGTCATAGTACAGGAGCTAATGGCTCCTTCCACTTCTTCATAGAAAGCAGCCGGATTTTTCCGTGGATCAGGCAAAGCAGCCTTAAGAGCCATAACATCTGCTCTACTCCAAGGGGTATAGACCCAATTATAAATAAAATACCCCTTTGCATCATCTGAATCCTTATCATCATTTGTTCCTGCACCCTTTGGAGGAACATACAAAGGTGCAGCTTCGCGCATCGGCTTCACATTAACTACGGTATCACTAGGATCTTTATCTGTCCCCATAGCTCCTTCTTGTCGCACTGGGGTCTGAACTGTTTGTTCAATTATAACTTTACCAGCTGCCTTTTTCTCTGCTTTCAAACGGAATGTGTCAGTTCGCAATTTAACCACTCACCTAATTAGGTCAGGCACCTGTGAAGGAAGAAAAGTGCCATAACTTAATCGTTTATAATCAGAATTTATATCAAAGGGCTCTAGATCATCAGAATTATTTCTAAAACTGAGTATAACTTCCCAAGTAAACGTCTCTACAAAATATAACTGCTCTAAATCTGTTCACTGCTGAACCATTGCTACGAGTTCTGGAGCAGAGGCACTCCCACGAGCTGCTTTACGAGCAGCGGATCTAAGAGTGGCCTTGTTTTCAGTAGTCAAAGTAGAGCGAGTCTGTTGCCCATCTTGCTTATCTTTATCTTTTTCTTCTGAAGACAAATGCCCCTCATCAGAAACCTCATCCTCAGGGGCAGAGGGAAACTTATACGGGGGCGGAGGTCGATCTAGTAAAATGGAATCATCCTGAGGTATATTAAGTATGGGATAAATGGGGCGCCTAACAGGGTACTGGCCAATTACCTCTAAACGACGCTCCCTATCTTCTTTTTCTTTTATTTCCTTCATCTCCTTATTTTTCAATTCCAACGCTTTTTGATATATCGTTTTTCGCTGTTCTTTTTCTGCTATAGCTTCTTCTTTCCTCACTCTTTCATGCACTTCTTTCTCCCACATTCGTACACAATCAAACATATCTTGTCGACTCTTATGTTTAAACACACACTGCTCTACATACTGAATCTTTTTAAAATCAAATGACCCATTTACTGGCCATCATAGATCAGGATCCTTTTTCGTATATTTGTTCCACATTGTACTATACATTATGGAAGAAATACCGTATTTGACATACATATGCCTGTTAGGTGTCCCCTCTGGGGGAGCCGGCTGACTTCTCTCTAAATCCATTTTGGTACCACCAAGACAGCAACACAACCTACGAAGTGCGCTAGGAGCAGGCATGCTACCAAGTTGTGTAAAATTTTACGTATCAAGAGAATATCAAAGTAGAGAAAAATTTCCACATTACCTGCCTTTGTCTATTGCAACAGATAAATCAAACATACAAAACCAGAATCTTGGCCAAGCAAATCCAAAATCAAGAGTGCCGCTTCAGCTACCTTACCAAACAAAAGTCTCCAGCCTCCAACTGCCAATCTCTTGGTCGACCTAATGGTCACTGCAAAACTGACGCCAAAGGAAATCTCAGTCGGGACCGGCCACCACCCGGAGGGTCAGATCAAGAAAACCGGAAAAGTCACTTCGGCTGCAAAGACAAGGGTCTCCTCATGCAGGACGTCTCTTAGTAAGATTTCATTCTTCCGTCAAGACCACTCCATCGGGCGGCCGCGTCTCCGATGAGCCCCAAGAGTCGGGCGCCAACTGTGGAAATGTGCCTTTTTAGGGGCACACCGGTGCAGGGGTCACCCTTATCTTGTCCACGGGTCCTTAGACCAACAAAATAGAGATTGACACTGAAGCTGGAATTCAAAATAACAAGTTTATTAATCACTCATGAGTGGGACTACGTCAATACAACACCCACAAGTGCTGCAGGAGGTAGTACATGGAATACAGAGACCATGGGTCTTTTATACAGACTTTGTTGCCGAGTAAGCATGGAGACTCAAATAGAAGGTACAGGCCTACACAGAAATAGTTATTGACAAACATGGGCAGATGGATATCACTTAGTCAGCAAAGTGGGAGGGGAAACAGAGCTGCTTACATCGACAAGAGATGATTGACAGTTAGATCTTTAACCAGGTGCATTTTAGCAGCTACAGGCCTTTCTCAGCATGTCTTTGGCTTAGTATAGAAGGAGCTAACTAAAGCTGATGACTCAAGCAGAATAGAAAGGCAAGCAACAGTGAAGACGGAAGAACCACAAGGCTAACAAAATGGATGCCACAACCAAGCTGGCTTCAGCTTATGCTAATGGCAATTATGGTCGATTTCCACACCAGGAGTGGGTGGGTGGGTGGTTGATGAGGTTTATTGGCAGTGCGCGGAGGAGAGAAAGAAGAGGCTGATCCCTTGCCTTGCGATGCTTTATAGGTTGCCGATCCTGGTACCCCAGATGATGTCACTGGCACCCTCTTCCTGTTAAAACAGACAATGGACTCCCTGCTTAGGCTCCTGCCCATGGGGCAACTAAAGGGCACCCTACTGCTATTTGCAGGGGGCGTCTGGTCATTCTCACCATATAGCAGCTGCTGGAAACTTTGGAGCTCTCACAATTCCGCATACTGTATGTAACACGAGAGCAGTAGCATAACAGTTTCGGAAAGAAAGTATAACTGCACATTAACCGAAAGAGATTATTTAATACTCAGATCAGCATGTTCCTAAGGCTTTACTGCATTAGAAAACACATTACAAAAGGGAAGGAAGGTGATCATTTTTGTTTAAATACTTGATATAATGCAGGCCAACCTAGGAGGATAGACATTTTCAAAGAACCTTTTTATTACTGTTGTCTCTCAAGCTTGAGATCCTCCACCTAGAACAGTAGAAAGAGAGAAAGTGAGAGAGTGTGTGAGTGTGTTTGTATGTATATATATATATATTCACTGAAAAAACCACAGGTTTCATGAACGTTATAGCTAGTTGGACATTTCACTCGTACAAAACCAGAGAAATTCAGCTGTTATAGTTAGTTGAGCTAACTATAACTCGTGCCCCTGCAATGCACTGCTGATGATGTCACATATTACATCATTCATGACACGGTCAGTGACATCACTGAGGACATCACTGATGACTACATCCAGTGAATGTGTGTTTCTGTAAAGTTTAAATATGTTTTATATATATATATATGCCAAGGTGTATTGAAGAATGAGTGGGTGTATAAGTGTCTGAATGGATGATTTAGTAGGTGCGTGATTGACTGTATAAGTGAGTGATTAAAAGTGTCTTACTGAATGCATGGGTTAGTGACTAAACTGTGTGAATGTCTGTATCAGTCTGTCAGTTGGTATGTAAGCGGCTGCATGGGTAGGTGAGTAGCTACATGAGTGTCTATATGGGTTATTGATTGGTTGACTGAGTATCTGTATGGGTGCCTGAGTGTCTGTGTGTGTGGGTGGAGTGTGTGTGACTCTGTGCATAGATGTGTGAGTGGGTGATTCACTGGGTATATGGGTTCAAGGGTGCATCTGTGAAGGGCTGTATGGGTTGGTGAGTGTGTGTATGGGTGTGTTGGTGAGTGAATGGATGTCTCAGTGGTACATGTGTGAGTAACTACATATGTGAAAGGCAGTATATGTGAGTGTTGGAGTATATAAATGACTTTTTGTGAGAGTGAGTGATTGTGAGAGTGGCTGTATGGATGAGTGTGTGCTTGTATCAGTAATTGTATAAGATAGTAAGTATGTGTTAGTATCTGTATGAATAAGCGAGGTGGTGTGTGTATAACTATATAGGTGAGTAAATGGGAGTGTGATTGATTCTTTGCATGACTGTCTAGGTGTGTGAGTAACTCTGGATGATTGGCGGTAAGTGAGTGTCTGTATAGGTGTATGAGTGCATATGATAGTGCTGTATTGATGAGTGACTGCATGTATGAGTGACTGTATGGGTGAATGAGTGGATGTGTGTGTAGACCTAGGAATCAGAGAGTGGGTATGTAGTAACTGGTATTGGCGTGTCTATGGTTTCGAAAATGGTAGTCTGTATTTTAGAGTGGGTGTATCAGAGGTTATATTAGGGTGTGAGGAGGTGCATCAGATTATCACATGGATGATTTCATCAGTGATGTCATTTGAGATGTCATCAGTGATGTCATCAGTGATGTCACTGACCATGTCATGAATGATGTAATATGTGACGTCATCAGCAGTGCATTACGGGGGCGCTGGTTATAGTTAGCTCAACTAACTATAACGGCTGAATTTCTCTGGTTTTGTATGAGTGAAATGTCCAACTAACTATAACTCCCTGAAACCTGTGTTTTTTCAGTGAATTTCTAAGGTTTTTTAAATGCTAATTTCTAACTATAACGTCCCTGAAACCTATGGTTTTTTCAGTGAATTTCAAAGGTTTTTTAAATGCTAATTTCTAACTATAACGTCCCTGAAACCTATGGTTTTTTCAGTGAATTCAAAAGGTTTTTTAAATGCTAATTTCTAACTATAACGTCCCTGAAACCTATGTTTATTTCAGTGAATTTCTAAGGATTTTTCAATGAACATTTCTAACTATAATGTCCCTGAAACCTGTGTTTTTTTCAGTGAATTTCTAAGGTTTTTTAAATGCTAATTTCTAACTATGCCTACTGAGGTAGGACATGTGCAGAAAGATGAAGAAAGGTGCAGAAAGAAGCAAGAGATATGCAGAAAGAACCAACAGAGGTGCAGAAAGAGGCCTTGTTGCAAAGTCATCCTACCCCCAACTTTTTGCTGACTGGTACTGGTGGTAACTGACTCTGACTGACCCTGATCTCTGCCTAACCAGGCCTGGAACAAGTGCTATGCTGAAAGACACTTAGAATACAGTGAAAAAATCTACATACACTAGGATAGTGTGGAATTCAATGAACATATGATGACTCTGTTATAGCTGTATCCAAGTTCCAGGTTTATTCTTGAGAAGTAGTTACGGGAGTTGAAGAAGGATAAACAGCATATTAATCCAAGTAATCAAGTACAGCATAGTAAGCCCCACCGGGAGCAGAAACCCTGCTGCTCAGCCTAAATAGATAAACTGACTGATACACTTGAACATACACAGAGGCAACATTCCATGACATCACAGAGACTGGCTGAGCAGCAAAGTACAGGACACAAAGAAAGGACAGAGTAGAGAAGAAGGCAAGATACCACATATACACCATGGGTTGGGGTACCCCTGTGATTGGCATGACCTCCCCTGTAAGGCCCTAGTACATAATAGGGCAGGGAGATTAAAACTACCTCTAAGTCTCTAGCATATAATAGGGCATGGCAGTTTAGAGGCCAGCAGCCCTTTTCTGCACTTGCATGTGTGCACTGCTGAGCCTGAGGTCAGTTTAAAAGTAGCCCTGTGTGTGCAGAAAGAGGCAAGAGAGGTGCAGAAAGAGGCAAGATAGGTGCAGAAAGAGGGAAGAAGGGTGCAGAAAGAGGCAAGAGAGGTGCAGAAAGAAGCAACAGAGGTGCAGAAAGAGACAAGAGAAGTTCAGAAAGAGGCACCAGAGGTGCAGAAACAGGCAGAAGAGGTGCAGAAAGAGGGAACAGGGGTGCAGAAAGAGAGAAGAGGGGTGCCGAAAGAGGCAAGAAGGGTGTAGAAATTTGCAAGAGGTGCAGAAAGAAGCAACAGCAGTGCAGTAAGAAACAACAGAGGTGCAGAAGGAGGCAAGAGGGTTACATAAAGAGGCAAAAGAAAAGCAGAAACAAGCAAAAGAGATGCGGAAAGAGGCTAGAGGGGTGCAGAAAGAGGCAAGAGAGGTGCAGAAAGAGGCAAGAGAGGTGCACAAAGAGGGAAGAAGGGTGAAGAAAGAGGCAAGTGGGGTGCAGAAAGAAGCAAAAGAGGTGTAGAAAGAAGCAAGAGAAGTGCAGAAAGAAACAACAGAGGTGCAGAAAGAAGCAAGAGCAGTGCAGAAAGAACCAACAGAGGTGCAGAAAAAGGCAAGAGGGGTGCATAAAGAGGCAAGAGAAGTGCACAAAGAAGCAAAAGAGGTGCAGAAAGAGGCAAGAGGGGTGCAGAAAGAGGCAAGAGCAGTGCAGAAAGAACTAAGAGACATGCAGGAAAAGGAAATAAGGGTGCAGAAAGAGGCATGAGGGGTGCAGAAAGAAGCAAGAGAGGTGTAGAAAGAAGCAAGAGAACTGCAGAAGAAGCAAGAGAGGTGTAGAAAGAAGCAAGAGAACTGCAGAAAGAAGCAACAGAGGTGCAGAAAGAGGGAAGAGGGGTGCAGAAAGAGGCAAGAGTGGTGCCAAAATTTGCAAGACAGGTGCAGAAAGAAACAAGAGCAGTACAGAAACAACCAAGAGAGGTGCAGAAAGAGGCAAGAGGGGTGCAGAAAGAGGCAAGAGAACTGTAGAAAGACGCACGAGAGTTGCAGAAACAGGCAAGAGAAGTGCAGAAAGAGGGAACAGGGGTGCAGAAAGAGGCAAGAGAGGTGCAGAAAGAGGGAAGAAAGGTGACGAAAGAGGGAAGAAGGGTGCAGAAAGAGGCAAGAGGGGTGCAGAAAGAAGCAACAGAAGTACAGAAAGAAGCAACAGAGGTGCAGAAAGAGACAAGAGGGGTGCAGATATAGGAAGAAAAGTGCAAAAAAGAAGCAACAGAGCTGCAGAAGAAGGCAAGAGAATTGCAGAAAGAGGCAAGAGAGTTGCAGAAACAGGCAAAAGAGGTGCAGAAAGAAGCAAGAGCAGTGCAAAAGAACCAACAGAGGTGCAAAAAGAGGCAAGTGAGGTGCAGAAGGAGGCAAGAGGGGTGCAGAAAGAGGCAAGAGGGGTGCAGAAAGAAGCAAGAGAGGTGCAGAAAGAAGCAAGAGCAGTGCAGTAAGAAACAACAGAGGTACAGAAGGAGGAAAGAGGGGTGCAGAAAGAGGCAAGAGCAGTGCAGAAAGAACCAAGAGACGTGCAGGAAAAGGGAAGAAGGGTGCAGAAAGAGGCACGAGGGGTGCAGAAAGAAGGAAGAGAAGTGCAGAAAGAAGCAACAGAGGTGATGAAAGAGTCACGAAGGGTGCAGAAAGAGGTAAGAGAAGTGCAGAAAGAAGCAACAGAGGTACAGAAAGAGTCAAGAGTGGTGCAGAAAGAGGGAAGAGAGGTGTAGAAAGAGGCAAAAGAGTTGCACAAAGAGGGAAGAGGGGTGCAGAAAGAGGGAAGAGGGGTGCAGAAAGAGGCAAGAGGGGTGCAGAAATTTGCAAGACAGGTGCAGAAAGAAACAAGAGCAGTACAGAAACAACCAAGAGAGGTGCAGAAAGAGGCAAGAGGGGTGGAGAAAGAGGCAAGAGATCTGAAGAAAGAGGCAAGAGAGTTGCAGAAACAGGCAAGAGATGTGCAGAAAGAGGGAACAGGGGTGCAGAAAGAGGCAAAAGAGGTGCAGAAAGAGGGAAGAGAGGTATAGAAAGAGGGAAGAAGGGTGCAGAAAGAGGCAATAGGGGTGCAGAAAGAAGCAACCGAAGTGCAGAAAGAAGCAAGAGAAGTGCAGAAAGAAGCAACAGAGGTACAGAAAGAGGCAAGAGGGGTGCAGATATAGGAAGAGGAGTGCAAACAAGCATTTGCAATGCAAATTTGTCTCGCATTTGTGAGAGTTAGAGGTATTGGCGTTGTAAATGACAATGTCTTTTACCTACCAAAGGAATGAAAGAGGAAAGAATATGGAAACAGAAGGGATGCTAGAGAAAGGAGGAAAATGAAACGGAGATGGAACGAATATGTGGAAAGGGGACAACTGGAGTGAAAATAAAATAAAGGGGAAAATGGAAATGGCACAATAAAGACAGAATGATGAAAAAGAGAGTTAAAGAAAGCAAAAATGCCTAAAGATTAACAAAGTAAATAAAGCAGGAAATAGAGATGAACAAATAGAAACAGGAGAAGAAAAGAACAAACGAAAGCAGAGCAAAAAAAGACCCTTTGCTCCTTTCTGTTTCTCTCCAATATATAAATATAAATTGAACAGTATTTAGACGTGTTGAGCTTGGTTCTCTCCCAAACAGATTTTTTTTTTTTTTTTTTGGGAAGCGTTATATCTTCGTTCAGTTTTGTACTGTGCCCTGTTCCCACCCACAGTTGGAGTGTGCTAAATGAATGTACATAAACAGAATATGCTTCCAGAGGGCACAGCAAATGGCACAGGGGCAAAGGGTTGGCCTACTTTAGCCATTGTCTTACTTCTCTATGAGTAAAAGCATTGTGCTCTTACAGGTAAAATGTAGTCGTCTTACGCATTTTTACCAAGCCACATGTCTGTAGCCAATGGCCGAGCTATTGGCTTTGCCAACACTGGTCTGTAATTCTAACCTTTATTGTGGTCAAAAACTTAGGTAGTGAAATGTCACCTACCATTCCTGTCTACATCATAAAATGTATTTCCGTTTGTCAACCTCCTCTCATATGGATGTTGGTGGAGACACAGAAGAACTGACAGTTATGTAAAGGAAGGGATTCTTAAGTTAAAATTGACTTGTGCGGAAGGTCAATTCCATCCACTGCCCAGTTTTGTGCCGAACAACAAAAACGGTGTCAAGTTTGTCAACACCCAGAGACAGAGTTCAACAATCATGATGGATGCCGAATACACGAGTGCCAGACACTGCAAATGCCAATCACTTTTCGTACTTTTAGAGGATTATGCAGCTGGTTCACATTTACAATATGGATAATATACTAATTCACAAACTTGATGGGCAACTATTAGAGAAAGAAGGCTTCTTTTAGCAAGCTACAGCAACTAAACACCAAACCACGTACAAGATCTAATCCCACTAATTTTCCTATCATTCTGATATGACACTTCCGTAACAGGCTATGCAATTTAGCCTGAACAAGTCCACCAATCGAAATTAGGGTACAAATAAACAAGGATTGTAACATAGAAACTGGTCTATAGACAAGACATTTATGCATCTCTTCTAGCGCGAACTGATTGTTGGAATGCTCTGTACTGGGACCAGATTACTTAAGAACAGCAGATTCATTTGTAAACAATTTAAACACCTTATTTCCTCTTGTAACCTTTCAAAGATGAATACGCCCAGCGAACGGAATGGAAATAACATGAATAGAGCAGGCTTAACAGTGGTTGGATCAACGTTTAACAATGACTCCTTTAGGGTCTGTTTAAGTTTCATACAGTAAAGGCCTATGCATAAACAGGCAATACCAGCAAGCAGAATCAGATTACAAGTGTTGGAAAGGCATATATTAAATTAAAGACTTTAACAAAAACTACACACACCATGTTCTCTTTGATGTTTATTTATATGTTCTATAAATGTTGCCAGAGGCTAGAAGCATAGAATAAAAAAATAAAAAAATAGAATACCACCTGCCACAGTTTTGCACCAACCCAGGGCAACACTTGAAATGTAAAGTTAGCCGATTGTGAGCTGAAGTACCCGTAGGTTTGCAGAGTAGCTATGGCGTAAATTGCTTTAACTCTTTGGACAAAGATTCTGGCAAATTAATTTTTATAGCAAGAAAAGCTTCTCCAGTACATAAGCTGGATGGCGAACTAACACGTTTTCCTAGACTGAACTATAAAAGGCACATAAGTGGCCCATACATAATTAGTGAATCTGTACTTTTAGACTCGCTCATTTTATCCGGAGATGCAGCGTGCAATACATATTCAGTCACCCTAAAGAGCAGCGCAGAACTAACACCTCACGTCACTTCTGGCAAAGATGCTCCAGAGTAGGTGAACAATATTCTATTTTTAAACAATAAAATTAAGAGAATGAGGAACGAAATGTAACGTTCTGGGCACTAACTTAATATCCTTTCCACATTTATAACGTATTAAGAGGACTGAAAATGTTCCAATTAAATCCCGACAGTGTTGACATATCATGAAGTTAGGCAATAACCCAAAAGTTACAACATTCAACACAAGTACATTAATGAACGGTTCCTAATCGCAAAATATACCCCGACGTCAAGAATGAAAACTAGGAGCAAACAGATGTTTTTTTGCGGATGGAAAATAATCTAAAAATAAAAGCAAACATGGGTAGCAGTAACAAAATACGTAGGGTGTTGCATGACACCCGGTGGTAATTGGGCACCTGTTTAAGCTAAGCCCCTTAATTACACAAGCCACGCTATTTTCATCCCATTAAATCCCTGCTTACAGCTAATAAAATTATGGCCCCACATATTCTTTGGCGTGGTGTAGCCGAGGGTGCTGACAATTCGGATGTTAGGGCAGAGGTTAAACAATGAATAAACAGTCCTTGAAGGCGGCCAGTGGGGTTCTGGTCTTTCAGTTGATGCTGATGTCTCAAACAACGAGTAGTCTACGAACATTTATTTGGGTATTTTATTTACTCACCTTGGCGCTCTGTATCTGTCCGGT
This sequence comes from Calotriton arnoldi, assembly GCA_963921515.1. NCBI lineage: Eukaryota > Metazoa > Chordata > Amphibia > Caudata > Salamandridae > Calotriton > Calotriton arnoldi. The sequence continues at coordinate 608,054 of CAWUFW010001407.1, forward strand.
CACCATTAACAAGAACACACTGGGACTTGCTGCGGCGCTCATTGTTCGAGTTGGGTCAGTACCAGGTCGCCGTGGCTCTAACTAGATCACACATAGCAACGAAACCACAGCCCTTGGTAACGGAGGACGCCAACGGAGCACGCGAGGAGTCAAAACTACTCTTTCGCTGCGGAAAGGAGACAAGGGCTGAATCCGGCCGCCGCTCCTTACGTAGAAACAAACGACAGACAAGAATGAGGCTTTCCCAACAAGCAAAAAAAAATGAAAAGCTCGAGAAGTAGTTTTAAACAGTGTTTACGATTCTTTTGTCCATTAAGTTTCAGAGATAGTCCTGAATCGCATTATGGATGTAATTAAAGTTCATTTGCCATCTAGCATCAAAAATAAAAGTAGCTGATGTACGTATATACATATGTTTTATAAATATTTGATTATATGCCAAAATCCTATGTCTATCACAAAATTTTGTCTGTTTACTGTAAAAGAGTTTCAAACTTGCAATATATACTGAAAAATCTATCGGACATTCATAAAACCCACCATTCTCCAAAATGGCCGCTCTGATAACACTAATCTTAACACAATGGTACAAGCACAAACAGTTCTGAATCGCGAGACCTAGTGCATTGGAAGGGGGAGTGCGGGCGGGCGCGAGAAGGCACGAGCATGACCAGGAGTGCCTGGAGGGGGGCGGGGGCTGCCAAGAAGTCACAGACTGCGGGAGGGAGGGAGGGGGAGGGACAGGAAGAAAGTAGTCTGTGCAGTAAAGGGGCCGATAGCCATGGAAGGACACAAATGACGACATGGCCGTCATGGGGAGGGACTAACAAGCCGAAAACCAATCAGAATGCAGCATTTAGGATGTAAGCCAATTTAAAAGATGGGCGGAGAGTGGGTGGAGCTTAAACGAAGCTTCCCCACTATAGTATACACTGCATGTCTCAACGAGACAGTGCAAGCGCTGCCTAGGCGAGACCTAAAAAGAAGCAACAGAGCTGCAGAAGGAGGCAAGAGAAGTGCAGAAAGAGGCAAGAGAGTTACAGAAACAGGCCAAAGAGGTGCAGAAAGAAGCAAGAGCAGTGCAGAAATAACCAACATAGGTGCAGAAGGAAGCAAGATGGGTGCAGAAAGAGGCAAGAGGGGTGCAGAAAGAAGCAAAAGAGGTTCAGAAAGAAGCAAGAGCAGTGCAGTAAGAAACAACAGAGGTACAGAAGGAGGCAAGAGGGGTGCAGAAAGAGGCAAGAGCAGTGCAGAAAGAACCAAGAGACGTGCAGGAAAAGGGAAGAAGGGTGCAGAAAGAGGCACAAGGGGTGCAGAAAGAAGGAAGAGAATTGCAGAAAGAAGCAACAGAGGTGATGAAAGAGGCACGAAGGGTGCAGAAAGAGGCAAGAGAAGTGCAGAAAGCAGCAACAGAGGTACACAAAGAGTCAAGAGTGGTGCAGAAAGAGGGAAGAGAGGTGTAGAAAGAGGCAAAAGAGTTGCACAAAGAGGGAAGAGGGGTGCAGAAGGAGGCAAGAGGGGTACAGAAAGAAGCAAGTGAGGTGCAAAAAGAGGCAAAAGGGGTGCAGAAAGAGGCAAGAGAGGTGCAGAAACAGGCAAGAGAAGTGCAGAAAGAGGCAAGAGAAGTGCTGAAAGAATCAACAGAGGTGTAGAAAGAAGCAAGAGAAGTGCAGAAAGAGGCAAGTGAGATGCAGAAAGAGTCAAGAGAGGTGCAGAAAGAGGGAAGACGAGTGCAGAAAGAGACAACAGAGGTGCAGAAAGAAGCAAGACAGGTGCAGAAAGAAGCATGGGAAGTGCAGAATGAAGCAACAGGGGTGAAGAAAGAGGCAAGAGAAGTGCAGAAAGAAGCAACAGAGTTGCAGAAACAGGCAAAACAGGTACAGAAAGAGGGAACAGGGGTGGAGACAGAGGCAAGAGAGGTTCAGAAACAGGTAAGAGGGGTGCAGAAAGAGGCAAGAGGGGTACAGAAATTTGCAAGAGAGGTGCAGAAAGAAGCAAGAGCAGTGCAAAAGAACCAACAGAGGTGCAAAAAGAGGCAAGTGAGGTGCAGAAGGAGGCAAGAGAACTGCAGAAAGAGGCAAGGGGGTTGCAGAAACAGGCAAAAGGGGTGCAGAAAGAGGGAACAGGTGTGCAGACTGAGGCAAAAGAGGTGCAGAAAAAGGGAAGAGGGGTTCAGAAAAAGGCAAGAGGGATGCAGAAATCTGGAACAGAGGTGCAGAAAGAAGCAAGAGCAGTGCAGAAAGAACCAATAGAGGTGCAGAAAGAAGCAAGAGGGGTACAGAAAGAGGCAAGTGAAGTGCAGAACGAAGCAAAAGAAGTGCAGGAAGAACCAACAGAGGTGCAAAAGAGGCAAGAGGGGTGCAGAAAGGGTTAGGAGAGGCGCACAAAGAGGCAAGAGTGGTACAGAAAGAGGCAGGAGAGGTGCAGAAAGAAGGAGGAGAACTGAAGAAAGAGGCAACAGAGGTGCGGAAAGAGGCACGAAGGGTGCAGAAAGAGACAAGAGAGGTGCAGAAAGAAGCAACAGAGGTACAGAAAGAGGCAAGAGTGGTGCAGAAAGAGGGAAGAGAGGTGTAGAAAGAGGCAAGAGAGTTGCACAAAGAGGGAAGAGGGGTGCAGAAACAGGCAAAAGGGGTGCAGAAAGAAGCAAGTGAGGTGCAGAAAAAGGCAAGAGAGGTGCAGAAACAGGCAAGAGAAGTGTTGAAAGAGGCAAGAGAGGTGCAGAAGGAGGCAAGAGAACTGCAGAAAGAGGCAAGTCAGTTGCAGAAAGAGGCAATTGAGATGCAGAAGGAGGCAAGAGAACTGCAGAAAGAGGCAAGAGCGTTGCAGAAACAGGCAAAAGGGGTGCAGAAAGAGGGAACAGGTGGGCAGACTGAGGGAAGAGGGTTGCAGAAAGAGGCAAGAGGGGTTCAGAAAGAAGCAACAGAGGTGCAGAAAGAAGCAAGAGAAGTGCAGAAAGAAGCAACAGAGGTGCAGAAAGAGGCAAGAGGGGTGCAGAAAGAGGCAAGAGAAGTGCAGAAAGAAACAACAGAGGTGCAGAAAGAGGCAAGAGAAATGTAGAAAGAGGCAAGAGAGGAGCAGAAACAGGCAGGAGAGGTGCAGAAAGAGGGAACAGGGGTGCAGAAAGAGGCAAGAGGGGTACAGGAAGAAGCAAGTGAGGTGCAGAAAGAGGCAACAGGGTACCGAAAGAGACAAGAGAAGTGTAGAAAGAGGCAAGAGAGGTACAGAAAGTGGAAGAGATGAGCAGAAAGAGCCAAAAGAAGTGCAGAAAAAAAGAAAGTTGCAGAAAGAAGCAACAGAAATGCAGAAAGTGGCAAGAGAGGCGCAGAAAGAAGCAAGAGTGGTTTGCACACTATTAGTACCAATTTAACACCCACATTTAGCAATAAGTAACTGGTGACCATTCTAGGTTTGCAAAGGCCCTTTACCACGCTGTAACACTTGTCGCTGCATTTTTGGTAACGTTTGAGCCATTTGAGCTAGAAACAAGGCTTTTTTGTTCAAATCTGCAGATTAGGCAGCAGATGATAGATTATGTGGCTAATGCGGAAAATGTATAATTGTGCGAAAGTCGGTGCAGCCAAGCAGTCGCATAATTCCAGTGGCCCTGCTCATACCTCTGACTAGCTCCAGAATTGCTCCTCAGTGATTTCTTCTTTTTTTTGTCTCATTGAGTTCATAATTTAGTTTCTATGGAAACGAGGAAGACTAAACCTGAGATTACCCCTCCACAACACAGACTGCCATACCATATAATTACTCTCCATAACACATAATCCCACTCTACATAATTCCTATACACTAAATACCACATACTTTCTATCCACATAATTTCACTGCACATCATACCACATAATTCCACTACACACAAAGTACATCCACTCCACTCCAAAAAATATTAGTAAAAAACTTTTAGATTTACAACGCCAATGGCTCTAACTCTTGCAAATGCGAGACCTATTACATTACAAATGCTTCTTTAACTGGTAGTCGTGTTTGCAGAGTGTTGGAGAAAGAGGGATGGGCCTCCAACCAGTGCTCAGGAATTCCGCTGCATAGGACTTACAGGAGGTACCAGGAGGGCTTCTTGGCCCCCAAAGTCCCTCAGGAGTAATGTGGACTTCATCCCTCAACCAGTACTGTGCCAGGAGGCGCTTTTGCAGAGTGGTGGAGAAAGGGGGGGCGTGGCCTCCGAAGACCTCTTAGCAATCCCACTGTGTGGGACTTAGTGGAGGTAACAGGAGAGGTAGTTGGCCCCTAAGGGCAACCTTGGGGGCCAACTACCCTTCCTGTTACCTCGAGTAAGTCCCCCACAGCAGCATTGCTAAGTTCTCATAGCAGGCCACGCCCCCTTTCTCCACTACTCTACAAACGCGCTCCCTGGTGCGCTATTGCATGGGGATTAAAGTCCACTTCACTGCTGGGGGTCCTTAGGGGCCAACTAGCCTACCTGTTACCTCCAGTAAGCCCCACACGGTGGGATTGCTGAGAGGTGGACAGAGGCCACGCCCCCTTTGTCCACCACTCTGCAAATGCGCCTCCTGGCATGCTCTTGGTTGGGGGGTGAAGTCCCCTTGCCTCCTGAGGGTCCCTGGGGCCAACAAGCCATCTTGTTACCTCCAGTAAGCCCCACACAGCTGGATTGCTGAGAGTGGTCTGAGGCCATGCCCCCTTTTTACACCACTCTGCAAACGTGCCTCCTGGCGCACTGCTGCTCGGGGGATGAAGTCCACTTCAGTCCTGAGGTCCTCAGGACACAAAGGGACCTCATCACCCCACCAGCAGTGCGCCAAGAGGCGCGTTTGCAGAGTGGTGTAAAAAGGGGAGTGGCCTCGTACTACCTCTTAGCAATCCCACTGTGTGAGGCTTACTGGAGGTTCCTGGTGGCCTAGTTGACCCCCAGGGACCCTCAGGATTCAAGGGGACTTAATCCCCCAACTTAGAACGCGCCAGGGGGTGCGTTTGCAGAGTGGTGCAGGGAGGGGGCAGGGCCTCCGCGAGATGCCGGCTTTTCTTTTTTAAAAATATTTTTAGAAGGGGGGCTGTGTGGCCCCCCTTCTTTTAGTATTTTTTGGGCCCTGGGGACCCCATTCCCCAGGGCCTGAGCATTTTTTCAAAAATTATTTTATTAAAAAAAAAAAAAAATGGGAAGGGGGCCGCACGGCCCCCCTCCTGAGGCCAATATTGGCCCCAGGGACCCCATCCCCCGGGGCATTACCTCGTTTTTTGTTTTTTTTTAAATTTTGGGAGGGGGGCCTCGTGGCCCCCCTTCCCTGGGCCACTTCTGGCCCCGGGGACCCCATCTTCTGGGGCCTGGCCTCAGCGTTGGGGACCGTGGGGGAAGCCCCAATGCCCTCACGGTCCCTGCCAGCTCCCCGCCTCCTGCGGGAGCCGGCATTGCTTTTGGGCAAGGGGAGCTCCCTTTGCCCAAAAGCAATTCTGCTTTGCTTCTTGGAAGCGAGAGCAGGTTTCCTGCTCTCGCTTCCAAGAAGCAAAGTAATGTTTGCTATGGCAGGGAGGGAGCAGTGCTCTCGCCCTGCCATAGCAAACGGCAATGTCCCAGGGGTGGGCACCCCGGGACATTGCAGGAGCCGGCCCTGGGGGGGTGGCGGTCCCCAGGGCCATAGAGGGCTCCAGGAGGGGGGCCACGCAGCCCCCCTCCCAACTGATTTAAGGGGGAGGTGGTGGTCCCACGGGCCGGGGGTCCGCTACGGACTCCCACATTTACATATTCAATGCCCCGGGGAGGTGATGGTCCCCGGGGCAGTGTGGGGGGGCTTAAGCCCCCCACACTTTTTGTTTTGGAAGTAGCCCCGGGGAGGTGGCGGTCCCTGGGGCTGAGGGGGGCCGCATGGCCCCCTGCATTTAAATCATGTAGCCTCGGGGAGGTGGTGGGCCCCCGGGGCTTGGGGGGGCCCGCGGGGCCCCCCCACCCAAAATAAATTAAAGCCCAGGGGAGGTGGCGGTCCCCAGGGCTTGGGGGGCCTACGAGGCCCCCCCACCCTAAAATGTAAATGCCCCGGGGAGGTGGTGGTCCCCGGGGCTGAAGGGGGGCCACGTGCCCTCAGCATATGATTAACTAAGCCCCGGGGAGGTGGCGGCCCCTGCTAATTAATTGGACATTGCCCCCAGGACCTGGCCCACCCGGAGGCTTAAGGAAAACTAATCGCGGGAGCACGCACTTCATTTTCTTTTTGTTTTTTTGTCCGGATTCATACACCCGGCGCAAATTCGGCCGATTCTTTTTTTTTTTTAATGCTTTTTTGGGCCCTGGGGGTCCTTGTGGGACCCGCTGAGCAGGAGTAGGGGGTCAGGGTGTTTCTACCCTGCCCCCTTTTCTTGTTTTTTATCTTTTTTCTACTGTTTTCTTGTGACTCAGTTACCGAGTCACAAGATGGCTGCCAACACATTCTGGTTTGGAGTGTTGGCAGCCAATCAGAATAAAGCTCGTGCACGGGAGGGTTCGCGAATCCTCCTCGGTGCTCAGATATCAATATTTTAATTTTTTTGATTTCTCAAGAACTACTGAACAGATTTACACCATTTTTAAAAAAAAAAGCACGCTTTCTGGACCAAGACCTACCTTTTTGCCAAATTTGGTGTAATTCCATTCAGCAGTTCGGGCTGTAGCTTTGTCTAAAGTTCCTATGGAAATTAACATGGGGAAAACGTGTTTTGGGACCCCCCCTTTTTTCTCAGCCCCCACTTGACAAATCACCCCGAAACTTTCAAGACAGGAGCTGACCTGAGTGAACCATTAGTTCGGAAAATTTCGCAAAGATTCGACAAATGGCCCCAAAGATATTGGCAAAAGAAAAAACCCTTTTTGAATAGAAACAAGGTCCTAACAATAACTACCTGCTGGCGACCGCCAGTAGGTAATATATATATATATATATACATATATATATATATATATATATACACACACACACACGCGTGCGGTGTGTGATGCAGGACGTGTCTTTACTTCTGGTGCTCTGATGTAAACATTCCTACTGGAGAGCTGCGGGCTGTAATGTAGGTCTCACTTTTCTAACTGAGAGCTATGCATCTGTTCCCCAACTCATAAACTGTGCATTTCTGATGGGCCGAGTGTGGGCTGCCCTCCCATTGCACCGTTTTTCCCACTAATCACTTTGAGGGTCTGCCGATGTGCTGCGGAGGCAGGGCTGAATAACTTCAGACACTCATAACGAGGGAAAGAAAATGGATGATATTGTGTATGAAGAGCCCCAATACTCTGAATTAGAATCACATTCTGATGTATAAGATTTTTAATACAAAGCTTGAGAACTGACGTTTTTCCATACCTTGAGCTTTCTCATGGCTGAAAGAAAATGTTTTACTGTTATCTATCCTGAATACAAGTGAAATGATAAACCCAGAAAAGAGTGGATTGGCTGCTTTGTATACAAAACTCCACGCCTCTGCATGTGTGGTTACTCTTGGAAAGCCTTAGATTCAAATGAAATATTTCAAAGTAAGTGAATTTGTGTGTAACGTTTTTAAAACATCGTATTATGTGTCCAATAGCAATGAACTCTATTAGTTTGGCAGTTTCAAAAACTAATTTACAAAGTAATCCAATATTTAGAAAAAAAGAGTCATGATTGTTACCAATGTAGGTTCAATAATACTAAGCTGGTTGAGGAGAGACTGAAAGAACTCAATATCAAGTCTTCTATGTAGAACAATTGGTATTGTCCACGTTGCATTATCATAGTGTAATGGCGCAAACTGATCTAGTTATAGGACCTCTTGTAATCCTGTTTTACCAGTCTGTAAAGAGATGTCCCTCTGTGCCTCCACAGGCTGTTGTCTAAGAAGCTGCACCAGGTATGTGCATCGTTTATGTTCAGAAGGGAAACATTTTGGAATTATATCATTTATGATGTATTCATTCATGTCGTCTCTTGGCTAATTCAATTGAAGGGAAGAAGGGCACTATATTGAAAGTACATAAATAAGCTAAGAATTCATAATGAGGCGCTAATATGGGGTCTTGAAGATGTCTATTGGGGGCTAATGCCATGATTTGTTAAGAGAGTATAGGATGTTACACAAGTATCTTATTCTTAGAATAAATTAGACAACTTTAAATGGCAATCATGGGAACATAACTTGTTGAAGTCGTGATGTGAAAGGCAGGCTTCCTGTTGGGAGTATGTGCATTATGGCACTCTACTGAACGTCAGCTGTATAAGGACAGGGCATGGTTAGTGAATGGGTATGCAATAGGACACGATATTAAATTAACATACATAAGAATTTGAGAACAAATGTTATTTATTCAAAAAAAATGAAAGCATAATGTCAGTCCTGTAACGCCATGTTTTCCATTAATTGAGATACTATATCGGGAATATGTCTGTGCAGAGTTTAAGGAAAAGTTAATTTTGCAGCTTTCCCCTGGTCTATTTGATAATAAGTATTATAATGTATCACATATTGTGTTTATTACAGCAAAGAAGGCAAGATTATGTGTTATGTGTTCATGATCTAGCCTGCAGAATGGAGACGCTCTATCCTATGGTAAGACCACTGTTACATAGTGCTATGAATATGCTATCGGTATGTAAAATAATCATATGTTGATCTCTGTTCGTGGTCAGTGCAATCATGTGTCAAATGCTGGGTCCTTGTTCAGGCATGATCCGCAGAGCTTTGTCATCCAGTAACTTACACTCTTGCTGAATTTCAGTCCTCTATTGCCCCATCTATGAGCTGCTGGGATTTGTTTCAAGCCATTAAAACTGAATGATTTTTCTTGCTTATGTTATATGATATAATTTTCTGTGTGGAGGTGAATGACGTCCAGATTCTTAATGGCGCTACAAAGTTCTCGGGTCCCAATTTTCTGGTTGCAAAGTGTGCTGCTCACATATGCTTTGGCACATGGGAAGCATGGCATTACACTACACATGTAAACGAACTGTTCATTAAGGTTTTTAAAAAAAATATATATATGTGTATTGGTGTTGGCAGTACACAATAATGGAGGAGCAGTTGCTGCCAGCTTCCGAGAGGGAATGCTAGCCATCAGCTCCTGGATGGCAAGCAATTGCCTAAAGCTTAATTCCGATAAAACGGAAGTAATGATCTTTGGCAACCTAGCCCCGGGCTGGTCCCCCACCTGGTGGCCAACCGATTTGGGACCCCCCCCTGGACCGGTCACTAAGGTCAGGAATCTGGGTGTAATGTTTGACGACAAGCTGTCTTTCAACCACCACGCGAACGCGGTCGTCTCTTCATCCTTTTACACCCTTAAAATGATAAGGAAACTTCTACCATTCCTCCCCCCCAGCGCCGGTAAGACTCTCATGTGCACATTGGTGATGTCAAAGGTTGACTATTGCAATGGACTCCTCTTAAACGCCCAGGAGAAAGTCCTTAATAAACTGCAACTAGTTCAGAACTCAGCTGCCAGAATTCTGTCTGGCTCCTCCAAGTTCAAATCGATCTGTCGAGTCATACGGCAGCTTCATTGGCTGCCTATCAGAAGTCGAACTAAATTCAAGGCACTGTGCATCGCATATAAAGCGATTAACAACACGGGACCTGAGTTCCTAAAAAAAGAACTTTGCCCATACAACCCACACAGACCCTTGCGCTCCTCCTCAGCCCACCTATTGACTATCCCTCGCACAAAGAAAACATCTTGGGGAGATAGACGATTCACAGTTGCTACGTCCAGACTGTGGAACACCCTCCCCCTCCATATCAAAACCAGTCCCACCCTCTTGACATTTAGGAAACAAGTGAAAACCTGGCTCTTCAACCAGTAGTCATCTAATTTAGCTGCTCTCCTTCTACTCCGCAGCGCCGAGACACCCCAGGGTATTTGCGCGCTATATAAATTGTATAAATAAATAAATATTGGTTTCATTTTCAAAAAAACACAATAACAGTAAACTTGCCTACGTCAAAAGCATGAAGCCCCCATCACACATAGTCTGCACCCACCCCACCCCACTGCCATCCAAAGTGTGGACCCCCCCCACCACCACCACATCCGCAGCATTCTCCGTCAAACCATGTTATGACCTCCACTACGTCCACACCTTGTTTCATTAGGGTTTTTAGTTTTTAGGATTTTGGTCTGGAGGTTGTAGCATTTGTTGAATTACGACCTCTCCTACCCCCTCCTCCCTTCCTGACTGCCTTGCTTCCTTCTCCTGTTCTTTAGTTTGCCCTTTGTACTTGGAAAGGAAAGGCCCATGGGGCAGTATATGCTCCATCAAAGCAAGCACAGCACACACATGCAGCCTGAAGTCAAAATCAAAACAACAAACGGATACCGCTTCTCCTCATTTTGTACTAAACATGGCAAGTTTGCTGCAAGAGTGAGAGGTTTCCGCTGCCCTAGATCCAAGGCGGGGTCTGTGTTTGGGCCATTCACAGTAATTGGAATTGGGAAGTTAGAATGCAATGGGCTCTGCAGATGGGCCCATGGGGCTATGATGAACGGTTACACAGTTATTTTAAGAAGCTGGCAACCAAAAACTCCTTAGGAGCTGACACCTGAACTAAATAATTGATCACAGTCAGCGACGAGTGAAGCTGCTGCAGAAAGGAAGGGTCCTTATTGCAACAAATAGACAGTGTTATTGATACAAAGCGCTGCCCCACTCGGAGCTACACATTAAATACTGTGTACTGGGTGCAGAGTAGGATATTTTGCTGAATCACAACAAAATGTGCAAACCTGTGCCTGATCTGCAAACAGCACATTAGTGAAAGACTTATCAGCTGTTTGAAGCCACCAGTCCACCTTTCGCTATGAAGGTGGCAACACAGCCTGCATTTGAAAGGGGAATAGCGATCCCCTTGTGGGTGAATTCAGTGACTGACTGCACACCGTCACAGGGCAATGTCCAGGGGTCCATGGGGGTGCACTGTGTGTCACCTCAGTGTGGCACAGTCAGTGCACTGACTAACATCTCCTTTGCCTCTGGGCCCTAGTCTGTAATATGGCATAATCACAGTAGCAAAGTGTTTCCTCATTTGCATGGGGTCATCTTTTTATATGCACTCGTAAAGATACTGCTCGTAAATACCTTTGTGAATAGGAAAACAATCGTAAAAGTTTGCCATTGTGAATCAGGCCCTTAGTGTATTATGCCCAAAGGGCCTGTATTACAAGTAGAGTGCATTGCCCTAGTGTGTTCTGTGGTGCACCTTTAAGTTGGTGCATGCGGTGCATACCAGGGAATTGCACCCTTGTACAGCAAATGTGTTGGCTCCAATACAGCATTGAACATGCACCTGCCCTGAGGGCAATGCATTAGCAAAAGACATAAAAGGCGGGTATTTGAAGCCTCTGGGCTGCCTTTCACTGTACAGGCAGCAACTCACCATGCATTTAAAAGGGGGAGAGATGACCCTGTATGCAGGTGCAGTGAGTTACTGCACCCAGCTTCAAGAGTATACCTGGCTGTCCCTGGGAACCCTTTTCTCCATTTTCGAGGGGCAACCTCAGGGGACTAACTACCTATGCACCACGTCTATTTGGAGAAGAGTCAGTGCTCCTCCCAACAGTCCCTATGCCACTCTCCCATGAAAATTAATTGCCCTCTCGTAACTGCACCTGTGTAAAATGTGTGCCAGCATTTTGCATATATAGAAGGGGCCATACAAGCTTCTGTAGCTCCTCCTACAACACCAAAGTGCAAGACGCCGGTGCCAATGCCAAAGGCCATGCACAGCAGAGGTTGGGCGCCCATGGGGTTTGGGTGCAGGGTCTGGGCGCAGGCCCGGCCCTGCTCTCAACCCCCCGCTGTGCATGGCCAAAGGTCGTGAGCTGCGTGGTGTTAACATAGAAAATGGTAATACAATCTTAAATAAAAAAAATTAAAAACCCTGTTAATACACTGAATGTCATCAGGGATTTGCGCGTCTTTGTGGGAATTTTTGCCTGTGGCACCATCCATTTCGACCAAGGTCCAGCGTTCGCCTCTAAGGCGTACAAGGATGCGATGAGGTCTATGGGGGTGCTGGTGCAATTTTCGTCTCCATACAGGCCTGAGGGCAACTCAATTGTGGAGCGAATGAACCGTGACTTAAAGCAATCCTTGACAGCTAGAGTCTTAGGTACTGGCAGGAACTGGCTGGCCCACTTGTATGGCGTGCAACGTGCACTCAATAATCTCCCTAGAAGATCTCTGGGTGGGCGGACCCCATACGAAATGCTCTTTGGCATACAGATGTTTGTGCCAGACCTTGATGGTCTAGACATGGCGGCGGCTGCCGCAACCTTTGACGTAGATAATCATTCTACTATTTTACAGGACTTACAAGAGACCCGTGACAGACTTGCAACTGAACACTTACCCTCTGCCACTGACGCTGCACTGCAGATTCCGGTTGCCGGCTGGCTTCCGAAGATTGGCGAAAATGGTCCGAGAGAAGGTGGAAAACAAAAAAGAGTTTGGCCCCTCTTATCGTGCACCGGTTCCAGTCCTTGGCTTAAAGGGTACTTGTACAGTCCTCTTACCACCGCTTCCTGGTCGCAAAGACAACATATACATCTCAGTGGACAATGTCAAGCTGCAACATCTGGCCGATTCTGAATAGTGTAACACCTGCGGTATCATGTCCAGCCATTTCAAGGAATCCTACTGGTGGCCCTCCGGTCACCACGTCTAACGATGTTGCCATTGGGATGGTCTCTCAACCAGATCGCCTGCTCGTCCCACCAGCTTCCACCTGCAACGAGGAAACTGAATATTCTTATCCCACAAGCGAGTCATTGACTGGTTTGCCTACAACACCACTGAACCAGTCCCATTTTTCTTTTGACTCGAGTTCCACTTCATCATTTGTCCCAACCAAATTCAGTGTTTTTGTATCCTGGTTTAGAGACAATTTTTTGGTCCCTCCTTGGACTTACATCTGGTTGGTACTATTCCTGATTTTCTTGTTCATGTCCATTGTCTTTGTGACAGTTTTTTTCTTACTCATCAATGGTCACTACTTGCCGGAGCGCTCTGCGGTGAACTCTGTTGCTGGAACTTTGGTTCCGCATTCTTCGTCACACATCATGAAGCGTGACCAGACATTTGTGAACATTTCTGCCTTTCCAGTCACAGATGGCATCGTATGGGATGCAGTGAATTTCCAAATTCATGGACCGACAGAAATTATCAATGTACCAAATGTACTTCGTGTTTCCATGGGTGATGTGGTAAAAAGAAACATACGTTCAGATGATTGGGATGTGCATGCAATTCAATCCTTGTTTTCTTTTAAGTTTAAAGTGAAAGTTTATTAAAAGTAATTTGCAATGATAACAGGTTAAAAGAACAACAAGAAAACATTGAAAAAATAAGATTCATACATTTTGAAGATAGAAACATATGATAAACACCAGCACGAAAACATAAATGAGTATTAATAAGGTAACAAGCATGGAATAAGCAATGAAGAAATTCATATAAAAAGAAACATAACAGATTGAAAAAGAAATAAATATTTTAACAAAACATTACATCAAGGAGGTTTAGGCACTTCTTCAATTCGTGGGTTATGGGAATTTGTGGAAAGAACAGAGTTGTCTAAAAAGGAGGTGATTGGGAGCCATAAGTAATCTCTTTTAATGGCTAACGAAACAGGTTGAACATAAGCCCTATCAAGCCTATGGTGATAACATACACCATACCACCATGCCTGAAAGGATATTTGAGAAGAATTCTTCCAGGATTTAGTGATCTGCTGAAAAGCTACTGCTAGAAGTAAATCAATTATGTAAAAATTATCAGATTGAGATGACCAATACCCAGAAAAATATTAACAAACTTAAAAGGAGAGTGAGAGTTAAAAATTAAATTAATTTGTTTCCAGACTTTTAACCAAAAGTCATAAATAAGGGAGCATTCAAATAACATATGTTTAAGGTCTGCAAAAGGATGGTCAAAAGACCAGCATTTGGGAGAAAGTGTTGGGTTTAATGTATGAAGCTTAACAGGTGTAATAAATAATCTATTATATATAAAAAATAATGTTTGAGTTGTGTTAGCCGCCCTAGAAGACCTCCTTATTTTAGACCATATCATATCCCACAGGGAAGTAGGAAAGATAGATTGAAGATCAATTTCCCAGCAAATTTCAACATCGGTTTTGTCTCTATCTACTGGTACTGGAGTCAAATGCTTATAAATTTGAGACGCAGAGGGCAAAGTGTCTAATAAATTGGGAAGAGGAGAAGGAGAAAAAGCAGAGATTTGTTCGGAAGAAAGGTTGTGATAAGACTTTTGTATCGCTAGAATGAGTAGGTTATAATTATTTTCATATGAGGCCGGAAAAGAAAAGATTGATTGAGCATCTGAAAAGGAGAGACTGGTGCCATCCTGGCATAATTGAGAAACGTGTTTTAAACCCTTAGAATGCCAGTCTTTCCAAAAAATGACTCTATTTTTTATTTTAATCAGAACATTATACCAAACAGAGGAGGCTAAACATTTCTCTCTAGATGATTTGAATGACATAAAAACGGGAGAAAGAATCCTGCATGTGTTCTTGAAAATTGGAGGAGATAAGAAAAATGGTTTAGAAGAAAAAGATAAACATTCTAGCAAAGAGAAGGGGCTGAAAAAAGATTTCTCCAGATCAGCCCATAGGGGAATAGGAGTATTTTCATTATTTTGTAATAAAAAGGCTGACTGTTTAAGACAGAAGGCCTGATGGTATTTGATGAAGTCCGGAAAATTAACACCACCCAGAGACTTTGGTTTTTTAAGTTTATATAAAGACATCCTAGATGTTTTCCCATTCCATAAAAATTTAGATAAAATTGAGTAAATGTTTTTAAAATAATGTTTAGGGATATTGACAGGTATGTTAGAGATATAAAATAGTACAATAGGAACAAGCATCATCTTGATGGAGTCAAGACGACCCCACCAGGATAAGAACAGGGGATTCCATCGAGAAGTAAGGTCACGTAAGGTTGTAGATAGGGAATTCAAGTTCAGAGTGATGGAATTTTTAACAGAATCAGAAAACAATAAGCCAAGGTATTTAATGTGATTTGGATTCCAATGAAAGGAAGATGCCATGAAATCAGCGTGGAAACAAAACTTATTTAAAGGAAGAATTTCGCATTTATCTGTGTTCAACTTGTACCCTGAAACCTTTGCAAAACTATCTACCTCCGACAAAAAAGCAGGTAAAGAAGATTGAGGATGTGACATAAAAAGCAAAATATCATCAGCATAAGCTGAGACTTTAAGTTGAGAATTTCCGTAAGAAAAACCAGTAATTTGGGAATTGGAACGTATTTTAATTAAGAAAGGTTCCAAGGCAAGAATAAATAATAAGGGGGACAAAGAGCATCCCTGACGTACACCCCTGCATAAAGGAAAGAAGGGAGATATGAGACCATTAGCAAAAATAGAAGATTTGGGAGAGGAATAAAGTAAAGATACATATTGGATGAATTTGGGACCAAACCCAAACCAGGAAAGAGTAGCAAAAATAAAGGACCAATTAACCCTATCGAACGCCTTTTCTGCATCCAAGGCAACCGCTGCAAGAGAAGATTTATAGGATTTGGACTTACTAATAACATTAAAAACCAGACGAATATTGTCTGAAAGAAGTCTACCTTTAATGAACCCACATTGTTCTCTGCCAATTAAATGTGGTAAAAAATTCTCCAAACGTAGAGCTAAAATTTTTGCTAAAATTTTATAATCTAAATTAATCAGGGAGATAGGACGGTAGTTCTTACATAATTTAGGATCTTTTCCCTCTTTAGGAAGGAGGCAAATTAGTGCCTCTTGAAAAGAACCGCAGGATGAGTTAGTTGAAATAAAGTAGAGAAAGAGTTGATGTAATTTAGGTACAAGGAAAGAAGAGAAGAATGAGTAAAATTCAATAGAGAAACCATCGGGACCAGGAGCTTTACCTTGTTTAATAGAGCGGATGGCAGTAGAAATATAGTGGAGCCGAATATCTTGTTCTAATAAAGAAAAGTCTAAGTCAGAGTGAGAAGGCGGTGGAATGGAAGATAAATAAATAGAAGCATCATGTGCATCCGATTGGACTTCTGGTGAATAAAGAGTTTGGTAGAATTTAGTAAATTCTGAAAGAATATCTTCACTTTTATGAAAAGTTTGATTGGAAGGAGATAGAATGGAATCAATAACAATACGTTCTTTTTTGATTTTAAGATAATTCGCAAGAAGTTTGCCTGATTTATTCTGACCACCGTAATATTTCGAGCTTGCTTTGAGGAGAAAAGAGTTAGCATTTTCAGTAGAAATCCGATTGAATTCAAACTTGGCTTTTAGAAAATCATTTAAAACGCTTGAAGACTGGGAAGTATAATAGGAACATTCTAGTTTCTTAATCTGTGAAGTAAGGATTTTTAACTTATTAGCAGCAGATTTTCGTTTTTGAGAGACAAAATTAATAATAAAGTCCCTAGAGGCAGCTTTAAAAGAGTCCCAAACAATTTGAGGAGTAATCCCAGGGGTTTCATTTTCCTTGAAAAATGTTTGAGCAAACTGTTCAAATGAACGAGTAAAATGTGGATCTGAAAGAAGAGTGTTATTAAACCTCCATCGTCGAGGACCATGGAGAGGGGGAAGGAGTTCTAAATCTAAAGTTACTGGAGCATGGTCTGAAATCAATATAGAACCTATATCAGAATTAATGACTCTCTGGGCAAGATTATTGGAAATAAAAATATAATCCAACCTAGATTGTGAGAAATGGGGAGGGGAAAAGAAAGTATATTCTTGGAGAGTGGGATTACACAATCTCCATGCGTCAACAAGAGACCTTTGGGAAAAGGTTGATGTAAATTGAGAATGTATATGAGAGGGTATAAATTTAGTTTTAGATTTTCTATCTAGGATAGGGTCAAAAACCATATTGCAATCCCCACCCACAATTAAATAATCATCAGAGTAAGTCATCAATTTAGATAAAACTCCAGGCCAAAACAACTTATCAGGTGTGGTAGGGGCATACAAATTAACAATAGTTACAGGAGTTTTATCAATACATAAAGAAACAGAAATCCATCTGCCATCACAGTCCACATCCTGGGTAAGCAATTGTACATTTAGACGTTTATGACATAAAATAGCCACCCCATTACGTTTTCCTGACCCTGGGGAAGCAAAGACCTGACCAACCCACTGACGTTTTAATTTAGCAATTTCCTTATCAACAATATGTATTTCTTGTAACAGAACAATATCCCCATTTAAAGAGGAGAGATGAGATAAAACCCTTTGACGTTTTATAGGAGAACCTAAACCTTTAACATTCCATGAAATGATTCTTAAAGTCATTTATCATATAACAGGAATATAATAACATTACCATATACCAGAAAAGCAATAACTGGTGTAATATGAGAATAGTAGAAGAAGTAGAATAAGAGATAACGTTGAAGCAATGAAAGCAAGATGAGAAAATTTGCAAATAGGAAAAAAAGAAGAGATAAAGAGTAAAAGATAGAAAAAAGAGGAGAAAAAGGAGAGTATGAACAACTAGATTTAAAAGGCATCGAATTGAGAGCATGATATGAAGAATTGCAAAATAAAATGTGAGTCAAAAACAGAAGATAAGAGAAAGAAAAGAAATGAGAAATAAAGCAATATACAAAATTAGTGTTGAAAAGCAGTAAACAAGAGAAAAGAGAGAGGAAAGGTGAGTAAGTATTTGATGAAAAGCGTTGTGAGAAATGAGAAAGAGATAGAAGGAGAGAAGGAAAAAGTGCAAGAAAGAGAATCATGTAAAAAGAAAAATACCAAAACCATGGATAAGATACAAAAAAATGACATACCAAGAAAAAACACACAAAGGGATCGAGGGTGGTGGAGCCACAAAAGGAGATGGAACATCATCCAGAGCACTCGCGACCAACACGGGAGGGAGACAAAATATCATCAGACGAACGGGCAATCACATAAACAGGTATGAGAGGGAGGAACCTAAAGAGATAAGAAAATAGAACAAGTTATAGACACAATAACAAGAACACTATACCAACAAATAATCGGAGCATTCCAATAGAACATAGAGAATCAATAAAGTTCAAACACTGGATTGTGAAACATCCATGTCTTCCTGTCTGCAACTCTCCAGAAATTCTTGAAGTAGACGGGGGTCCTCATAGGCTGTAGTTTTATTTTTATACGTGACCTTAAAAAGGCATGGGTGGATAAGTCCAAATCTGACATTAATATTCCGTAGAGCCGGCCTCATGTCCAAAAATTGTTTTCTTCTATCAGCCGTTGCTTTGGCATAATCCTGTGAAAAGAAAAGAGTGGAGTCCTGCCAAGAGATTTTGCCTTTGACTTTAGCAGCCTGTAAGACTTTCAACAAATCTGTGTGCTCTAAAAAATACAATATCACTCTCTTGGTTTAGTTGATGAAGACGTCGAATTCGAGACATGGCCCAGGCGATGAGCTCGCTGAATGTTCAAAGGTGGAGAGATTGGGATGTCCAAAAGTTTCGAAAGAAAAGATTGAAAGAAGGCGGGAGGATTGGATCCCTCAAGTCCCTCTATCAAACCATAAATACGTAGGTTATTGCGCCTTTTGCGATTTTCAAGGTTCTCAACTTGTTTTTGAAGACTTGAAATCTGAGACTGCAGAGAGGGAACTTGCACCATAGTAGTATGAAAAGATTCCACTTTATTTTCCAACTGGACAACCCTACTCTCCATATGTGACCATTTGTCGTCCAATTGTTGAAGACGGATATTAGTTTCCTCCATATAGGGTTTAAGAGCTCGAATTTCTTCCAGAATTAACTTCATTGAGGTTGGGGGAGGAGACGCTGTTGGAGAAGGAGGATCTTGTTTGACCCTCTTCACAGAAGGTTGTGCCGACGTACCAGGCAGCTTTGATAAAGGCTTAGAAGAAGGTAAAGAAACATTAGTCAAGGGAGCGCTTAATGAGACCTGTTCTGGATCAGTCATATTATCCTGAAGAACACTGAAAGGATTATAATCCACCACAGAAGTAGAAGACATTGCCTTAGAACGTTGAGCTGATTTTGTTCTCCCCATACATAAAAGTCACCGAATAGCAGGAGTAAAAATGTTGAGGAGAAGTACAGCCGGATAGTATATATTTCTATCAGAAAATGCCAAAGGTGTCAGAAGATAAATCAGTACACCTCAAAAAATCATTCAGAATATGTCAAATAAACTCTCCAAAAGAAAGCAGCATTAAAAGATTGAAAGTTCATGCCCCATGTTGCTAAGAGTGTGTTGTTGCGTTTTATAATGAAACACAGAAGGTTGAGGAGAGGGCAATATAATCTCCTTGTCAGAAAAAGCCAAAAGGTGTTAGAGATTAAACGAGCCCACCTCAAAACTCATGTAAATGATGTAAAATAGGCATTTCAAAAGAAAGCAACATGAAAAACTTAAAATTGGAGTATCAAAAATTCATATCCCATGACTCTGAAAGAATGCGGCATCGCTCTGAGGTAAAAAACGGCATTCGCGGGAAAACAAAATGGCGGACGCGAGTCTCAATTCACTCGCGTCTGCACACAAAAGAGAAAAAACTCTGTCCGCTTAACGCTGGGACCTCCTGGAGCATGACAAGTTGATGACACCAAGTTCATACACGTTGCGGCTGCATTTCAAGCCGTTCGTCACGGCTCCAAGTGCCGAAAAAATGGAAGAAAGCTCCCGCGTTGTCACGGAGCTCACGGAAGAGCGTCCATTCCCGGCGGCGCCTAAGCCACGCCCTCAATCCTTGTTTTCTGATTTGAAATATTATGCTGCCTTTAATGCTGAGGATTTGTATTTGAATTCTGCTAATTATGCCGATTTGTATTGTTACCAACATTACGGTAACCATTTCTTGCATAAATCTAGTACACTTCGAGGTAGTTTTAATTATACCCAGTGGGAACATTGCCCCACCCCTCTGCAAGGGAGCTCCCAAACTCTGATAAATAAGTTTACTTATTTTACAGACTTTGATAGGTCAAACCCAGGGTCCTATTATTTTAAAGTAAACATTTCTTCCATTCCGAAGGTAATGTTGACGCACACCAAATTACTGTATTCCGGTTCCTTTATGGACGCATTAGCTATTGGTGGCTACGAACACTGGAAGGCCACCATTGATCTTAAATCTATTTGGGGCACTAAGTCCCGGCAGGTACGCGGTACCGAGGCCTTACATCGTGCTTGCCTCATCCCGAGCCAAATTTTATTTTTAAATAATACTATATACCAAACAACTTGTTTTGGTTTGGCGACTTCCAAACAATTGAATGTACCTACCATTCCTGCGCTGTCTTCATTGCCTAACTGGAGCTTGCATTTAAATTATTCCATTGACGAGTTGCAAGCTTTGTTTCAAAATAATTCATTTAATGTCTCTGCACTAGATCCCTCAGAATGGTTGGTGTGGCCGATAGCTTCGAATGCCTGCCAACTGCGTTTTCATAACTCTGCCCCTGGTTACAAACAGGATAGACCTGATCCACGTTTTTTTAACTCACGTTCTGTTACAACATATTCAGTGGGAAAATTATGTAAACAGTGGTTGCAGCACTCTACACTAGAGTCCGTGAAACAACATTTATCTTTGTTATCCAGTAACATTGATCTGGCCGACTTTGTTCTAGGACCTAGAGGTCCAAGACCAAAAAGATTTCTTTATGCAACTTACAATGAAATCTGGAAGCTTTCTCAACTAGAAGCTGCTTCCCATTTACAGGAAATAGACCAAGCAAATTTAGAAAAAGTACTTGCTGTTGTTGACAATAGTATTAACACGCTGTCTTCCCGCATTTACACATTAGATAACATTGTTTCTTCTGTTGTTGATATTGTACAAGATGAAGTGTCTGTGTTATATCATGGTCAGGATCAATTGCGTTCAGTGATGCAGTTTGCATGGACTTTGCAAACTCTGAAAATGGGGAAGGTACCAGGGGATTACTTAAACACTTCCGCATTGTTTTTGCCGTTTACCTTTACTGAGAAACAGCAATTCATGTCCATGAAAGATGCAACATACACTCTTCTACATATAGAAAAAATAGATCCTTTACCTTTCTCTGTAGGGGAAACGGACTCTGCAGTTTGGCTCATACACGGGGTTATCTCTTTGCCTTTTTCTTTGTTTGAATTCAGTTCCTGCATGAAACATTACCCGATTGGCCGTTTTGAGCCCTTGGGCAGTACCTTTCTGCATGAAGTGTGGTCCTTGCCATTCACATACAGATGCCTTAGGGATGACAAGGAGGTGTACCTTACTGGGGAGTCTTGCGATTCTACAGTGGGTCATTCCCTTGTTTGTAAAAACATTAAATTGCATGGGGCTTGTAATGTTTCCGCCCCGAATCTTGCATGTGTTTTAAAGGGTATTCCTGTTCCAGCTATATCACCAACTTTCACTATGCTGGCTAATGGCAGCTATCTGCTTTTAAATAATCAAGATTGCTGTGGGTTGCAGGCTGGCATACCCTACATTGTAACAGTTTCACAACGCGTAGTATGCTGCAAAAATGTGCTTTTTCCACCCCCGCGTGGGAAGTTAGATAGTTCCATTTGGTCTTACATACCGACTTTGAAGGCAGATTTCAATAAATTGAGCAGAATAAAGGCACTATTATTAAACCAGGAGGTTATGCTCACTTCCGCACGGGAGACCTTCGTCCTCCAGGTGGCCAGCGCCCACAGTGAAATACAGGCCCTTTTAAATACTAACCTCCCCCAACATTTCGGTGAACGGATTCACCGTATATTTAATGCATCTAATACCAACGGCCTTGTACACTTTTTTAAAGTTGTGGGCTCTGGCCTTCTGACGTCCTTTCAGACGATATTTGGTGTAATACCGGCTTTTATTCATTCCATTTTTTCTAGCGTCTTTGGTGGCTTCCCATTGATCCTAGCCTTAGCTGCTGGAATATTGCTTTTGCTTTGCCTGCTGCGCAATGGCTGCACCTCTTGTGGGCCTACACAGCCCAGGGAGACTGCGGATGCTCCGTGACCGTATGCATGAAAGCTTCGGTACACTGCCACTGGCAACACTCAGCGTGGCTTATGGATTATCTTTTCGCTTTGCGTATTTCACTTGCGTGCAACCTGTGCTGTCCTGTATATGATGTCCATTCTCTTGGTCCTTGGATGTTTGCCTCTCCAATACGTCCTGTTCGGACCCGGATTTCGACCAGTTGATGGGCCCCTTAAAGGCACATGAACGGGAATGTTCCGGTGATGGATTAATGGCGCGTGCGGCTGCACTTGGAGTCTTGGCACAATGGGATATCTGTGCAGCTGCTCAGAATCTCCTACAACAAAGTTATATTGAATATCACGCAAGTTGTCCCGCAATGCTGATCGCTGCTCCCTATTATGAGGAGCATGAATGCAGTTTTGATTTGTTGAACTGGATGGCATCTCTTTTTTCAAACGATGATAATGATGTCTTTTTGAAAGGTGTTGCAGTCTTCTGCGCATACATTCTGATGGATTAGTTGCATTGACTCTCAATAAACTGCATAGCTGGATTTTTTTATTCTCTTTGTCTCTTTGAGTGGCCCTTTTTCTGGCCCTATTTAGAATTTTTTTTTCTTCCACATTTTTTCAAAAAGACTTTACCCACCTATAGACGCTTACATTCTGCTCCATCTAATTGAACTCTGTTTTTGGCCTATGTCTTGACCTATGGACTGACCAGGGGAGGGTGTAGTGTGGATTATGGCCTCATTGTCGACATTGCTAAGTTAGCTTGGGCTAGCTGCCATGATGCCTCTTTTGCACACGTTACTTTGTGACTTTGTTTTTCCAGACTCTGCTTGTGCCTATGTTCATGAGAACTGTCTACATTTCTGCCTTTCACATTTTCTGCTGTTCTCTGTGGTTTGCGTCTGCACACGATGTACAAGGTCAAAAAACAACGTCCCTTGTTAGTCTGTTCTGGTCAGCCCCACGCACTTAGACATAACATGAAGCACAGCTGCACTGCTGAAATTCGAGTGCTTTTAATATTGTAAGCTACCTGTTAGAGGCACTTGGAGAAAAACCTTTCCAGGGAGAAGAGCTGTGCTTGTCCGATGATGTAAACCTTGCATCTAGTTCTTAGGGTATGGGGATCCCCCTGACAAAGCCCAGAGGTCTTCTATTTTTATAATAAACTAGTTACTAGCACGGGGAGGGTGGCAAGGCATTATAGTCCTTTATCCACTGTCTTTATAAAATGCTGTCCCCGTTTGTATTCTATGGAATTGTAACAATGCTTACTATTTTGTCTTTATGCATTATGCTGCTAGTACTGGCACGTGAACTGTGTCTTAGAGCACGTTAGTTGAAATAAACATTTTAAACTATACTGTGTCTCTTAATACGCACGTTGTGGACAAGTATGAGTGAGTAATGAAAGAGTGTTCTTGCTCCTGCGATTCCTGAAAGAGTCCGTGTTCTGGGATGTCTAATCATTGGTAGCTTCGCTGTAGTACAGAGAACTAATGAGACACTATAGCTAGTCGGATTGGGATTTTGGGCATTAAGGTGGATGGTTGGTACACCACTATACACCGAGGTCCTGTTTTCCTGCGCATAGTTCTGTATATGTGCAGAATCCCCGCAACATGGCGCCCACAACGTTTGGTCTGGTTCTTATCTGCAAGACGCTTGAGTAGTGCTTGTGCTTGTCCACAATTCCCTTACTTCAGTTTCCAGAAACAGATGTGAGGGTGTAACCTCCTGTATTGATGTTTTTATAGGTTTTTTCAAGCTTGAAGTTATTAAAAGGTATTCTCTTTATTGTTAACCCTAAATTGCGCTGCCACGCACTAGGTTGTTATTCATTCTTGGTCTTAATGGCTGTGAATATAAATATCCCGGCACATAGCCGCACTGCGCTCCGAGCTCATTTGACAGCGTATGGAGTGCCAGACGTGGGTGTCGCTCTAATCTTTGTGGTGCAAGCTGATCCAGCTTACCACTTTGAGGTGTTATATTCATGGGTCACTTTTCCGGCGGTGGATGGAGCTGATAATTTGTTCCATGTGTACACTGCCATGGCCCTTCCTAATGCTTATCGGCCTCATCAGGCTCTTGAGGTTCCGCTCACGGCATGGCAACACCGAATTTGGTTTAATGGCGCCCTCCCACACCCGGTCACCCCGATTCGTTTAGGCCCTTTATCGATAGATGGGGCCGCTTGGCCTGTTTTGGCCGGGTACACCCCGCATCCACGTTATTTAGCGGTTCGGGTAGATGAACTGCGCGTGTTGCATATGTCTTAGGTATGTGTGCACAGAGCTTTGGTACAATATGTCACACGCAACGTCCAGATGGCCCCTCCTGGAGTTGCAGCACAACCAGCTGGGCCTGGCGGTGTAACTATAAGTCCCGTCATGGTTAATTCGGTGATGGGCAAGCACCCACAGAATAAAGATGATTTACCTTATTGGCTTGCTAAGAAATTTGACCAGCTGGAAGCGGTGTTTCCGAATATCTCTCCTGTGGAAAAACACAGGATTTTGACTATAAGTTTGCCAAAGGACTTAATTCCCGAGTTAACAGAATGCAACAACTGGGGTAAGGTATTTGCGGCAGTGTATGCGAAGTGTTTCGGCACTCCCTCAATGACAGTCCTCCCCGCCGTAATTAACCGTGTTCAAGACGAACATGACCCTGAAGCGGCTGTGGAATTGGGGATGCGACTAGTGGGAGTGTTCGATGTAGTGGCTGATCTAATCCTTACAAATGTCAAGGGTGATGCAGTTAACTTTCAAGTAGCTAACGCTTTGGCTTTGGTCCCAGAGCTGGACAAGCCTTGCGAATTACCGAAAATTATTGCACAGGCTTATAAAACCATTGCCGCAATAGTTTAGGAGTTAAGCCTTTTGCTAAAATGCAAACTCAGACACAAACACAACAAAAATCTCAGTCTGATAAAGACGAGAAACCGTTCTTTTCTAAAAAGAAGTGGAAAATAAAGAAGCAGGGGAAGTAACCACAGAAACAGGGGTCGCGTGCTGCGTCACCGACTGCCGAGTCTTCTGAACGCACTTATGATTTGCGCTACTGAGCGAGAATTAAGTCTCCTGACAGGTTTCAGGTCCCTGAACAGTGTTCTCCTCGTTCTTCACAGGCACCATCGGGCTCACAGGCTGGTGGAGGAGGTCGCCAGGATCGAGGCAAGGGTCGAGACGCCCCCAAGGACAGGACCAGCCTCGTCAGACTGGAGGCAAGGGGAAACAAGAAGAATTTCCACGTTCTCGTCCTCAGTTTCAGAAGAAAAAAGTTGCTGCTTTAACAGCGAGATATGCCACAGACGGTGAGAACGAGACTCCTGATTTGGACGTGGGCAGTGACGCTGCTAGACAGCGCCGCGGAAGTTACCATAGTGTGGGAGGCACTGCGTCCTCATGTGTAGGCGACAGCAACTGACACTTTCATTACTGTCGAGACAGCTGACACCCGAGTGGCACCCCCTGACAGACTATATAACATAGTCCTTCTAATTGAAGGTGACATTGAGCGTGTTATTAAAGGGATTTTTGGGAAAATCTGACCTCTTCTTACAACATATTATTGTCAGAGGCGGTAGCTATAATTTGTGAACTTGCCATGCACTATGTTTGACCTCAAATACAACATCACTCATTACGTGTTCTATGATATCACTGATAACACTGATAGTTAACTGAAGTAAGTAAAGTTTGTTAGCTTTCCATGCACTGCTTATGACCTCACATATAACATCACTCATGACGTGTTCTGTAATATCACTGATAATATCACTTATAACATCTGAAATTACATCATTAATGACATCACTATGCATGGCAAGTGCGCAAGTTATAGCGAGCAGCTTGCTCCTCCCCCTAATAAATTATGCCTGGCCCCGGGGGATAGGGTCCCCAGGGCCGCAATTGGCCCAGGAATGGGAAGCCATGTGCCCCCCTTCTCCCTAAAAATGATGAAGGATGCCGGGAATGGAGTCTCCGGGGCCGAAATCGGTCCTGGGAGGAGGCCATGTGTGCCCCCATCCCCCTCAAAAGAAAACCAGGCCCTGGGGGATGAAGTCCCTGGGGCCAAAATCAGTCCAGGGAGTGGGACTGCATGCCCCCTCCCTTTCCTTAAAAGAATGTCACTGGGGGATGGGGTCCCCAGGGCCTAACAAGGCTCGGGGGGTCACGTAGCCCCCTCCCCTTTATGTAAATAAGTGACCGCAGGGGCTGGGGTTCCTGGGGCCAATAACGGCTCGGGTAGAGGAGCTGTGTGGCTCCCTCCCCTTAAAACAATACACAACCCTGGCAAATTGGGTCCCTAGGGTCTAGTGATGCTCGGGGAGGGGGCTACAGCAGCCTCCCTCTCCTTAAATTAAAGAACTAATGGCCCTGGGGGATTGGGTCCCCAGGACCTATGGCCAACATC
Source organism: Calotriton arnoldi (assembly GCA_963921515.1). Classification (NCBI taxonomy): domain Eukaryota; kingdom Metazoa; phylum Chordata; class Amphibia; order Caudata; family Salamandridae; genus Calotriton; species Calotriton arnoldi. The sequence continues at coordinate 634,438 of CAWUFW010001407.1, forward strand.
CCACTGTTCATGGCCGAAGTCTGTGTGCTCCAGCCAGGCTCTTATTTACTATAAAAACCAAAGGTTTGTTTTGGGGTGAAGCAAGATGGCGGCAGCGTAGGCGACCGATAGCAGCACTAGTGACGGGCTGAAAGTATCTCGTGGATTATGGACGGTGGAAACGAGTAGAGGCACGACTCGTTAAATGCAGTGTGCCCAAAGACGTTACAAGTGTGACTGCAACGTCTGGGCCGGCTGGATCAACCTCGGTCTACGGATTCTGAGTCAAGCCGTAGCGGGGTACACACCTTGCTCGCGTTGTGAGGAGGCGGTGTATCGCCGCGAAATGGGTCCGAAGACAGCGGCGAACAGCGGACCCTCCAAGGCGGGAGGTAACCGCCAGACACGGGGGGCGGTCAGCATGGAGCAAGACTCACCAAATCAAACAGAGCAGGCATCCGGACGCGGGCGGCGTCTGCAGCCGCAGATTCCTGGCGGCGAGCCTCCAGCTGACAAGAAAGGAAGAGGCGGGGGACGGGGAAACAACGTCCCGCCGGCCTGTCAGTGGCGGAGTTGTTCCAACGCACGAGAGAGACTCAGTCGGGAGGAAGCACTGGGGAAAGCAGGAAAGGACTGGACCAGAGTCAGAACGAGAGTCGAGGCGTTTTCCAATACAGCCAGCAGTTGGGGGCGCATCCAATGAAGGTAGGCATCCGCAAGTAGTAGTCACGGATTCGGTACCCGAAACGGTCAGGAGTAAAGAACCCAAACCAAGGGCTCTCTTGGAGGAGAGCGAGGAACTATTAAAGAAAAAGAACTATTACCATTGGTGGATCTGTCAGGGCACCAAGGCGTAGCCATTCCGGAACTAGGGCTAATATGTCCGCAATATGGAGGGGTGGAAACGGTGGAAGTGGCGTGCTGTAGACAGTTACTGGAGCGCGCAGAGGAACAAGCTCACAAAGGTGGTGCTGCTGAATCTGAACCCCGGAGTGTCCTTGTGACACCTGGCATGGTGGAGAATGGTGGCTTAAACAAAGTAGAGCTGGACAGAGAACAGAGTGATTGCTTCTTTTCAGTTTCGGAAGGGGCAGAATGGTCAGAGGAGGCTTTTAGTTCTTTCAGTTCATCTGAGGCAAGTAACGCAGAATCAGACCCTGAAGGAGGCGATAAATTGCAACTCCTTACGGCCAAAAAGTTGAGCCACCGGACTCTGTCACAACGAAGGGATAGGAAAGATCTTAAATGGGACTATACAGAGATGAATCAGCTGGCAGTAGTCGCTCCAGGGGTTACTGCGGCAGATGCTTGCCTGCCCCCTCCTACACTGGAAATTATACATCAGGCAATACTATCGCATAGGGAGGAGACGCGGCAAGATAGTCGTAAAGCCCAGGCAGCAATGAGGAAAATGCAGGGGGTAGTGAGGAAATTATCCAAATCCTGTATTAATATAGGGGAAAGAATGACAGAGCTGGAGACAAGAATTGTGACCACCGAGGAAGATGCGGCATGTGCAGTAAAAACTGCTGAGGCACATGGTTCCCAAATTAAAGACATCCAGTGGAAGTTGGAGGATGTCGAAAATCGACAGAGGAGGAATAATTTGAGGGTCCTCGGAATTCCGGAAGGGCTTGAAGGGTCTGATCCCCGGGCATATGTAGTAGAGCTGCTAAAATCTTCATTTCCAGAGCTGGCAGAATGGAATTGGGCAGCAGAAGTTCAGAGAGCCCACCGCACTCCCTTTAAACTTAGACCTCACTCGAAAGAAGGAGCCCTGCCCCGAGCAATTCTTGTGTATTTCGGTAATTTTTTATTGCAGCAATTAATTTTGGAGAAAGCCAGACCAGAATCTAGAAGATCAAGCGACGGGGTGTCGTTTTTTGTTAGGCCGGACTTTTGTCACTTAACTGTGGAGAGACGCTGGAGACTAAGGCAGATGATAAAACCTTTTCAAGATAAACATATTCAAATTTACCTGATCAACCCAGCGCAGTTGAAAGTGATTCATGACGGACAGACAAGATATTTTATGTCTGAAATTAAAGCAAAGGAATTTCTTGATGGTTTGGATAAAGAAGGATAAATTAAATTTGATTTAAACTGGGTAATGAAGATAGGGGGAAGGGGGGAAAGAGGATCAAGTAAAAGATTGTTAGGCTCGGGCACAAAGCATAGTGATAGGGTTTTTTATATGTTTAGGAGTATCTAGTAACTGGACCTTTAGGGACCATATAGGATCCACAGGGGAAAATGTAGGAACGTATCAGCCCAGTCACGTATGCTGCATTCATCACATGCTCAGACCAAGGTCCGAGCGCTTCACGTGGGTGGTGGTGGTGGGGGTGGGGGGGGTTGGGGAGGAGATGGGGGGAGGGATGGAGAAGCAGGGGAGGGAGAGGGGGAAGGGGGAGAGGGAGGGGTGAAGGGGGGATGAAGGGGAGGTTAAAGGGGAAGAAAATAATACCCGGAACCATATAGGTGATTATGAGGAATGTAGGCAAAAAGGATTGGCACAACCTGGAATGTTAAAACTTGGAAGTATAATCAGATGGCATATAGAATTAACTAAGAATGGGAAAATTTAATTTCTGTACATTAAATGTAGGAGGTTTAAATGATTGGAGAAAGAGGCAACGACTTGATGAATTTGTTAGGATATGCCGCTTTGATCTGGTTTGTTTACAGGAGACGCATATCCCTTGGGGGAAAAGAAACCTGTTGAATCTAAGTGGGTTTAACTTGCTGGCCTGTACAACCCAAACCTCCAATATTAGGGGGTTGCAATTTTTGCTAAATTTGCATTAGGCGGGGCTAAACGTAAATTAGCAGATGCACTAGGTAGGTGGGCGGTGGTTGAATTAGAAATCGGGGTCACGGTATGTACAATTTACGGCTCAAATCAAGACGACCCTGAGATATTTGAGCATTTGGAAGTGGAGCTGGCGACATGGCCCTGTCCCTTAATTATATGTGGCGATTTTAATATAGAAATTGATATGGGTAGAAAGAATACATATACAGGGCGGAAACCCAAAGTATATAGAGCTTTGAAGTCCTTTAGTATTAGTCACGGGCTGGTAGATATCTGGGGTAACAAGGAACCAAACAAAGCAGGTTATACATATTATTCCTGCCCGCACAAAAAATATACAAAACTGGATTATTTTTTGACATCGTCGACTTTGATTAGTAAAGTGGGGATAGAAAAACTTCCAAAAGTGATTTCGGATCACAATCCACTAGTACTGTATATCGAAGTTGATGCCCCTAAAAAAATATATTCTAAATGGACATTTGATAGGAAATTGATAGCTAATAAGGCATATATAGAACATCTGGGGAAGTGGGCGCAGGATTTTTAGATAATAATCGATATAGTGCCAGTCGAAACTCGGTATGGGATGCATTTAAAGCAGCCCTCAGAGGGGAAACTATTAGTTTTGTGGCAAGGTTAAGAAAAGAGGACAGGATTAAAAATGAAAGGCTAATAGGCGAATTAAAGAGGGCAGAAGAACAACATATAGCAGCTATCTCCCAGGGAGAGGAATCAGCAGACCTACAGCTCAGGATTGTGATTTTAAAATCAGAGTTAAACAGATGGTTAACACAGAAAACGGCGGATGAATACCAAGTACACAAGGGTAAGTCGTATGAATCCGGTGAACAAGTAGGGAAACTGTTAGCGCTTCGAATTAGGCAAAAAAACTCTAGAAACTTAATTTTAGCTATACAGAAGGAAGATCAAACTTATACAGAGGCGGAAGATATACGGAGGGTATTTATGGAGTATTATCAGGTACTCTACAAAGAAGAGCCGCAGACAGGAATGCCCAGGCTGGAGGAGGAGGAATTAGGCCCTAGGTTGGATACCCAAGCAAAACAAGAACTTGAAAGGGACTTCTCATTAGAAGACGTTCTAACAGCTTTACAAGAACTCCCAGCGGGAAAAGCAGCTGGCCCCGACAGTATTCCATTGGAAGTTTATAGATGTATACAATTGGTAATAGCTCCTATACTATTAGATTTATTTATTGGAATACAACATAACGGCATTGTTCCAGAATCATGGAAAGAAACAAATATCATAGTATTCCATAAAAAGGGAAACCAACAGTTAACCCCACCTCGTATAGACCGATATCCCTTATAAATGCGGATACAAAACTATATTCAAAACTGTTAGCTAGGAGGATGGGGAGGGTCATAGGCGGCCTGGTCTCTCCGTGGCAGCACGGGTTTATTCCCGGTCGCGGGACGACAGAACATATAAGGCGGACTATTACGTTGTTTGATGTACAGGCTGCCACGGGAGGTCGGATGGCCATGATCCTCCTAGACGCTGAAAAAGCTTTCGATCGTGTCGCCTGGAGTTATTTATGGGGGATATTAGAGCAGAAAGGGTTTGGGCCTAGATTCATCAGAGCAATGAAGGCAATGTATTCGGATCCGAAGGCACGAATACAGCTAATGGGGGGTAGTTCGGATAATATAATTATTTCAAGAGGGACGAGGCAGGGGTGTCCCTGTTCCCCAATGCTGTTTGCTTTATATATAAATCCCTTAATAGAAAGAGTACTAAGGTGTCATGATATTAGGCCCATTATCACCAAAGGTTTTGAGATCAAACTGCTAGCATATGCAGATGATCTAGCTATTTTAACCCCGGACCCAGATAGTGCAATCAGAGCCGTCACACTGATTGCCAGGGAGTTTGGAAGGTATTCAGGATATTCGTTGAACGAAAGCAAGACCATTATAGTGTGTACAGATAATATTAAGATGAGAGATTCTAGGTGTGCAGAGAGCGCTATATATCTTGGGGTGCGAATTAGTCCAGTAGTTAATACAATAGTGAAGATCAATTTTGATCCCATAATAAAGACAATCTCCACAGATCTTAAAAGGATAGATGGTTTGCATTTATCTATTATTGGGAGGGGAAATGTTTTAAAAATGACGATGCTCCCAAAAATCATGTACCTGTTTCGGTCTATTCCCTTTATGATTGATGAGTATCTCATGAAAACACTTGAGGCTACATTTGCAAACTTTATATGGCAGTACGGGAAAGTCAGGCGCTCTCTAAAGTTTATGACACTACCGCAGGAAAGGGGAGGCTTGGCGTTTCCAAATGTTAGATTCTATCATTGGGCATGCTTACTCTGTCAGATGACGGTATTATTTGTGCCAGCAAGTAGGGTAGCCGGGGAGGTAGTATGCCCTGATGCCCTCCCATCGATTTTTGAGCTCATGTTGGGGGGAGGCTCGTGGGCTGCTCCTGCGTAAAATAGATGGGAGCTATTATAAGAAGGTGCGGTTCAAGGTTATGCAGAGTGCATGGCAGTTATGGAAGATAGTTCAAAAACCATGCTAATCCCGAAAGTTAATTATTATACACCATTATGGCGATCACATGCCTTGCCACACATATTTTATGACGTGATAGGTAGATACTGGGAACAACTAGGTCTAAGGACGATAGGAGACATATTTGAGGCAGATCAGTTACTCCCTTTTGGTGTTCTGCAACAGAAGTATGGGATTCCAGCTGGTCAGTACTTTAAATATGCGCAAATTCAGAAAAGCTTGGCGGGATGTAGGCCATTGGTATCTCCCGGGGTAAGATTCTTCTAGTAGAGCAAGTAGTTGGGAGTGGTAGAAGGATCAAGAATATGTATGGAATCTTGTTACAGAGTATACGGGATGATTTGGAGAAAACTGAATCCATGTGGGTGTTAAAATTAAATGATCCAGATGTTGATGTGTTTAAGGCCTTGCAATTAGCGGATAAAACCTTTCGTATGACTAGCCTAAAGGCACAACATTATAAAACGTTATTTAATGTTTATTTCACCCCCGCCAAACTGTTCAAGTGGGGAAAAAGAGAGGACGATAAATGCCCAAGGTGTGGGGAAGGACCAGCTACCCTGGTACATATGTTTTGTGAGTGCGATAAGTTATCATTAGTCAAAAAAGAGATGGTTAGGTTTTGGGAGGGGCTGCTAGGACATAAGATTAACCTATCCCCTACCCTGATGCTGTTGGGTGTTGACAGCAGATTGGGCTTAGACAGGGAGGAAGAATATTTTCTGTTTATGTGTGTAGCGGTTCTTAGGCTGCTTTTAGCAGCAAGATGGAAGGATGTGGATCCTCCCACTTTTCAACTGTGGTTAATTCGCCTCCTAGGGATTCATAACCAGGAAGTGGCACTATATTCAAGCCGAGGTAGGGAGGCAAAGAAGTTGGGGTTGGCAATTTGGGCACCTCTTGCCAGCTGGAGAGAGAGGATTCAGCCCCGGATATTAGCAGGATTGGGGGAGTAGGGGAAACGAATAGTGTTATCTGATACCCTCTTTTGAAGGATCTAGTGTTTTAACGGACTTAATTGATGTTAGTCAATATGAGGTTACAATTTTCATTTGTTAATTGTCTTCCTGATTTAAAGTAATGACTGTATACAAGCTGTGTTGGTGGACCTGCTGATAACAATTTTTTTAGGCTGTGCCATGTTAGCTAAAAGATATTAATGGATTTGTATATACTGTATTTTGTATTATGCCAGGTTTTTAAGATGTGATCTATCAATTCTGATCAATGTACTATGTTCTGTTTTTTACGGGTATTTATAAATAAAAAAAAAAAAAAAACAAAGGTTAAATAACGTTAGAGTTAGGTGAATTTGCCAATGACAACATTAACGTTTTGAACAAAAAAAATGCAGAAATTCACCACTTATAGTTAGCAGCACTAACTATAACTTGTGCCCCCTCCATGCACTGCTCATGACCTCACATATAACATCACTCATGACAATTTCTATGACATACCTGAACATAAAGTATATTTATTTAAAAAAATGTCTACAGTTCAAACAAAATACTAAATTTGAAAGCAAAATAAATTGCAGTATACTTAGTACTAAAAATAAAACCTAGAAATTAACTAAAAAAAACTAAACATTACAGGGACATGATACTTTGAAAATAGAATTTGAAAAACCTTTAAAATTCACTGAAAAAACCAAAGGTTACAGGGAGGTTATAGTTAGGAAATAAAATTAAAAAAAACCTTAGAGATTCAATGAAAAAAACAAAGGTTAGAGGGACATTATAGTTAGGCTCAGATTATACATGCATAAACCCACAGAATTGCAGCAGTTATAGTTACCTGTGCTACCTATAACTAACGCCCCCTCAATGCACTACTTATGACCTCACATATTACATCACTCATGACATGGTCAGTGACATCACTGACAACATCACTGATGACATATTAAATGACATCACTGATGACATCATCCCCAGATCCACTGACACATCCACTCACACACCCACACAGCTACCCACAAACCCATAGACCCACTCACACACCCACTCAACCACTCACAAACCCAAACAACCACTTACACACCTACACACATGCCCACACAACCACTCACACATCCACTCACACCCACACAACCACTCACTCAACACAACCACTCACACCCCCACTTATAGGCCCATACAAGCACTCATACACCCACTCACACACCCACCCATACAACCACTCACATTCTCACTCACACAACCACTCATGCTCCCACTTACTCACCCATACAACCACTGAGACAGCCATTCATACAATCATTTATACACCCACACAGTTACTCAAATGCCCAGTCACACACTGAAACAACTAATTACATACCCACTCACACACTAATATACAACTCATACACCTTTCACACATCCAGGCAAACACTCACATGCCTACACAACCACTGACAGATCCAGTCACACACCCATGCAAGCATTAACATAGCCACTCACACACCCAGAAAAACACTCAGCCACCCATTCACAGACATATACAGCCATTCACACAGCCAGTCACATACCCACTGTCAGTCCTATAGAGACCCTCACAAACCCACTGACAGACCTATACAGCCACTCACACACCCACTGACAGATCCATACAGCCACTCGCATACCCACTCACACATCCATACAACCACTAATACACCCACTCATACAGACAGTGACACAGCCACTCAGATGACATATGTTAGAAACAGTGTCACTTATGAGTAGTAGAGAACAAATAATCATTTAACTTATGCAGTAGCTCAATATATATGTTTACCTGCCTAACTATAACGACCCTGTAATCGTTGTTTTTTTGCTGAATCTATCTATCTATCTATCTATCTATCTATCTATCTATCTATCTATCTATCTATCTATCATCTATCTATCTATCTATCTATCTATCTTTCTATCTATCTATCTATCTATCTACCTATCTATGTGTGTGTGTGTGTATATATATATATATTGTAATCAATGCAATGGCATGATCCTTCTCCTCCCTCCTCTCACCTTCCTTCCCCCCCTCCTTTCTCTTCCATTGTACTTACCGTTCTGTAGAATCTTCATGTGAAGCTCACAGTAGAATGTTGCTGTGAGCTTCGATGACAGTTGGTGGCTTGAGGATCTTCGTGAATAAACACTCTTCTTCCTGAACTTGTGGACCTTATGTCATAACAATATATATATATATATTTACTGAAAAAACCATAGGTTTCAGGCACGTTATAGTTAGAAATTTGCATTTAAAAAACCTTAGAAATTCACTGAAAAAACCATAAGGTTTTAGGGACAGTTATAGTTAGTTGGACATTGCACTCGTACAAAACCCGTGAAATTCCCCCGTTATAGTTAGTTCAGGTAACTATAACTCGCGCCCCGCAATGCACTGCTGATGACGTCACATATTACATCACTCATGACATGGTCAGTGACATCACTGATGACATCACTGATGACATCTCAAATGACATCACTGATGACATCACTGATGACATCATCCAGTGACTGTGTGTTTCTGTAAAGTTTAAATATGTTTAATATATTTAGGGAAAGGCGTATTGAAGAATGAGTGGGTGTAGAAGCGCCTGAATGGATGATTTAGTAGGTGCGTGACTGAGTCTATAAGTGAGTGATTAAACGTATCTTACTGGATGCATGGGTGAGTGACTAAACTGTGTGAATGTCTGTATCCGTCTGTCTGTTGTTGTGTAAGCAACTGCATGGGTTTCTGACTAGCTAAATGAGTGTCTATATGGGTTATGGATTGGTTCTCTGAGTATCTGTATGGGTGCCTCAGTGTTTGTGTGGGTGGGGTGTGTGTGACTCTGTGCATAGATGTGTGAGTGGGTGATTCACTGGGTGCATGGTTTCAAGAGTGCGTCTGTGATGGACTGTATGGGTGGGTGAGTGTGTGTATGGGTGTGTTAGTGATTGAATGTATATCTCAGTGGTACATGTGTGAGTAACTACATATGTGAAAGGCAGTATATATGTGTGTTGGAGTATATAAATGGCTATAAGTGAGAGTGTGTGATTGTGAGAGTGGCTATATGGATGAGTGTGTGCTTGCATCAGTGATTGCATAGGAGCGTAAGAATGTGCTAGTATTTTTATGAGTAAGTGAGCTGGTGTGTATAACTGTATAGGTGAGTAAATTGGAGTGTGATTAATTATTTGCATGACTGACTAGGTGTGTGAATACCTCTATGGATGAGTTGCGTTGTGTGAGTGTTTATATAGGTGTATGAGTGCATATGATAGTCCTGTACTGAGTGACCTAAGTATGAGTGACTGTACGGGTGAGTGAGTAGATGTGTGTGTGTAGACCTAAGAATCAGTGAGTGGGTATGTACTTATTGGTATTGGAGTGTGTATGGTTTTGAGAATGGCAGTCTGTAATTTAGAGTGGGTGTTTCAAAACTTATATTAGGGTGTGAGAAGATGCATTAAATTCTCACATGGATGATGTCATCAGTGATGTCATCAGTGATGTCATTTGAGATGTCATCAGTGATGTCATCAGTGATGTCACTGACCATGTCATGAGTGATGTAATATGTGACGTCATCAGCAGTGCATTGTGGGGCGCGAGTTATAGTTACCTGAACTAACTATAACGGGGGAATTTCACGGGTTTTGTACGAGTGCAATGTCCAACTAACTATAACTGTCCCTAAAACCTTATGGTTTTTTCAGTGAATTTCTAAGGTTTTTTAAATGCAAATTTCTAACTATAACGTGCCTGAAACCTATGGTTTTTTCAGTGAATTTCAAAGGTTTTTTAAATGCTAATTTCTAACTATAACGTGTCTGAAACCTATGGTTTTTCAGTGAATTTCAAAGGTTTTTTAAATGCTAATTCCTAACTATAACATGTCTGAAACCTACGTTTTTTTCAGTGAATTTCAAAGGTTTTGTAAATGACAATTTTTAAATGTATTAATTGTTATATTTATTTTTTTCATACTGATTTACTACATTTTTAGAAACATTTTTTTTTACATATTTTATTTTTTAAATTACATTGTAATTACATTATACATTACAAAAAATACTTTCTCAGAATGAATTACTTTAGTTTAAATACTTTGCACATAGGCAATAGACTTTTAAGTACAGTAGTTACAGTTGTTGCAATGGGCAACACATTTTCAAACACAATGCAACATTCAGCTCAATGTGAATTTCTAGTTAAATGCAATTAGTTACTTTATGGATTACTTTTTTAACCACAGGACTGGATCCTAGATTCAGTCCTGGGACATCTCCTGTAAACAGTTGAGTAAAAGCGTTTTGGTTACAGTAGTGATTTTTAAGGAATATTATTGTATTTTAAAAGTTGACACTTAGAAACTTTTTCTCATAGAATCACCAATGTTATCCTATGGAAGGAAATTCACTTAGCAGGTAAAAACTGTTATCGTTACTTTTTCTTACTCAGTGTTGGATCCTGGATCCAGCACTGGTGCATCTCCTGTAAACAGTTGAAAGAATGCGTTTAAGTCATACAGGCGATTTTTAAGGAATATTTGTAGTTTGTGAAAATCGACACTGAAACTTTTCAGCTGAAAACCAGACAATGGATTCCTATGGAAGAAAATATAAGTTACTGGTAAGTACGGTTAAAATTACTTTTCAGGGTCAGTGCTGGGCTAAAAGATGCAGCACTGAGGTCTCTCCTGATAACAGGTGAGTAAATCGGAATTCGTATTTCGGCTGATTTTAGAGGAATATTTTAAAGTTCCAAAACTCCACACTTAGAAGAATTTCCAAGTGAAACCAGTCAATGTTAGCCTATGGAAGGAAATTCAAGTTACTGGTAAGTACGGTTAAAATTACTTTTCAGGACCAGTACTGGGCTGAAAGATACAGCACTGAGGTCTCTCCTGATAACAGGTGAGTAAATCGGCATTCGTATTTCGGCTGATTTTAGAGGAATATTTTTATGTTTAAAAAATCAACACTTAGAAACTTTTTCAGCAAAAAGCAGGCAATGATATCCTATGGAAGGAAATTCAAGTTACTGGTAAGTACGGTTAAAATTACTTTTCAGGATTAGTACTGGGCTGAAAGATGCAGCACTGAGGTCTCTCCTGATAACAGGTGAGTAAATCCGAATTCGTAGTTCGGCAGATTTTAGAGGAATATTTGCACAATGGTGAAGGTAGGGGGCGGGGCCTGAGGTGACATCTGTGCAAACGCGCCCCGTGGCGCGTTTTAAGTTGGGGGATTAAGTCCCCTTGAATCATGAGGGTCCCTAGGGGCCAACTAGCCCACCAGGAACCTCCAGTATGTGCCAGGGGCTGCGTTGCAGAGACGTGTAGAGAGGCCACACCCCTTTTACACCTCTCTGCAACGCAGCTCTGTGGCGCTTTCTGGATGTACCTGTTGGGCTAGTTGGCCCTCAGGGACCCTCAGGATTGAAGGAGATTTAATTCCCCATCTTAAAACGCGCCACGGGGCCTGTTTGCACACCTGTCACCTGAAGCCCCGCCCCTCCCTTCACCACTGTGCAAACGCGCCCCGTGGCGCGTTTTAAGTCGGGGGATTAACTCCCTTGAATCCTGAGGGTCCCTGGGGGCCAACTAGCCCAACAGGTATATCCAAAAGCGCCACAGAGCTGCGTTGCAGAGAGGTGTATAAAGGGCGTGGCCTCTGTACACCTCTCTGCAATGCAGCCCCTGGCGCATACTGGAGGTTCCTGGTGGGCTAGTTGGCCCCAGGACCCCAGTATTGAAGTGGAATTACTTCCCCATCTGCAAACGCGCCAGGGGCGCGTTTGCAGAGTGGTGAAGGAAGGGGTGGGGCCTGTGGCCCGATCGTTTTTTTTTGTTTTGTTTTTTCCCCTGAAGGGGGCTGTGTGGCCCCCTTCCTTTTTCCTATTTTTGGGCCCTGGGGACCCCATCCCCAGGGCCTTACCCCCTTTTTTTTTTTTTTTTCAATTAAACGGGAAGGGGGCCGCGTGGCCCCCCTCCCCTGGCCGAATCCTGCCCCGGGGACCCCATCCCCCGGGGCATGGCCACACTTTTTCTTTAATTTTTAAGGAGGGGGCTGCGTGGCCCCCTCCTCAGGCCTCTTTTGCCCCGGGGACCCCATCCCCCGGGGCAGGCCTTTTTTTTTTTTTTTTTTTTACTTATTTCTGGGGAGGGGGGCCGCGTGGCCCCCCTCCCGGGCCACTTATGGCCCCGGGGACCCCATCCCCTGGGGCCTGGCCTCTGGTTGGGGCATGTGGGGGGGTCCCCAAACCCCCCACAGTCCCGCCGGCTCCCCGTGTCCTACGGGAGCCGGCATTGCTTTTCCACATGGGGAGCAGCTAACATGCTGCTCCCCGTGTGGAAAAGCAATTGTCTTTGGATATTGGAAGCGAGAGCAGGTTTCCTGCTCTCTCTTCCAATATCCAAAGCAGTTTGCAATGACAGGACGGGAGCCGCGAGGCTCCCGTCCTGTCATTGCAAACAGCAGTGTCCCGGGGTAGGCACCCGGGACACTGCAGGAGCCGGCCCTGGGGGTGGCGGTCCCCAGGGCCACCACAGGCTCCAGGAGGGGCCGCGCGGCCCCCTCCCCACATCAGCAAAGCCCCGGGGAGGTGGTGGTCCCCAGGGCTTCGGGGTCCAAAACGGACCCCATTTTAATTTGTTAGTGCCCCGGGAGGTGGCGGTCCCTGGGGCGTGTGGGGGGCTCGAGCCCCCCCACACAGGAAAAAGTTTTAAAAAAAGAAGCCCCGGGAGGTGGTGGTCCCCGGGGCTGCGGGAGGGCTCAGAGCCCTCCCGCACCATTTTAAAAGAAAGCCCCGGGGGTGGCGGTCCCCGGGGCTTGGGGGCCCTTTGAGGCCCCCATACATAAATTTAACCCCCCAGCATGCCCCCGGGACTTGGCCCACCCGGGGGCAAATTAACATCGAAGCGCGGGAGACCGCGCTTCGATTTTTTTTTTTATCGGCAAGATCCGCGCACCCTGAGCGCATCCTGCCGATTTAAAAAAAAAAAATGCTTTTGTTTGCCCAGGGGGTCCTTGTGGGACCCCCTGAGCAGACCTAGGGGGTCAGGGTGTTTCTACCCTGCCCCCTTTGTGCGTTTTGCGCACTTTTTTTACTGCTTTCTTGTTCCTCGGTTCTACCGAGGAACAAGATGGCTGCCAACACTTCCTGGTTTGGAGTGTTGACAGCCAATTAGCAGACAGCTCGTGATCGGGAGGGTGCGCGAATCCGACGACGGCCATAGATATATATGTACTTTTACTTTTGATTTTCTCAGCAACTACTGAACGGATTTACACCATTTAACAAAAGGGTTCTTTCTGAACCAAGAACTACCTCTTTGCCAAATTTGGTGTAATTCCGTTCAGCAGTTCGGGCTGTAGCCGTGTCTAAAGTTTCCTATGGGAAATTGATTTTTTGACTCTTATTTTTTAATTTCTCCGCAACTACTGAACGGATTTACACCATTTAACAAAAGGGTTCTTTCTGAACCAAGAACTACCTCTTTGCCAAATTTGGTGTAATTCCGTTCAGCAGTTCGGGCTGTAGCCGTGTCTAAAGTTTCCTATGGGAAAATGAATGGGGAAAACACGTTTTGGGACCCCCCTTTTTCTCGGCCCCCGCTTGACAAATCACCCTGAGACTTTCAGGGTAGGAGCGGACCGGAGCGGGCCATAAAGTTTGAAAATTTCGCGAAGATTCGTCAACCGACGCAAGAGTTATTTCAAATAGAATGTCGCGGATTTCCTATGGAAAATAGGTCCTAACTATAACTATCTACTGGCGACCGCCAGTAGATAATATATATATATATATATATATATATATATATATATATATATACATATAGATATATATATATAAAAATGATTCATGTCTGTTTAACGAAAAAGAATTTCATCTTTGATAACTTTATCTATAGGCAAACCCAGGGGACTGCAATGGGAACTTGCTTCGCTCCCAGTTTCACTGGGCTGTACCTAGTATACTGGGAGGAACAAATAGCTAATAACACCAGACTATTCGAGGACCATGCAGTCCTCGGGGTAAGGTACATTGATGACATATTTTGCATTTGAAACTGAACAAGGGAAGAGGCGGATGAGTTGGTTAATTTACTTAACATGAATGATTTGAATTTGAAATTTACCAGTCGTATAAATCCAACAGAGATTACATTTTTAGACATTAAGATAAAGGTATGCAATGAGAAGTTACCTAGTGAACTTTTCTGCAAGAAAACAGCAGGTAACAGCCTACTGCATGCAAAGAATTGTCATCTGAAAAATCTTATTGAAAGTATACCTTATGGAGAAATACTCCAAGCTAGGAGAAATTGTAGCTCAGATGTAGGCTTTGAGAAAGAAATGCTAGAAATGAGAAGTAGATTTTTAGAAAAAGGATATTCCCATAAAGTAATTGATCATGTATGTAACAAGGTTAAAAATGTGAAATGGGTGGATCTACTAATACCGAATGAAAGAACAGAGGAAGAACAACCGGTTAGGTTTGTAACAGAATTCAGTACTCAAGCTTGGGACGCCATTTGGCGTTGCAGCGTGCGCAATGTAATTTGTTTTATTTATTTATTTGTGTACTTACCTCCATTCGGCCGTATGCCGGAGTTTACTACCCCCCCCCCGGCCCCTCCCCTCACCCGCCCCACCGCCCCACCGCCCCACCGCCCCACCGCCCCACAACACTCCCTCCAGGAGCCGCTACTGCCCAATTGGGTGGAATTGCAACAAGTATTCTGTCAATGACGATAAACACAATATCAGTAAATGGTAGTTAGTGGACAGTACAGCAATGTAATGTTTGAATCACTATGTAGCTTAAGAATATCAGTTGTGTAATGAATTGAGAACAGCAACTTTTAGTATATTGTAAGATGGCCGCCAAGGTAGAGATTGAACATAAATGCCCCAGGTAGTCCTATTTCTATGGTGATGGTGTAGTCACGTATTTAGTGTTGTATTGAGTTAAAAGTAATTGACCCGTGACCAAGAAGCACAAGCTTTGAAACGCGTCGGGAGTTTTTCCTTTGCTGCCTGAAAAATATATAAATAAAATCACACTAAGAAGAATGGTGCCCTGGCTGCTTCCCATTTTCTGTGTGAAATATCATTGATACGAGAAGACGTGCATTAAATATATATATAGTAGTGGTCACCACTGTGTAGTGTATTTAGGATTGTATTTCCATGGGAAATGCCTTTTTTATTGCTAATACTTTGGCACAGTTTGATGAATCTACATGAAACCTTCTCAAAATGGCCTACTTTTTGACTAGTTTGCTCATGAAGAGTTTTTGGGGGATCCATCAAGCAGGGCCTGAGAAAAAGGGGGTCCCAAAATGTGTTTTCTCCATTAATCTTTCCATAGAAACTTTAGACACAGCTACAGCTCAAATCGCTGAACAGATTTACACCAAATTTGGCAGAAAGCTTGATCTTGGTTGAGACAGAGTGTTTTTTTGTTTTGATGTAAATCTGTTTAGTAGGTTTGGAAGCAATAAGGTTAAAAAAATTGCATATATTACTAACGCGGAAGATCTGCATAGCCAACACATCTCATCTTGAGATCTGAAAAGCTGCTACCACATCAACAAGGAAGGGGTGACAGCTACTGAGTCTAGAATCATACAAAAAAATGCAAATAAAGACATAAGGGTAGTCTGACCCCCTTGGGCTGGAGGTGGGGTCCAAGAGGGATCACATGTGGGGCCAAAAAATTGTTTGTAAAAAAAAATGTGCTGAGTATCTGTGAATCTGCAGTAAAATATAAATAAAAAAGGATGGGCTCCTGCCCCTTTCTATTTAAAAACCTCCCTGGTCGGGCCAGGACCCGGGGATGGCACAGCGTATGTTTTAGGGGGATGGGGGCACACGGTCTTCTTCCCCAAGCCTCCAAGTGGCCCCAAGGATCCCATCCCCTGGGACCAGTTTCTGAATTAAAGGGGAGGGGGCACATGGCCCCCTTCCTAGAGCCTCCAAAAGGCCCCGGGAACCCCACCCCCAGGGCTGGTATCTTAAGTAAAGGGGAAGAAGGCTGTGTGGACCCCCTCCCTGAGCCATACAATGGCCCCGGTGACCCCATTCCCTTGGCTGGTTCAGTGATGGTGTTCCAGGGTTCCCAACCCTCAGGACACCGTTTATTTCCCTGCCCACGAGTGCGGGCAGGAAAAATGCAAAGCTCTCCCACCGGGTGGGAGCACAAAGTTGCTCCCACCCGGTGGGAGAACAAAACATTTCCATGCCTGCACTCTCAGGCAAGGAAATGCTTTCAATTGCTTCCACCCCATGGGAGCAAAAGAAAACTACTCCGGGGGGGGGGGTTGGAGTAATGACAGCTCTGGCTGTGCATGCGTGCAAGCAGGGGAGCCGGTGGAACTGCAGGGACCCTGGGCCTCCCCCTGCAGCCTCCAATGAGGGTCTAGCTGTGGGGTGCACTAGGTGGGCGCCGGGGCACCCCACTCCAAAAAACAAATGCTGGGACTAGTTGTGGCATACCCCAGGTGTGCACAGGGGCACACCACTATTTAATTAATTGAAAAAAAAACGTCGGCAAGGCTGCGGGGGTCCTGGGGCTCTGCCCACACCCCCCAAAAATAATGATGCTCTTGGATTACATGGGTGGACACAGGGGCCCCACATAAATTAAACAAAAATGCTGGGTCCTGCTGGGCCCCATAGGGCCACTTGGAGGGAGCAGGTGGGGCAGCGGTGACCTTGGGGCTTCCTCCACGGCCTCCTATACAAGAAAAACAGTGAATATCATTGGTGGGACCAGGACACCCAGAAAAGAAAACATTTTAAAACAAATAGTGAATAATAATGATGGGCCACAGCCTCTTATTTATAATTCAGTGCTCCTTCAAGGAGCGCCCCATAATTTCCTGGGAGGGCTAGTTGCTTATTTTTGGTGCAAGGTATAGTTACCTTACAGCACGTGTTATAGTTACTTGAAAAAACCATGACACATTTCACCTGACTATAATGTTAATTTAACCTTAGTTTTTTCAGTGAAAATATATATGTATGTGGATATATATATATATTATCTACTGGCGGTCGCCAGTAGATAGTTATAGTTACAACCTATTATCCATAGGAAATCCGCGACATTCTATTTGAAATAACTCTCTTGCCGGTTGACGTATCTTCACAAAATTTTCAAACTTTGTGGGGCGCTCCGGTCCGCTCCTACCCTGAAAGTCTCGGGGGATTCGTCAAGCGGGGGCCGAGAAAAAGGGGGTCCCAAAACGTGTTTTCCCGATGCAATTTTCCATAGGAAACTTTAGACACGGCTACAGCCCGAACTGCTGAACGGAATTACACCAAATTTGGCAAAGAGGTAGTTCTTGGTTCAGAAAGAACCCTTTTGTTAAATGGTGTAAATCCGTTCAGTAGTTGCTGAGAAAATCAAAAGTAAAAAGATAGATATATCTATGGCCGCGTCGGATTCGCGCACCCTCCCGATCACGAGCTGCATGCTAATTGGCTGTCAACACTCCAAATCAGGAAGTGTTGGCAGCCATTTTGTCCCTCGGTAGAACCGAGGGACAGAAACAAGTGCGCAAAGCGCACAAAGGGGGCAGGGTAGAAACACCCTGACCCCCTAGGTCTGCTCAGGGGGTCCCACAAGGACCCCCTGGGCAAAAAAAAATAATGTTTTTTTTTAAAAAAAATCGGCAGGATGCGCTCAGGGTGCGCGAATCCTGCCGGAAAAAAAATCGAAGCGCGGTCTGCCGCGCTCGATGCTACTGGCCCCCGGGTGGGCCAAGTCCCGGGGGCATGCTGGGGGGGGGGTTAATTTTATGTGTGGGGGCCTCTAAGGGCCCCCCAAGCCCGGGGACCACCACCCCCGGGGCTTTATGTGAATGGTGCGGGAGGGCTCTGAGCCCTCCCGCAGCCCCAGGGACCGCCACCTCCCCGGGGCTTCTTTTTTATTTTTGATTAACCTGTGTGGGGGGCTCCAGCCCCCACACGCCCGGGGACCACCACCTCCCGGGGCACTAAGAAAAATTACAATGGGGGTCCGTTTTGGACCCCCAAGCCCCGGGGACCACCACCTCCCCGGGGCTTTCAAAATGTAAGGAGGGGGGCCGCGCGGCCCCCTCCTGGAGCCTGTGGTGGCCCTGGGGACCGCCACCCCCAGGGCCGGCTCCTGCAGTGTCCCGGGGTGCCTACCCCCGGGACACTGCTGTTTGCAATGACAGGACGGGAGCCTCGCGGCTCACGTCCTGTCATTACAAACTGCTTTGGATATTGGAAGAGAGAGCAGGAAACCTGCTCTCTCTTCCAATATCCAAAGCTGATTGCTTTTCCACATGGGGAGCAGCATGTTAGCTACTCCCATGTGTAAAAGAAATGCCGGCTCCCGTAGGACACGGGGAGCCGGCGGGACTGTGGGGGTTTGGGGACCCCCCACAGTCCCCAACGAGAGGCCAGGCCCCGGGGATGGGGTCCCCGGGGCCATAAGTGGCCACGGAGGGGGCCACGCAGCCCCCTCCCCAAAAAAAAAAAAAAAAAAAAAGTGCAAGGCCGGCCCCGGGGGATGGGGTCCCCGGGGCCTTAAATGGCCTGAGGAGGGGGCCACGCAGCCCCCTCCAAATAAAAAAAAAGAGGCCATGACCCGGGGGATGGGGTCCCCGGGGCCAATACAGGCCCAGGGAAGGGGGCCACGCGGCCCCCTTCCCGTTTTTTTTTTAATGTTAATTTAAAAAGGGGTAAGGCCCTGGGGGATGGGGTCCCCAGGGCCTAAAAATAGGAAAAAGGAAGGGGGGCCACACAGCCCCCCTTCAGGGGAAAAAAAAACAAACAAAAAAAAAACGATTGGGCCCGCAGGCCCCGCCCCCTTCCTTCACCACTCTGCAAACGCGCCCCTGGCGCGCTTTGCAGAGGGGGAACGAATTCCCCTTGAATACTGGGGGTCCCTGGGGCCAACTAGCCCACCAGGAACCTCCAGTATGCGCCAGGGGCTGCCTTGCAGAGAGGTGTACAGAGGCCACGCCCCTTTTACACCTCTCTGCAACGCAGCTCTGTGGCGCTTTTGGAGGTATATGGTGGGCTAGTTGCACCCCAGGGACCCTCAGGATTCAAGGGGAATTAATCCCCGACTTAAAACGCGCCACGGGCGCGTTTGCACAGTGGTGAAGGGAGGGGGCGGGGCTTCAGGTGACATGTGTGCAAACAGGCCCCGTGGCGCGTTTTAAGATGGGGAATTAAATCCCTTCAATCATGAGGGTCCCTGAGGGCCAACTAGCCCAACAGGTACGTCCAGAAAGCGCCACAGAGCTGCGTTGCAGAGAGGTGTAAAAGGGGTGTGGCCTCTGTACATGTCTCTGCAACGCAGCCCCTGGCGCATACTGGAGGTTCCTGGTGGGCTAGTTGGCCCGTAGGGACCCTCATGATTCAAGGGGACTTAATCCCCCAACTTAAAACGCGCCACAGGGCGCGTTTGCACAGATGTCACCTCAGGCCCCGCCCCTCCCTTCACCATTGTGCAAATATTCCTCTAAAATCAGCCGAAATACGAATTCTGATTTACTCACCTGTTATCAGGAGAGACCTCAGTGCTGCATCTTTCAGCCCAGTACTAATCCTGAAAAGTAATTTTAACCGTACTTACCAGTAACTTGAATTTCCTTCCATAGGCTAACATTGACTGGTTTCACTTGGAAATTCTTCTAAGTGTGGAGTTTTGGAACTTTAAAATATTCCTCTAAAATCAGCCGAAATACGAATTCCGATTTACTCACCTGTTATCAGGAGAGACCTCAGTGCTGTATCTTTCAGCCCAGTACTGGTCCTGAAAAGTAATTTTAACCGTACTTACCAGTAACTTGAATTTCCTTCCATAGGCTAACATTGACTGGTTTCACTTGGAAATTCTTCTAAGTGTGGAGTTTTGGAACTTTAAAATATTCCTCTAAAATCAGCCGAAATACGAATTCCGATTTACTCACCTGTTATCAGGAGAGACCTCAGTGCTGCATCTTTCAGCCCAGTACTGATCCTCAAAAGTAATTGTAACCGTACTTACCAGTAACTTGAATTTCCTTCCATAGGATATAATTGCCTGCTTTTTGCTGAAAAAGTTTCTAAGTGTTGATTTTTGAAACATACAAATATTCCTCTAAAATCAGCCGAAATACGAATTCCGATTTACTCACCTGTTATAAGGAGAGACCTCAGTGCTGTATCTTTCAGCCCAGTACTGGTCCTGAAAAGTAATTTTAACCGTACTTACCAGTAACTTGAATTTCCTTCCATAGGCTAACATTGACTGGTTTCACTTGGAAATTCTTCTAAGTGTGGAGTTTTGGAACTTTAAAATATTCCTCTAAAATCAGCCGAAATACGAATTCCGATTTACTCACCTGTTATCAGGAGAGACCTCAGTGCTGCATCTTTCAGCCCAGTACTGATCCTCAAAAGTAATTTTAACCGTACTTATCAGTAACTTGAATTTCCTTCCATAGGATATCATTGCCTGCTTTTTGCTGAAAAAGTTTCTAAGTGTTGATTTTTGAAACATACAAATATTCCTCTAAAATCAGCCGAAATACGAATTTCGCTTTACTCACCTGTTATCAGGAGAGACCTCAGTGCTGCATCTTTCAGCCCAGTACTGGTCCTGAAAAGTAATTTTAACCGTACTTACCAGTAACTTATATTTTCTTCCATAGGAATCCATTGTCTGGTTTTCAGCAGAAAAGTTTCAAAGTGTCGATTTTCACAAACTACAAATATTCCTTAAAAATCGCCTGTATGACTTAAACGCATTCTTTCAACTGTTTACAGGAGATGCACCAGTGCTGGATCCAGGATCCAACACTGAGTAAGAAAAAGTAACGATAACAGTTTTTACCTGCTAAGTGAATTTCCTTCCATAGGATAACATTGGTGATTCTATGAGAAAAAGTTTCTAAGTGTCAACTTTTAAAATACAATAATATTCCTTAAAAATCACGACTGTAACCAAAACGCTTTTACTCAACTGTTTACAGGAGATGTACCAGGACTGAATCTAGGATCCAGTCCTGTGGTTAGAAAAGTAATCCATAAAGTAACTAATTGCATTTAACTAGAAATTCACATTGAGCTGAATGTTGCATTGTGTTTGAAAATGTGGTGCCCATTGCAACAACTGTAACTACTGTACTTAAAAGTCTATTGCCTATGTGCAAAGTATTTAAACTAAAGTAATTCATTCTGAGAAAGTATTTTTTGTAATGTAATGTATAATGTAATTACAATGTAATTTAAAAAATAAAATATGTAAAAAAAAAAATTCTAAAAATGTAATAAATCAGTATGAAAAAAATTAATATAACAATTAATACATTTAAAAATTGTCATTTACAAAACCTTTGAAATTCACTGAAAAAACCGTAGGTTTCAGACATGTTATAGTTAGGAATTAGCATTTAAAAAACCTTTGAAATTCACTGAAAAAACCATAGGTTTCAGATAAGTTATAGTTAGAAATTAGCATTTAAAAAACCTTTGAAATTCACTGAAAAAACCATAGGTTTTAGGGACAGTTATAGTTAGTTGGACATTGCACTCGTACAAAACCCGTGAAATTCCCCCGTTATAGTTAGTTCAGCTAACTATAACTCGCGCCCCGCAATGCACTGCTGATGACGTCACATATTACATCACTCATGGCATGGTCAGTGACATCACTGATGACATCACTGATGACATCTCAAATGACATCACTGATGACATCATCCACGTGATAATCTGATGCACCTCCTCACACCCTAATATAACCTTTGATACACCCAATCTAAATTACAGACTGCCATTTGCAAAACCATAGACACTCCAACACCAATAACTACATACCCACTCACTGATTCTTAGGTCTACACACACACATCCACTCACTCACCCGTACAGTCACTCATACTTATGGTCACTCAGTACAGGACAATCATATGCACTCTTACTCCTATATAGACACTCAAACACCGCCACTCATCCATAGAGGTACTCACACACCTAGTCAGTCATGCAAATAATTAAACACACTGCCATTTACTCACCTATACAGTTATACACACACCAGCTCTCTTAATCATACAAATACTAGCACATTGTTACGCTCTTATACAATCACTGATACAAGCACACACTCATCCATACAGCCACTATCACAATCACTCACTCTCGCTTATAGCTATTTATATACTCCAACACACATATATACTGCCTTTCACATATGTAGTTACTCACACATGTACCACTGGGACATACATTCACTCACTAACACACTCTTACACACACTTACCCACCCATACAGTCTATCACAGATGCACTCTTGAAACCATCCACCCAGTGAATCACCCACTCACACATCTATGCACAGTCGCACACACCCCATCCACACAAACACTCAGGCACCCATACAGATACTCAGACAACAAATCAATAACTCTTATAGACACTCATGTAGCTATTCACAAACCCATGCAGCCACTTACACAGCAACAGACAGATACAGACATTAACCCAGTTTAGTCACTAACCCATGCATTCAGTAAGATATGTTTAATCACTCACTTATAGAATTAGTCACGCACCTACTAAATCATCCATACACACACTTATACACCCACTCATTCTTCAATACGCCTTTCCCTATATATATTAAAAATATTTAAACTTTACAGAAACACACAGTCACTGGATGATGTCATCAGTGATGTCATTTGAGATGTCATCAATGATGTCATCAGTGATGTCACTGACCATGTCATGAGTGATGTAATATGTGACGTCATCAGCAGTGCATTGCGGGGGCGCGAGTTATAGTTAGCTGAACTAACTATAACGGGGGAATTTCACGGGTTTTGTACGAGTGCAATGTCCAACTAACTATAACTGTCCCTAAAACCTATGGTTTTTTCAGTGAATATATATATATATATATATATCCAACAAAAAAAACCCTGAGCTTTAAAGTCGCACTCCATGGAGGTAGGTTTAGCAAAACCTTTTTATTAGCAAAGCGGCGTCATGTGACCCAATCAATGCATTTCCCTGACTCATTTCAGTGCTACAAGCACCTTATTCATAGGGCGGCAGATTGGGAAAACATAAAATGGACTACCACCAATTTTTCCCCTGTATTGCATCCGCCTTCCAGTAAGTGGCATGCTGGGAGTGGGAGTCCCAAAATGTGCTGTCTCAGTACGGTTATGTGTATCCCAAACGTTCGTTTCTTGCCAATTTCAATAAAAGTTTTACAGCCCTCTGGTGGACCTCAGGTCACATCCCCGCTTTCAATCGTCCATACCTCCGTGCTGCACAGGAGCTGCAGATTGATATCTAGCCCCACAGACCAAAGTCCAGTTGTAGTGGCGGTGCATCCTTTCACGGCTGGAAGCGCCGTGCAATTAAATCCAACAAAAAACCCCCCCGAGCTTTAAAGTCGCACTCCATGGGGGTAGGTTTAGCAAAACCTTTTTATTAGCAAAGCGGCGTCATGTGACCCAATCAATGCATTTCCCTGACGCGTTTCAGTGCTCCAAGCACCTTATTCATAGGGCGGCAGATTGGGCAAACATAAAATGGACTACCACCAATTTTTCCCCTGTATTGCATCCGCCTTCCAGTAAGTGGCATGCTGGGAGTGGGAGTCCCAAAATGTGCTATCTCAGTACGGTTATGTGTATCCCAAACGTTCGTTTCTTGCCAATTTCAATAAAAAGAGGACTGTAAAACTTTTATTGAAATTGGCAATTGCTAATAAAAAGGTTTTGCTAAACCTACCTCCAGGGAGTGCGACTTTAAAGCTCGGGTCTTTGTTGTTGGATATATATATATATATATATATAACTGGGGTTGTGGTCTTTAACCCCCTAAGGCTGCACCAGCTGCAAGAGCGCGCCGCTTGTAGACCACATTGTTTTGAATCTGAAAAAAAGCGGCAGCGCCCGGTGTGTTTGAATATTTCTAACAAATGAAGTCGGCGAGGAGATATCTATCCCCTGCGTGTGTACTATACACAAGAAGCTGGATACGAGTTCCTTACTTCAATAACGCCTAGCGCAACTTCACACTGGAAGGACAGTCTCATCATGGAGCAAAGGTGAGAGCTGTCCTTGAATTTCAACACCGAAGCGGCCCGTGAAAAATGGGAGTAAGGGCCTGGGAGCTGGCAATGGAGGGCAAATGACAATTTCTTTAAAACTGCCACACAGGAAAATGAGGCATATGGGAAAGTGGCATATTAAAGAGCATTGTGCATTAATTATTTTAAGGACTTCCATATGTACTAACATAAAGACACTACAATTCCCAGAATGCCACTCATTGTATTTAAGGCGTGTCAATTAGAGCAACATGATTTTGGCACCACTTGAAAAAGACGGATGTTGAAACACGTTGTGGTGCGAAATGCTGTCTGCCAAATAAAAGAATGCTACGAATTGAAGCCCCCAGGAGTGCAGCGTCGTCTCCCTTTGAAAAACAAATTAACTGGGGTTGTGGTCTTTAACCCCCTAAGGCTGCACCAGCTGCAAGAGCGCGCCGCTTGTAGACCACATTGTTTTGAATATATATATATATATATATATATACCAGCTCCTAATTCCACATTCCATCAGAACGTAAAGGAAAGCACTCTCGGGGGCGAGTCCAAAATATTTATTTCCACGGACTCACAGCAACCAGACGCGTTTCGGCAGTCGCCTTTTTCGATGGTAACCAGGCGCGCCAGAAACGGCCTTCTTTTATGTCAATTACAAACATCACATCAGCATTAGTGAACACTAAGAATGGACAAACATTTTCATTTTCATTGTCATTTTTTGCCGCCATCTTTCAATGTGCAAAAATCGTTCTTCACAATAAAATTAGATAGTAGCTGATCTAGTATATACATAAATCCATATATACAAAAATCCATATATACAAATATTTAAATACACTTATTCGGACTCAACACAGTTAAATACTGTTCTCAAATTGATTACGCCCACCAATGGGCTTCCTGATTCTACACATCCTGCCCACAAATGGGCCTGCATGATATTACATGGACTTAAGATCAGTTCGCTAAATAACGACTATCAACACATTGCCAATTCATTCAAAATTCTGACCTTTCTCAGTTAAAACCTTCAACTTAAGCAAGATATAACAAACATGTAATGGTCCCTCTACATAGTTACATTTCAAACGCATTATACATTTATAAATTTCATAATCCAGTATCAAAACAGACCAAAATGTTTGTCCATTCTTAGTGTTCACTAATGCTGATGTGATGTTTGTAATTGACATAAAAGAAGGCCGTTTCTGGCGCGCCTGGTTACCATCGAAAAAGGCGACTGCCGAAACGCGTCTGGTTGCTGTGAGTCCGTGGAAATAAATATTTTGGACTCGCCCCGAGAGTGCTTTCCTTTACGTTCTGATGGAATGTGGAATTAGGAGCTGGTATAGTTGCGGGTACACCGCCCGCGAGAAAGCACCCGTTTGAGAGTGCACGAAGGAGGTGGAAATTTGAGGAGCAGCGATATATATATATATATATATATATATATATATATATATATATATATATATATATATATATATATATATATATATATATAAATATATATTATCTACTGGCAGTCGCCAGTAGATAGTTATAGTTAGGACATATTTTCCATAGGAAAAGCGTTTTTTGTTTTCCCAATAACTTTGGCGTCGGTTGACGAATCTTCACGAAATTTTCAAAACTTGTGGCCCGCTCCGGTCAGCTCCTATCCTAAAAGTTTCGGGGTGATTTGCTAAGCGGGGGCCGAGAAAAAAGGAGGGTCCCAAAATGTGTTTTCTCCATGTTAATTCCCATAGCAAACTTTAGACACGGCTACAGCTCGAACTGCTGAACGGAATGACACCACATTTGGCAAAAAGGTAGCCCTTGTTTCAGAAAGACCCCTTTTTTTTTAAATGGAGTAAATCCGTTCAGTAGTTCCTGAGAAATTCAAGCAATAGAGGTCGGAAAATCAATTTCCCATAGGAAACTTTAGACACGGTTACAGCTGAAACTGCGAAACGGAATTACACCACATTTGGCAAAAAGGTAGCCCTTGGTTCAGAAAGAGACCTTTTTTATAAATGGTGTAAATCCGTTCAGTAGTTTTTGAGATATTAAAGGAAAAATTTGTTTATATATCTGGGCGGGACCTAACTACACAAGCACGAGCTTGGCTCTAATTGGCTGACAACACTTCAATCCAGGAAGTGTTGGCAGCCATCTTGGTGGAATGGTTTTTAGGTCTCGCCTAGCGATGCAGCGCATGCGCTGCACACTTGGCGAGATCTATTGTTGTCGATCTACCCAAACACCACTGCACTAACCTAAACCCTAAAACACTACCCCCAGCACGACCCCCTACACTACACAAACACCACTGCACTACCCTAAACCCTAAAACACTACCCCCAGCACGACCCCCTACACTACCCAAACACCACTGCACTACCCTAAACCCTAAAACACTACCCCCAGCATGAACCCCTACACTACCCAAACACCACTGCACTACCCTAAAACACGACCCCCTACACTACACAAACACCACTGCACTATCCTAAACCCTAAAACACTACCCCCAGCACAACCCCCTACACTACACAAACACCACTGCACTACCCTAAACCCTAAAACACTACCCCCAGCATAAGACCCTACACTACACAAACACCACTACACTACCCTAAACCCTAAAACAATACACCCAGCACGACCCCCTACACTACCCAAACACCACTGCACTACCCTAATCCCTAAAACACTACCCCCAGCACGACCCCCTACACTACACAAACACCACTGCACTACCCTAAACCCAAAATCTACCCCCAGCACGACCCCCTACACTACACAAACACCACTTCACTACCCTAAAACACTAGCCCCAGCACGACCCCCTACACTACCCAAACACCACTGCACTACGCTAAACCCTAAAACATGACCCCCTACACTACACAAACACCACTGCACTACCCTAAACCCTAAATCTACCCCCAGCACGACCCCCTACACTACACAAACACCACTTCACTACCCTAAACCCTAAAACACTACCCCCAGCACGACCCCCTACACTACACAAACACCACTGCACTGCCCTAAACCCTAAAACACTACCCCCAGCACGACCCCCTACACTACCCAAACACCACTGCACTGCCCTAAACCCTAAAACACTTCCACCAGCACGATCCCCCTACACTACCCAAAAACCACTGCACTGCCCTAAACCCTAAAACCCTACCCCCAGCATGACCCCCTACACTACCCAAACACCACTGCACTATCCTAAACCCTAAATCTACCCCCAGTACGACCCCCTACACTACACAAACACCACTGCACTACCCTAAACCCTAAACCACTACCCCAGCACGTCCCCCTATACTACCCAAACACCACTGCACTACCCTAAACCCTGAAGCACTACCCCCAGCGTGACCCCCTACACTACACAAACACCACTGCACTACCCTAAACCCTAAAACACTACCCCCAGCGTGACCCCCTACACTACCCAAAGACCACTGCACTACCCTAAACCCTAAATCTATCCTCATCATGACCCCCTACACTACCCAAACACCACTGCACTACCCTAAACGCTAAAACACTACCCCCAGCACAACCCCCTACACTACCCAAACACACTGCACTGCCCTAAACCCTAAAACACACCCCCGGCACGACCACCTACACTACACAAACACCACTGCACTGCCCTAAACCCTAAAACACTACCCCCAGCACGACCCCCTACACTACCCAAACACCACTGCACTGCCCTAAACCCTAAAACACTACCCCCAGCATGACCCCCTACACTACACAAACACCACTGCACTGCCCTAAACCCTAAAACACTACCTGCAGCACGACCCCCTACACTACCCAAACACCACTGCACTACCCTAAACCCTAAATCTACCCCCAGCATGACCCCCTACACTACACAAACACCACTGCACTACCCTAAACCCTAAAACACTACCCCCAGCTTGACCCCCTACACTACACAAACACCACTTTACTACCCTAAACCCTAAAACACTACCCCTAGCATGACCCCCTACACTACCCAAACACCACTGCACTACCCTAAACCCTAAAACACGACCCACTACACTACACAAACACCACTGCACTACCCTAAACCCTAAAACACTACCCCCAGCATTACCCCCTACACTACCCAAACACCACTGCACTACCCTAAACCATAAAACACGACCCCCTACACTACACAAACACCACTGCACTACCCTAAACCCTAAATCTACCCCCAGCATGACCCACTACACTACACAAACAGCACTTCACTACCCTAAACCCTAAAACACTACCCCCAGCACGACGCCCTACACTACCCAAACACCACTGCACTACCCTAAACCCTAAAACACAACCCCCCACGCTACACAAACACCACTGCACTACCCTAAACCCTAAAACACTACCCCCAGCATGAGTCCCTACACTACACAAATACCACTGGACTACCCTAAACCCTAAAACACTAACCCCAGCACGACCCCCTACACTACACAAACACCAATGCACTGCCCTAAACCCTAAAACACTACCCCCAGCACGACCCCCTACACTACCCAAACACGACTGCACTGCCCTAAACTCTAAAACACTTCCACCAGCACAATCCCCCTACACTACCCAAAAACCACTGCACTGCACTGCCCTAAACCCTAAAACCCTACCCCCAGCACGACCCCTACACTACCCAAACACCACTGCTCTATCCTAAACCCTAAATCTACCCCCAGTACGACCCCCTACACTACACAAATACCACTGCACTACCCTAAACCCTTAAACACTACCCCAGCACGTCCCCCTACACTACAAAAACACCACTGCACTACCCTAAACCCTAAAACACTACCCCCAGCATGACCCCTACACTACACAAACACCACTGCACTACTCTAAACCCTAAAACACTACCCCTAGCGCAACCCCCTACACTACCCAAACACCACTGCACTACCCTAAACGCTAAAACACTACCCCCAGCACAACCCCCTACACTACCCAAACACACTGCAATGCCCTAAACCCTAAAACACTACCCCCGGCACGACCCCCTACACTACACAAACACCACTGCACTGCCCTAAACCCTAAAACACTACCCCCAGCACAACCCCCTACACTACCCAAACACCACTGCACGGCCCTAAACCCTAAAACACTACCCCCAGCATGACCCCCTACACTACACAAACACCACTGCACTGCCCTAAACCCTAAAACACTACCTGCAGCACGACCCCCTACACTACCCAAACACCACTGCACTACCCTAAACCCCAAATCTACCCCCAGCATGACCCCCTACACTACACAAACACCACTGCACTACCCTAAACCCTAAAACACTACCCCCAGCTTGACCCCCTACACTACACAAACACCACTGCACTACCTAAAACCCTAAAACACTACCCCCAGCAAGACCCCCTACACTACACAAACACCACTGCACTACCCTAAACCCTAAAACACTACCCCCAGCAAGACCCCCTACACTACACAAACACCACTGCACTACCCTAAACCCTAAAACACTCCCCCCAGCACGACCCCCTACACTACCAAAATACCACTGCACTACACTAAACCCTAAAACACTACCCCAGCACGAACCCCTATACTACACAAACACCACTGCACTATCCTAAACCCTAAAACACTACCCCCAGCATGAACCCCTACACTACTCAAACACCACTGCACTACCCTAAACCCTAGAACACTACCCGAAGCACGACCCCCTACACTACACAAACACCACTGTACTACTCTAAACCCTAAAACACTACCCCCAGCACGACACCCTTCACTACCCAAACACAACTGCACTTCCCAAAACCCAAAAACACTACCCCAAGCACGACCCCCTACACTACACAAACACCACTGCACTACCCTAAAACACTACCCCCAGCACGACCCCCTACACAACACAAACACCACTGCACTACCCTAAAACACTACCCCCTACACTACACAAACACCACTGCACTACCCTAAACCCTAAAACACTACCCCCAGCATGACCCCCTACACTACACAAACACCACTGCACTAAACCCTAAAACACTACCCCCAACACAACCCCCTGCACTACCCAAACACCACTGCACTACTTTAAACCCTAAAACACTACCCCCAGCACTACCCCATACACTACCCAAACACCACTGCACTACCCTAAACCCTTAATCACTACCCCCAGCACGACCCCTTCACTACACAAACACCACTGCACTACCCTAAACCCTAAAACAATACCCCTAGCATGACCCCCTACACTACCCAAACACCACTGCACTACCCTAAACCCTACATCTACCCCCAGCACAACCCCCTACACTACCCAAACACCACTGCACTACCCCTAGCATGACCCCCTACACTACACAAACACCACGGCACTACCCTAAACCCTAAAACACTACCCCCAGCAGTACCCCCTACACTACCCAAACACAACTGCACTACCCTATACCCTAAAACACTACCCCCAGCATGACCCCCTACACTACACAAACACCACTGCACTACCCTACTGCACTACCCTAAACCCTAAAACACTACCCCCAGCATGACCCCCTACACTACCCAAACACCACTGCTCTTCCCTAAACCCTAAAACACTACCCCCAGCACGACCCCCTGCACTACCCAAACACCACTGCACTACCTGAAACCCTAAAACACTACGCCCAGCACGACCCCCTACACTACACAAACACCACTGCGCTACCCTAAACACGAAATCTACCCCCAGCACGACCCCTACACTACCCAAACACCACTGTCCTACCCTAAACCCTAAATCTACCCCCAGCATGACCCCCTATACTACACAAACACCACTGCGCTACCCTAAACCCTAAAACACTACCCCCAGCACGACCCCTTACACTACCCGAACACCACTGTGCTACCCTGAACCCTAAGACACTTCCCCCAGCATGACCCCCTACACTACAAAAACACCACTGCACTACCCTAAACCCTAAAACACTACCCCCAGCATGACCCCCTACACTACCCGAACACCACTGCACTACCCTAAACCCTAAATCTACCCCAGCACAAACACCGATACTACCCAAACACCACTGCACTACCCTACACCCTAAAACACTACCCCAGCACGAACCCCTACACTACACAAACACCACTGCACTACCCTAAACCCTAAAACACTACCCCCAGCACGACCCCCTACACTACACAAACACCACTGCACTACCCTAAACCCTAAAACACTACCCCAGCACTACCCCCTACACTACCCAAACACCACTGCACTTCCCTAAACCCTAAAACACTACCCCCAGCACGACCCCCTACACTACACAAACACCACTGCACTACCCTAAACCCTAAAACACTACCCCCAGCATGAACCCCTACACTACCCAAACACCACTGCACTACCCTAAACCCTAAAACACTAACCCCAGCATGACCCCCTACACTACCCAAACAGCACTGCGCAACCCTATACCCTAAAACACAACTCCCTACAATACACAAACACCACTGCACTACCCTAAACCCTAAAACACTACCCACAGCATGACCCCCTATACTACACAAACACTTCTGCACTACCCTAAAACACTACCCCCTACACTACACAAACACCACTGCACTACCCTAAACCCTAAAACACTACCCCCAGCATGACCCCCTACACTACACAAACACCACTGCACTACCCTAAACCCTAAAACACTACCCCCAGCATGACCACCTACACTAGCCAAACACCACTGCACTACCCTAAACCCTAAAACACTACCCCCAGCATGACCCCCTACACTATACAAACACCACTTCACTACCCTAAACCCTAAATCTACCCCCAGCACGACCCCCTACACTACCCAAACTCCACTGCACTATCCTAAACCCTAAAACACTACCCCCAGCATGAACCCCTATACTACCCAAACACCACTGCACTACCCTAAACCCTAAAACACTACCCCCAACACTACCCCCTACACTACACAAACACCACTGCACTACCCTAAACCCTAAAACACTACCCCAGCACTACCCCTACACTACCCAAACACCACTGCACTACCATAAACCCTAAAACACTACCCCAGCACAACCCACTACACTACCCAAACACCACTGCACTACCCTAAACCCTAAAACACTAACCCCAGCATGACCCCCTACACTACCCAAACAGCACTGCGCAACCCTATACCCTAAAACACAACTCCCTACAATACACAAACACCACTGCACTACCCTAAACCCTAAAACACTACCCACAGCATGACCCCCTATACTACACAAACACTTCTGCACTACCCTAAAACACTACCCCTACACTACACAAACACCACTGCACTACCCTAAACCCTAAAACACTACCCCCAGCATGACCCCCTACACTACACAAACACCACTGCACTACCCTAAACCCTAAAACACTACCCCCAGCATGACCCCCTACACTAGCCAAACACCACTGCACTACCCTAAACCCTAAAACACTACCCCCAGCATGACCCCCTACACTATACAAACACCACTTCACTACCCTAAACCCTAAATCTACCCCCAGCACGACCCCCTACACTACCCAAACTCCACTGCACTATCCTAAACCCTAAAACACTACCCCCAGCATGAACCCCTATACTACCCAAACACCACTGCACTACCCTAAACCCTAAAACACTACCCCCAACACTACCCCTACACTACACAAACACCACTGCACTACCCTAAACCCTAAAACACTACCCCAGCACTACCCCCTACACTACCCAAACACCACTGCACTACCATAAACCCTAAAACACTACCCCCAGCACAACCCACTACACTACACAAACACCACTGCACTACCCTAAACCTGAAACACTACCCCCAGCATGACTCCCTACACTACCCAAACACCACTGCACTACCATAAACCCTAAATCTACCCCCAGCACGACCCCCTACACTACCCAAACACCACTGCACTACCCTAAACCCTAAAACACTACCCCAGCACGACCCCCTACACTACACAAACACCAGTGCACTACCCTAAACCCTAAAACACTACCCCCAGCATGACCCCCTACACTACCCAAACACCACTGCACTACCCTAAACCCTAAAACACTACCCCAGCACGACCCCCGACACTACCCATACACCACTGCACTACCCTAAACCCTAAAACACTACCCCAGCATGACCCCCTACACTACCCAAACACCACTGCACTACCGTAAACCCTAAAACACTACCCCCAGGATGACCTCCTACACTACCCAAACACCACTGCACTACCCTAAACCCTAGAAAAGAAACCCCCACCCCATGCCCAATCCCCCTTACCTCTCACTCCTCATGGTTCCTCTCTTCTCGTGGTTCCTGCTTCACGTCGTCTCTGAGGGGCGGTGCACATCGTTGTGAGGAAACAGAACAGCCTCTGTTTCCTTACAACGACATGGATCGTCTACATGTTTTTTTAGAACGCATGGTCATTTACCATACATACCTTTACAACAAACACCACTGCACTACCCTAAACCTGAAACACTACCCCCAGCACGACTCCCTACACAACCCAAACACCACTGCACTACCCTAAACCCTAAATCTACCCCCAGCACGACCCCCTACACTACCCAAAGACCACTGCACTACCCTAAACCCTAAAACACTACCCCCAGCACGACCCCCTTCACTACACAAACACCACTGCACTGCCTTAAACCCTAAAACACTACCCCCAGCATGACCCCCTACACTACACAAACACCACTGCACTACCCTAAACCCTATATCTACCCCCAGCATGACCCCCTACACTACACAAACACCACTGCACTACCCTAAACCCTAAAATACTACCCCAAGCACAACCCCCTACACTACACAAACACCACTGTACTACCCTAAACCCTAAAACACTACCCCCAGCACGACCCCCTTCACTACCCAAACACAACTGCACTACCCTAGACCCAAAAACACTACCCCCAGCACGACCCCCTACACTACCCAAACACCACTGCACTACCCTAAACCCTAAAACACGACCCCATACACTACACAAACACCACTGCACTACCCTAAACCCTAAAACACTACCCCCAGCACGACCCCTATACTACACAAACACCACTGCACTACCCTAAACCCTAAACCACTACCCCCTACACTACACAAACACCACTGCACTAGCCTAAACCCTAAAACACTACCCCAGCACTACCCCCTACACTACCCAAACACCACTGCACTACCCTAAACCCCAAAACACTACCCCCAGCATGAACCCCTACACTACCCAAACACCACTGCACTACCCTAAACCCTAAAACACTAACCCCAGCATGACCCCCTACGCTACCCAAACACCACTGCACTACCCTATACCCTAAAACACAACCCCCTACACTACACAAACACCACTGCACTACCCTAAACCCTAAAACACTACCCACAGCATGACCCCCTACACTACACAAACACCACTGCACTACCCTAAAACACTACCCCCTACACTACACAAACACCACTGCACTACCCTAAACCCTAAAACACTACCCCCAGAATGACCCCCTACACTACACAAACACCACTGCACTACCCTAAACCCTAAAACACTACCCCCAGCATGACCCCCTACACTACCCAAACACCACTGCACTACCCTAAACCCTAAAACACTACCCCCAGCATGACCCCCTACACTATACAAACACCACTTCACTACCCTAAACCCTAAATCTACCTCCAGCACGACCCCCTACACTACCCAAATACCACTGCACTACCCTAAACCCTAAAACACTACCCCCAGCATGAACCCCTACACTACCCAAACACCACTGCACTACCCTAAAACACTACCCCCAGCATGACCCCCTACACTACCCAAACACCACTGCACTACCCTAAACCCTAAAACACTACCCCAGCACGACCCCCTACACTACCCATAAACCACTGCACTACCCTAAACCCTAAAACACTACCCCCAGCACGACCCCCTACACTACCCAAACACCACTGCACTACCCTAAACCCTAAAACACTACCCCCAGCATGACCTCCTACACTACCCAAACACCACTGCACTACCCTAAACCCTAGAAAAGAAACCCCCACCCCATGCCCAATCCCCCTTACCTCTCACTCCTCATGGTTGCTCTCTCCTCGTGGTTCCTGCTTCACGTCATCTCTGAGGGGTGGTGTACATCGTTGTGAGGAAACGGAACAGCCTCTGTTTCCTTACAACGACGTGGATCGTCTACATGTTTTTTTAGATCGCATGGTCATTTACCATACATACCTTTACAACAAACACCACTGCACTACCCTAAACCTGAAACACTACCCCAGCACGACTCCCTACACTACCCAAACACCACTGCACTACCCTAAACCCTAAATCTACCCCCAGCATGACCCCCTACACTACCCAAACACCACTGCACTACCCTAAACCCTAAAACACTACCCCCAGCACGACCCCCTTCACTACACAAACACCACTGCACTGCCCTAAACCCTAAAACACTAACCCCAGCATGACCCCCTACACTACACAAATACCACTGCACTACCCTAAACCCTAAATCTACCCCCAGCATGACCCCCTACACTACACAAACACCACTGCACTACCCTAAACCCTAAAATACTACCCCAAGCACGACCCCCTACACTACACAAACACCACTGTACTACCCTAAACCCTAAAACACTACCCCCAGCACGACCCCCTTCACTACCCAAACACAACTGCACTACCCTAAACCCAAAAACACTACCCCCAGCACGACCCCCTACACTACCCAAACACCACTGCACTACCCTAAACCCTAAAACACGACTCCCTACACTACACAAACACAAACACCACTGCACTACCCTAAACCCTAAAACACTACCCCCAGCACGACCCCCTAAACTACACAAACACCACTGCACTACCCTAAACCCGAAACACTACCCCCTACACTACACAAACACAACTGCACTACCCTAAACCCTAAAACACTACCCCCAGCACGACCCCCTACACTACACAAACTCCACTGCACTACCCTAAACCCTAAAACACTACCCCAGCACTACCCCCTACACTACCCAAACACCACTGCACTACCCTAAACCCTAAAACACTACCACCAGCACGACCCCCTACACTACACAAACACCACTGCACTACCCTAAACCCTAAAACACTACCCCCAGCACGAACCACTACACTACCCAAACACCACTGCACTACCCTAAACCCTAAAACACTAACCCCAGCATGACCCCCTACACTACCCAAACACCACTGCACTACCCTATACCCTAAAACACAACCCCCTACACTACACAAACACCACTGCACTACCCTAAACCCTAAAACACTACCTACATCATGACCCCCTACACTACACAAACACCACTGCACTACCCTAAAACACTACCCCCTACACTACCCAAACACCACTGCACTACCCTAAAACCAAAAACACTACCCCCAGCATGACCCCCTACACTATACAAACACCACTTCACTACCCTAAACCCTAAATCTACCCCAGCACGACCCCCTACACTACCCAAACACCACTGCACTACCCTAAACCCTAAAACACAACCCCAGCATGAACCCCTACACTACCCAAACACCACTGCACTACCCTAAACCCTAAAACACTACCCCCAGCACTACCCCCTACACTACACAAACACCACTGCACTACCCTAAACCCTAAAACACTACCCCAGGACTACCCCCTACACTACCCAAACACCACTGCACTACCATAAACCCTAAAACACTACCCCCAGCACAACCCCCTACACCACACAAACACCACTGCACTACCCTAAACCTGAAACACTACCCCCAGCATGAAACCCTACACTACCCAAACACCACTGCTCTACCCTAAACCCTAAATCTACCCCCAGCACGACCCCTACACTACCCAAACACCACTGCACTACCCTAAACCCTAAAACACTACCCCCAGCACGACCCCCTACACTACACAAACACCACTGCACTACCCTAAACCCTAAAACACTACCCCCAGCATGACCCCCTACACTACCCAAACACCACTGCACTACCCTAAACCCTAAAACACTATCCCAGCATGACCCCCTACACTACCCATACACCACTGCCCTACCCTAAACCCTAAAACACTACCCCCAGCGCGACCCCCTACACTACTGCACTACCCTAAACCCTAAAACACTACCCCCAGCATGAACCCCTACACTACCCAAACACCACTGCACTACCCTAAACCCTAAAACACTACCCCCAGCATGACCCCCTACACTACCCAAACACCACTGCACTACCCTAAACCCTAGAAAAGAAACCCCCACCCCATGCCCAATCCCCCTTACCTCTCACTCCTCGTGGTTCCTCTCTCCTCGTGGTTCCTGCTTCACGTCGTCTCTGAGGGGCGGTGCACGTCATTGTGAGGAAACGGAACAGCCTCTGTTTCCTTACAACGACGTGGATCGTCTACATGTTTTTTTAGAACGCATGGTCATTTACCATACATACCTTTACAACGAGATTCGTTGTAAAGGCATGCGTCGTAAATGACCATGCGTTCTAAAAATGTGTAGTAATGACTCGCGATGTACAACGCATGCTTGGTAATGCATGCGTTGTAATGGTATCGCGAAGTAAAAAGTCGTTGTAACGGCTGTTTACCGATCGAAGCTGGCCCCTGTTCTTCAGTGAGTCGTTTATTTGATAAATTAGGAGGAAGGAATGTGGTTTTTACCGAAAAGTGCATTCCCGGCTGTTGTATTGTGAAAGTGTCCGCGTGGCCTGGTTTCACTTCCGGTGAGAGAGTGGAAGAGTCTGTTTGGATCTAAAGGAGTTCTGTTGTTGGACGGGGCCGGCGCGACACGTCATCAGAAAACACAGCTAGTGGAAAGTGTCCTCCCTGAAGTGTGGAGCAGTGCCATGAGAGGTCAACGAGTGTGCGTCCCACCGCAGTATGACCGTACCGCGTGACCCATGTGCCGCCTCCAGGGTACGGGAGGCAGAAGCGGCATCGCAGGTGCTCTTGAAGACCGTTGTAGCACTAATTCTACATTTTGGCACTAGGGCATTTTAACCTCGTTGTTCCTGCCAGATACAAAGAGAAGATCCTGTGTTATTCAGTGCCCTCGTTACCTTTTTTGTGGGTTGTGGTGCTTGTCACTTCGCTGCCCCGCCGGTGCACACAACTGGGCACCCCACCTCGTGTGCCATCTGCAGGGCCTCTGCCCTCGGATCACTGGTTTCGGTTTCTGGAGTGGCAACATAAACAGTTGCTCCCAAAGGACTAGCCTGAACACTTAGGTGAATATCCCCTGCACCAGCATTCCACAGAAATTCTTTCCTAGCTCTCCCACGTCGACGAGGACGTCATAATAGCACAGCTCCGCACGCGACACCGTATGACGTCATCGGAGCCATAAGAGGACCTCGTCGGCGTGCTGACGTCAGTTCCATCCATTTTTTCCGTGCCACCGAGGCAAACAGGCGGACCGAGACATTTTCACATGTATACATAGTATACTAAATATATATATATATATATATATATATATACAAATGCATAACCAATAAAGGCATAAAGAAATAGCAACAGATCAAGCATTTCTCACTATTAAAACATACGCATGATTAAGACATATTAAAAATATTCATGCCAAACAGTAAAAGCATCTTTTTGGTAGAAACAGGTGGACAACGGGGAGGCGGGTGGGACAGTGAGAAATCTACAGGTAGATACAGTATCCACCAGAAAAAGCGTTACCGAAGGTAAGTAACTTGTTCTTCT
The DNA here is from genome assembly GCA_963921515.1 of Calotriton arnoldi. NCBI lineage: Eukaryota > Metazoa > Chordata > Amphibia > Caudata > Salamandridae > Calotriton > Calotriton arnoldi. Next base: position 673,674 of record CAWUFW010001407.1, read on the forward strand.
GATGGATACTTCTGCCTGTGGATTCCTCACCTTTTGAATAGAATCCCCAAGCCGTACCTCACCCGGAGGAGGGTGTCCACCTGACTCGACCAAAAAATCTTGCAAAACAGATCAAGCAAAATGGCCATCCCTCCTAACCTCCGAATCCAATAATAATCGAATAATTTTTCGGCGAAATTATATTGAAAATAATACTTTAAAAATACTTTTATTAATAAATTTAGACAAACACTTAAAGGAATAAAATTTAAAGATATTTCATACTTTACAAATTACGCCGAAGTCGCGACCCCAGCGCGACTTTTCAAAATGGCTACTCAGAATGCGCGCAGCCATCGTGTAGGGTGCGCGAAGGGTGTACGACTTCTGTATAATATAAAAAAAAAAAGATTGACTATAGTTTTCCTAACTAAAAATTATTCACAATTATTTTTAAATATATATATATATATATAGAAAATAAAAAAACAATAGGATTGAGGTACATTAGACTTACACATTTTCATTTAAAAAACCTTTGAAATTCACTGAAAAAACCATAGGTTTCAGGCACGTTATAGTTAGAAATTAGCATTTAAAAAACCATAGAAATTCACTGAAAAAACCATAGGTTTCAGGCACGTTATAGTTAGAAATTAGCATTTAAAAAACCATAGAAATTCACTGAAAAACCATAGGTTTCAGGAACGTTTTAGTTAGTTGGACATTTCACTTGTATAAAACCATAGAAATTCCGGCGTTATAGTTAGTTCAGCTAACTATAACTTGCGCCCCCGCAATGCACTGCTGATGACGTCACATATTACATCATTCATGACATGGTCAGTGACATCACTGATGACATCACTGATGACATGTCAAATGACATCACTGATGACATTATCCACGTGAAAATCTGATGCACCTCCTCACACCTGAATATAACCTTTGATACACCCACTCTAAAATACAGACTACCATTTTCGAAAAAATAGACACATCAATACCAGTTACTAAATACGCACTGACTGATTCCTAGGTCTACACACACATCCACTCATTCACCCATACAGTTACTCATACATGCAGTCACTCATCAATATAACACTATCATATGCACTTATACACCTATACAGACACTCACACACTGCCACATATCCAGAGTTACTCACACACCTAGTCAGTCATGCAAAGAATCAATCATACTTCCATTTACTCACCTATACAGTTATACAGACACCATCTCACTTATTCATACAGATACTAACACATAATTACTCTCTTATAGACTCACTGATACAAATACACACTCATCCATGCAGCCACTCTCATAATTACTGACTCTCACATTTAGTTATTTATATACACCATCACTCACATATACTGTCTTTTACATATGTATTTACTTCACATGTACCACTGAGACATCCATTCACTCACCAACACACCCACACACACACTCACCCACCCATACAGCTGTTTCCACATGCACTCTTGAACCCATACACCCAGTGAATCAACCACTCACACATCTATGCACAGAGTCACACACCTCCCACCCACCCACACACACACTCAGGCAGCCATACAAATACTCAGGCAAGCAATCAATAACCGATATAGACACTCATGCAACTACTCACCAACCCATGCAGCAGCTTACACAACAACAGACAGACTGATACAGACTTTCACTCAGTTTATTCACTAACCCATGCAATCAGTAAGACACATTTAATCACTCACTTATACAGTCAGTCACGTACCTACTAAATCCTCCATACAGACACTTATACACCCACTCATTCTTCAATACAGCTTGGCATATATATAAAACAAATTTAAACTTTACAGAAACACACAGTCACTGGATGATGTCATCAGTGATGTCATTTGACATGTCATCAGTGATGTCATCAGTGATGTCACTGACCATGTCATGAATGATGTAATATGTGACGTCATCAGCAGTGCATTGCGGGGCACGAGTTATAGTTAGCTGAACTAACTATAACGCCGGAATTTCTATGGTTTTATACAAGTGAAATGTCCAACTAACTATAACGTTCCTGAAACCTATGGTTTTTTCAGTGAATTTCTATGGTTTTTTAAATGCTCATTTCTAACTATAACGTGCCTGAAACCTATGGTTTTTTCAGTGAATATATATATATATATACACACATGTACTCACTGAAAAAAACAAAGGTTACAGGGATGTTATAGTTGGGTTCAGATTTTACACAAACAAAACCATAGAAATTTAGTAGTTATAGTTATCTCAAGTAGCTATAACTTGTGCCCCTAAGGTAACTATAATCCATGCCCCCCATGAACATCTCATCAATGATTTCACTACAAATGTTGCAATGATATTATCAGTGATGGTATAGAAGATGTCATGAGTGATGTAATATGGGTATAATTAGTAGTGCATGGAGAGGATGCAAGTTATTTGTTTTTTTCATTGAATTTCTAAGGCTTTTTTAATTCTGTTTCCTAACTCCAGCATCGCTGTAACCTTTGGTTTTTTTCATTGAATTTCTACAGTCTTTTAATGCTATTTCCTAACTATAATTTCACAGACCCGTAAGTTCAATTTACTTATATACTTTTTCACAAGTTTATAAATACATTTTATTCACACATTCATTGTTATTATATTTTCTAAAACAAAAAATTAAAAAATTAAGGTAAGGTAACTTATGTAGTCTTTCTACAAATGCAATGCACCAAGTCTCTCTTTTTTTCTTCATTTTATGGATCTGTGGATCTGTTCCCAACCAAAAGAACACATTCAATACTAAGACAACAACACATTTAATACAAACATATGATATTGCAATTTCTATAACTGTATCACTGCCTGTGTGTGGGTGTGTGAATGGCTGTGTGGGTGACTGTGTGGGTGCGTAAGTGGCTATATGAGTGTGTGAGTGGGTGTGTTAGTAGCTGTGGGTGTGTAACTTGGTGTGAGAGTGATGGTGTGGGTGTGTCAGTAGCTGTCTAGTGCCTGTATGAGTGTGTGAGTGAGTCTGGATCTGTGAGTGGGTATGCAAGTGGCTGTATAGGTGTGTGTGTTTGTGTGTTAGTGGTTGTGTGGGTGTGTAAGTAGTTCTGTGAGTGTGAGTGGGTGTGCAACTGACTGTGTGGGTCTGTAAGTGGCTTTATGAGTGGATGTATGGTTATGTGAGTGGTTGTGTGGGTGTGTAACTGGATGTGTGAGTGGGTGTGTGAATCTGTGAATGAGTGTGTGAGTGTTTCTCTGGATCTTTAAGTGGGTATTTGAGTGGCTATTTTGGTGTGTGAATGGTGCAAATGTTTTTCTGGGTCTCTGAATGGGTGTGTGACTGGTTGTAAAGGTGTGTGAGTGGGTGTGTGAGTAGCTGTATGGGTCTGTGAGTAGGCATGTGACTGGCTGTGTAAGTGTGTACGTGGATGTGTGACTGATTCTCTGGGTCTGTAGTAGTATGTGTGAGTGGCTGTATGGGTATGTGAATGAGTGTATGGGTCATTTTTTGGGTCACTGACTGGGTGTTTGAGTAGTTGTGTGAGTGTGTGAGTGCTTGTGTGGTCTGTGAGTAGATGTATGTGTGGTTCTCTGGGTCTGTAAGTGGGTGTGTGAGTGGCTCTATGAGTGCATAAATGGGTGTGTGAGTGGTTTCTGGGTCTCTGACTGGGCAGTGAGTGGCTGTATGGGTGTCTGATTGGGTGTGTGAGTGGTTGTCTGGGTCTCTGAGTGGGTGTGTGAGTCACTGTAGGGGTGCATGAGTGGGTGTGTGAATGGTTGTGTGTGTGTGTAAGTGGGTGAGTGAGTGGGTCTCTGAGTGGGTGTGTGAGTGGTTCTTTGGGTCTCGGAGTGGATGTACCAGTGACTGTATGGGTGGGTGACTGGATGTGTGACTGGCTATATGGATGTGTGACTGGATGTGTGATTGGCTGTATGAGTGTGTAAATGGGTGTGTAAGTTGTTTTCTGGATCTCTGAATGAGTGTGTGAGTGCCTGTGTGGGTCTGTGATTGGGTGTGTGAGTGGTTCTCTGAGTCTGTGAGTGGATGTATCAGTAACTCTATGGGTGTGTGAGAGGGTGTGTGAGTGGCTGTATGGATGTATGACTGCATGTGTGTCTGCATAGGTGTGTGAGTGAGTGGTTGTGTGGGTGTATAAGTGGGCATGTGAGTGTGTTATGGGTGGGTGTATGAGTGTGTGTAAGTGGCTGTGGGTGTGTGAGTGGCTGTATGGGTATGTGAGTGGGTGTGTCAGTGGTGTTGCTGTATGAGTATGTGAGTGGGTGTTTAAGTGAGTGTGTGCGTTTGTGAGAGGGTGTGTACATGGCTGTATGGTTATCTATGTGGCTGTGTGAGTGCCTGTGTGGGGCTGTGAGTGGGTATGTGAGTGGTTCTCTGGGTCTCTGAGTGGATGTATCCATGACTGTATGAGTGTGCGAGGGGGCATGTGAGTGACTGTATGGGTTTGTGAGTGGGTGTATGTATGTGTGGGTAGGTGTGTGAGTGGTTGTATGACAGAGTGTGTGAGTTGATCTGTGAGTGGGTGTATGTGTTTTTTAATTGGGTTCTGGTTCCATGGATCCGCTGTGGATTCACATGGGGGCCATGCTGAATGCTGCAGTAGATCCACTGATCTTCTCCCATGCAAAAAAAACATTTTTTAACAATTTCTACCCCATGAGGGGTGCCTCACAACCCCCTCCATTATTCCCATTGGGTCAGGATTCCTCTATCCTTACGCCTTATATCCGATTTCTACTTTATTCCCCCCCCTAGGAACTGTGTCCCAATTCACAAAATGGCAGCCGCAACTTTTCTCTCAGGTTGCGGACAGCCAATCACGTCATTTGCAGTGGATCCACGTCTCTAGATATACTTACATCTTTTTTCTTTAATAACTGGAAACTACTAAACAGATTTATACCAAATTTCAAAAAGCACTCTTTCTGGACCATGAGCTAGCTTTCTGCCAAATTTGGTTTAATTCCATTCAGCGGTTTGGGCTGTAGTTGCATCTAAAATCCCTTTCAGAATTTTCATGGGGAAAACGTGTTTTGGAACCCCTCCTTTTTCTCAGCCCCCACTTGACGAATCACCCCTGACACTTAAGAGGCAGCAGCTGACGTGAGTATCACAATAGTTTTGAAAACTTTGTGAAGATTCGTCAAACGCAGCCAAAGTTATTAACAAAACAATATATGCCTTTTCTTATGGAGACTAGGTCAAACTATAACTTCCTACTGGCGACCGCCAGTAGGTAATATATATTTATACTTTTTTTATACATTTTTGTATATTGTTCTATAGATTATAAGGATTATAAGCTTATCCTCTTCACTGCCAGGCCTTTTTCACCCCTATGCCACACCCTTTTTGGCTATTTGGGGTATTTCACGCTTAGGCCCCATACCTTTTTGTCCACATAAACCATCCATGCCAAATTTGCATCCTTTTCTTCAAACATCCTGAGAATTCTAAAGGTACCCAGGGTTTGTGGATGACCCTGGAAGGCACTGAGAAATTAAGCAAAATACAGCTAAATTTTGTTTTTTTGGGAAAAATGGGAAGAAAGTGCTGCATAAGACAGCGTCTGTTTTTTTCCGCTGCAAATGGTATCAATGAAGGGTTTGTGGTGCTGAAATCACCATCTTCCCAGCTTTCAGGAACAGGCAGACTTTAGTAAGAAAACCATAATTTTCTACACAGTTTTGGCATTTTACTGGGACATAGCCTATTTTTCCTATTTTTTGTGGTTTCAACCTCCTTCCAGTTAGTGGTAGAAATGGGTGTGAAACCGATAATGGATCCCGGACATCTCTGAAAAGAAGACAAAATTCTGAATTTAGCAAGGGGTTATTTGGTTAGATCGTTTGAAGTTTTCCTATAGAAAGTAACAGTTGAAATAAAATTATATTGAAATTGAGTTGAAACAAAACAGCCATTTGTGCCTACATTTTCACCTGTAACTTCTTCTAACTTTGCTAGATTTTTTAAAGCAATATACCGTTACGTCCGCGGGAAGCTTGTGGTTGTGGGTATATATCGGGCTTGTAGGTTCACCAAGAACCGGAGATACCCAGAGCCAATAACTTTGCTGCACCTTGCAATGGTTTTTCAATGTGTACCGAGCACACAGCAATTCATTTGGTAAAATGTAAAGAGTGAAAAATAGGTATCAAAGAAACTTAGGAATTTTGAAATTGGAACAAGATATGGAGTTTAGATGCAGTGGTTATTTTCACATCTCTGAATTTGTGGGTAGCCATACTAGCATCTGAATTAGGGGGCATAGGGGGCATTTTTCAAAATATCTTCTTTTTTACACATTGTCTTAAATTTAGAAGGCAGAAATGCATAGAAAGACAACTGGTAATAACACTTGTTCTACTATTCTGTGTTCCCCTAAGTCTCCTAATAAAAACGGTACCTCACTTGTGTGGGTACGCCTAGTGCCCGCGACAGGAAATGTGTCCAAACACAACATGGACACATAACATTTTTCCACAGAAAACTGACCCTTTTTTTGCAATGTGCTTGGCTGTGGGTTTTGGGTCCTAGCTCAGCGGGCACCTATGAAATCTTAGCAAACCTGTACATTTTTAAAAATTAGACACCCAGGGGAATCCAAGATGGGGAGATTTGTTCAGCCCTCACTTGGTTCTGTTACCCAGAATCCCTTGCAAACCTCAAAATGTGTAAATAAAAAACAGATTTTCCTCACATTTCTGTGATGGAAAGTTCTGGAAATCCATGGGGAGTGACACATTTCTAGCCACCCAGCAGTCCCCCAAGCCTCTCTATAAAAATGGTACCTCACTTTTGTGGTTAGGCCTAGTTCCCGTGACAGGAAAACGCCCAAAATGCAACGTGGACTCATCAAATTTTTCCACTGAAAACTAACCCTTGTTTCGCAATGTGCCTAGCAGTGGATTTGGACTCTAGCTCGGCCTGCACCTATGGAAACCTAGAAAACCTGTACATTTTTGAAAACTAGACAATCAGGGGAATCCAATATGGGGTGACTTGCGTGGCTGTCTCCAGATTCTGTAATGCCAGAATCCCTGCAAACCTCAAACTTTGTAAAAACAAAAAACACATTTTCGTGACATTTCTGTGATGGAAGGTACTGGAATCTGTGGGGAGCCACAAACGTCCACCCACCCAGCATTTCTCCAAGTCCCTTGATAAAAATGGTACCTCACTTGTGTGGGTCGGCCTAGTGCCTGCACAGAAAACAGCCCAGAATGCAACATGAACACATCAAATTTATCCACTGAAAACTGAGCCTTTTCTTGCAATGTGCCTAACTGTGGATTTTGAGCCCTAGCTCAGCTGTCACCTGGAGAAACCTAGCAAACCTGTACATTTTTTAAAACTAGACACCCAGGAAAATCCAGGATGGGGTGAGTTGTGTGGCTCTCACCAGGTTATGTTACCCAGAATCCCTTGCAAACCTCAAAATGTGTAAATAAAAAACAGATTTTCCTCACATTTCTGTGATGGAAAGTTCTGGAATCTGTGGGGAGCCACAAACTTCCACCCACCCATAATTCCCCCAAGCCTTCTGATATAAATGGTACCTCACTTGTGTGGGTATACCTAGGGCCCGTGACAGGAAACGGCTCAAAACGCAATGTGGACGCATCAAATTGTTAAACAGTAACCCCAGGTGGGTACTCGTGTGGCTCTCACTACGTTCTGTTTCCCAGAATCCCTTGCAAACCTCAAACTTTATTTTAAAAAAAACATTTTCCTCAAATTTCTGTGATGGAAAGTTTTGGGATCTGTGTGGAGCCACAAACTTCCACCCACCCTACATTTCCCCAAGTCTCCAGATAAAAATTGTACCTCACTTGTTTGGGTAGGCCGAGTGCCCACGGCAGGAAATGGCCCAAAACACAACGTGGACACATCACATTTTTTCACAGAAAACTGACCCTTTTTTTGCAATGTGCCTAGCTCTGGATTTTGGGGCCTAGCTGAGATGGTACGTAGGGAAATCTGGTAAACATGTACATTTTTGAAAACTAGACCCAGTGAAATCCAGGATAGGGTGACTTGTGTGGCTGTCACCAGGTTCTGTTACCCAGAATCCCTTGCAAACCTCAAAATGTGTAAAAAAACATATTTTCCTCAAATTTCTGTGATGGAAAGATCTGGAATCTGCTGGAATCCAAAAAATTTCACTCACGCAGCATTCCCGTAAGTCTACCAATAAAAATGGTACCTCACTTGTGGGGGTAAGCCTAGTGCCCGTGACAGGAAACAACCCAAAACGCAACATGGACGGGAAACAGCATTTACAATGCTGTTTCCACAACGCATGGCTTCACAACGCGGTCGTTACAATGACCGCATTGTTACCACGCATGCCATTACATCGCAAGTCGTATCAATGACTTGCTGTAGGGGGCGCGCAACACCACGGAATGTGTTGGATTTTAAATCCAACACCTTCCCTGCTGTTGCACAAACTGGAGTAGGAATAGTAATTAATACTATTCCTAAATCCAGTGCACCCCCTACAGCAAGTCGTTGATACGACTTGCGATGTAATGGCACGCGTGGTAACAACGCGGTCGTTGTAACAACCGCGTTGTAAAGGCATGTGTTGTGAATGCATGCGTTGAAACGTCATACATTCAACATGGACATATCACATTTTTCCACAGAAAAGAGACCCTTTTTTGCAATGTGCCTAGTTGTAGATTTTGGGGCCTAGCTCAGCTGGTATCTAGGGAAACCAAGCAAACCTGTGCATTTTTGGAAACTAGACAACCAGGGGAATCCAGGATGGGGTGACTGTGTGGCTATCGCCAGGTTCTATTACCCAGAATCCCTTGCAAACCTCAAAATGTGTAAATAAAAACCAGATTTTCCTCACATTCTGTGATGGAAAGTTCTGGAATCTGTGGAGAGCCACAAACTTCCACCCACCCAGCATTCCCCCAAGCCTCTTGATAAAAATGGTACCTCACTTGTGTGGGAAGGCCTGGTGCCTGTGACAGGAAACGGCTCAAAACTCAATGTGGATGCATCACATTTCTACTCAGAAAACTGACACTTTTTTTGCAAAGTGCCTACCTGTGGATTTTGGGCCCTGTCTCAGGCAGCACCTAAGGAAACCTAGCAAACCTGTACATTTTTTAAAACTAGATAGCATGGGCAATCCTGGATGGGGTGACTTGTTTGGCTCTTACCTGGTTCTATTACCCAGAATCCCTTGAAAACCACACACTTTGTGAAAAAACACATTTTCCTCACATATCTGTGATGGAAAGTTCTGGAATCTGTGGGGAGACACAAACTTCCACTCACACAGCATTCCCTCAAGCCTCTCGATAAAAATGGTAACTCACTTGTGTGGTTAGGTCTAGTTCCCGCGACAGGAAACGGGCAAAAACCCAACATGGACATATCACATTTTTCCACTGAAAACTGACCCTTGTTTTGCAATGTGCCTAGCTGTGGATTTTGGATCCTAGTTCAGCCGGTAGCTAGGGAAACCTAGCAAACCTGTACATTTTTTAAAACTAGACACCCAGGGGAATCCAGGATGGGGTGACTGTGTGGCTCTCACCAGGTTCTGTTACCCAGAATCCCTTGCAAACCTCAAAATGTGTAAATAAAAAACAGGTTTTCCTCACATTTCTGTGATGGAAAGTTCTGGAATCTGTGGGGAACCACAAACTTCCACCCACCCAGCATTACCGCAAGTCTCCCGATAAAAATGGTTCCCCACTTGTGCGGTTAGGCCTAGTGCCCGCTACAGGAAATGGCCCTAAACGCAACATGGATACATCACATTTTTCCACAGAAAACTGACCCTTTTTTTGCAATGTGCCTAGCTATGGATTTTGGGGCCTAGCTCAGCTGGTACCTAGGGAAACCTAGCAAAACTGTACATTTTTTAAAACTAGACACCCAGGGGAATCGAGGATAGTGTGACTTGTGTGGCTCTCACCAGGTTCTGTAACCCAGAATCCCTTGCAAACCTCAAACTTTGTGTAAAAATAAAACACATTTTCCTCACATTTCTGTGATGGAAAGTTCTTGAATCTGTGGGGAGCCACAAAATCCCAAAAACACAGTATTTCGCTGAGTCTCCCCATAAAAATGGTACCTCACTTGTGTGGGTAGACCTAGTGCCCACGACAGGAAATGGCCCAAAACGTACTGGGGAGACTTAAAATTACTGATCACAAAAAGACATGGTTTTGCAAGGGAGTCACCTGCGCTTTTCGTTCCGGGCTTGGCAGCCATCTAGGGAAACCTACCAAACCCAGACCCGGGTAGTCCAAGGAGGTGTGGCTTGCTTGGATCCCCCAATGTTTTATTACCCAGAATCACATACAAACCTCAAATGTTGCTAAAAACAATTACATTTTCCTCACATTTCTGTGTGGGAAAGTTGTGGGATCACCAAGCTGGCCCTGGTGCCTAGAGGGCTTTCTGCTCCCCCTGGTGGACAGATCAGGGGTAAAGACAGTCCCTTTTGTTTTGGGAGTGGGGGCATTTGCAAGCCGATTCTGGGCAGCTCCCACCCCTCTTTTGGATAGAAAAAAAATCCCTTGTGTCTAGTGGGCTTTCTGCCCTGCCCCGAGGGGGCAGATTGAGGGTAATAACCCCATCTGCCTCTAAGGGGGCAGATAGGCTGTCCCTTTGGTGTTGGGCGGTGGGGGCATTGGCATGCCTTTTGTGGGCAGCCCCATCCCTCTATTATTTAAAAAAAACTATCCCTGGTGCCTAGTGGGTTTTCTGCCCCCTGAGGGGCAGATCTGGGGCTATTGCCCCACCTACGCCCCGGGGGGCAGAAAGACTGTGCCAATATTTCAGAGGGGTGGGGGCATTATAATGCCTATTTAGGGCAGCCCCACCCCTAAATTTGCGCAAGAAAAAAAATCCCTGGTGTCTAATGTGCTTTCTGCCCCCCCCCGGGGGCAGATTAAGGGCTATTGCCCCCACCTGTCCCCCAGGGGGGGGCAGAAAGACTGATCATTACCAAATTTTAATGAGGGAGCAAATGCCCTTGCCCAAAGGGCCGCTTCCCCCTCCCTGGTGTCTAGTGGGTGGATCCCTGTTTGGGGATCACCCTCCTGTGGCGATCCCCAAGCAGGAATCCACTAGGGTACCATTGGAAAGGGGAGATTCTCTCCTTTCCAATGGCATCTCTCCGGTCTGCCTACGTGCTCGGGGGGCTGAGATAGCCCCAGGAGCACGTAGGCAGTGAAAGTGAAATGAGCCGATCGGCTCATTTCACTTTCAGTTTCATTGTAATGATGTAGGCATGCCATGCACGCCGATTGTCATTACACTGAAAAAGAAAATGCCCCAGGCAGCTGACAAAGCTCTTCCCCAGCACCCAAGACGGAAAGAAAAAAAAGAAATCCCTCTTCTGTTTACAGCTGAGGGATTTCTGACTGCTGTGCAGAGGATGTAATGGTTACGTCCTTCGCACAGCAGCACTGCAGCCGAGGACATAACCCTGACATCTTCGGCATGCAAGGGGTTAAAGAGCACACAGTCTATATTTTAATCAAACAATCAAAAGTTGTGGGGTTAGGAATGTATGTAAACATAGTAGTAGTAATAGTAGTAGCAGTAGTGATAGTAGCTGAGCAGCAATAACAGTAATCATAGTATTAGACGTACTAGTAGTAGCTGAAGCTGAAGCAGAAGTAAGAGTAGCTGTAGTAGTAAGAATAGCTTAGTAATAGTTGTGGTAGTACATGTAAAGATAGAATTAGTAATAGTAGTAGTAGTAATAGTAGTAGCAGCAGTAGGAATAATAAGGTAGAGTCACAAAGGTGCACAACTAACTTGAAGTTAGGTGACAAATGGTTGGTTTATGAATGTACATTTACATTTGATATTCACAAACAGGAATGTTCTTTTGCAAATGTGGATACATAGGTGAGGAAAGTGTAAATCTGCTTACAGGTGCATGGAATCGGAGTTTCTGGAAGCAACACCAGTTAAAGTGGTTTAACACCTACACATTTGCAGACTTGTGGCTATTCAGATACGTTTGCAGACAGTTTCCTACCAAGAATTTCCTCCTAAACCTACTCATGTCAAGGTCAGAAGACGAGTAATCACATCAAATGTTTGAGTTATTGTGGCAGGAGCATATACATAATCATGTGGGAATGTGGCGAGAGAACACCAAAAAGAAGGATGGGGTGTTGTTGAAAGAGATTTTCCAAAGGAAACAAAATCTGTTTCACACGGAGGAAAGAGGTTTGACCGTAAAAATGCAGTTTTGCGTCACTTTTTACAAATGTTTCAGGGCCTAATTAGGACCGCCAGACTCGTGGTGGTGCGGCGGTGGAGGTCCAGCCACCGCCGCACCAGCGGTCTGACTGCCCCATTATGACTTGGCAGTTGGACCACCCTGGGACCGCCGCCAGGGACCCACCGTTCCCTGACGGTGGCATGGCAGTCAGAGGGTGCAATATGCTTGGTGGGACCACCGTGGTCCCACCAAGCATATTACGAGTTTCCTCTTCACCAGGGTTTTCATGGCGGTTCCACCGCCATGAAAACCCAGGCGGAGAGGACACACAGGGAGCCCTACAGGGCCCCTTTGTGCCTCTGTGCCCTGTGCATGCACACAGGGAGGCACAACAGGTGCCCCCCTGTGTGCATGCACACCAGTTCCTGCATGGCATGGACATTACAGTCCATGCCGTGCAGGAACCTGTGTGGCGTTCCCATTGTGGTGCCTTTTTTAAAGACACTGCCTTCTTCGAAAGAGGCACCGCCATGGGAACAACCATGCCACCCGCCCACCAGAGCACAAAATAACTTGTAATCATGGCAGGTGGGCGGCAGCGACTCTTGGCGATTATGATTTTTGGCAGTGCGGGGTGGGCCCCCCGCCACCGTTGCGCCCCCGCACTGCCAAAAATCATAATCGGCCCTAAGTGATAACCGAGTTACAGTTACATATGCCTGAAAAGTAGCACATGAGCAACATGGAATTCCTCAAATAATTTTACAATAGAACTAATATGCAACTGTTGTGGTTTCCTTAGTGAATTTTACGAAATTCAGAAAGATACTCCAAAATTAATAAGAAAGCACTGTTTGGACATTTCCAACTACTTTTTGTGAAATGTTGGTGGCGACAGTGATGATGATGATACGAAGAATACTTCATTAAAGCCTGCTTGTTCGTGCTACATCGGTCATTAAATATACTTTCCCCAAGTTATAAGCTAAGCCAAAGGCAAAAGCCTATAACAAAGTCAGAAGAACTATAGCACAGTTAGATCATTCCATGTACTGATAGCAGAATGTTCTAAACAAAAATGGGAGAAAAGTGAAGACAAGCCATAGAAAATAGCAGCAGAAAGGGAGTCAGAAACAGGGAGGATATTGAGTGAGAAAGAGAAAGCGACTGAGAAAACGAAAGAGAGGCGAGAATGACCGACTAAGGAAGCAAGTCAAATAATAAGATGGTGAGTGAGAAAAAAGGTATGAGAAAGAAAGTAAGAGAGACAGCGGGAATGTAAAACAGATGACTATTAATAAAGAGAGACAGAACACAACAGAGATGAGAGAGACTGAGAGAGAGAGAGGGGAGAGAGAGAAAGAGTAAGATGGATAGGCATAGAGTAAAACAGACAGAGAAATAAAGAGAAAGAGAGGGTCTAACACAACCCAGGCTTTTAATGTCAAAATCAACAATATCCTATAAATTAGATATATAGTTGGTTCACTGACACAATAGCAAAACAATAAATATCATTATACCAAAATGGCCTGTCAAAAATATAGATCTAAAAAATATCGTTTTTCTATACATATAATGGTAAGTACAATAATATGGAAAAAATACCGCTTTACATCAATATCGAAAAATATATATAAAAATATTGTTTTTACTATATATGTAATTTAAGTAAGTAAAACGTAACTATTTTAACATTTTAACATTTATAAGATGAATATAATATAAATTAAATTAAATATGTCTGAATAATATTTAAAAATATATATAAATATATACTAATTTCAACAAATACAAACACATGTATATCAAAGTGTTTATGTTTTTCTACACATATATCATGTAAAGCTATTCTAAAAAATATTTATATATATATATATATATATATCCCAAATACCTCCGATAAAGCGATCACTCGGAAGATTGTGAAACCATCATTTGGTTTATTGTTTCAGTAACGCGTTTCGCCTGACAGGGCAGTCTTGATCAAGCCTGCCCTGTCAGGCGAAACGTGTTACTGAAACAATAAACCAAATGATGGTCTCACTATCTTTCGAGTGATCGCTTTATTGGAGGTATTTGGGATGAGTTATGACCGGCCCGCTCCACCGGCACTAAGCGATCCACCTGCCTCGGGCGAGGGGAGACAGAAGGAGCACTTTTCAAAGAAATATATATATGTATATACATATATATATATCCCAAACAAAGTCTCGCTTCAATCCTTGCCTCACACGACGGCGGGCCGTGGCGGGTTAGCGGGACCCCAAACATCCATATTTCATTATTGTATCCGAACAATGATCCACGGCACCCAATTGCTTCAAGCAGATTTTAATTCAGCAAATGCTCCACTCAACGCGTTTCGGGAACCAACGTCCCTTGTTCGTGAACAAGGGACGTTGGTTCCAAACGCGTTGAGTGGAGCATTTGCTGAATTAAAATCTGCTTGAAGCAATTAGGTGCCGTGGATCATTGTTCGGATACAATAATGAAATATGGACATATATATATATATATATATTTACATAGAAAATTAAAAAGTACAACAAATGAACTGCATTTTTTTAAATAGTTCCATTTTAATTACACCTAAAAAGTAAGCAATATATAAAAATATGTTTTAGTAAAAAAATCTTTAAAATTACATATATACTAAAGTAGAGAAAGCGTTTAACGCAGGAGGAGTAAAATGTACTTTTCCCACTCCAGTTTGTGCAACAGCAGGGAAAGTGTTGGACTGAGGAGGGGTTAAGTTACTATTGCCACTCCAGTCTGTGCAACAGTAGGGAAAGAGTAGGACTCAGAAGGGGTTACATTTACTAGTCCCACTCCAGTCTGTGCAACAGTAAGAAAAGCATTGGATTCAGAAGGAGTAAAATTTACTATTCCCACTCCAATATGTGAAACAGGAGGCAAAATGTTGGACTCAGTAGGGGTGAAATCTACTATTCCCACTCCAGTGGGTGAAACAGTAGAGAAAGTGTTGGACTTAGGAGGGGTAACATTTACTATTCCCACTCCAGTTGGTGCAAGAGTAGGCAAAGCGCTGGCCTCGGAAGGGGTAAAATGTACTATTTAAGGGTGGGCGGAATTTGCGTAGTAGCGTTACGCAAAGTTCCGCGAAACAGTAAAAAATCTCCGCGAACACGCGGAAATTCCGCGAACACGCGGAATTGCTTGTCCCGCCCGTTCGCGATGTGTTTTTGCATGCTCGCGGGGAAATATCTCGCTAACTTGCCCATGCGGTCGCTAATGGGCGCGGCCATCTTGTTTTTCACTTGTCCCGCCCGTTCGCGATGCTTATTTCCTGTTCCGGGTCGCGTATTGCGTGCTCCCGCCCATTCGCGATGAGTATTTCCTGTTCGGGAACGCGTATTACGTGTTCGCGACGCTTTTTGCGTGCTCGCAGGGGAAATATTGCGCGAACTTGCCCATGCGGTCGCAATGGGCGCGGCCATCTTGTTTTTCACTCTATTGCTATGGTTCTGGGCCTGCTTTTCTATCCTCCCTCTAGCTTTGCAATCCTTTGTTTCTGTACACTTTTTTTTATTTTTTTTTATTTATAATCTTTCTCTCTATTTTCCTGATTCTATATTTTGACTTTTTTCTACTTTTTGTGACTTTTTCTACTACTTTTTCACTCTTTTTCTATAACTTGCTTTTTTCATTTCTTTTACTTACTTTTTGAATTCCTCCCTTTTCTTTTCCGCCCCCGAGTCCCAGAACCATGGCCAAGGGTGTGGGCATGGGCAAGGCCAAGGCTGCTAGCAGCCGCAGCCACGACCGCCTTCCCTGCAGAAGGCGGTGCCCACACGGGGTGCAGGAACGGGACTTATTCGGTGAGGTGGAGGTGGCCGCACTTGTTTTTTTTGTACAGTGCCACCTCCCCTTAACCCTGGCAGGAGGCGGCAGGCCTGGGTCTGGGTACGGGCTCCGGGAGCGTCGCCAGCGGTCGGGAAAGGTGCGCCGGGCAGTGTTTCGCTGCTCTGGTGTACGGCGCACCGATACCCAGCTGACGCACCGGTGGTCCGATATCCTGGACCGGGAGCACGACCTGCTGGACCTGCTAGGAGTGGAGGTCCCGGGGCTTGGTGAGTAGCTATTTAATGTTACTACTTTGTGTTCTTCTGCTCTGTGTTATATATTGCAAATATATTTTTTTTCCCGAACAGCAAGAATGCTGCTGCTTACATTGCAGGTAAATTACGTTTAAAAATCTTTTGTGATTGCTTGACACAGGTGCTCGGCGCTACTAATCTCTTACTTGTTTGCAACTTTGCGCTCACTTGGCATGATTATGTAAGAGTTTACTTTAGAGAACTTAAGTTAGGTAATGCTAGAGAGACTCTAGTCCTTCCTTTGTCCTCCTGCCCCTAAGAAGAGATAGTGGTGGATCGATATGTTTAGTTACTTATTAGTAGGTAATTTTTTAGTGCTCTGCGTGACGCATCCTCTGTCACGTCACATGTTGCTGAGTGCTGCTTACCCCAGTCCTTAGTAGAAACTTTTGTAGTTTGTTTAGTGAGTGGTAATAGGCTTATCACTAGCAGAACATCAGCAGCAACCAACCAACAATTTGGTGTATGCAAAAATGTATGCACGTGTCCTCCATCTATGCATTTTTGAGGACAAAAATAAATGGAAAAGCAGACTTAGTGAACAATTGGCCCGTCTGGAATAGGTGGGCTAGGTCAGGTGGTACGTAGGCTTAGTTAGTATTCTGGAATCAGAATGGAACACTGGATTAGTGTTCATAAATAATAACTAGGCGGTCCGCGAATCCCGCAATACTAGTCGACCAGATTAGATAGGTCAATTTTATTGCAATTGTTGTTTCCATAAATGTTTTTTTGAGCGTTTTTTAAAATATTTTATTTGTTTCACACCAATCATCCATGTTTGTCTCTTTCTTTCTTACATCTTTCATGATCAGCACCCAGGGGCAAGAAGACGGGGTCGAAGTCGGCGGGAGCTGGAGAAGATGCCTCCCAGGGCCAGGAACGTTCCTCTACCGAGGGCTCTACTGCTGGCCCCAGTAAGTCCTCCTGTTGTTAATATTAATAATTATACTTCCCTAACTTTTACTGCACCTTATTTTTTCCAAACTATTATTTCGATTTCCTAATTCTATTTTTTACAAAATCTTCTTCGATCTAGACAATCTGTTTCTAAATTCTTGTTATCCCTGCCTCTAACTGCCTCTGCTATGACTCTCTGTACTACTACTATTAGTCTGTCTGTAGCTAAGCTTGCCCAGTTGGCCATTCTTTATTTAAAAGGTTTTAAATAAAACTCAGATTCACCAATCGCTATAGCCACTGAGTCCAGTCCTTTGGGTTGTCCTCTTCTAGTCTTCTTAATCTTGAGGCTTTTCGACAATTCCCACCAACAAAATGCCCAACCAGATATTTTACTATTTTTGATAGGATAGGACATACTATTACTACTACTGTTGTAGGGATTCTGCACATACAGAACTATGCACCAGAAAATAGGACGTTGGTGATAGGAGGTTGGACCTTCCTCACACCTCACCCACAATCCCCTGACTGACTAGCTATACTGTCTCATTAGCTCCCCGAACCCCCCGAAGATACCCAATGATTAGACAACCCAGAACATAACACTACACTCCCGACCTCTCAGAGTCGTGGAAGCAATGCACAGTGCACACCCTTTCGCTCACTCACTCGTGTAAGTCCACACCAAATACCACAGAGTCCATGTAAGTTCAAAAGGTTTATTTTCAACTAACAAGCTCTGTACGTTGTTCTATAATGCAGTATACGAGCCAGCACCAACAGCAAAATGCATAAGATTAAAAGAATAAACATTGTTACAACTACAAGTCCATAGAAGACAAAAGGGGAAATCAATCATGATGATAACTGAACAGTGGTGGAAGAACCACCCTCCCCTTGGTAGGAATATAGTTTATATAAAATTATAAATGAAGATCTCTGAACGAATTCTGGGGGACCTCACCTTAGAAGAACCTAAAAGTACTGGTTACATCATAAGCTCTGCAAAGCTCTGGTTCGTAGAAGGGAATCTTCCGTCTGTTATGAGAAAAATGGTGCGCGTTATTATTTTGCAAGCATTTCTCAGTCGTGCCAAAAAGTGTAGCATGTTATGGCTAAGCAATACGGACTGACCACCAGAACTCCATAACAAAGTGGCTTGTTTTTCGACCTTGTACGCAGCGCTCAGACAGTAGCAGTATGTGCTCATGTGGGCTCAAAGGCGTCTTACACAACAAGCTGCGAGGTAACGTTCGTAAAAATAAAAGACACAAAGCTAAAATGGTTGCATGGCTCAGGCTAACTTAGCAAAGACTAGAATGACCCTAGTAGGGACCATGATATAACACTACTAGTGTCTACTGTACTCTAGTACCCGATTTGTACTAGTGATGTATGTTATATATGTATGTATTTAACTTTTTTTCAATCTTGCTAGTGATAACGAATAAATAGGGGGAATGTGTATATGGCATCTAAAAAATGTGTAATGTTTTTTCTAGGTGTACTACCGACCACCAGTGCCGGGGCCAGCGGCGATGGCGACGCGGCCATTTCGGAGGGAGCAGGAGATGCGTCAGTTGCAGGAGCTGCAGGGGGTGAGCCAGCAGCAGTAGCGGGCGGTGGTAAGTTATATTCCTTACTTATTGACATTACACTCGCTGCAAGGGTGTACACTGTACTGTTGAGACTTAGTAAGTAAGAAGTTGTTGTGAACAACGGTTGAAGAAGACACCCTTCACTTAGCATTAGCAATAGCATTAGCAGCGGGAGTTGAGTAACCAATGGCCTCTTCTATCTGACTTCAACTCAGCTGTGAAAGTTTTATGGAGAAGACTAAGTCAGTTCAGATGACCTTGATGGATGTGTTGAACTAAAAGGGAAAGAAGGGTGGAAGGAGGAAGGACGGGCGAGATGTAATATTTATGACTGGCAGAGAAGGATACGTGGGATGCATGCATAGGTGGCTGATAGGAATCAGATGCATGGGTGGTTGAAGGATGGGTGGAAGGTGAAAGAAAAGATGCCTGCCTGGGTGGGTGAAACTGTATGGGTGGATAGCAAGAATCCTCCGTGGTGTTTGGGTCAAACTCAAAGCCAAGGCAAGCAAGGAAGGAAGGACGCATGGGTGGTGGTTTAAAAAAAAAGAACAAATGTTTGTTGTTGGTGAAACAAACTAAGGTTTGTTGAGAGATTAGGAAGAATGATAGACGTTTACTTTGAATGGATGGATGCCTGGATGGTATTCATCATAGATAGCATAGGTGGAGACTGTCACTGGATGAAGAGTCTTAGTTTGAAGAGAATGTAAAAGAAACCACGCCAGAGTAGCAAAGCCGAGGAGAATATAAGTTGTATTTTCAGAATACTCCCTTGACTCACAGTAGTTTGCAAGCACAGCATATATATTGTGTATGTATGTAGTTATCAAGCGCCTTTCTCCGACTCAGAGGACAACTCCCTACCTATGTTAATTTTTTTTCGACTGTGTCAGCCATCCTGCCATGGGTGGCCTATCGGCTGGTTACACAATCAATCAAAACAAAGTACCTCATGTCGTCCCATATATAAGCAATGATCATTGGATCAGATATCATCTGCCTTTATGTAGTAGTCAGGGCAGGGTGAAAGTGAAATTAAGCAGTTGCCCTTGATGTAACAGAGTATGGCCATTGGCCAGTGCCACCAGTAATAGAAAGATACGAGCTTCCCCACCTGCAGACAGTAGTAAATAAAACTAACGTGAGTCTCATCATGACTCGAGTATGTTTGTCTTGGGCGCAAGATGACTGAGCTGGCATGCCGGCTACAACAAGGTTACGTTCATTTCGCAAAACAAGAGAGAAGAAGAAGACTAGTGTACTGTGTACTCGAGTACATACATAGTGCTAGTATAATGCCTGAAACTCCCACAAATGTTAGAGGCTGAGGAAGTGGGAGGATAGATACATACCACAAATGTTATTTACTGTGCTTGCTAGTGCTACTGTGCCGCTATGTGTTGAATTAATTTGTGTTACTGTTTTGCTAAGAGTATTGGTTAATAGTTTTTTTTTCTTTCTTGATATAGCTACTCCTTCACAAGCAAAACCATCCAGGAAGGAGTTGGCAGTCATGGCCCGGCGCTGGAAGCTGGAGGCCATCTGCCAAGAATACCGGCGACTGGTGGCTCTGGCGGAGGAGGAGGAGGAGGCGGCGGCAGCTGCAGCCTCCTCCAATGCCCCGGGCCCCAGCCAGGCCCCTCCAGTGGTACGGCACTGCAGTCAGGCAGCTGCCCGCTGCCGCACTTCCACATCCAGCACTGCTGCCCCCCCCTGTGGATGCAACTGCAGGGCATATGCGCGCCGCATGCTCCTCCAGAATGCGCGGCTAGAAGAACAGTTAGAGGAGGTGAAGAAGAAGATAAAGGTCCTGGAGAAGGAAATACGAAGAGCCCGCTGATAACTTGACCCTGTTGGATTGCCCCTTTTTTAATCCTTTCTTTGGTGGGTGGGAATTGGGCGTTGCGTTGAGGTTTATTATTATGGACATTTTGGACGTTGGTTGGATTTTCTCGTTTTGGACATTGGTTGGGGTTAGGGAGAGGGGTGAGTCGGGTGTTGTGGGATTTTTTACATAGTTTATTTTTGTTAGGGTATTAAATTATATTTATACTTATAGCAATACGTTGTTAATGTTTTGTGGGGGGGTTACTGTTTTACGTCACATGGTTTCCTTGCTGCTGCAGGGCTGCACCCAGTGTTTGATTTAATAATCTGCCGATTTTGTAACACACAAACAGATAGATGCGGTACCCTCACTGAGTGACTTGTCCTACTAGTACTGTCAGTCTCTCCTCCTAGTCCATTATTATACCTCCCCAAACTTCTTATCTTACCTGTGATTGATGTTTAAGTTAGGCACAGCAATGGCTGCATGGCGATGATGTTTTGGTTTCCCAAGAGAATGGAGAAGATGCCATGGTTGTGGTGGTAGTAGTAGACACTGGCAGTAGCATTTGCAAAAAGAAAATGAGACAGTCAGTCACATGAGAGAGACTCTGGGAGGAGTAGTAGAACGAAGTAAATAAAACATAATGGTGGCGGGGGTAGCCTAGTACAACAAGTTACAAACTGTAGTTGTGTCGAGTCACTCGACACAAGCGTAACCTTTAGTGCTGTGTAGGAGGATGTTGATGAATCCAATCGATGCTGGAAATTAATTATGATGGATTAGGTTCCTTTGGAAAAAAAATTGACTTGCAAATATACTGAGCATGGGTGGGCAAGCAGAAGAAGATCCTCGCCTTGCCTTGAAATTGAATTAGTGTTGCTTTCACCACATCCGCCCCAGCATGCGTGTGATCAATTATTGGTGAACAATTCATTTAGTCACACCTCAATATAAATCACACAGCCCGGGGGAAGAGGGTTAGGGTTTGTTGTATGGTCGGGAAGGGGGGTTTGGGGAAAGGTTTGACAAAGAAAAACATTACACATGGACAAACAACAAAACACAATCTTGGCAGACGACCATATCCATAAATCTGTTAAGGGAGAAAAAGCAAATGCATGCATGATGATGATAACTTGATAGTTAATGATAATAAGTAGTACTTACTAACTACTACTAGACAATTAGACAGTACAGGGCAGCAGTATATTATGCAATTTGCCTTGCCTGTCTGCCCTCAGAGAGACCCAAAATGCATAGTTTCTGTTCTGTTGTACCGGGCTTACTTTTAAAAATAGCAAAGAAAATTAAAAAATAGCTGTAGGGATGAATTATAAGCAGAGAGCAAACATAATAGCAACAACACACAGTCGTAATGTTTGTAGATAAAAAATGAATCAAATTATTTAAAAGATGACGAATGTTGATACTGTTACTGTATGTTATCCTGGTCAAATTAGGGAGTTGCATCTCGGCATTCCTCTTGGTCCGAAGTTTCGAACCAGAAAGACAGACACACACAAATAAAAGTTAATAAGGAAGGAAGAAAGTAAGAAGTTCAAGCCTAGTTGTCAGGGAAGTATAGCTCGTCCTCAAACTCTGGGGGTTCAACCAGAAGTAGGTAATCATCATCTAACACACTCCTTCCGTCACCTAAGTTGCTGTCCTCATCTTCCTGCGTTGATTCATGTATTGTTTAATTCGGTGGTATAAAGTGCTGATTCATTTTGATAATAGGGGTGGGCGGAATTTGCGGAGTCGCGCTCCGCAAAGTTCTGCGAAACTGTAAAAATCTCTGCGAGCTTCGCAAAGTTCCGCGAGCATGCGGAATTGCTTGGTCCGCCCGTTAACGATGGGTTTTTTGTGTTCGGGGATGCTGTTTGCGTGCTTGGGGGGAAATATCTCGCAAACTTACCCATCCGGTCGCAAAATGGTGCGGCCATCTTGTTTCACTTGTCCCGCCCGCTCGCGATGCGTGTTTCCTGTTCGCGAATGCGGATGTCCGGTGGCGCGTCCGAATGACGTGTTCGCGATCGCACACTCTCGCGGCGCACGCGAACGGATAGGAAAACTCATCGGCGAAAGCAGGGATCCCGGTAAGTAGCTACCGCGCGCGCAAACACGCATTTTTAAAGCGTGAACAAGGAAAAAATTCCGCTACGCCACGGATCGCGGAATTTTCGGTAATTCCGCGTTCTCCGCGGAACGCGGAATTACCAAAATTCCGCGAGCGGAACGGAATTTACCGCCCACCCCTAATCATAGTTAACCTCTCCATGTTTTTGGGCGAGAGACTGGTCCTTTTCACTGTTACAATGGCACCAGCAGCACTGAAAACACGTTCAGAAGAGACACTTGTGACAGGGCAAGCCAGATAGTTTATCGCCAGCCTGCTCAGCACTGGCCATTGGTTCCTTTTCCCATACCAATACCGCAATGGGTTTTGATCAATGTAGACCTCTGTTGGGTCATCCAGATAGGTCTGGATCATCCGCTCAATGTTCAGGGGTGCTACAGTTTGTTTGGCCTCTTTTGTCTTTGCATCAGCACTGGACCTAGCAAGCCATTGCTGTAAATACCAATCCTGTGCCTATTTTACTGGGGCTGATGATCCGGTTCTTGCTGTTGTTGTCGATAGTTTTGGTGACCGTTCTGAGCCAAACGCACTGCCCTCAGGCTCTGAAGTGGAACTTGACGCCGGATGCCCTGCTGCAGTACTTGTTGTGGGTTTGAGTAGCGGGCCTTTAATTGCCAGCCGTTCATTTTCAAAGTGACTGGCTACCTCAGCTATCCAACTTTTGTACCGGGCAACGTCCACTTCTGAAAAAGGAATTAATGTCTTACTGTTCAGTGCCGATTTGTACCGTGGATCCAGAATTGTGGCACAAATGTAATGTTGTTCTGACACAATCTTAGTTTGCACCCTTGTATTTTCAGCTAAGCAATGGGATAAGCTCTCCACCAACTCATATGCATCTTTTTTTTCCTCCACACCTATATATGCTTCAGACACCTCCTTCAGCTGTTGCTGTAGCATGTGCAACAATGGGATAGCTTGGCCCATAGTACAGTCCTCCTTGCTGACTTCACTTGTGAAGACCTCGAAAGGAAGAAGCATCTCTGCCAGGCATTTAACTAGGCACCATTGGTCCATCTGAAGGATCATGCCTTTCACAGTAGCATCCCCTCTTTGCATGACATATTCATTGATTGGTCTGTACTGCTCAAACAGACGATCAAGCATGTAATACGTTGAGCTCCAACGTGTTGCCACCTCCTGGATGAGTGCTTTGACTGGCATTCTATATTCACGTTGAATGATCCTCAGCTGCTTCCGGGCTTTAAAAGAATGGCTGAAATGTGTGCATATTCTTCGGCAGGTGGTCAGTAAGTTGTTGACTATGGCTTCTTTTTCAGAAAGTCTTGAACAATAATGTTAATGCAGTGCGCCAAACACGGGACCCTGAAATAGGCACCATCCTCCATGACCTTAAGTACATTACTGCCATTATCCGTGGCAACAAAACCAATGTTAAGCCCTCTTGGGCGCAGCCATTCAAAGACCTTGCTGTTAAACTCTTCCAAAATGTTTGCAGCAGTATGAGATTTATCCATGGCGAACATGGCTACAGTTGCATGTTTCCGAGTAGCATTAAAAATCTCAGCAGTGTCAACAAGACCTGCTTCAGATATCTTTTCTCTAACCCCCACAAAAGAGATCCAGTGTGCAGTGATGCACATGTAATCAGTGGCTTGGCAACTGGTCCACATGTCTGTTG
The DNA here is from genome assembly GCA_963921515.1 of Calotriton arnoldi. Lineage (NCBI taxonomy): Eukaryota > Metazoa > Chordata > Amphibia > Caudata > Salamandridae > Calotriton > Calotriton arnoldi. The sequence continues at coordinate 698,131 of CAWUFW010001407.1, forward strand.
TCAGGTGGATATTGTGAACAGCACTCTGCTGCAAAGCATGTCTAAGCAATTACAGCACATCGTGATGTAGTGCTGGAACAGCAACTCTAGCGAAATAGGACCGGCTGGGAACCTTCCATTTAGGGCAGATGGCTGACACAAATTCAAGGAAATCCACCCCTTCCACAAAAGAAAAAGGGAGAAGGTCCAGCGCTAACATTTTAGCCAGCTTCGCATTGTACAAACGTGCCGTTGGGTGGTTGCGTTGGTACTGCCCCTCCGACCTAAGCATGCTGTCAATGGTAGGCTGGATTATTTTCCTTTGTGGTGCAGCTGACTTCTTGAACCCACTTAGGCTCAATGAAGCACTTTTTTTCATTGCAGTACTCTGTTGCCTTGGTGTCTCACTCTCAGCCGGACTCTTACTACGGTGCCACTGAGATGTTGCTGAGGATGTGGGCGGTACCACTACACTGCTGGGGACAGGGCTAGAAATGTCTCCCGCTTGTTCACCTTCCACCGCGATCATATCTTCTTCATCCCCACCAACAGCAATGGGTGCAGTTTTACTTTTTTGTAACCGAAGTAGGTGAGCCTCCCACTGGATCATGTGGTGTTTTTTTAGATGACTTGTTTGGCCTCTGGTACCATAGTTTGTACCAAGCTTACCCCGACTAACAGCGTGTCGACAAATTGAGCATATAGCAACGTTCTCCTCCTTACTGCTAACCGAAAAGAAGTCCCAAACTGGAGAGGTGAACTTTCTGGTGCTGCTGGAGGTGCCACTTTCAATACCAGATGAACTGGAGGGTGGGCGTTGAATTTGACTCTGTGCACTTACAGTACCACTACCTACTGAGGTGGTGGTTGAGCTGGATGTAGGTCCCTGCCAGGCCTTAGCAAATGCAATTATGGAAGCTGGAGGTGGTGTTACCTGTCTTGGTGGTATCCATGCTACATCCCTCGCAGCGATTTGGGATAAGGTAATAATGTTGGTCTCCATCTCCACTGGGCCGGGAGTGATGTTCATAATGACTGGCACGTCATCATCATCCCCCTCTTCTGCATCTACCTCCATAACTCTAAGGCTTTCTGGAACCTTCCTTTTCCCTAGCCTTGTCTTGTGGCGTGCATCACTCTCAGACTGAGCTGGTGGCTTCCAAGTGGCATCTAGATCATCAGAAGGGGGGCTTGAAGAAGAAGTTGATGGACTAACCCTCCTTTTCCTTGCTGGGGATCTGGAAGACAATGGATCTTCTGAAAGAGTGGCTTGCTCCTCTTCGTCTGCAGGAAGCTCGATTTCCTGAACTGCCCCTACTTTGGGAGGAACAACTATATTGTGGGCTGTTGTTGTGGCTGTTGTTGCGGCTGTTGTTGCGGCTGTTGTTGCGGCTGTTGTTGTGGCTGTTGTTGTGGCTGTTGTTCCGGCTCTTGTTCCGGCTGTTGTTGCGGCTGTTGTTCTGGCTGTTGTTGCGGCTGTTGTTGCGGCTGTTGTTGCGGCTGTTGTTGCCCACTTATCTGCTGAGTTTCCGCCTGCGTTAATTGGGTACTACTTTGCGATAATGAAATTTCAACATCACTGCTCATTAATAGACTGGCTACCTCTGCGACACTCATGGGCTTGGGCCTAGGTTGGTGGGGTGGGCCCGCTGATGCGGTGGTGCTGCTCCCAGCTTGGTCCCCGGACACCGCTGATGCAGGCGTAATTTTTTGTTTCCCAAAAAACATATTGGACGGCACACCAGTCTTGGTAAGTGGCAGTGCCACTTCCTTCTTCTGTTCCTTCTTCTCACTGGCAACTTTCTCGGTACTGGAGGACCTGGTGCCTTTCTTTGGGGCCATCTTCTTCCTTCCGATGTCAGCAGGACGCAGGTGCACAAGTTGCAGAGATGTCTGTGGTCACACGTGACGTGGTGCGCAGCAGGACTTCTGTCTGTCAGTTATGACACCTCCTCCTCTGTCTTTTTGTGCACCTAAAAGCATAGAAGCCAGGAGAAGAATATCAGTGAAATGTTGCATTTGTTGTTGTGGTTCAATTACTACTAGTACAAACAAACAAATATAATATATAACTTACTGTATGGTGGACGGTCACACTTGTTAGTGTTATATTATTAAATTTTATTAACTCAGTTTAAGTTATTAAAAAAAACATAACAGTGTAGTCATTTGTGAGACTTTGACAACAAGGGCTTTCATGGTATACTGTGTACACTCAGGAAGGATAGGAAAGAAGAAGAACAAAAACAAAAATACAAATGTAATGGAAGTGGAACCTGTTTGGCATTAATTTGCTCATCACGTCATTCAGGGAGCTGCAGCAGGCAAAGGGGATGGATGGAAGCAGTAAGCCAAGAGGAACATAGGAAAGACATGCAGGCATATATGGCAAAAGCAGCACACTTATAACTACCACCAGAAATGCCACCAGCCACATGGACACTCACAGTCACAAGTAACAAGCAGGAGGCCTGGAAAACAATGAACTGAAACAGGCCTATAATAGCCAGGCAAAGGAGGCATGCTAAACAACACAGCTTTAATGCAATAAAATGCAAAAACGAAACTCCACAGGGCTAAACAAGGTGTGCAAGTTACACAACAAACACACCACACACAACAAAGGCATTTATTTAACACACACCAAAAAAGTGAAATACCCCACCAAAAAACACATTTTGCAATTCAATCCAATGCCATCCATGCCCTAAATGATGTTTAAATTCAACAGAACACACAGAAACAGTTGTTTCATGCACCCATGACTACCTATGAGCATACTTGATTAAAGGCCTTTTGGCAGACTAGGCCACAAGCTTGCAGGCCTATGGCAAAAACACACCGCCTGGCTTCAAAATGGCCACCAGCCACATGGCCAGGCCCACAACAACAACAAGAAAGCGAAGACAGACAATGCAGGCCTATGGCAAAAGCACACTGCCTGGCTTCAAAATGGCCACCAGCCACATGGCCAGGCCCACAACAACAAGAAGCCTAGGCCAAAAAGGAACAAAGGAAACACATGCAGGCCTATATGGCAAAAGCAGCACACTTATAACTACCACCACAAAATGGCCACCAGCCACATGGCCAGGCCCACAACAACAACAAGAAAGCGAAGACAGACAATGCAGGCCTATGGCAAAAGCACACTGCCTGGCTTCAAAATGGCCACCAGCCACATGGCCAGGCCCACAACAACAAGAAGCCTAGGCCAAAAGGAACAAAGGAAACACATGCAGGCCTATATGGCAAAAGCAGCACACTTATAACTACCACCACAAAATGGCCACCAGCCACATGGACACTCACAGTCACAAGCAACAAGCAGGAGGCCTGGAAAACAATGAACTAAAACAGGCCTATAATAGCCAGGCAAAGGAGGCATGCTAAACAACACAGCTTTAGTGCAATAAAATGCAAAAACGAAAATCCACAGGGCTAAACAAGGTGTGCTCAATGGTGGAGAAGTGTGGCTCAATGGTTAGAGCGGCAGACCCTGATGCAGAGATCTGGCCCGGGACCAGGGTTCAATTCCCGCCTCGGCGGGTCTTGTGCTCAATTTCCTCGGACCTGATAATTCTCGCCTCGGTGCCTATTCTAATCATGGGTCCCACTCTGCAACTCTGGGCAATAGCTTGCTTAATCTCCACAACGGCCCCAACAGCGCTGGGATGCCTGGCTTCACCCTGGGGGTGCCCAGGAGTGGACATTTCACAGGGAAAAGCCAGGAAGGGTTCCACAGCGGTATGCGTACAGCGCCTGGACACCCCTTTGGGGGTATGGGTGCGCTTTACAAGTACAAATTTCAAATTTCATTTCAAGTTACACAACAAACACACCACACACATCAAAGGCATTTATTTAACACACACCAAAAAAGTGAAATACCCCACCAAAAACACATTTTGCAATTCAATCCAATGCCATCCATGCCCTAAATGATGTTTCAAATAAATTCAACACACACCAAACGAACAGTTGTTTCATCATGCACCCATGACTAGCTCTGGGCCTACTGGCTACTCACAATATATATATTTTTTTTTAAATGATGAAAAGTACCAAAATTGTAGTTGCAGCAACTGCAATGCCCCAATCAAACAAACAACACCAACTTACTTGTAAAATCTCAAATCCAAAAGTCCTCAAATCCAAAAGTCCTCAAATCCAATGATATATGATGCAGCAGACACAAAGAGTGATCCTTCCAGCTCCAAATCCAAATGAAAGTGAACAGGACATGGACAAAGCACTGGGAGGAGCCTGCTGGACAGGAACAGGAAGTTGGAGACTCTGGGGCACTTCCTTCCTCTCCCCCAAAAAGGACTCCTTGCACCAAAAAGTACAGCCAAATGTCAATCTGAGGAGTTTTTTTCATCCAAATCATCATTTTCGAGAAGGTTTTATGCTGCTCCAGATATTATTCTTCTCCAGATTGCAAATTTTGCGTGTTCGGCATCGCGAGCTTCACCAAACTTCCGCCCGGCTGTCCGATGGCGCGTCCGAATGACGTGTTCGCGATCGCACACTCTCGCGGTGTCCGATGGCACGTCCGAAATGACGTGTTCGCGATCGCACACTCTCGCGGGATCGCGCGGCCGGCTACCAAAATCTCGTGGCGCACGCGAACGGATAGGAAAACTCGTCGGCGAACGCAGGGATCCCGGTAAGTCGCTACCGCGCGCGCGAAAATGCATTTTTAAAGCGCGAACAAGAAAAAAAATCCGCTACACCGCGGATTGCGGAATTTTTGGCAATTCCGCGTTCTCCGCGGAACGCGGAATTGCCAAAATTCCGCAAATTCCGCGAGCGGAGCGGAATTTACCGCCCAGGGTTAGTACTATTGCCACTCCAGTCTGTGCAACAGTAGGGAAAGTGTTGGACTCAGGAGGGGTAACATTTTCTATTCCCACTTGGTGCATCACAGATTTGGAACACCATGCTTCTCTATCTAAAATCTATGAACAATCTGGATCCCTTAAGGAAAGCCTTAAAAACTTTGTTATACAGCGCCTTATAAATTTCGGATAATAAGGCTTTTTCTTCATATTAGTTCTGTTAATAGGGATTATCAGTGAGCTTTGAGTAGATGTTCGATTGAGCTAGCGCCAAGACACCAACGGGTAAACGTGCACTCTAGAAATTAATTTAACATAATATTACAAAATAAATAACACAATTTTTAAATAAATGAATAAATAATTTTAAATGTATTTGTACTTAAATAACTTCCTACACTATACCTCCACAAACTAAACAACACACACCTAAAATATAGCTTAACAAATATCATAATTACACAATTTACATAATTAATTATCAATTAAATAATTTATAAGTAAAAATCCATTATTGATTAATTATAGTTAATTTACTTCTCAACCTGTACCCCTACAAACCCCACAACCCACCACAACACTAAATATTACAATAAACAATTATATTGAATTTAAAAACTAAAAATGTACAAACTATACTAAAAAAATTACCAATAACTATACAAACAATTTATAACATGTATAATTAAACCACATACTAAAATACATAAAAATAATTTAAAAACCGATATTATTAACAACGTTAACAATGGCATTTTTGTAAGCGATATTAACAATATAGATATTTTTAACATCGATAGTAACAACATGGATGTTTTTGTAAACTATATTAATAACATAGACATTTTTGACATCGATATGCTTGTCAACGATATTCCTGCATCACGATATTTGTGGATTACAATATTAAAAATGTGCTATTTCTGCATCTCAACATTTTTACTCGATATTTTGGCCGAATACCAAATAGTTATTTAACAAGTATGCCTGTTGATCCTTCTAGCATTTTAATGCAGGAGTGAATACATTTAAAATCATTATATAGCACATTGTTTCCCTACACGATTCCTAACAGGTACCAGGATGTAGGACAAACTGGTAAAGAGCAGAAGGAATTATTGGAATAGAGGGAATAGCTCAGTTTTTAACTCCTTCCTGAAGGGCATATGATTAATGATGAGGTGAAGAGACAGACAGAGAGAGGGAGTTCCAATGTTTGGCAGAAAATAAAATAAAGAAGCACCCATCAATGTGTACCATCTCAATCTTGGTGACTTGCTGAAGACTGTCAGTGGCAAAGTGTAAAGATCTAGATGTCAGGTATGAAGTCAGCTCCTGCTGTGGAAAAGTAGGTCCTTGTCTGAGGAAGGCACAATGACACATACATAGGGCTTTGAAAATAGACCATTTATCACATGGAAGACAGTGGAGAGCAGATACATGGGAGGAAATAAAAAGTTGTGTCTGGAGGCACAGAATAAGGCAGGCAGCTGCATTTTTTATAATTTGCTGATGGGAGCTGCATTTTATATAATTTGCAGATGATGCACAGGATAAGCATCAGACCTAGATGCAGTAAGTTACAGCAGTATAATACATTAATAGATTTGTGCCCACTAGATAGAAAATGGGCAAACTTACGAAGGGTGCCCAATAAGAGAAACAGTGGAGGAAACACTGACTTGATCTAAAAATGACAGTGACCAAAGATAAAACCAAGGTTTCTGGCAGCCTTCACTGGAGAGAGTGGAACCAATCTCAAATGGCCAAAGCAGAGAATCCTATAACGAAGATGCACCCCCCAAAAATCTGCCACTATTTTTTAAGTGAACTTTTGTTCAGCCGTTAAGCAACTGCAGACATACAGGATTAAAATTTCAATTGAGTAGTGGCCAGATCAACTTTAGAGGTTTCAATAATTTGGGTGAAACACACAAAAGGTGATGGGAGGCCGCTTGTACTAAGTCTAACCACTGGCAATAGCTCGCAGTAGCACTCCAACCCATCCTTCTTTTGCTCACTATGCCACCTCAGATTGGACCCAGTAGTAAGTCTAACCACTGGCAGTAGCTCAGGGTAGCACTCCATCTCATCATTTTTGAGTGTCATTGGTGCAAAGCACAAGGGAGAACAAGTGCTTAATTTTTTTAATAATTTGTGTTGGTGCTCAAAATCTTTCTGAGATGTGCCTTGCTCACTTTGCCACTGGATTCAAGCTAGCCTGGCTCATGAGGGCTGTTAGCCCGAAATCGGTCCCAGGATGCTTGTTTCCAGTCCAGGGAAGACATGACTTGGCAGTTCGGGCTGGACTGTTCCCATGAGGCACAGGGTCAAGACTGATTTGCATATAGCTGTGTCTGAACTGGGGTGGCGAAGTGAGCTAAAGAACGATGATGGATTCAACCCAGATCTGTGACTGGGGGTGAGTGTCTGAAAAGTTTCAGCGCTCCGTCCATCATCTCCTTGTGTTTGCTTTGTTCGCCCTAAGTTGGCAAGGTATGCCCAGACGTGGGTCCCTTGCTCACTTTGCCACTGGATTCAAGCTAGCCTGGCTGCTGAGGGCTGTTAGCCTGAAACCGGTCCCAGGATGCTTGTTTCCGGTCCAGGGAAGACATGGCTTGGCAGTTCCGGCTGGACTGTTCCCATGAGGCACAGGGTCAAGACTGATTTGCATATAGCTGTGTCTGAACTGGGGTGGCGAAGTGAGCTAAAAAACAATGATGGATTCAACCCAGATCTGTGACTGGGGGTGAGTGTCTGAAAAGTTTCAGCGCTCCGTTCATCATCTCCTTGTGTTTGCTTTGTTTGCCCTAAGTTGGCAGGGTATACCCAGACGTGGGTCCCTTGCTCACTTTGCCACTGGATTCAAGCTAGCCTGGCTGATGAGGGCTGTTAGCCTGAAACCGATCCCAGGATGCTTGTTTCTGGTCCAGGGAAGACATGGCTTGGCAGTTCGGGCTGGACTGTTCCCATGAGGCACGGGGTCAAGACTGATTTGCATATAGCTGTGTCTGAACTGGGGTGGCGAAGTGAACTAAAGAACGATGATGGATTCAACCCAGATCTGTGACTGGGGGTGAGTGTCTGAAAAGTTTCAGTGCTCCGTCCATCATCTCCTTTGTTTGCTTTGTTCGCCCTAAGTTGGCAGGGTATGCCCAGACGTGGGTCCCTTGCTCGCTTTGCCACTGGATTGAAGCTAGCCTGGCTGATGAGGGCTGTTAGCCCGAAATCGGTCCCAGGATGCTTGTTTCCGGTCCAGGGAAGACATGGCTTGGCAGTTCGGGCTGGACTGTTCCCATGAAGCACAGGGTCAAGACTGATTTGCATATAGCTGTGTCTGAACTGGGGTGGCAAAGTGAGCTAAAGAACGATGATGGATTCAACCCAGATCTGTGAATGGGGGTGAGTGTCTGAAAAGTTTCAGCGCTCCGTCCATCATCACCTTGTGTTTGCTATGTCCGCAGCCATCACTGACGAATGTCAAGCTTGCCAAATACTAAGGCAGGATAATCTTGATTCAACCTTGTGCATTTCCTGCCCTTTTATTTCACTCTACCATGTTCTTTTTCATTGCTGATTTTTTGTGCTAATGCATAAAGCTTCCTCTAGAAAGCGAAATCATCAAGACATCTTTCTATACCGTGTGAACCATGGGAGTGCAAAGGGAAATATTAGAAACATTGGCAATCACAGGGAAAATACTATTCAGCACCTTGTTAAAAATATGGACCGAGCAAACAGTCCTTAGGGGAATCCGACTAATGGTGATGGCCAGAGAGGAGGTGGTTTCTACTGCAAGAGAACTAAAGTTAGAAAAGAAAGGTATGGAATAAACAGATGAGAATACAACAATGGGGGTGAGAAGTGGAGCCAGAAGAGTCAAAGTGAAATGGATCTAATAAATCTCATCAGAGAATGCAAAATAGTCATTTAACATGCAGGGGGTTCAAAAAGGTCTTTGACAGTTCTATGTGGAGAAGTAAACAAGGAATGTATAGATTTTAATGGCCAGCACACAGTTTGTTTTAGCAGAGAAGCTATAGTCACGCAGCCACACCTCCTTCAAGGTTTTACAGTGGCAGTTGGTGGAGGCAAAGTCCTCAGTAGACCAGCATGGAAGGGTTGGCCCACAAGAGGGAAAATGTTTAAGAGCAGCAATAGCATCAAATGAAGACTCGCTCAAACCAAGTGTGATAGACAGCACAATGATTTCCATGACATCTCCCAAGGGTGAGATAGGCTGACAAGAGGCGAAAGGACTTTGAGGATTCAATGAGATATCTTCAGACCAGTCTTTTGAAGGAACATACAGAAGAGACAGAATCAACCATTTTACGTGACCGGGCCAAATAAAGGTCATGAGAACTCCAAGAGGGCTGGTCACGGTGAATTGCCTAGTGGGAGAAAATACCCGATCAAGTTAGTGAAAAGAGAGAAACACATGATACACAAAAATATTTAAGAAAATATTAAAGGTGTGATTCACATAGATTTTTTGCAATAGATATGTAAGTCGCAAGGCAAGCTCACCAGTCAACCTTGCTGCCCAGGTACCCTGCCCACATGAAGCCCCCCGGTTCCTGTGCCCCTGGCCACCTGGACCAGTGCCACTTGCCGCTCCTTCCCGACTGCCATTTCCCATGCTGTTTTCCCACTTCCTGCCTCCCCAGTGCCCCTCCCAGAAGCTACTTAATGGAGGCCACAGTGCGGCTCCATTGAGCAGGTCCCCACCTGCTCCCCTGCTGCCAGTCGCCTCCTGTTGCTCTAGCCGCAAATCAGCCTCACCAGTCAGCCTTGCTGCTCCTGCCACAAGTCAGCATCACCAGCCAGCCTTGCTACTCAGGTACCGTGCCCACACTTAGCCCCCAGGTTCCTGCGCCTCTAGGCCACCAGGAACAGGACCAGTGCCACTCACCGCTCATTCCCGCCTGCCATTCCTAACGCCATTTGTCCCGCTTTCCGCCTCCCAGCCACCTCTCCCACCTCCCTGGACCTATTTAATGGAGGCTGCAGCACAGCTGCGCTGCCAGCATACCAAAGGCAAGCCCGTCTGCACCTGTCCACGCCTGGACAGCGCCCAGCGCCAGGAACCCATGACCCTCAGGACTCCTACAGATACTCCGCCACAGATCTCTGTGGCCCTGGACCCCGGACATAACAACTATAGTTGCCTCACATCTCTGTGCTCCACAGCGGGACCATTCACCTGCCTCCAATGCCGGTTCATCTCCATCCTTGGACTGGCGACCCTCACAGTTGCCAGCGCCACAACATACTCATTGGCTGTCACTTCCCCGGAACCTCTAAGATGCCTCCTGATCAACACCAGAAACTCTGCAAACACGCCACTGAAGTCTGGGACATTATCTCCACCCACGCCTCTGATGTGACCTTCATCACAGAGACATGGCTCACCCCCGTATCAGCACCAGAGATCACCATCACAACACCCAATGGCTACAAGTCAAAACACCAGGACTGCACCAAAAGACAAGAGGTGGCATCGCCATCCTACACAAGAAATCAATCATCTGCACCACCACTGAAGATGAAACCACGACGATCATGGAACACCTAAACTTCCAACTCCACATCCACGACAAAACCACCATCAAAGGCACCCTTGCATACAGACCTCGGGACCATGAACGGTCCTCAGTAATATCATCACAAAATTCATCACCCCGCTCGCCATTGAATCTTAACACAACGTCCATCAAAGCTCACCACCATCCTCAACACCTCCATTGCCACAGCCACCTTTCCCAATGCCTGGAAACACTCAGAGGTCAGACCCCTCCTCAAGGAACCCTCCGCAGACCCCAGCGATCTCCAGCACTACCGCCCCATCTCGCTGCTCCCGTTTCCCACCAAAGTCTTGGAGAAGGCCATCAGCTTCCAACCTACCGAACACCTGGAGAGAAACAAGCTGCTTGACCCCTCCCAATCAGATTTCATAGCCAACCACAGCACCGAGACGACATACGCACCCTACTCGACAGAGGAGAATCGGCCGCCCAGATACTTCTTGACCTCTCCGCAGCCTTCAACACCATCTCGCACCACACACTCATCAAATGACTGCACCAGATCCGAATCAAACTCTCAGATGGATGGCATAATTTTTCATGGGACGCACTCAGAGAATCTGCCTCCCTCGTTTCACCTCACATCCCAAGCACACCATCTGTTGTACCCCTCAAAGTTCATCCCTCAGTCCAACCCACTTCAACATCTACATGATTCCGCTAGCAGATGTCTTCAGAACCCACAACATCAACATCATCCCCTATGCCGACGACACCCAGCTCGTCCTCTCACTCTCAGCGGACCCCACCACGACGAAGTCCAACTTTCACAACTGTATGAAGAACGTCTCAACCTGGATGAAGGGCAATTGCCAAAAGCGCAACATGGTCAAAACCGAAGTGCTTATTTTTGGCTGCCACACCTCCCTCTGGAATGACTCCTGGTGGCTATCAGATGCGGACCCACCCCCTCTCTGAAAGACCACGCCCGCAACTTCGGCATCATCCAGGACAGTGAACTCTCCATGAAACGACTGATGAACGTCGTCTCCTCAGCCATCCTCCACAGAATCTTCAAATGGCTCCCCATCAGCATCAGGAAAACAGTGTTGCAGGCCCCCATCACCAGCAGTCTGGACTATAGCAATGCACTCTATGCGGGCACCACCAGCGAACTCATGAGAAGACTCTAGACGATCCAGAACACAGCAGCCAGACTGATCTTCAAACTACCTAAAAGGACACACATCACCCAACACCTGAGAAACCTCCGCTGGCTCCCCATCCAGGAAATATGCCAATTCAGACTAATGATCCATGCCTACAAAGCCCTCCAAGACCAAGGACTTGCGTACATGAAACACCGGCTGAATTTCCACCAACCATCCAGAAACCTCTGCTCTGCTCACCTCGCCCTCACGCAGACGCTGCTCATCTGCCACTGCTCCACCGGAGGACGCTCCTTCTCCCACCTCACCGCCAAGTCCTGGAATGCCCTACACATCCGAACTTCACCATCCCTGACAGACTTCAGGAATGGCTTGATGGAGCAGGGTTTTCGCGAAATGAAACCTGCTCAGATTGAACTCCTCATTGTGTGGATTATTAACAAAATGGTGTGAAAATGAACAGCGCAAAACTAAGAAGGGCTTAAGATGAAAACTGCGCAAGCGCGTGCTGGGGAAAGTTAGTGTAGGCCACAAATGCACATGATAAATGCAGAAAATAACAGCCAAAAAGCTGCAAGTTTCTTTTTACTAACTGTTCGAAAATAATGCGCAGAGCGTAAGAAAATGCAAGCAAAAGCATTCATAGAGTGTTTAATAGTGGAGTTTTATAAAATAACAACGATAATCACACTTGTATTTGTTTTTCCTAGAGCGCATTTTACTGCTAAGCAGAGAAGGCCTCAAGAGTCATTTTAGGTTTAGTTTGCTTATTAGAATGTAGAATGAAAATATGTAATTTGTCCTTCGTGAGTTCCTGATGATGGCCAAGGTTGTGTAGAGGAAACAATGAACATTATGAATGGAACTTCCTTGCCGAGCGGAGTATGTGGACATTTGTATAACAAATACGGATACATTTGCGAGATGGAGCCATGGAAGAGCGATATCTGAATTTCCTCTGCTGAAAGTTGATGACGTGAGCTGTCAAATACAAAGGAACTGTTGAAAAGTTAGGCGCATCGAGAGTGGAGTGATTAGACACCCCTTGTTTTGAACCAATTAGATTTGAGAATTCTATGTGTAATGATACATGAGGGATTGGACCTTTAGTGAATTTAGGGTATAACTATTAGTAGTAAGAGGGTGGAGTTTTAGGCGCATTTATTCATACTTTGCAAGAGGAGAGAGCTGTGTAGCTGTTTCCTAACTTTTGGCTGGCTGTTGTTCAGCTGATCCCGACTCTTTGCTCCTCAATTCTTCTTGGGGATGCTCAGCTTACTCTCATGGCCAGAGTGTAGCTTTCCAGATTTCTAATATTTTGTGTGATCGGTTAGTATGATATTCGAAATTTGCATAAATCTTATTTGCAAATGTCTTTATCCTTTTGTCTCTACGCCTATCCACTCTCTCATTGCGCTGATATTTGAGATGTACAATCGTGATTTATCTCATTACTGTTCTCTTGTGTGTTGATCTATGATTCGAGCTGTATTGTACTTGATGAGCAATCACATTATTAGATAAAACATATTGATAAGGAAACGGAGTTTGTCATTATTAGTGTCAATGTAGTTATTTTGAATGATTATTCTTTATGATGATACTTCTTAAGATTTCTGTTATTATTTTGCCAATCCCTGACCACTATCCAAGATTCATCGAAGAAGGCGGAGGTAAAATAAAATAATGAGCAAATTGGTAAGATGAGTTTAAACTCATGCAGCGTGAAAGGGACTGTTAGGTATTAAATTGGGTCCAGATGATAGAAATTTGTCAGTTCCTAAACGCTGGATCAGGCTCAAGACCTGGTTCTTGACTAAAACCCTCACGGGTGATACGCCGTGCTATACAAGGACCGCATGATTGATTGATTGCTTGATACATGTGTAAATAGCTAAGAAAGGGGAATATATACAGGGCAGCATTTGCAAAAAGGAAATACAGAAGCGTAATACATCTTACATGTGTGCAACATGTTTGTGCATCTGCAGAGTGGCCAACTGCGAACATTGTCTTTTGTGTGGAGCTGTGTTTGTGCAAGGAGCTGAACTCTGAGAATCCTTCTCTGAGAGGCATACACAAGACTCTTCACATTCCCCCAGAGCTGGATCAGAAGGCTGTATCCTTGCCACCACCTTCCGCGGAGACACTACTAACCCTGGGCGGTGAACTACGCTACGCTCGCGGAGCTTGCGTAGTCCCGGTAACTTCGCGATTCGCGTAGAACGCGAAGTTACCATACACTACGCAATTTGCTGCGTAGCGTAGCTGTTTTTCTTCTTCGCGCGCTGAATATACGTTCTCGCGCGCGCGGTAACGACCTACCGTGATTCTGCGTTCGCCGACGCGACTTCCTATCCGTTCGCGGGCGCCACGATATTTGGAATCAGGCCGCACGATCCCGCGAGAGTGTGCGAACACGTCATTCGGACGCGCGATCTGACTTCCGGCGGCAGTGTTGGTAAGATCGCGATCCCGAACACGAAGAAACTACAATCTGGCGAAGAATATCTCTTGAGCATCATAAAACATTCTCGAAAATGATGATTTTGCTCCAAAAAACTCCTCAGATTGTGATTTGGCTGTAGTTTTTTGTGCAAGGAGTCCTTTTTCTTTTTTTACTTTTTTTTCCAAGAGGAAGGAAGTGCCCCTGATTCTCAAACTTCCTGTTCCTGTCCAGCAGGCTCCTCCCAGTGCTTTGTCCATGTGCTGTTCACTTTCATTTGGATTTGGAGCTGGAAGGATCACTTTTTGTGTCTGTCTGCTGCATCATATCATTGGATTGGATTTGAGGACTCTTGGATTTGAGATTTTACAAGTAAGTTGGAGAATTGGTGTACTTGTTTGTTTAATTGGGGCTTGTTTGTACCTACATTTTTTGGGGGATTTCCATCTTTTTTTAAATTTATTGTTGTGGCCTGTAGTTTCGGCAGGGGCCTAGTTGTTTTTCTTTGATTGGAATTTCAGCCAGTAGGCCCAGACTAGAGCCAGAGGTACCCATGGGTGCATGTTTCTGTGGTGTCTGTTGAATTTAAACATCATGTAGGGCATGCATGGATGGCATTGGATTGATTTGCAAAATGTGGGTTTTGGGGTGGTATTTCAGTTTTTGGGTGTTTGTTAACTAAATAGGCCTTTTCAGCCAGTAGGTAACACTGGGCATTCAGCTCGCGGACTTTGGGCAACTCCGCACTGCGCGACAACGCGGACTTACACTTTTTATCTTCTTCGCGCACTCAATATACGTTTTCGCGCGCGCGATACCGACTTTTTGTGACGATCGCGATGCCGAACACGCAGAATTTACAATCTGGCGAAGAATATCTCTCGAGCATCATAAAACCTTCTCGAAAATGTTGATTTAGTTCATTTTGCACAAAAAACTACTCAGGTTGTCATTTAGATGTAGTTTGGTGAGAAAGGAGTCAGTTTTTTTTTGTTTTACAATTTTTTTCAAGAGGAAGGAAGTTGCCCAGAGTCTCCAATTGCCTGGTCCTGTCCTTTGTCTTCACTTTTTTGTTATTTTGGGTGGCCTGGCAATGTGGGTGGCGGCCATTTTGTAAAGCCAGGCATTGTGCTTTTGCCATAGGCCTGCATTGTCTGTCTTGTGTTCCTTTTCTTGTTGTTGTGGGTGGCCTGGCCATGTGGTGGCGGCCATTTTGTGGGACCAGCCACTGTGCTTTTGCCATAGGCCTCCAAGCTTGCGGCCTAGTCTGCCAGTAGGCCCGGAGGTAGTCATCCTCATGGGTGCATAAAAACTGTTTCTGTGTAGTCTGTGGAATTTTGACATCATTTAGGCCATGGATGGCATTGAATTGAATTGCGAAATGTGGTTTTTTTTGGAGGGTCTGACTATTTCACTTTTTGGGTGTGTTAAATAAATAATGCCTTTTTTGCGTGTGTACTGTGTAATTATAATTGTGTTGTTGTAGTGGTTGTCTAACTTTCAAAAGTGTTTTTAGCCATGTGGATTTTAGTTTTTGCATTAAAGCTGTGTGTGTTTTATAAGGCATCCTTTGTCTGCCCATATATAGGCCTGCTTGAGTTCATTGTTTGCCGTGCCTTGTGCCTGTGAGTCACCATGTTGCTGGGGGCCATTTTGTTGTGGTAGCTAGTAGTGTGCTGTTTTTGCCACATAGGCCTGCGTGTCTTTCCATTGTTCCTCTTGTCTTACTGCTTCCAAATCCATCCCCATTGCCAGCTGCAGCTCCCTGATGCTGCTATATAATACATCCCACGTGATGCACAAATTTAGGCCAAACATGCTCCACTACATTTTAGTTTTTGTTCTTTACTATTCTTATTCTTCCAGAGTGTACACTAGCACTACACAGTAGCCAGGAAAGCCCTGGCCTTGTTGTCAACGTCTCATAAATGGCTACACTGCGTGTTGTTGTTCACAGAGTTTCTGAAATTTAATAATTGAGGCCACCACACACTAAGTTCTATATTATATTTGTTTGATTTGTGCTATGTTTGACTGATGTTCTGGCTTTTTTGCTTTTAGGTGCACAAAGACTGAGGAGGAGGTGTGTCATCATTGCCCGTTGCACTGCCAGACAGACATCCTGCTGCTGTACACACAACGTGACGTGTGACCTGACCAGACATCTCTGCAACTGAGTGCTGCTGACATCTGAAGAAGATGGGCCCAAAGAAAGTAGGTACCAGGTCCTCCAGTACAAAGAAAGTTGCTATTGAGAAGAAGGAACAGAAGAAGGAAGTGACACTTAAGTCTGGTGTGCCGGCCAATACCTTTTTTGGTAAAAAAAATTACGCCTGCAGCAGCGGTGTCCGGGGGCAAGCTGGGGGCAGCACCTCCGCATCAGTGGGCCCAACCCACCAACCCAGGGCCAAGCACATGAGTGTGGAAGAGGTAGCCAGCCTAATGGTGGAAAGCAGTGATGCTGAGCAAGAGATAAACTTATCGCTATCTCAAAGTAGTACCCAATCAACGCCGGAGGAAACACAGCAGATAAGTGGTCAAGAACAACAGCCGCAACCACCGCCCGCAATAGTAGTTGTTGTTCCTCCTGAAGTAGGGGCAGTTCAGGAAATTGAGCCTCATGCAGAGGTAGAAGAAGAAGCCACTCATTCAGTTCTTCGCCAAGCCCCCCTTCTGATGATCTAGATGCCACTTGGAAGCCACAAACTGAGTCTGAGAGGGAGCCACGTTCCAAGACCAAGCTACTGAAAAGGAAGGTTCCAGAAAGCCTTACACTTATGGAGGTCGATGTAGAACAGCAGGATGATGATGATGAGCCAGTCATCACGAACATCACTCCTGGCCCCGAGGAGATGGAGACCAACATTGTTACCCTATCCAAAATGGCTGCGAGGGATGTAGCACGCATACCTCCACAGGTAACACCAACACGACCTACAGCTTCCATATTTGCATTAGCAAAGGCCCGGCAGCGACCTACATCCAGCACAACCACCACCTCAGTAGGAGTAGGTAGTGGTACAGCAGCACAGAGTCAAATTCAACACACACCCTCCAGTTCACCCGGCATTGGAAGTGGCACCTCCAGCAGGAGGCCAAAGTTAAGCTCCCCAGTTTGGGACTTCTTTACGGTTAGCGCAAAGGAGGAGAACATTGCTATATGATCCATTTGTAATAGCTCTGTTAGTCGTGGTAAGCTTGGTACAAACTATGGTACCGGAGGCCAAATGACCCATCTGAAAAAACACCACTTGATCAGCTGGGAGGACCACCTTCACGGCAGAAAAAAAACTGCAACCATTGGTGTTGGTGGGGATAAAGGAGTAGAAGATCCGATCACGGTGGAAGAGGAAGGACAGGGAGACATTCTCTCTGGTAGTGGTACACAAGGTGTCCCTGACCCCAGCAGTGTAGTCTTAACGTCGCACACATCTTCAGCAATATCTCAGTGGCACAAGAGTAAGAGTCAGCCGGAGACACCAAGAAGTACCAGGTCCGCAGTACCAAAAAGTGTGTTGTTGAGCCTAAGAGAAAGGAAAACCATGCAGCCTACCATTATCAGCATGTTTGGGGGTGAGGGGCAGTACGAACGCAACCACCCAATAGCACGTTTGTACAATGCGAAGCTGGCTAAAATGTTAGCACTGGACCTTCTCCCTTTTTCTTTTGTTGAAGGGGTGGGTTTTCTGGAATTTGTGTCAACCATCTGCCCAAAATGGCTTGTTCCCAGCCGCTACTATTTTGCCAGAGTTGCAGTTCCAGCACTACATCACGACGTGCTGGAATTGCTAGGAAAGGCCTTGAAGCAGAGTGCTGTTCACAGTATCCACCTGACAACAGGCATGTGGACCAGTTGCCAAGCCACAGATTACATGTGCATCACTGCACACTGGATCTGTTTTGCGGGGGTTAGAGAACAGATATCTGCTGGTGTTGATACTGCAGAGATTTTTCATGCCACTCGCAAACATGCAACTGTAGCCATGTTTGCCATGGAGAAATCTCATCCTCTGCAAACATTTTGGAAGAGTTTAACACCAAGGTCTTTGAGTGGCTGCGCCCAAGAGGGCTTACGATTGGTTTTGTTGCCACGGACAATGGCAGTAATGTAGTTTTGGCCATGCGCAATGATGGCTATTTCAGGGTCCCGTGTTTGGCACACTGCATTAACATTGTTGTTCAAGACTTTTTGAAAAATGAATCCAAAGTCAGCAACTTACTGGTCACCTGCAGAAGAATATGCACACATTTCAGCCATTCTTTTAAAGCCCGGAAGCAGCTGAGGGTCATTCAACGTGAGCATAAAATGCCAGTCAAAGCGCTCATCCAGGAGGTGCCAACACGTTGGAACTGAACTTATTACATGCTTGATCGTCTGTTTGAACTGTACATACCACTCAATGCTTATGTCATGCAAAGATTAGGGGAACCTACTGTGAGAGGCATGACCGTTGAGATGGGTCAATGGGACCTCATTAAATGCCTGACTGAGATGCTACTCCCTTTTGAGATCTTCACACGTGAAGTCAGCAGGGAGGACTGTACTCTGGGCCAAGCTATCCCATTGTTGCACATGCTAGAGCAACAGCTGAAGGAGGTGTCTGAAACGAATGCAGGTGTGGATGACAAACAAGACGCATATCATTTGGCGGAGACCTTAGCCGCTCGCTTATCGGAAAATACAAGGATTAAAAATAAAATTTTGTCACAACCACATTACATTAGTGCCACAATTTTGGATCGACGGTACAAAGTATTTCTGCACAGCAAGGCAGTAATTCCTTTTTCGGAAGTGGATGTTGCCAACTACAAAACTTTGATAGCTAAGGAAGCCACTATTTTCGAAAACGAACGGCTGTTAATTACAGGCCCCCCACCCCAGGCCATAACCAGTACTACAGGGCATCCAGAGTCAAGTTCTACTTCGGAGCCTGAGGGCAGTGCGTTTGCCTCCCAGCAGTCACCTACACCAACAATAACATCAACAACAGCAAGAACAGGATCATCCACAGCACAATGTGCAACTGATTGGTTTCTACGGCAGGGGTATGGTAAGTCCAGTGCTGATGCAAAGGCAAAAGAGGCCGAGCACATCAGAGCACCCCTGAACATTGAGCGGACGGTCCAGGCCTATCTGGATGACCCAACAGAGGTCTTCATGGATCGAAACCCATTGGTGTATTGGTATGGGAAAAGAAGCCAATGGACAGTGCTCAGCAGGCTGGCGATAAAGTATCTGGCTTCCCCTGTCGCAAGTGTCTCTTCTGAGCGTGTTTTCAGTGGTGCTGGTGCCATTGTAACTTCGAAAAGGACCAGTCTCTCAGCCAAAAGCGTGGAGAGGTTAACCATGATCAAAATGAATCAGCACTTTATACCACCGGATTACAAAATACGTGAATCACAGCAGGAAGAGGAGAGCGACTTGGATGACGTAAATAGTGTGTTACAGGACCTACTTCTGTGCGAACCACCAGAGTTTGAGGACGAGCTCCTCTTCCCTGACAACTAGGCTTTCAAATTGTTACTTTCTTCCTTCCTTTATGTGTCTGTGTATCTGTCTTTCTGGTTCAAATCAAATCACAACAAATCCATCACCACCGTCTTCTCTTTTTATTTCCCTATTGGAGTTGCACGTCTGTGCATTTAACTGTCCACTCTTCAGAGTCCTGCTTCATCTTCCTGTCTCGCCCTAGTACATTTCCATCAAGCCAGACATTAGTACAAGAAATGTTGCCTTTACCAGTCCCTCCATAAGAAGTGAAACGTGACTATAGCTATCCTCCGTTTTGTTTTCGAGCCGAAACTCAACAGTGTCCGAAGGCTACCGCCTCTGCAGGCGTCCACAACTCTTCACTGTCAGAACTTGGGCAGGCATCCAAAAGTGAACTCATCACTGTCCGAAGGCTACAGCCTCAGCAGGCATCCAAAGGTCCTCACTGTCAGGACAGAAGGTACTTGGCAGAGAAAGACAAGAGACTCTTTGAAGAAACTTGCTGACATTTGTGACTGCAAACTCAAATGACCAGAAATGAGCGCTACCCAGGCCGCGGCCCATCATCACAGTGCTGACCATGTGAAGCAACTTAAACTGTGACAAAGTGCCACAGATGAATAAGACGAAAACCGAAACAGCGACTAACACTCAAAATGAATGTGGACTGGAGTAATGATGAGGCCACTGCCCGGTAAAAAAAAAAAAAACACACCTGTCAGAACTAGGCATCTGATGATCTGACAGCCAAAGAGAAGAGCAAGACAGGTAATGATGGAATGCATTGGATGCTTGCAGACTCTGAGCGATTGCTGTTGTTTGTTGTTGATGTTGTGCATGAAGTCGAACTCTACTCTACTAGTTAATCTACAAAGTGACTCAAGTCAGTGACAGTCAATGTTTCCCTTCTTGTTGTTTAATAACCAAATTGTACTCCTACTACTGCAGGTGCAGGCCAATATCTGTTGCAATTTTTTAATATGGAATATGGACTTAATCGGAGTCACTACAGACTGAGTTGTAGTTGGACAACACGTACCACACCATGATGATGACCATACTATCTTTGCACGCAGTCAGTCACTTGTATCGGAGATGATTCAAGGAATAACTGCATTTCATGAAGTGGCATAAGGTAAACATAAACACAACAATTCAACAAGAAAGTAAACACAGCAGACCTACATGTCCATGTAGTGGTGTAGTCGAGTGTAGTCATGATGACTGACAGCGGCGCATTGATTTTGTCACTTAATTAGGAAAATGCTAAGTTGCTGGGAAAGCCTTTTGTCTGGCTCTGTCAAAAGTTAAGGTAAATGGAGGTTGGGTCACGGGCTGGTGCTGTGGTGGGCCTGTTCTGTCCTGTTGTTGTTGTAGCTTAATGCTGTAAACAGAATCTACACGATATATCCAAGCCGCCTCAGTCTGAAAGTGTTCTCTTCTCTTCTTGGACTCCACCGTAATTGATGTTTTTTTTTATTCATTGATTTTTCAATACCCCTTTTGTTTTTCCATCTAGACGTTACAGGCCGGCCTTTACCCTGTGCTAATTGCTATACTGGGAGCCACAACTCACATTTACCTTACCAATCGGCATCAGGAAGGCCACCAAGATTGATGTGCGGAACGTCCATGGAAGATAGGACCAAGAGGAAGGACGAGATTCAACTCCACAATTTGACCATGCTAATACAGTAACTTTAGTATCATTCATCATTCATCTTTTAATTAATTTGAATCCTTTTTTCTCTTCAATCATTAGGACTGTGTGTTGTTGTTTGTTTGCTAATTGATCCCTACAACTGTTTTTTAATTGTCTTTGCTATCTTTACAAGTAAGCCCAGTACAACATGGAATTTGGGTCTCTGAGGGCATATTACAGGCAAGGCAAATTGCATAGAATATACTGCTGCCCTGTACTGTCTAATTGTCTAGTAGGAGTTATTAAGTACTACTCATTAACCATCAAGTTATCTTCATCAACATGCATGCATTTCCCTTTTCTCCCTTTATAGATTTTTGGGATAAGATCATGGTCGTCTGCCAAGATTGCGCTTTGCTTTTGTTGTCCATGCGTACTGTTTTTCATTCTCAAACCTTTCCCCAAACCCCCCTTCCCATCCATTCATCAAACCCTAACCCTCTTCCCCTGGGCTGTGATTTATATTGAGGTGTGATGTGACTACATAAAATGTACACCAATTGATCACACGCTTGCTGGGGCAGATGTGGTGAAAGCAACACTAATTCAATTGCAAGGCAGGGCGAGGAGCTTCTTCTGCTTGCCCACCCATGCTCAGTCTATGTGCAAGCCGTCACCGGCTAATAGTAGTACATCATAATTAATTGCCGGCATTGATTGGATTAATCATCAAACTCCTACCACACAGCAGTAAAGGTTACGAATTATGATTGTGTTAAGTTAAGTGACTCACTCGACACAACTACAGTTTGTAACTTCTTGTACTAGGCTGTCCCCCCACCATTATGTTTAATTTGACTTTAGCAGTTGCAACTGCAATATTGTTTGTTTGGCAATTGGCAGTCTTCTTCTGTACTGATTTTACTTTGTTCTACTACTCCTCCCACAGTCGCTCTCAGGCAAGTGACTGTCTCTTTTTAATTTTTTTAGCAAATGCTACTGCCAGTGTCTACTCTACTACTACCACCACAACCATGGCATCTTCTACATTCTCTCTGGAAACCATGCAGCCATCGCTGTGCCGAACGTAATCATCATCAATCACAGGTAAGATAAGTTTGGTGGGAGGTCTAATGGACTAGGAGGAGAGACTGACAGTACTAGTAGGACAAATAACTCAGTGAGGGGTACCGCATTAATCTGCTTGTGTTACATCATCGGCAGATTATTTAAATCAAACACTGGCTGCGGCCCTGCAGCAGCAAGGAAACCAATGTGACGTTAATTCATAAAACAGTAACCCCCCACAAAACATTAACATTGTATGTTTAAGTATAAATATAATTTATTACCTTAACAAAAATAAACTATCCTACACCTGACCCACCCCTCTCCCTAACCCCAACCAATGTCCAAAACGAAAAAAGTCCAAAGAATGTCCCGAAACCCCAACGCCCAATTCCCACCCACCAAAAAAAGGAATAAAAAGGGGCAATGCAACAGGGTCCTAGATGTTATATTCGGCGGGCTTTGAGGTGTTTGTCCACCAGTATTTTTACCCGCTCCTCCAGTTGTTCCTCTAGCCGTGACATCCGGAGGAGAATCTTTCTGCGAAATGCCCTGCAGTGGCATCCAGGATGGGGGACAGCAGTGCTGGCTGCTAGCGAATTGCGGCGGCGGGCGGCGCCGGCTATCAGACCGCGGCGCCGTACCACTCGAGTTGGGGCCTGGCTGTGGCCCGGGGCAACGGACGAGGCTGCAGCTGCTGCCGCCTCTTCCTCCTCCTCCGCCTGAGCCACCAGCCGCCGGTACTCCTGACATATGGCCTCCAGTTTCTGGCGCCGGGCCCTGGCTGCCAACTCCTTCGGGGATGGTTTGTCTTGGGAAGGAGTACTATCTAAATTAAGAAATCAAGAAAGAAAAAAAATATTGTTGTAACCAGTACTCTTAGCAAAACAGTAACACAAAATTAATTCAACACATAATGGCACAGTAGCACTAGCAAGAAGCACAGTACATAACATTTGTGGTAATAATCTATCTATCCTCCCACTTCCTCGGCCTATAACATTTGTGGGAGTTTCAGGCATTATACTAGCACTATGGACTCCAACCAGTACACAGTACACCAGTCTTCTTCTTATCTCTAGTTTAGCGAAATGACATAACCTGGTTGTAGCCGGCATTGCCAGCTCGGTCATCTATGCTTGCACCCAAGACAAACATACGAGTCATGACGCAGACTCACGTTAGTTTGATTTACTACTGTCTGCAGGTGGGGAAGCTCGTATTTTTCTATTACGGGTGGCACTGGCCATACTCTCTCTGTTACATGGAGGGCAATTGCTCAATTTCACAGTGCCCTGGCTACTACAAAAAGGCAGATTATATATCTGATCCAATGATCATTGCTTTTATATGAGACAACGACATAAGGTCAGTAGCGGTCGGTGGTGGGACTCGAGGAGTTCTGCCGGGCGGTGACGTGGGGAGGGGCAGGGTGGGGGTAGTAAACTATGGATTACGGCCAATTACAGGTAAGTAAACATATAAATAAATAAAACTAATTTTGTTGCGCGCACTGCATCGCATTTGGCGGTGCAGTGCGCACAATGAAATTCGCTTTATTTATTTGTATGTTTACAGTAAAGTTACCTGTATTTGGCCGCATAATACATTGTTTACTACTACCCCCACCCTGCCCCTCCCCACATCGGCTTTGCTACTCTGGCGCGGTTTCTTTTACATTCCCTTAAAACTAAAACTGTGCATCCCGTGACAGTCTCCACCTATGCTGTCTATGATGAATACATACAGGCATCCATCCATTCTAAGTAAATGTCAATCATTCTTCTTAATCTCTCCACAAACCTTACTTTGTTTCACCAACAACAACGCATGCATCCACTCACTCCGTTGCTTGCCTTGGCTTTGAGTTTCACCCAAACACCGCTGATGATTCTTGCTATCCACAGTATCCACCAATACTGTGTCGCCCACCCAGGCAGGCATCCATTCTTCTTTCACCTTCCACCCATCCTTCAACAACACATGCATCTGATTCCTATCAGCCACCTATCCATGCTTCCAACGTATCCTTCTCTGCCAGTCATCATATTAAATCTCGCCCGCCCTTCCTCCTTCCACCCTTTTTTCCCTTTTTGTTCAACACATCCATCAAGGTCATCTGATCTGACTTTTAGACTTAGTCTCATCCATAAAACTTTCACAGCTGAGTTGGAGTCAGATATAAGAGGCCATTGGTTAATCAAGTCACGCTGGTAATGCTATTGCTACTGCATTGCTCATGCTAAGTAAAGGGTATCTTCTTTAACCGTTGTATAATGTTCACTACAACTTCATACCTAATAAGTCTCAACAACAGTACAGTGAGTGAAGTCCACACACCCTTCCAGCTAGTGCAATGTCAATAAGTCATGAATGATAACTTACCACCGCCCGCCACTGCTGCTGGCTCCCCCTTGTAGCTCCTGCAGGTGCCGCATCTTCTCCTGCCCCTCCGGAATGCTAGAATCGCCGGTGGCCCCGCCGCCACTGGTGGTCGCTAGTACGCCTAGATAAAAACATGACACATTTTTAGATGCCTGTACACCTCCCCCTATTTATTCTTTTTCACTAGCAAGATTGAAAAAAAAGTTAATACATACATATTATTATAAATCACATTCAATAGTCCAAATCGGGTACTAGAGTACAGTCAGTAGACACTAGTAGTGTTATGGTCCCTAGGGTCATTATTATACTATACTCTACTCTTTGCAAAGTTAGCCTGAGCCATGCAACCATTTTTCGCTTCATGTCTTTTGCGCATGTTACCTCGCAGCTTGTTGTGCAGTAACAGTAAGACGCCTTTTTGTGCCCACATGAGCACATACAGCTACTGTCTGAGCATTGCGTACAAGAGGTCGAAAAACAAGCCACTTTGTTATGGAGTTCGGTTAGTCCGTATTGCTTAGCCATAGGTAACATGTTACACTTTTTTGGCAGGACTAAGAAATGCTTGCATTATACTATATAACACGCACCATTTTTCTCAGGCAGAGGATTCCCTTCTACGAACCAGAGATTTCCAGAGCTTATGAATGGTGCATGTAACCAGTAATTCTACGTTCTACGGTGAGGAGTCTCCCAGAATTCGCACAGATCTTTTGTCTTATATCATCATGCACTTGTTGTAACAATGTTTATTGTTTTAATCTTATGCATTTTGCTGTTGGAGCTGGCTGGAGTACACTGAATTTTATAGAACAACATACAGAGCTTGTTAGTTGAAAATAAACCTTTTGAACTTACACATAGACTCTGTGGTATTTGGTGTGGTGGTGGTGGTGGACTTACACGAGTGAGTGAGCGAAAGGGTGTTATCTGTTCTGGGTTGTGTAATCATTGGGTATCTTCGGGTGGGGGTTCGGGGACCTAATGAGACACTATAGCTAGTTGTTCAGGGGATTGTGGGTTCACTTCTGACTGAGGTGTGAGGAAGGTCCAAGTTCCAAACTCCCATCACCAACATCCTATTTTCTAGTGCATAGTTCTGCATGGGGCTGTGCAGAATCCCATTCCCCACATCAGCAGTAGTATGTCCTATATCCTATCAAAAATAGTCAAATATCTGGTTGGGCATTTGGTTTGTGGTAATTGTCAAAGCCTCCAGATTAAGAAGCCTAGAAGAGGACAACCGAAAGGACTGGACTCAGCTATTGGTCAATCTGACTTTTATTCAAAACCGTACAATAAAGAGTGGCAATGCAAACTGGGCAAGCTTAGCGACAGACTAATAGTAGTAGTACAGACATTCATAGCAGAGGCAGTTAGAACTTACAGGCAGGGCTAAACAGAATTTAGAAACAGATAGTCAAGTCAAGATCAAAGAATCTTTTGTAAAAAATAGAATTAGGGAGTGGTGAACCATAATTAATAGTTCTGAAAAAATAAGGTGCAGTAAAAGTTAGGGCAATATAAATGTTAATATTAACCACTGGAGGACTTACTGGGACCAGCAGCAGGGCCCTCGGTAGAGGAGCGGTCCTCTGGTGGTTGTCCCACCGAATCGGACCCCGTATTCTTGCCCCTGGGTGCTGCAGATCAGTGATCATGTAAGAGATAATAAAGAAAGACACAAACATTAATGATTGCTGTGAAACAAATAAATTATGTAAAAAAACGCTCAAAAAAATGTTTTAGGAAACAAAAATTGCAATACAATTGACCTATGTAATCCGATCAACTACTGGCTTGCGGGATACACGGACAGTCTACTTATTTGGGAACACTAATTCAGTGTTCCATTCTGATTGATTCAAATAAAATCCAGAACACTAACTAAGCCTAAGTACCACCTGACCTAGCCCACCTATTCCAGGCGGGCCAATTGTTCATTAAGTCTGCATTTCCAATTTTTTTAGCCCTCAAAAATGCATAGATGAGAAGCAGGACACATGCATAAATTGGTGCATAATGCATACACCAAATTGTTGGTTGGTTAAGTCTGATGTTCTGCAGCTGACTGACACTGCTAAGCTTACCACTAACTAAACAAACTACAAAAGGTTCTACTAAGGACTGGGGTAAGCAGCACTCAGTGACAGAGGATGCGTCACGCAGACCGCTCAAAAATTATCAACTAATAATAACTAAACCTAGTATCAAACTATCAATCCATCCACCACTATTTGACACGAGGACAAAGGAAGGACTAGAGTCTCTCTAGCAATAGCATTACCTAACTGAAGTTCTCTAAAGTAAACTCTTACATAATAATAAGGACAAGCGAGCGCAAAGTTGCAAACAAGTAAGAGTAGCGCCCAGCACCTGTGTCCTACAATCACAGAAGATTTTGATTTGAAACGTAATTTACCTGCAATGTAAGCAGCAGTATTCTTGTTATTTGTAAAACATTTATACACAAATCACAATACTTATACTACTATATATATTAGCTACTCACCAAGCCCCACGACCTCGACACCTAGCAGGTCCAACAGGTCCTGCTGCCGGTCGAGGATGTCTGACCACCGGTGGGCCAGCTGGTTATGGGTGCGCCGGACCCCTGAGCAGCGAAACACTGCCCGGCGCACCTTCGCCCACTGGCGATGACGCTCCTGGGTCGGGTACCCGGAGCCTGGCCTGCCGCCTGCTGCCAAGGTCAAGGGGAGGTGGCGCTGAACAAAAAAAACAAGGGCAGCCACCTCCGCCTCAGTAAAAAGCTGGCGGGCTTGCACCCCTGCAGGGCACAGTCTGCCGCAAGGCAGGCGGCGATTGGGCGCACGCGCCTTGCCCTTCGAGCCGTTACTACTACCCTTCGCCATGGTTCTGGGGTGGGAGGACGAGGCGGAAAAGAAAAGTTAGAAGGGAAAAATAAAGTTAGGGGAAGAAGTAGGAGCTTAAAGAAGAAAGTTATATAAAACAGTCGAAAAGTTAAAAAAACACAGTAAAAAGTAGAAAAAGATGCAAAATATAGACTTAGGCAGAGAGACAGATAGATAAGAAATAAAGAAAAATTGAAAAACAGTGTAAAAAACTAAGGATTCCAAAGATTGAGGGAGGATAGAAAAGCAGGCCCAGAACCATAGCATAGAGTGAAAAACAAGATGGCCGCGCCCATCGCGACCGCGTGGGTAAGTTCGCGCGATATTTCTCCCCGAGCACGCCAAAAACGTCGCGAACACGTACTCCCGTTCCCGAACATGGAATGCGCATCGCGAGCACGCTAAACGCGACCCGGAACAGGAAATAAGGGATCGCGAACGGGCGGGACAAGTGAAAAACAAAATGGCCACGCCCGTAGGGGACCGCATGGGTAAGTTCGCGCCCCCGAGCACGCAAACAGCGTCCCGAACACGCACAACGCGTTCCCGAAGAAGAAAAACGCATCACGAACGGGCGCGACAAGCAGCTACGCACACTCGCGTAGCTACGCGTAGCTCGCGTAGCGCCCCGACGTCTTCGCGTAGCTTCGCGTAGCGCGACTACGCGAACTACGCCCACCCTTAGACATACCATGAACGAAGTGATGACAAGGATTGCAAATAGCTTGCATCACGTCCAACAATCTGCATTCACAGGTTTATGTTGGAGATTTCCATTGTAACCGCCTCTAGAGGCAGGTTCCGCCCTCCATCACACCCTCCCATCACCTTGCCACAATCATTCAGGCTATATGGAGTGCCTGGGGCTGGTCTCATGCAGGAGGAGGGACAATGTACACTTGGGACAAATATGTCCTCTGCGTGTATTGCAAGAATCATGACAACAGAGTTCTTTCAAGTAGCCAGTGTTAATGTATGTTTTGTCATTCCTACCTGTAAAACCTATTTATTACCTAAACAGGCCCTTTGAGGTCCATACTCTGTAGGACTGAGTCACCTTGTTCAAAGGAGCCAATAAATATTAAAGATTCCAGCCCTTAAGTATTCACTTAGGCTAGAGTGGAGAGTGGCTTGGACCCTGTGTGTCACATCCCAAGCCCTCCCCCTCAATGCCAGACTCATCAATGAACTGCAACCAGCGTGCATGTAAAATGTGCATGCAAATTTGCATAATGCAAAATACTGCTTTTCAGGTGTGCCTGACACTTTTTGTGAATCTACTTCTAAAGTGATAGAGCATTTTTAAATTTGCAAAATATTGACTCGTGATTTATACACTCAATGTTTTCATCTTATGCATCATCCATATGATCTTTTAAGACTATTTGTTTATAACCCCAGAGGATAATTTCTATTTGCACGGTGGCTTATAGTAAATTTAGTTATACATCTTTCTCTGCGTTTCTCCTTCTTCCTCCATTTGTCTTCTCCGTTTCGCTAGCATGCGCTCCTTTTCCCTTCTTCAACCCATGACATCATGTTTTGAAATAGTTTCCTAAGGTGTTCCACTCAAAGATTTTTTTTTAAAAACTCACGTTCTACTAGGACACATGCGCAGAACTCTTGTCTGGATTTCCGCTTGGCCTTTCCAGTTTTACAAGGTAGGCTAGCCCTGGCCTCATCTCTGGTAAAATCAGCTGGAGTTTGGAAAGAGATCGGATAACTGAGCGAGGCATGTCTCCTGATAAGGGTAGGACATATTTCATTAGTTTTCGCAGAGGATCCTAGCTCCCTGGGGGACTGTGCACTCATAAATCATACATGTAGAAGTACAGGGGACTTTATTACAATTGCCAGCAGTCAAGGAAGTTAGGAGCCTTGGGAGAGGAGTTTGACAGGAGTTCAGAAAACTCTCTGTAGCGCGTGATAATTAGACTGGATAATGGATGCAGGGGCTGAAGTTCTAGAATTTATTGCTATCCATTTGAAACGCTCCAAGGGAAACATTTGGCTCCATAAAAGACTGGATTGGAATACAGGGAAGCATATTTAAGAGAGCATACATGCCATGACGCTGCCCTGAACTGAAAGGCACCCGGCCTAATGCCCTAAAAAGGGCTGGCGGAGGGAATCTGGGGTCAGGATATCGTTCGCTCCTCGATTTCTTAGTAACAAATGAATACATTACAGTTACATTCTGAGGAACAACGTAGTTGTTTGATACTGTATTATTCATTGTTTCATTCTACTAAAAGTAAAATTTGCTCACATTATTGGGAAACAGGCCATGTTAAAGCCAAGAGGCTAGTAATGTTAACTAAAACCGCATTGAATTTCACAGGCATGTGGGGCTTCTCCCTACTCAAATTTGTGAGAAACCTGGGGGCATATTAGCAAGGCGATTATCGCCACTTTAGCGGGACTTTTTCCCGCTAAAGCGGCGATAATATTATCGCCTTATCAACAAGCTGTCGCTAACTGCTGTTAGCGACAGCTTGTAGGCGATAGCGACCGGGTTGGGTGCCGCTTTGCATGCCAGCGATATTTATCGCTAATGGCATGCAAAGTAGGCGTTCCCCACCTAACAGCGACTGGAAACAGTCGCTGAGGTCGCTAACGCCTATCAGCGAGGCAGGGCGGTGATTAGCGAACCAGCGCTAAACACGTTTAGCGCTGGTTTGCTAACACCTGGTCCCACCCTGACTTAGCCATGTAATCCAATGAGAGGTGGATTACATGGCTAAATCCCCTCGCACTATCAGCAAGCAGAACTGGGGAACAGTGTGAATATCGCCTGTTTTCAGGCGATATTCACACTGTTCTCAAGGTTTCTATCGCTTTGGAGATTAGCATTGCTGATTGCACGCTAACTCCGCGATAGAAACCGGCGATGCCTGGCGATAATTATCCAAGCTCTAATTGCGCTTTGCGATAATTATCGCCAGGCATTGCTAATATGCCCCCTGGATCGTTGTAAAGCACACTGGGTCAATACGTTTAGGAAAAGATACAATTTAAGGACAACTTTATAGGGGTTTTGAGCATTTTGCCAAAGTAATTCTTGGTCGAATTATTTGTAAAATGTTGAGATTTGAAACACTTTCGGCCAGTAACATTGACAACTGAAAAGAATCGAAATACAGTCAGTGGCGACTTTAGGGCGGTGTGACTGGTGAGGCACTTTGGACACTGACCTGAAGGGGGGGGCGCTGACCTCAGGTGGGGGTGCTGTGTTTCGCAATAACTTACGATTTAAAAGCAGCTGCTGCAGAGTTCCTTGTGCGTCCAGATTTCAGGCAGTAATACAAATGTCACGATAACTCTTGTGTTTAATGTTCCTGCTAGAGAGAGAGATTTGAGTTTGGTCTAGTGGCAGTTTTAACTCGCCTTATAGTAGCACAGAGGGTTAATATTCCTGCTGCAAAGAACAGATCTGTATTTTAAGTGGATAGCTGAGTGGATTAGTAAAGCCAGCCTTTACCAGCGCTTTAAAACAAATGAAATGTTTGCGAGAAAAGGGCTTTGGAGAGATGAGAGGCCTTCTCACCAGGTGGTAGTGAGGGAATCTGAGGAGGAGGTCATGGGGGGTGGGGGCACTAAAAAAGATTGTCGCATCGAGCACCACCATCGCTAAAGCCGGCCTTGAATACAGGTTAACAAAGCATAAATGCCCTGCTGCAAGGCATTTATGGGAAAATGAGTGTAAATTGGCGCACCATGAAGGACATTGGACCATGAGGCCGGATCAAAGCAGAATAGAATAGAAGAGGTTTGAGGCTCTCCTTTACATATTTTTGTGGGTTGAGTAGCTAAATGTGTGCATTCAAGCATATTGTGCTAGTAATGATGGGAATATTCACCAAAACATAAATGGGATCTCCATCCATTAAGGGATGTTTTGTTAAATGAGTACTAAAGGATGTATTTTAAATCACATGGGGCCAGTGATTCTGGATATAATTTACATACAACTTTAAAGCGGTTTGAAGTATGATTGTGCAACCCCTTCCATGCCCCCTCCCCCAGGAATTGAGTGGAAGGTGTGTCACAAATGAAGTCTTTACGCACTTGATGAAAACTATTAATGAAAACTTGTTGGGTTTTAAAAGTGATTTTAAAGGCAATGGGTCACAGCTATGGTGAACACACACCCACTTGATTTTGCCAGTGGTCCTGTTCAGACAGGACCTAGCCTGGCAGTTGACAGTTATTCTGGACTGTTTCCACTGGATCAATAAAAAGACTGATTTGCATATGGCTGGTTCTTGTCCAGGTTGGCATGGTGAGTGTCAAAATTATATGCTGGGGTGCATTCCTGAATAATTACCAGTGATTGAGATTAAGCTAAGCATTCCTTCCATTACTTTTTGCTTTGTCCAGTGCCACACCCTAAGTGTACCATGCATGCCTGGACATGGGCCTCGTGCACACTGTGCCTTATCACTCAAGGTACATCCTGCTGCAGAAGCCAGAACCAAACTGTGGTTTCTCGTGTTTCCTTTTAGAGGGACCTGGCCTGCCATTTCTGTCAGAACTGTTCCCATTGGAGTCGGGCAAAAACTTATTTGTATATCGCTGGTGTCTGAGTTGGCATACTTGGCAAACAAAGATGGGGTTGGATTCAGCCTGAGTAATTACCAGTGGTTGAGACTAATTCAAGCATTCCTTCCATTACTTTTTGCTATGTCCTTTGCCACTCCCTCAGTGTGATGGACATGCCTGGACATGGGTCTTGTGCTCACTGTGCCGCATGACTCTAGGGACAGCCTACTGAAGTGGTCAAAACCAGAATGGGGTTTTCCATGTTTCCTTTCAGTGGGGACCCAGCCTGGCCTGCCTGTTCTGGCTGAACCATTTCCATCACTTTTTTGCTTTCTTCTATTACTTATCCATGCTATAGACCCACCCACACATATGGGGTATTGTTTTTTTATCAAAGGAAGTGTGGGAATATTGGAAGACAGGACTCGGTGCCAGCTGACCCTGGGACAAAATACTGCAGATATCCCCAGTGGAATCTTTCCCCATCAAACATATACCTGGTGTCTAGTGCACTCAAACCAGTGACAAACCCACATGCCTGATAACCCCATACTCAAAAAACCTAGCACAACACAGAATTGGGTCAAGCCTTGGCAGGAATATGTTTCTGTGTGAGAAAAACTGTAGAGAACTTCCATGTTTTCGGGGCAAATACTGAAAATTTGATAAAGTTTTTGTTCAACACATTTCCCCAGGCAGCCAATCATATTGGAAGTGTTTTGGCACCTGGCAATAGAAGTCTTATAATTTGTAGTTGTTGAAAATACATGGTTGTGATAGGATTATATAAAGCCATGGGGTGATACTTGTGACCGGAAGGAGAGGTAGCCTAACCTGGCATTTTACTTTCAGTTGCTTTCCAAATTTTCAAAATGCACTGCATCCAGATTATTGCCTGTGGGCACCCTGAACTGATATTAAACCCAAACATGTGTAGTACTGCCATGCTCAGGAGACCCAGAGGAACCAAGTTGGAAGTTCAAGCCTTCAAAGTGATATGTTTCTGCATGGGGAGACTGGAATGAATTACCATGTTTGGAATAACATGCAAAAAATTTGACAAAGGTTACATTTAGTCTTGCACCTATAGATTACTTAGGTCACACTGAAAATATAATGGGCCCGATTTCAAGGGCGGGCGGAAAGCCATCCGACAGCTTGTAGGAGGCTTTCCGCCTGACATCGATGGTTTCCCTCCAACTGCCGTATTACAATGACGGCGGTCCGAGGGAAACCTGCGGGAGGATTCCACTGCGCTTCCAACAAGCTCAAGGAGCCCTTCAGAGCGTCGGAATGACACATAATCCCATAATGACGGCGGAGCCATCCTTGGCTCCGCCGTCAGGATTATGATGTCACTTTCCCACAGCCTTTCTGTGTTGACCTTTCCGACATGTAAGGCTGACAAAACTGACTTTGGGGGCCCCTAGCAGGGCCCCCTTCCCCCTGGCCCTCTGCAATGGGACTTGGGGGGCACCTATGGTGCCCCCTAAACATCCCTGCACCATGTGGCAGGCACCACATGGTGCCTGCCACACGGTGTAGGGATGTTTACAGTCATCCATTTTTCAATGGCAGCTTGTGCTGCAGGCCTTTTCTGCCTGCCACACAAGCTGCCATTAAAAAATTGATGTATTCTTCCAAATTCTGCAGTCGGAACTGCCAACCTATGTTCGGGCGGTTCCAGTTCGCAGCGGTGACATCATATTAAGGGCCAATGCTTCTATATTTTCCACATAGCCCTGAGGTTGATATCCAACATCAAATGAACAGTGCACAATAAACAATGATGTTGCCACTATTTTGTGATCTGTCCTAATATTACATAGCTGATTGACACAGTCTACATTCCCTGGAAAAAAAACATATTTGTCAGAGCCCAGACATTCAGTGCAGTCTTTCCTTGTTTAGCTTTAAAATATTTATGTTTGTGCCTTTTAGAAATGCAGCAAAATATTTAAGAAATGTGTTGAAAACAATGACAATATGTCCACATTTTTCATTACATCTGCAGCTATAATAATGATATATTTGGGTGGTGTTTACACCAATACATAGCTCTGAATATCTAAAAAATATATATACTTTGAGTGGGTGCTCAAAGAGACCAAAGAGTTACATGTTTTAAGCAACCTAATTCCACTTTTTTAGAAAAAGCTCCAGCATAGAGGTGCGCAAAGACTTCATCAGTGAAAGAGTTAAGATACCTAATTCGAAAAAGTCTTATTTTTATCATGAAATGGGGGGTATATAGGATTGGTAGGAGGTCTCAGTAGCTTCACTGGGATGCATTGTAACATATTGACAACAAGGATAAGCTGATGTAAATTGGAATACTGTGTTGAACTTCTGGTGCCCTGATGAAGGAGTCACCCAAATCCATTGGGCCATGGAACAATTATAAACCCATTGTACATAGTTGAATGAACATCATGATTGAAGTTTATTAGATTATCAGATTTAAACTCAATATGATCAGCAATATCTTTGGCTTTCAATTGACTGGAATAAAAGGCCCATTGTGAGCTCATCATTTGAAATATGGTTTCTGAGGAACTGTACAGATGAACTGACAATATAGTACAAGTTCAAATTGATAGTTCTCCCATGTTAGACCTGCTAGTCTTGGGGTGGTCTTCCCCCAAAACCTTTGCTAATCTCGTTTTTGAGGGCCTTAGGACTCTGTGCACTTTACCACTGCATATCGGTGCTAAAGTGCATGCGCTCCCTCTCTAAAACAATGGTAAAATTGGCTTACACCCAATTGGCACATTGAATTTACTTGTAAGCCCCTAGTAAAGTGGCACTATATGAACCCAGGGCCTGTAAATTAAATGCTACTAGTGGGAATAGGCCACGTTACAACGCATGCGATACATCACATGCCATTACAACGCGGTCATTACAACGACCGCGTTGTTACATCGCATACCATTACAACGCAAGTCATTACAACGACTTGCTGTAGGGGGCGCACTGGATTTTGGCATAGTATAATTTACTATTCCAACTCCAGTCTGTGCAACAGTAGGGAAGGTGTTGGATTTTAAATTTAACTACTTCTGCCCCCTACAGCAAATGTAACAACGCGGTCGTTGTAATGACCACGTTGTAATGGCATGCGATGTATCGCATGCGTTGTAAATGATGTTACCCTACTAGTGGGCATGCAGCACTTATAGTGCCACCCATTTAAGTACCCCTTTAAAACATGCCTCAGACCTTCCATTGCAGCCTGTGTGTACAGTTTCAAATTATTTGCGAGTGCAGCCAGGTTAAAAGTGTCTAGTGAACCTCACAAATTTCCCAGCGGACTAGGCAGCCGCACAACCTGACTAGCATGCTAATCATACAAATAGGGAGTAGAGGAATTATTTTTGAAGTTATATTACAAACAAACAGGAGTGCGCAATACACAAATATTTTGTATACAGTTTTAAACTGCCATTTCGACCTGGCAAAATAAACCTTTTGTTAAGGCTAACACTCCTTTTTAATACATATGTGTCACCCCTAGGGTAGGCCCTAAATAGCCCATAGGGCAGGGTGCAGTGTATTCAAAAGGTTAGACATGTACTTTTAACTTTTACATGTCCTGGTAGTGGAAAACTTGTAAATTATTTTTTCGCTACTGTGAGGTCTACCTCTCATAGGATTCCATTGGTTTCCCTTATTATATTTATTAAGTGGCAACTCTCAATTGGGAGTAGGTAAGAATATTGAGTTTGGTTTCTATGGAATTGCAATTTAAAACCCTCTTTACTGGTAAAGCTAGATTTTAAGTCCCAATTCTGAAAATGCCTCTTTTAGAAAGTTGACATTTTCTTGTCCTAACCATTTAGTCCCTGCAGTCTGCATCCTGGGCCACATTACTAGGTGTAGATGGCAGTTGATCTTTGTGTATTGCTCCAAGACAGTGAGACAAAGGGGGGGGGGGGATATGTGTTTGCAGGATGGGCCATCTCTGACCTGATAGGGGGCGCAGCAGGGTCCTACCACACTTCTACACCACAAAGCATCACCCTAGGCACACTTACAAAGGGTTTGACACTAGTCTTTTGTGACCCCAGACAATCTGGGGCCAGGGCAGGGAGGCAGGAAATTCCAAACACTTCTAGGGGTGGAAACTTCTAGAAGCTTCTCCTACTTCAAAGTGGGAACCTGTTATAAATATTGGACCCTCAGGCCCAAATCTTTATTATACCTCTGGACCTGTGCAAGACTCACAAGGACTGCTGTGCT
Organism: Calotriton arnoldi; assembly: GCA_963921515.1. NCBI lineage: Eukaryota > Metazoa > Chordata > Amphibia > Caudata > Salamandridae > Calotriton > Calotriton arnoldi. The sequence continues at coordinate 734,340 of CAWUFW010001407.1, forward strand.
GCCCTGCAAGAAGGTATGCTATTTTGCTGGCCTGCTGCCCTCAAGTCTGAGTGAGAAGGACTGGACCGGCATCTTGAACCCAGGACCACCAGAGTGATTTCAAGGGCTAGTTGGCTAGCCTCCTGATCAGAGTCTTAGGGACAGAAAAGGCTCCAACCACCTTGAACACAGCACCTGGACTCTGCCTGCTGTGAGTCTTGCCCCCCGAGTGGTGCCACCCCAGTCCTGGACTCTTGGAAAGTGGGCCTGAAGGTGTTTTGCCAGTGCAGCTGTGGTCTCTGGGGCAGAACCGACACAGTGCGAAGCATCTCCTTGTAGGTCAGCCTCAGAACCACCACTGCGTGATGCATTCCGACACAGGACTTCGCTTTGCAGCCCCGCAGCTTCTCGGAACTGCCACTGCATGATGCATCTCCAAAGCAGGACTCCCCATCACAAGCCTTTGTTGACTACATTCTCGATGGTGATGCAGGACCTTGCTCCGCAAGCCTCATCGATGGCCTCATTGGAGCCCCCCTGTGTGGCGCATCTCCAATGCAGGATTTCGCATCGCTGACTGCCGCTGCACAACGCATTCTTGACGTGGGATCTCGCAGTGCTCCGCAACCAGGATTTAGGGTACTTTGTTCAGTGGACCAAACTTGGTCCCTGTACCCTGCTCACACTTCATCACAGTCAGCCTGAACTTGTGTCTTTGCCCTAGTTCAGCGCGACCAGATACCTACACTTGGCGCTTTGTGCTTCTAGGCACTATTCCTCACTTAAATATTTAAAACTGCATATCTTTGGTTCTACTGATTTTTGGATTATTACTGCTTGAAGTGCTGCATAAATACTTTAGACATTGCCTTTAAGTTAAGTCTGACTGCTTTTGGGCCAAGCTACCAGAGGGTGGAGTTTAGGTTAATTTGAGGTTTGCTTGAGTATCAGCCATCCAAGAATTGTGGTTGCTGCTTGGGTAGGGTTTAACCCTCCTCAATCAATAACCCAATTTCCAACATCCTAGATCACGCAATACAAATAAACTACATGAGGAAGTCATGCTGTTTTATAAACACCATACCTGAGGCGGTGGGGGGAGGGCATCCTTTTAGCCTAAAACTTTGTCAATCTATGTTACTAGATAAATAAATTAGAGTGCACATTAGGGGTGCATCAAATCACTTATAGGATTACAGTACTAGGTGAGGAAGGAAAACAGCTGTAGTTAATTGGACCAGACTTCTGATGATCTGGTTCCTGCCAATTTCCCAGGTGCTCACTGCTGGATCTTCCTGACACTTCCCATGATATTGGTGGGCCCAGAAACCTGTGACCTGTCAGGGGAGGAGATGCCCATCATGCAATCCCTGTCCGCTAACAGAATAGATTACACCTGACATGCTACTCATTAGCAGCTGGAGAAAACACAGGTGGTCTGTGATACCAATTACTCCTTCCCGTTCACTGCCTGCGCAAAGAATGCTTGAGTTAATGCTTCTAGCAGTGGTGCAAAATTTGAGTAATTTGCTATCATGTAAGTACGCAAAAATATGGGAAAATTAAGCTCTATATTTTAGCACAAAATGTTCCCTTTTATCCATTCTGCTCGTGAGGACGCATTTTGCTCTAAAAAATAGCACCAAAAACAGCTGCCGCTAATGACACCCCATGCTCCTGCGCTGTAATATCGCCACAAAAGTGGCATAAATATGCTATTCAGCATAAAGACATCATTTTGAATTCTGTGTAACAAATGCAATGTCAAATTCCTGGAATAAAGGAAATTACAAAGCGTAATTAAATGTTTCCTGGGCTTAAACCATTCCAGGCTCGGCTTTACCATCACTTTTAACACTGGCCAGTATTATTTTCTCTTTTTTCTTGGCTCATGGTAAGTAACACATAATGAATACATTTGTTTCTATTTCTATAAATCACTTTTATTAAATATTTTTATTTCACATGGTTATTTGTTTCTAATTGTCCGAAGTCAATTGTTATTTTTTTTTTTCATGTGGTAATTTGTTACAAGTTATCCAGACTCACTTTCCAATTGGGGCCCAAATCTACTGAAAAATAAAAAGGATGTGGGTTTTCCAAATCGTGGCAGGGCGGTTTTCAATGTCTGGTTCATATTGTACAGGATAGCCTGAAAGTTTCTTTGGCTGAAGTATTGCTCCTCCTAATAGAAGACAGATGTTGGAGCCCAGAAGGCATATGCTCAATCCATATTTTCCACATCATAAACTTATAAAATAAGATTTAAGTTGCATCATGTGCCCTCCTGTCTTTGAAACTATCTGCAATGTGACCTTTACATTTTTACCTTCATTTCTCTGCTGGTCCCTAAGTGGAATCACATGGAGGCCTTTCAACTTTTACGGGTGTCCCAGATCCCCAGCCACCTGGTTCATGGAGTGTGGATGATTTCAGATCAGATCTTCTGTCGAAAGACATCAAACACTTCTCACTGGTGCTACAGGATACAATTAAATCTCTTCTCAAAATAAGGCACTCAAGTCTTGGTTCCCCACCCTTATTGAAATGATAAATAAGAGCTGGTGTTCAGAACTGGGAAGACTACAAGCTAAAAAAATCTTATATTTAGCATCCTGCAGCAGTCAAACGAATAATCAGATAGGGAAATAACATCATTTTAAATTAAACTATATATAATCAGGGCTCCAGGTTTTATGGTATTTATTTTTCTAACATTTCTGTCTGTATTTATCCATGTTTATTTTTTGGCCATTTTATCTGAATTTATCCATATTTATTTTGTGTTTTGTGTATAGATGAAGTTGTAAAACTGTACATTTCTATATTTATTTAACTGATAGACGCACACTCATACTTTGATGTCTTTTGTGTTTTAGCTATTTAAGCTATCAAATATTACATAACAGTACATCCACTAGTAAATACTAGCATTATACCATAAATGTATGTTGACATATGCCCTTATTTAAAGAAATGTCATACTATTTTTTTACTTCCCATGCTGTCCATCTGCTCCGCTGCTGGTCTATAATTCATAAAAGACAGCACAGAGAGTCACTGAAAAGAAGCACAATTTTCTGTATTTATACACTTTTAAAAATAAATGCATACAGAAAACACATTGTTTTCTGTCTGTATTTATCTGTAAAAATCTGTAAAAAGGGAAAACCAGGAGCCTTAACTATAATTATACACGTTTTGCAGTTTTTCACATCGCGACCCCTCATTACCGTGTTTTACAACCAATGTATATTATGTTAGTTTTTAGGTCTGGCGTTAGCCAAGATCATTTGATTTTACTACAAATGTATGCATAATATATTCCACTTATGAGTACTTTAAGCCAGCCCTATTCATCCATTGGTCTGTTGTTATGCCATGCACATTTCTCTCTCAACCACTACAGCCTAGGGCAATGAGTCAGCCCATTTGTGCCATCAGCAAACTTCACTGTGGGTGATGGCATTCTACCCCTATGTAAAGAGAACACCCAAGCTCAAAGTAGTTCCCTTAACCCCTTCTATGCGTCGGATGCGCGGGAGCCGTCCGACGCATAAGTGCTCATGTGCGTCGGACGGCTCCCGCGCGTCAGACGCCATGGCACAGGGAATCCCTCTGGTGCGGGCACCAGAGGGATTCCCTTTACCCCCCAACAGCCTCGGGAGCTGGGAAAGAGCTTCTCCAGCTCCCGAGGCCCCCCCCCTGGTTTACCTGAAATGACGATCAGCGCGCACGTCGCGCTGACGTCATTTCAGTGAAACCGAAACTGAAATGAGCCAAGAGGCTCATTTCAGTTTCACTTTCCACGTGCTCAGGGGGATATCTCAGCCCCCAGAGCACGTAGAAAGACGGGAGAGGTATCATTGGAAAGGGGAGAATCTCCCCTTTCCAATTGTACCTGTCCCCAGTGGAACCCTGCCTGGGGATCACCCCAGGATGGCGATCCCCAAGCAGGGATCCACCCACTAGACACCAGGTAGGGGGGAGCGGCCCCTTGGGCAAGGGCCTTTGCTCCCCCCCGAAAAATTGGCCAAATTCAGTCTTTCTGCCCCCCCTGGGGGGCAGATGGGGGCAGTAGCCCCCAATATCCCCCCCGGGAGGGGCAGAAAGCCCACTAGAAACCAGGGATTTTTTGGGCAAGTACAATTAGGGGTGGGGGATGCCCAAAATGGGCATGCCAATGCCCCCACCCCCCTGCAAAAATTACAGCCTTTCTACCCCCCCTGGAGGCAGATGGGGGCAGTAGCCCCCAATCTGCCTCCCCGGAAGGGCAAAAAGCCCACAAGACGCCAGGGATTTTTTTTGCCAATTTGAATCAGGGGTGGGGGCTGCCCAAAATGGGCATGGCAATGCCCCCACCCCCTGCCCACACAAATTCCAGTCTTTCTGCCCCCCTTAGGGGCACATGGGGGCACTAGCCCCCAATCTGCCCCCAAGGGGGCAGAAAGCCCACTAGAAACCAGGGATTTATTTTGGGATTCATGTAGGGGTGGGGGCTGCCCAAAATGGGCATTACAATACCCCCACCCCCCCAGAGAAATTCCAGTCTTTCTGCCCCCCGGGGGGTCAGATGGGGTCAGTGGCCCCTGATATGCCCCCCGGGGGGCAGGAAGCCCACTAGGCGCCAGCAATTACGCTGGCTTTTTTTATGCCTGGGGGTTGCCCAGAATGGGCATACCAATGCCCCCACCCCCCCAAAAAATAGCCACAGTCTTTCTGCCCCCCTTAGGGGCATATCGGGGCAACCCCCCCCCCCATTCCCCCCAGGGCGGCAGAAAGCCCACTAGGCACAGACTTTTTTTTAGCAATGTGCCTACCTGGTGATTTTGGGCCCTAGCGCAGCCGGCACATATGGAAACCTAGCAAACCTGTACATTTTTTAAAACTAGACACTAAGGGGAATCTAGGATGGGGTGACTTGTGTGCCTCTCACCAGGTTCTGTTACCCAGAATCCCTTGAAAACCTCAAACTTTGTTTAAAAAAATACATTTTCCTCACATTTCTGTGATGGAAAGTTCTGGGATATGTGTGGATCCACAAAATTCCACCTACCCCGCTTTCCCCAAAGTCTTCCGAGAAAAATGGTACCTCACTTGTGTGGGTAGGCCTTGTGCCCGCGACAGGAAAAGGCCCAAAACGCAACGTGGAAACACCACATTTTCTCAGTGAAAACTGACCCTTTTTTTGCAAAGTGCCTAGCTGTAGATTTTAAACCCTAGCTCTGCCGGCACCTAGGGAAACCCAGCAAACCAATACATTTTTGAAAACTAGACACCCAGGGGAAAACAGGATGGGGTGACTTGTCTGGCTCTCACCAGGTTCTGTTACCCAGAGTCCCTTGCAAACCTCAAACTTTGTAAAAAAAAAACACATTTTCCTCACATTTTTGTGGTGGAAAGTTCTGGAATCTGCATGGATCCACAAAATTCCACCCACACCACATTTCCCAAAGTGTTCCGAGAAAAATGGCACCTCACTTGTGTGGGTAGGCCCAGTGCCCGCGACAGGAAACGGCCCAAAATGGAACGTGGACACACCACATTTTCACAGTGAAAACTGACGCTTTTTTTGCAGAGTGCCTAACTGTAGATTTTGAACCCTAGCTCTGCCCCCCCCAGGGAAACCCAGCAAACCTATACATTTTTGAAAACTAGACACCCAGGGGAATACAGGATGGGGTGACTTTTCTGGCTCTCACCAGGTTCTGTTACCCAGAATCCCTTGCAAACCTCAAACTTTGTAAAAAAAAACACATTTTCCTCACATTTCTGTGGTGGAAAGTTCTGGAATCTGTGTGGATCAACAAAATTCAACCCACCCCGAATTCCCCAAAGTCTTCCGAGAAAAATGGTACCTCACTTGTGTGGGTAGGCCTAGTGCCCGCGACAGGAAACGGCCCAAAACGCAACACGGACACACCACATTGTCACAGTGAAAACTGACCCTTTTTTTGCAAAGTGCCTAGCTGTAGATTTTGAACTCTAGCTCTACCGGCACCTAGGGAAACCTAGCAAACCTATACATTTTTTAAAACTAGACACCTAGGGGAATCCAGGATGGGGTGACTTGTCTGGCTCTCCCCAGGTTGTTACCCAGAATCCCTTGAAAACCTCAAACTTTGTTAAAAAAAACACATTTTCCTCACATTTCTGTGATGGAAAGTTCTGGGATCTGTGTGGATCCACAAAATTCCACCTACCCCGCTTTCCCCAAAGTCTTCCGAGAAAAATGGTACCTCACTTGTGTGGGTAGGCCTTGTGCCCGCGACAGGAAAAGGCCCACAACGCAACGTGGAAACACCACATTTTCTCAGTGAAAACTGACCCTTTTTTTACAAAGTGCCTAGCTGTAGATTTTAAACCCTAGCTCTGCCGGCACCTAGGGAAACCCAGCAAACCAATACATTTTTGAAAGCTAGACACCCAGGGGAATACAGGATGGGGTTACTTGTCTGGCTCTCACCAGGTTCTGTTACCCAGAGTCCCTTGCAAACCTCAAACTTTTGAAAAAAAAAAAAAAAATCCTCACATTTCTGTGGTGGAAAGTTCTGGAATCTGCGTGGATCCACAAAATTCCACCCACCCCACATTCCCCAAAGTCTTCCAAGAAAAATGGTACCTCACTTGTGTGGGTGGGTCAAGTACCCGCGACAGGCAAGGGCCCAAAACCTATTGAGGGGACATCAAAATTACCTATCATAAAACAACCTGGTTTTGCAAGGGGGGTCCCATGAGTTTTTGGCCCCGGGCTCGGCGGTCATCTAGGGAAACCTACCAAACCCACACATTTATGAAAACTAGACACCAGGGGAGTCCAGCAAGGTATGGCTTGCATGGGTCCCCCAACATTTCCCTACCCAGAATCCCCTGCAAACCTCAAATTTTGTTGAAAAAATCAATTTTTTCTCACATTTCTGTGTGAGAAAGTTGTAGGATCACCGGGCTGACACTAATTTCCTACCACCCAGCATTCCCCCAGGTCTCCCAATAAAAATGGTACCTCACATGTGTGGGTAGGCATAGTGGCTACAACAGGAAATGGCTCAAATCGTACTGTGAAGACTTCAAAATTACCTATATCAAAACTACCTGGTTTTGGGGGAAGGCACCTAGTTTTTTGGCCCCAGGCTCGCCGCCATCTAGGGAAACCTACCAAACCCACACATTTCTGAAAACTAGACACCCTGGGGAGTCCAATGAGGTATGGCTTACGTGAATCCCCCAACGTTTCCCTACCCAGAATCCCCTGCAAACCTCAAATTTAGCTGAAAAAACCACATTTTCCACATATTTTTGTGTGGACTCACCGTGCCTGCTCAAATGTCCTACCCCACAGCATTCTCCTTAGTGTCCCGAGTAAAATGATACCTCACTTGTGTGGGTGTCCAATGCAGAATTGGCTAAAAACGTTTTTTTTTTAAAATGTAGCGCTTAGAATTCTTGGTGCTATACCCTAAATCCCTATGTTTTGGGCTTTTCCCAGTCACAGGCCTTTGCCCCACCCCCACAAGTGAGGTATCATTTTACTTGGGAGACTGAGAGGAACGCTGTGGGGTAGGACATTTGTGCCGGCACGGTGATTCCACCGAAACATATGTGGAAAATGTGTTTTTTTCAGCTAAATTTGAGGTTTGCAGGGCATTCTGGGTAGGGAAACGTTGGGGGATCCACGCAAGCCATACCTCACTGGACTCCCCCAGGTGTCTAGTTTTCAGAAATCTGTGGGTTTGGTAGTTTCCCAAGATGGCCGCCGAGCCCGGGGCCAAAAACCCAGGTGACCCTCCTTGTAAAACCAGGTTGTTTTGTGATAGGTCATTTTGATGTCTCCTCAATACGTTTTGGGCCCTTGCCTGTCGCGGGTACTTGACCCACCCACGCGAGTGAGGTACCATTTTTATCGGGAGACCTGGGGAAACGCTGGGTGGTAGGAAATTTGTGGATCCACGTAGATTCCAGAACTTTCCCACACAGAAATTTGAGAAAAAAGTGATTTTTTCAGCAAAATTTGAGGTTTGCAGGGGATTCTGGGTAGAGAAACGTTGGGGGATCCACGCAAGCCATACCTTCCTGGACTCCCCAGGTCTCTAGTTTTCAGAAATGTGTGGGTTTGGTAGGTTTCCTAGATGGCTGCCAAGCCCGGGACCAAAACTCATGTGACCCCTTGCAAAACCAGGTCATTTTCGGATACAGAGGGGGCATCTGCGTTTTTTGTCCCGGGGTCGGCAGCCATCTAGGGAAACCTACCAAACCCACACATTTCTGGAAACTAGACACCCGGGGGAGTCCAGTGAGGTATGGCTTGCGTGTGTTCCCCAACGGTTTCCTACCCAGAATCCCCTGCAAACCTCAAATTTAGCTGAAAAAATCACTTTTTTCTCAAATTTCTGTCTGGGAAAGTTCTGGAATCTACGTGGATCCACAAATTTCCTACCACCCAGCATTCCCTCAGGTCTCCCGATAAAAATGATACCTCACTCACGTGGGTGGGTCAAGTACCCGCGACAGGCAAGATCCCAAAACGTATAGAGGAGACATCAAAATTACCTATCACAAAACAACCTGGTTTTGCAAGGGGGGTCACCTGGGTTTTTGACCCCGGGCTCGGTGGCCATCTTGGGAAGCTACCAAACCCACACATTTCTGAAAACTAGACACCCGGGGAGTCCAGCGAGGTATGGCTTGCGTGGGTCCCCCAGGTTTTCTACCCAGAATCCCCTGCAAACCTCAAATTTAGCTGAAAAAATCACTTTTTTCTCAAATTTCTGTCTGGGAAAGTTCTGGAATCTACGTGGATCCACAAATTTCCTACCACCCAGCGTTCCCCCAGGTCTCCCGATAAAAATGATACCTCACTTGCGTGGGTGGGTCAAGTACCCGCGACAGGCAAGGGCCCAAAACATATTGAGGAGACATCAAAATTACCTATCACAAAACAACCTGGGTTTGCAAGGGGGGTCACCTGGGTTTTTGGCCCCGGGCTTGACGGCCATCTTGGGAAACTACCAAACCCACACATTTCTGAAAACTAAACACCCGGGGGAGTCCAGCGAGGTATAGCTTGCATGGGCCCCCCAACGTTTTCCTACACAGAATGCCCTGCAAACCTCAAATTTAGCTGAAAAAATCACGTTTTTCTCAAATTTCTGTGTGGGAAAGTTCTGGAATCTACGTGGATCCACAAATTTCCTACCACCCAGCCTTCCCCCAGGTCGCCCGATAAAAATGATACCTCACTCGCGTGGGTGGGTCAAGTACCCGCGACAGGCAAGGGCCCAAAACATATTGAGGAGACATCAAAATTACCTATCACAAAACAACCTGGTTTTGCAAGGGGGTCACCTGCGTTTTTGGCCCCGGGCTCGGCGGCCATTTTGGGAAACTACCAAACCCACACATTTCTGAAAACTAGACACCCGGGGGAGTCCAGCCAGGTATGGCTTACGTGGGTCCCCCAACGTTTTCCTACCCAGAATGCCCTGCAACCTCAAATTTAGCTGAACAAAACATTTTCCACATATTTTTGGGTGGAATCACCGTGCCGGCACAAATGTCCTACCCCACAGCGTTCCCCTCAGTCTCCCGAGTAAAATGATACCTCACTTGTGTGGGTGGGGCAAGGGCCTGTGACTGGGAAGAACCCAAAACTTAGGGAATTCTAAGCGCTACATTTTCTTTAAAAAATACGTTTTTAGCCAATTCTGCATTGGACACCCACACATGTGAGGTATCATTTTACTTGGGACACTCAGGAGAACGCTGTGGGGTAGGACATTTGTGCCGGCACGGTGATTCCACACAAAAATATGTGGAAAATGTGTTTATTTCAGCTAAATTTGAGGTTTGCAGGGGATTCTGGGTAGAGAACGCTGGTGAGATCCACGCAAGCCATACCTCATTGGACTCCCAAGGGTGTCTAGTTTTCAGAAATGTGTAGGTTTGGTAGGTTTCCCTAGATGGCGGCAGAGCCCGGGGCCAAAATCACAGGTGCACTCTCCAAAACCAGGGTCAGTTTTGTTATAGGTAATTTTGAAGTCTCCACAGTTGCGATTTGGGCCGTTTCCTGTTGCAGCCACTATGCCTACCCACACAAGTGAGGTATCATTTTTATCGGGAGACCTTGGGGAACGCTGGGTGGTAGGAAATTTGTGTCATCCACGCTGATCCTACAACTTTCCACCACAGAAATGAGAGAAAAATGTGTTTTTTCAACAAAATTTGAGGTTTGCAAGGGATTCTGGGTAGCAGAATGCTGGTGAGACCCACGACAAGCCATGCCTTTCTGGACTCCCCTGGGTGTCTAGTTTTCAGAAATGTGTAGGCTTTGCTAGGTTTCTCATGGGACCCGCAAGCTAGGGTTCAAAATCTACAGGTTGGTACTTTGTAAAAGGATCAGTTTTCACTGTGAAAATGTGCGCGTCCACATAGCGTTTTGGGCCATTGCCTGTCGCGGGTTCTAGACCTACCCACGCAAGTGAGGTATCATTTTTATCGGGAAGACCTTGGGGAACACTGGGTGAGTGGAAATTTGTGGATCCACGCAGATTCCAGAACTTTCCCACCACAGAAATTTGAGAAAAATGTGATTTTTTTCAGCTAAATTTTGAGGTTTGCAGGAGATTCTGGGTAAGAAAATGTTGGGGGAGCCACACAAGTCACACTCATCCTGCACTCCCCTGGGTGTCTAGTTTTCAGAAATGTATAGGTTTGCTAGGTTTCCCAAGATAGCCGGCAGAGCTCGGGTCCAAAATCTACAGCTGGGACACTCATTGCAAAACCAGGGTTGTTTTGTGACTAGGTAAATTGTGATGTCGTCTCACGTTGCGTTTTGGGCCCTTGCCTGTCGCAGGTACTAGACCTACCCACACAAGTGAGGTACCATTTTTCTCGGAAGACTTTGGGAAATGCGGGGTGGGTAGAATTTTGTGGATCCACGCAGATTCCAGAACTTTCCACCACAGAAATGTGAGGAAACTGTGTTTTTTTTTTACAAATTTTGAGGTTTGCAAGGGATTCTGGGTAACAGAACCTGGTGAGAGCCAGACAAGTCACCCCATCCTGGATTTCCCTGGGTGTCTAGTTTTCAAAAATGTATAGGTTTGCTAGGTTTCCCTAGGTGCTGGGAGAGCTAGGGTTCAAAATGTACAGTTAGGCACTATGCAAAAAAAGGGTCTGTTTTCACTGTGAAAATGTGGTGTGTCCACGTTGCGTTTTGGGCCGTTTCCTGTCATTGGCACTAGGCCAACCCACACAAGTGAGGTTCCATTTTTCTCGGAAGACTTTGGGGAATGAGGGGTGGGTGGAATTTTGTGGATCCATGCAGATTCTAGAACTTTCCAACACAGAAATGTGAGGAAAATGTGTTTTGTTTGACAAATTCTGAGGTTTGCAAGGGATTCTGGGTAACAGAACCTGGTGAGAGCCAGACAAGTCACCCCATCCTGGATTCCCCTGGGTGTCTAGTTTTCAAAAATGTATAGGTTTGCTAGGTTTCCCTAGGTGCCGGCAGAGCTAGGGTTCAAAATCTACAGCTTGGCACTTTGCAAAAAAAGGGTCAGTTTTCACTGTGAAAATGTGGTGTGCCTATGTTGTGTTTTGGGCCGTTTCCTGTCGCGGGCACTAGGCCTACCCACACATGTGATGTACCATTTTTCTCGGAAGACTTTGGGGAATACGGGGTGAGTGGAATTTTGTGGATCCACGCAGATTCCAGAACTTTCCACCACAGAAAAGTGAGGAAAATGTGTTTTTTTGGACAGATTTTGAGATTTGCAAGGGATTTTGGGTAACAGAACCTGGTGAGAGCCAGACAAGTCACCCCATCCTGGATTCCCCTGGGTGTCTAGTTTTCAAAAATGTATAGGTTTGCTAGGTTTCCCTAGGTGCCGGCAGAGCTAGGGTTCAAAATCTACAGCTAGGCACTTTGCAAAAAAAGAATCAGTTTTCACTGTGAAAATGTGGTGTGTCCACGTTGCGTTTTGGGCCATTTCCTGTAGCGGGCACTAGGCCTACCCACACAAGTGAGGTACCATTTTTCTCGGAAGACTTTGGGGAATGCGGGGTGGGTGGACTTTTGTGGATCCACGCGGATTCCAGAACTTTCCACCACAGAAATGTGAGAAAAATGTGTTTGTTTTACAAATTTTGAGGTTTGCAAGAGATTCTGGGTAACAGAACCTGGTGAGAGCCAGACAAGTCACCTCATCCTGGATTCCCCTGGGTATCTAGTTTTCAAAAATGTATAGGTTTGCTAGGTTTCCCTAGGTGCCGGCAGAGCTAGGGTTCAAAATCTACAGCTAGGCACTTTGCAAAAAAAGGGTCACTTTTCACTGCCAAAATGTGGTGTGTCCACGTTGCGTTTTGGGCCGTTTCCTGTCGCGGGCACTAGGCCTTCCCACACAAGTGAGGTACCATTTTGCTCGGAAGACTTTGGGAAATGCGGGGTGGGTAGAATTTTGTGGATCCACGCAGATTCCAGAACTTTCCACCACAGAAATGTGAGGAAAATGTTTTTTTTTTTACACATTTTGAGGTTTGCAAGGGATTCTGGGTAACAGAACCTGGTGAGAGCCAGACAAGTCACCCCATCCTGGATTCCCCTGGGTGTCTAGTTTTTCAAAAATGTATAGGTTTGCTAGGTTTCCCTAGTTGCCGTCAGAGCTAGGGTTCAAAATGTACAGTTAGGCACTATGCAAAAAAAGGGTCTGTTTTCACTGTGAAAATGTGGTGTGTCCACGTTGCGTTTTGGGCCGTTTCCTGTCATTGGCACTAGGCCAACCCACACAAGTGAGGTTCCATTTTTCTCGGAAGACTTTGGGGAATGAGGGGTGGGTGGAATTTTGTGGATCCATGCAGATTCTAGAACTTTCCAACACAGAAATGTGAGGAAAATATGTTTTGTTTGACAAATTCTGAGGTTTGCAAGGGATTCTGGGTAACAGAACCTGGTGAGAGCCAGACAAGTCACCCCATCCTGGATTCCCCTGGGTGTCTAGTTTTCAAAAATGTATAGGTTTGCTAGGTTTCCCTAGGTGCCGGCAGAGCTAGGGTTCAAAATCTACAGCTTGGCACTTTGCAAAAAAAGGGTCAGTTTTCACTGTGAAAATGTGGTGTGCCTATGTTGTGTTTTGGGCCGTTTCCTGTCGCGGGCACTAGGCCTACCCACACATGTGATGTACCATTTTTCTCGGAAGACTTTGGAGAATACGGGGTGAGTGGAATTTTGTGGATCCACGCAGATTCCAGAACTTTCCACCACAGAAAAGTGACGGAAAATGTGTTTTTTGGACAGATTTTGAGATTTGCAAGGGATTCTGGGTAACAGAACCTGGTGAGAGCCAGACAAGTCACCCCATCCTGGATTCCCTGGGTGTCTAGTTTTCAAAAATGTATAGGTTTGCTAGGTTTCCTAGGTGCCGGCAGAGCTAGGGTTCAAAATCTACAGCTAGGCACTTTGCAAAAAAGAATCAGTTTTCACTGTGAAAATGTGGTGTGTCCACGTTGCGTTTTGGGCCATTTCCTGTAGCGGGCACTAGGCCTACCCACACAAGTGAGGTACCATTTTTCTCGGAAGACTTTGGGGAATGCGGGGTGGGTGGACTTTGTGGATCCACGCGGATTCCAGAACTTTCCACCACAGAAATGTGAGAAAAATGTGTGTTTTTAGCAAATTTTGAGGTTTGCAAGAGATTCTGGGTAACAGAACCTCGTGAGAGCCAGACAAGTCACCTCATCCTGGATTCCCTGGGTATCTAGTTTTCAAAAATGTATAGGTTTGCTAGGTTTCCCTAGGTGCCGGCAGAGCTAGGGTTCAAAATCTACAGCTAGGCACTTTGCAAAATAAGGGTCACTTTTCACTGCCAATAATGTGGTGTGTCCACGTTGCGTATTGGGCCGTTATCACTGTCGTGGGCACTACGCCTTCCCACACAAGTGAGGCTACCATTTTGCTCGGAAGACTTATGGGCAAATGCGGGATGGGTAGAATTTAAGCGATCCACGCAGATTCCAGAACTTTCCACCACAGAAATGTGAGGAAAATGTTTTTCCTTTTACACATTTTGAGGTTTGCAAGGGATTCTGGGTATACAGAACCTGGTGATGTAGCCAGACAAGTCACCCCATCCTGGATTCCACTGGGTGTCTAGTTTTTCAAAAATGTATAGGTTTGCTAGGTTTCCCTAGGTGCCGTCAGAGCTAGGGTTCAAAATCTACAGATAGGCACTTTGCATAAAAAGGGTCAGTTTTCACTGTGAAAATGTGGTGTGTCCATGTCTGCGTTTGGGCCGTTTCCTGTCGCGGGCACTAGGCCTACCCACACAAGTGAGGTACCATTTTTCTCGGAAGACTTTGGGGAATGCGGGGTGGGTAGAATTTTGTGGATGCACGCAGATTCCAGAACTCACCACCACAGAAATGTGAGGAAAATGTGGTTTTTGGACAAATTTTGAGGTTTGCAAGGGATTCTGGGTAACAGAACCTGGTGAGAGCCAGACAAGTCACCCCTATCCTGGATTGCCCTGGGTGTCTAGTTTTCAAAAATGTATAGGTTTGCTAGGTTTCCCTAGGTGCCGGCAGAGCTAGGGTTCAAAATCTACAGCTAGGCACTTTGCAAAAAAGGGTCAGTTTTCACTGTAAATATAAAGTGTGTCCACGTTGCGTTTTGAGCCGTTTCCTGTTGCGGGCACTAGGCCAACCCACACAAGTGAGGTACCATTTTTATCGGGAGACTTAGCGTAACACAGAATTGTAGAGCAACTGTTATTACCTATTGACTTTCGATGCATTTCTGCCTTCCAAATGAAAGACAATGTGTAAAAAAGAAGTCAGTTTTAAAAATGTCCTATAATTCTCATGCTAGTATGGGTACTCACAATTTCTGAAATGTGCAAATATCTACTGTTTCTAAACTCTATATTTTGTTCCAATTTCAGAAATGCATAGGTGTCTTTCATACCGATTTTTCCATGTATATATTTTCCCAAATTAATTGCTATATACCCGATACATAATAAAAAACCATTGCAAGACGATGCTCAGTTATTGGCTCTGGGTTTGTCGGGTTCTTGGTGAACCTACAAGTCCTATATATCCCCACAACCAGAAAGTCCAGTGGATGTAACGATATATTGCTTTCAAACAGCTGTCATAATTAGAAGAAGTTACAGGTGAAAACGTTGGCAAAATGGCTGTTTTTTTCAACTAATTTTCAA
The DNA here is from genome assembly GCA_963921515.1 of Calotriton arnoldi. NCBI lineage: Eukaryota > Metazoa > Chordata > Amphibia > Caudata > Salamandridae > Calotriton > Calotriton arnoldi. Next base: position 749,531 of record CAWUFW010001407.1, read on the forward strand.
TTTTTCCTATATTCAACTGTTAGTCTCTATAAAGAAACCTTGAAGGATCTACACAAATGACCCCTTGCTGAATTCAGAATTATGTCTACTTTTCTAAAATGTATAGCTTTCCATGACCCATTATTGCTTTCATACCCATTTCTACCGTTAACTGGAAGAAGGTTGAAAGCACAAAAAATAGCAAAAATAGGCTGTCCCAGTAAAATGCCAAAACTGTGTAAAAAATGTTGGTTTTCTGACAAAAGTCTGTCAGTCCCCAAAAGCTGGCAAAATGGTGATTTCAGCCCCACAAACCCTTTGTTGATACCATTTGCAGGGAAAAAACCAGACGCTTTCATTTGCAGCACTTTTTTCCCATTTTTCAAAAAAACACCAACATTAAGCTGTATTTTGGCAAATTTCAGGGTCCCCTCCAGGGGAATACACAAACCCTGGGTACCTTTAGAATCCCCATGATGTTGGAAGAAAACGACGCAAATTTGGCATGGATACCTTATGTGGTCAAAAAATTACAGGGGCCTAAGCGCGAACTACCCCAAATAGCCAAAAAAAGGCTTAGCACGGGGGGGGGGGGAGGCCTAGCAGCGAAGGGGTTAAGTACCAAGGAAATATTATAACATTGCGTGCTTATTGAAACCAAAACAATATTTTTGCTTTTAGTCAATGTTTATTTTAGAACAATGAGGGCGATGCAGCTTTCACAAATATAAAGTTTTGCATAGACCATGACAAGTATGGCATCCAGAGAAACCAATTCCACACCACCTGGAGTATTCACTGTAACAATACAACCCTATTTCCCACCTCTGATGGCCAGCTGCTCATTAGCCATACATTAGAGACAATTTTGAATGGGATCTGGACTCAAGACTGTTTACACCATACACAGCTGATTTACATGACCATTAAGCCTAAGAGTAAGGCGCCTCCCACCTTCACTATGTGTATGATTTCTGGGAGGAATTTTCTGGATGAAGCTAGCATAGAGTTGCCACGAGTTGGAATGGCCAACAGCAAAATCTTGGATTAATGCGTCGCCCGACTTCAAGACGTTTAAGATTTTTGGGGGGAGGAACATACGGACTGGAGTTTACTTAGAAACCTGCCTCAAGGAGCTGCATTCGTATTGCCTAGTGGACCCTTGCTTTTTTGATTGTACGTTGTGAACTTTTGGAGAATACAAGTGGATGGATGAAACTACCCTGAGGAAGCCTTTGTTATGGTGAAATACGTTGGCTGCGTTTTTGCTTTTAGGATGAAGAACCTAAATAAAAAGTTAAAACACAAACAAAAAGGATCTACTAGTCGTATATTGGATTGATTGTTTTTATACACGTGTGGTTGTTGCCTCTCTTTTCTAGTATAAATAGGCCAGATTCCTTACTGGGACTTTCAGGCAGCTCTTTTTTATTAATTGATCTATTGTGTCAGTCTCATTTTGCTTCCATTTAGGACAGCATACTGCGTGGGGCAATAGGGCAGCTCACTTGAGCCATTAGCTTCCTTTACTGTAAGTAACTGCATTCAGTTTGTGCCCAAATTGCACTTGCAACAGAAAATTATTCCCCTTAATGGCCCTAGATTTTTGTGCCCATGCGTGCTTTTGTTTGTTGACCCTAGAAGCTCTAAAGATGCTGCTACTAGACACTCACTAGCAGTGCGCCACATTCAGCACAGACACTGCAAGCTCCAGACATTTTTTAAAAGATTTAATCCCAGGCCATTGTCAATCCTTCATGTCTCGCTCCTTCCAGGTCTCAGCAGCATACAGCCTGCTGGGAGAAAACTGAGTGTTGGCCACTAGTGAGGGAGCAAGCGTTCTGGCAGGATATAAGTAATGGATTTACATCTACTGGTAGTACATTGATTTGGAGCTGAGGTTTCTTTACAAAGAAAAACTATGGGATGGTGAACTGATAGTTTCTCTGTGCCTTTTAATCATGTAATGTGCATCTGACTAACAGTACTTCCTCACACATACCTCATCAGGATTTGCAGGTTGACTTCTACCTCATGCCATGTCATCTGCAGAGTGAGGGATCCATGAAATACAGAGTAACCAGAATCTGTGTGTACGCCTGAGAACTGTTCCACGTGAAATGTCTCCATCAGACCAGAGATGCAGACGAAGACAGTTTGGTGCAGATGCCAAGCATGCCTTGCGTCATACGCCATGTCTTCGTGATCCTACTACACTCTGCTAGTGAAAGTGCACACTGGTGTCATGAACAGTATTCAACTCTGTAGCAATAAGCAATTTGCCATTTGCTGCATGGTCTTCATTGATTTTCTCTATTTTATGGACCTAATTTGGTTGGCATTTGGACTTGTAGTGCATGATGACACTGCCATTCAGTGTCACAATAGGTGGGCTTTTTCCTCAAAACCATAATGCAAAATTAGCTACACTCAATTAGCTTATTTAATTCTCCATTATGTCCATTGGAAGTTGATACTGGAAATGCACCAGTGGTTTGGAAGTTAGAAGTCATATGGTTGCATGAATTTTACTCACTTTTTACTAGAAATGTGCAAAGATCACAGTGTGGCTCACGAAGAGCCTTCTTTCAATAGTGTGCAGTGTTGACAGTGTGGTTCACAAAAAACTCATTTATTTATTTAATTGTTTATTTATTTGAAAGGTTTTATAAAGCGCGAACATGACCTGTCACGGTATCGGAGCACTGTACATAAAGCATGCAAAATGAACAGGAAAAGGTAGTAAATTAAACATTTAGGTAGTCAGGTAAGTAGTAACGCGAGAAAGAACAATCCAGGAAATAGAAGATATAAAACAGTACACACGCATAACTGAATGTTAAAAAGAAAGCTGTAGAACAGAAGTAGAAGTTAGTTCGGGTGGCTTCAGGTCTGTCGTTGCAAGTAGCTATTCAGGAGCAACCCTTTGACTTCTTTTTTTAATGTGGCAATCGAGGGGTTAGATCTGATTTCGGGAGGAAGAGCGTTCCAAATTCTCGGAGCAAGACCAGAGAAGGCTCGGTTAAAGTTCTCCCCTTATTCAATTTTTTGGTTTCAGTAGTAGATTATTAGAGCTTCTTAGGGTCCGATTCAAGCCGGATAGTTCAATTGTTTATGCCAGGTAAACTGGAGTGTTATAGTGAAGCGCTTTGTGTGTCAAGCAGGCTATCTTGAAACGAAAAGGAGATGCAATTACCAATTTAGTAATTATTATTTTCTCTTGGCCTACAGATACCCGAACTGAGAGACGTTACTAGAAACCAGGGATTTTTTGGGCAAGTACAATTAGGGGTGGGGGATGCCCAAAATGGGCATGCCAATGCCCCCACCCCCCTGCAAAAATTACAGCCTTTCTACCCCCCCTGGAGGCAGATGGGGGCAGTAGCCCCCAATCTGCCTCCCCGGGGGGGCAAAAAGCCCACTAGACGCCAGGGATTTTTTTTTGCCAATTTGAATCAGGGGTGGGGGCTGCCCAAAATGGGCATGACAATGCCCCCACCCCCTGCCCACAAAAATTCCAGTCTTTCTGCCCCCCTTAGGGGCACATGGGGGCACTAGCCCCCAATCTGCCCCCAAGGGGGCAGAAAGCCCACTAGAAACCAGGGATTTTTTTGGGGATTCATGTAGGGGTGGGGGCTGCCCAAAATGGGCATTACAATACCCCCCCCCAGAGAAATTCCAGTCTTTCTGCCCCCCGGGGGGTCAGATGGGGTCAGTGGCCCCTGATATGCCCCCCAGGGGGCAGGAAGCCCACTAGGCGCCAGCAATTACACTGGCTTTTTTTATGCGTGGGGGTTGCCCAGAATGGGCATACCAATGCCCCCACCCCCCAAAAAATAGCCACAGTCTTTCTGCCCCCCTTAGGGGCATATCGGGGCAACCCCCGCCCCCATTCCCCCCAGGGCGGCAGAAAGCCCACTAGGCACAGACTTTTTTTTAGCAATGTGCCTACCTGGTGATTTTGGGCCCTAGCGCAGCCGGCACATATGGAAACCTAGCAAACCTGTACATTTTTGAAAACTAGACACTAAGGGGAATCTAGGATGGGGTGACTTGTGTGCCTCTCACCAGGTTCTGTTACCCAGAATCCCTTGAAAACCTCAAACTTTGTTTAAAAAAATACATTTTCCTCACATTTCTGTGATGGAAAGTTCTGGGATATGTGTGGATCCACAAAATTCCACCTACCCCGCTTTCCCCAAAGTCTTCCGAGAAAAATGGTACCTCACTTGTGTGGGTAGGCCTTGTGCCCGTGACAGGAAAAGGCCCAAAACGCAACGTGGAAACACCACATTTTCTCAGTGAAAACTGACCCTTTTTTTGCAAAGTGCCTAGCTGTAGATTTTAAACCCTAGCTCTGCCGGCACCTAGGGAAACCCAGCAAACCAATACATTTTTGAAAACTAGACACCCAGGGGAATACAGGATGGGGTGACTTGTCTGGCTCTCACCAGGTTCTGTTACCCAGAGTCCCTTGCAAACCTCAAACTTTGTAAAAAAAAACACATTTTCCTCACATTTTTGTGGTGGAAAGTTCTGGAATATGCATGGATCCACAAAATTCCACCCACACCACATTTCCCAAAGTGTTCCGAGAAAAATGGCACCTCACTTGTGTGGGTAGGCCCAGTGCCCGTGACAGGAAACGGCCCAAAATGGAACGTGGACACACCACATTTTCACAGTGAAAACTGACGCTTTTTTTGCAGAGTGCCTAACTGTAGATTTTGAACCCTAGCTCTGCCCCCCTCTAGGGAAACCCAGCAAACCTATACATTTTTGAAAACTAGACACCCAGGGGAATACAGGATGGGGTGACTTGTCTGGCTCTCACCAGGTTCTGTTACCCAGAATCCCTTGCAAACCTCAAACTTTGTCAAAAAAAACACATTTTCCTCACATTTCTGTGGTGGAAAGTTCTGGAATCTGTGTGGATCAACAAAATTCAACCCACCCCGAATTCCCCAAAGTCTCCCGAGAAAAATGGTACCTCACTTGTGTGGGTAGGCCTAGTGCCCGCGACAGGAAACGGCCCAAAACGCAACACGGACACACCACATTGTCACAGTGAAAACTGACCCTTTTTTTGCAAAGTGCCTAGCTGTAGATTTTGAACTCTAGCTCTACCGGCACCTAGGGAAACCTAGCAAACCTATACATTTTTGAAAACTAGACACCCAGGGGAATCCAGGATGGGGTGACTTGTCTGGCTCTCCACAGGTTGTTACCCAGAATCCCTTGAAAACCTCAAACTTTGTTAAAAAAAACACATTTTCCTCACATTTCTGTGATGGAAAGTTCTGGGATCTGTGTGGATCCACAAAATTCCACCTACCCCGCTTTCCCCAAAGTCTTCCGAGAAAAATGGTACCTCACTTGTGTGGGTAGGCCTTGTGCCCGCAACAGGAAAAGGCCCACAACGCAACGTGGAAACACCACATTTTCTCAGTGAAAACTGACCCTTTTTTTACAAAGTGCCTAGCTGTAGATTTTAAACCCTAGCTCTGCCGGCACCTAGGGAAACCCAGCAAACCAATACATTTTTGAAAGCTAGACACCCAGGGGAATACAGGATGGGGTTACTTGTCTGGCTCTCACCAGGTTCTGTTACCCAGAGTCCCTTGCAAACCTCAAACTTTGGAAAAAAAAAAACATTTTCCTCACATTTCTGTGGTGGAAAGTTCTGGAATCTGCGTGGATCCACAAAATTCCACCCACCACACATTCCCCAAAGTCTTCCGAGAAAAATGGTACCTCACTTGTGTGGGTGGGTCAAGTACCCGCGACAGGCAAGGGCCCAAAACCAATTGAGGGGACATCAAAATTACCTATCATAAAACAACCTGGTTTTGCAAGGGGGGTCCCATGAGTTTTTGGCCCCGGGCTCGGCGGTCATCTAGGGAAACCTACCAAACCCACACATTTATGAAAACTAGACACCAGGGGGAGTCCAGCAAGGTATGGCATGCGTGGGTCCCCCAACATTTCCCTACCCAGAGACCTGGGGAAACGCTGGGTGGTAGGAAATTTGTGGATCCACGTAGATTCCAGAACTTTCCCACACAGAAATTTGAGAAAAAAGTGATTTTTTCAGCAAAATTTGAGGTTTGCAGGGGATTCTGGGTAGAGAAACGTTGGGGGATCCACGCAAGCCATACCTTCCTGGACTCCCCCAGGTCTCTAGTTTTCAGAAATGTGTGGGTTTGGTAGGTTTCCCTAGATGGCTGCCAAGCCCGGGACCAAAAACTCATGTGACCCCCCTTGCAAAACCAGGTCATTTTCGGATACATAGGGGGCATCTGCGTTTTTGGTCCCGGGGTCGGCAGCCATCTAGGGAAACCTACCAAACCCACACATTTCTGGAAACTAGACACCCGGGGGAGTCCAGTGAGGTATGGCTTATGTGTGTTCCCCAACGGTTTCCTACCCAGAATCCCCTGCAAACCTCAAATTTAGCTGAAAAAATCACTTTTTTCTCAAATTTCTGTCTGGGAAAGTTCTGGAATCTACGTGGATCCACAAATTTCCTACCACCCAGCATTCCCCCAGGTCTCCCGATAAAAATGATACCTCACTCACGTGGGTGGGTCAAGTACCCGCGACAGGCAAGATCCCAAAACGTATAGAGGAGACATCAAAATTACCTATCACGAAACAACCTGGTTTTGCAAGGGGGGTCACCTGGGTTTTTGACCCCGGGCTCGGTGGCCATCTTGGGAAGCTACCAAACCCACACATTTCTGAAAACTAGACACCCGGGGGAGTCCAGCGAGGTATGGCTTGCGTGGGTCCCCCAAGGTTTTCCTACCCAGAATCCCCTGCAAACCTCAAATTTAGCTGAAAAAATCACTTTTTTCTCAAATTTCTGTCTGGGAAAGTTCTGGAATCTACGTAGATCCACAAATTTCCTACCACCCAGCGTTCCCCCAGGTCTCCAGATAAAAATGATACCTCACTTGCGTGGGTGGGTCAAGTACCCGCGACAGGCAAGGGCCCAAAACATATTGAGGAGACATCAAAATTACCTATCACAAAACAACCTGGGTTTGCAAGGGGGGGTCACCTGGGTTTTTGGCCCCGGGCTTGACGGCCATCTTGGGAAACTACCAAACCCACACATTTCTGAAAACTAAACACCCGGGGGAGTCCAGCGAGGTATAGCTTGCATGGGTCCCCCAACGTTTTCCTACACAGAATGCCCTGCAAACCTCAAATTTAGCTGAAAAAATCACGTTTTTCTCAAATTTCTGTGTGGGAAAGTTCTGGAATCTACGTGGATCCACAAATTTCCTACCACCCAGCCTTCCCCCAGGTCGCCCGATAAAAATGATACCTCACTCGCGTGGGTGGGTCAAGTACCCGCGACAGGCAAGGGCCCAAAACATATTGAGGAGACATCAAAATTACCTATCACAAAACAACCTGGTTTTGCAAGGGGGGTCACCTGCGTTTTTGGCCCCGGGCTCGGCGGCCATTTTGGGAAACTACCAAACCCACACATTTCTGAAAACTAGACACCCGGGGGAGTCCAGCCAGGTATGGCTTGCGTGGGTCCCCCAACGTTTTCCTACCCAGAATGCCCTGCAACCTCAAATTTAGCTGAACAAAACATTTTCCACATATTTTTGGGTGGAATCACCGTGCCGGCACAAATGTCCTACCCCACAGCGTTACCCTCAGTCTCCCGAGTAAAATGATACCTCACTTGTGTGGGTGGGGCAAGGGCCTGTGACTGGGAAGAACCCAAAACTTAGGGAATTCTAAGCGCTACATTTTTTTTTTAAAATACGTTTTTAGCCAATTCTGCATTGGACACCCACACATGTGAGGTATCATTTTACTTGGGACACTCAGGAGAACGCTGTGGGGTAGGACATTTGTGCCGGCACGGTGATTCCACACAAAAATATGTGGAAAATGTGTTTTTTTCAGCTAAATTTGAGGTTTGCAGGGGATTCTGGGTAGGGAAACGTTGGGGGATCCACGCAAGCCATACCTCATTGGACTCCCAAGGGTGTCTAGTTTTCAGAAATGTGTGGGTTTGGTAGGTTTCCCTAGATGGCGGCGAGCCCGGGGCCAAAAAACCAGGTGCCCCCCCAAAACCAGGTAGTTTTGTTATAGGTAATTTTGAAGTCTCCACAGTACGATTTGGGCCATTTCCTGTTGCAGCCACTATGCCTACCCACACAAGTGAGGTATCATTTTTATCGGGAGACCTGGGGGAACGCTGGGTGGTAGGAAATTTGTGTCAGCCCGGTGATCCTACAACTTTCCCACACAGAAATGTGAGAAAAAATTGAGTTTTTTCAACAAAATTTGAGGTTTGCAGGGGATTCTGGGTAGGGAAATGTTGGGGGACCCACGCAAGCCATGCCTTTATGGACTCCCCTGGGTGTCTAGTTTTCAGAAATGTGTGCCTTTGGTAGGTTTCTCATGGGACCCCCCTTGCAAAACCAGGTTGTTTTGTGATAGGTAATTTTGAAGTCGCCTCAATAGGTTTTGGGCCCTTGCCTGTCGCGGGTTCTTGACCCACCCACGCGAGTGAGGTATCATTTTTATCGGGAGACCTGGGGGAACACTGGGTAGTAGGAAATTTGTGCATCCACGCAGATTCCAGAACTTTCCCACACAGAAATTTGAGAAAAAAGTGATTTTTTTCAGCTAAATTTGAGGTTTGCAGGGGATTCTGGGTAAGAAAATGTTGGGGGACCCACAAAAGCCATACCTCGCTGCACTCCCCCGAGTGTCTAGTTTTCTGAAATGTATAGGTTTGGTAGGTTTCCCAAGATAGCCGCCGAGCCCGGGGCCAAAAACTCATGGGACCCCCATTGCAAAACCAGGTTGTTTTGTGATAGGTAATTTTGATGTCGCCTCAATACGTTTTGGGCCCTTGCCTGTCGCAGGTACTTGACCCACCCACACAAGTGAGGTACCATTTTTCTCTGAAGACTTTGGGGAATGCGGGGTGGGTGGAATTTTGTGGATCCACGCAGATTCCAGAACTTTCCACCACAGAAATGTGAGGAAAATGTGTTTTTCTTTTTACAAATGTTGAGGTTTGCAAGGGATTCTGGGTAACAGAACCTGGTGAGAGCCAGACAAGTCACCCCATCCTGGATTTCCCTGGGTGTCTAGTTTTCAAAAATGTATAGGTTTGCTAGGTTTCCCTAGGTGCCGGCAGAGCTAGGGTTCAAAATGTACAGTTAGGCACTATGCAAAAAAAGGGTCTGTTTTCACTGTGAAAATGTGGTGTGTCCACTTTGCGTTTTGGGCCGTTTCCTGTCGCGGGCACTAGGCCTACCCACACAAGTGTGGTACCATTTTTCTCTGAAGACTTTGGGGAATGTGGGGTGGGTAGAATTTTGTGGATCCACGCAGATTCCAGAAATTTCCACCACAGAAATGTGAGGAAACTGTGGTTTTTTTTTTTACAAATTTTTAGGTTTGCAAGGGATTCTGGGTAACAGAACCTGGTGAGAGCCAGACAAGTCACCCCATCCTGGATTTCCCTGGGTGTCTAGTTTTCAAAAATGTATAGGTTTGCTAGGTTTCCCTAGGTGCTGGCAGAGCTAGGGTTCAAAATGTACAGTTAGGCACTATGCAAAAAAAGGGTCTGTTTTCACTGTGAAAATGTGGTGTGTCCACGTTGCGTTTTGGGCCGTTTCCTGTCATTGGCACTAGGCCAACCCACACAAGTGAGGTTCCTTTTTTCTCTGAAGACTTTGGGGAATGAGGGGTGGGTGGAATTTTGTGGATCCATGCAGATTCTAGAACTTTCCAACACAGAAATGTGAGGAAAATATGTTTTGTTTGACAAATTCTGAGGTTTGCAAGGGATTCTGGGTAACAGAACCTGGTGAGAGCCAGACAAGTCACCCCATCCTGGATTCCCCTGGGTGTCTAGTTTTCAAAAATGTATAGGTTTGCTAGGTTTCCCTAGGTGCCGGCAGAGCTAGGGTTCAAAATCTACAAATTGGCACTTTGCAAAAAAAGGGTCAGTTTTCACTGTGAAAATGTGGTGTGCCTATGTTGTGTTTTGGGCCGTTTCCTGTCGCGGGCACTAGGCCTACCCACACATGTGATGTACCATTTTTCTCGGAAGACTTTGGGGAATACGGAGTGAGTGGAATTTTGTGGATCCACGCAGATTCCAGAACTTTCCACCACAGAAAAGTGAGGAAAATGTGTTTTTTGGACAGATTTTGAGATTTGCAAGGGATTCTGGGTAACAGAACCTGGTGAGAGCCAGACAAGTCACCCCATCCTGGATTCCCTGGGTGTCTAGTTTTCAAAAATGTATAGGTTTGCTAGGTTTCCTAGGTGCCGGCAGAGCTAGGGTTCAAAATCTACAGCTAGGCACTTTGCAAAAAAGAATCAGTTTTCACTGTGAAAATGTGGTGTGTCCACGTTGCGTTTTGGGCCATTTCCTGTAGCGGGCACTAGGCCTACCCACACAAGTGAGGTACCATTTTTCTCGGAAGACTTTGGGGAATGCGGGGTGGGTGGACTTTTGTGGATCCACGCGGATTCCAGAACTTTCCACCACAGAAATGTGAGAAAAATGTGTTTTTTTTACAAATTTTGAGGTTTGCAAGAGATTCTGGGTAACAGAACCTCGTGAGAGCCAGACAAGTCACCTCATCCTGGATTCCCCTGGGTATCTAGTTTTCAAAAATGTATAGGTTTGCTAGGTTTCCCTAGGTGCCGGCAGAGCTAGGGTTCAAAATCTACAGCTAGGCACTTTGCAAAAAAAGGGTCACTTTTCACTGCCAAAATGTGGTGTGTCCACGTTGCGTTTTGGGCCGTTTCCTGACGCGGGCACTAGGCCTTCCCACACAAGTGAGGTACCATTTTACTCGGAAGACTTTGGGAAATGCGGGGTGGGTAGAATTTTGTGGATCCACGCAGATTCCAGAACTTTCCACCACAGAAATGTGAGGAAAATGTGTTTTGTTTTACACATTTTGAGGTTTGCAAGGGATTCTGGGTAACAGAACCTGGTGAGAGCCAGACAAGTCACCCCATCCTGGATTCCCCTGGGTGTCTAGTTTTTCAAAAATGTATAGGTTTGCTAGGTTTCCCTAGGTGCCGTCAGAGCTAGGGTTCAAAATCTACAGCTAGGCACTTTGCAAAAAAAGGGTCAGTTTTCACTGTGAAAATGTGGTGTGTCCATGTTGCGTTTTGGGCCGTTTCCTGTCGCGGGCACTAGGCCTACCCACACAAGTGAGGTACCATTTTTCTCGGAAGACTTTGGGGAATGCGGGGTGGGTAGAATTTTGTGGATGCACGCAGATTCCAGAACTCACCACCACAGAAATGTGAGGAAAATGTGGTTTTTTGGACAAATTTTGAGGTTTGCAAGGGATTCTGGGTAACAGAACCTGGTGAGAGCCAGACAAGTCACCCCTATCCTGGATTGCCCTGGGTGTCTAGTTTTCAAAAATGTATAGGTTTGCTAGGTTTCCCTAGGTGCCGGCAGAGCTAGGGTTCAAAATCTACAGCTAGGCACTTTGCAAAAAAGGGTCAGTTTTCACTGTAAATATAAAGTGTGTCCACGTTGCGTTTTGAGCCGTTTCCTGTTGCGGGCACTAGGCCAACCCACACAAGTGAGGTACCATTTTTATCGGGAGACTTAGCGTAACACAGAATTGTAGAGCAACTGTTATTACCTATTGACTTTCGATGCATTTCTGCCTTCCAAATGAAAGACAATGTGTAAAAAAGAAGTCAGTTTTAAAAATGTCCTATAATTCTCATGCTAGTATGGGTACTCACAATTTCTGAAATGTGCAAATATCTACTGTTTCTAAACTCTATATTTTGTTCCAATTTCAGAAATGCATAGGTGTCTTTCATACCGATTTTTCCATGTATATATTTTTCCAAATTAATTGCTATATACCCGGTACATAATAAAAAACCATTGCAAGACGCTGCTCAGTTATTGGCTCTGGGTTTGTCGGGTTCTTGGTGAACCTACAAGTCCTATATATCCCCACAACCAGAAAGTCCAGCGGATGTAACGATATATTGCTTTCAAACAGCTGTCATAATTAGAAGAAGTTACAGGTGAAAACGTTGGCAAAATGGCTGTTTTTTTCAACTAATTTTCAATTTTTCCTATATTCAACTGTTAGTCTCTATAAAGAAACCTTGAAGGATCTACACAAATGACCCCTTGCTGAATTCAGAATTTTGTCTACTTTTCTAAAATGTATAGCTTTCCATGACCCATTATTGCTTTCATACCCATTTCTACCGTTAACTGGAAGAAGGTTGAAAGCACAAAAAATAGCAAAAATAGGCTGTCCCAGTAAAATGCCAAAACTGTGTAAAAAATGTTGGTTTTCTGACAAAAGTCTGTCAGTCCCCAAAAGCTGGCAAAATGGTGATTTCAGCCCCACAAACCCTTTGTTGATACCATTTGCAGGGAAAAAACCAGACGCTTTCATTTGCAGCACTTTTTCCCATTTTTCAAAAAAACACCAACATTAAGCTGTATTTTGGCAAATTTCAGGGTCCCTCCAGGGGAATACACAAACCCTGGGTACCTTTAGAATCCCCATGATGTTGGAAGAAAACGACGCAAATTTGGCATGGATACCTTATGTGGTCAAAAATTACAGGGGCCTAAGCGCGAACTACCCCAAATAGCCAAAAAAAGGCTTAGCACGGGGGGGAGGCCTAGCAGCGAAGGGGTTAAGTACCAAGGAAATATTATAACATTGCGTGCTTATTGAAACCAAAACAATATTTTTGCTTTTAGTCAATGTTTATTTTAGAACAATGAGGGCGATGCAGCTTTCACAAATATAAAGTTTTGCATAGACCATGACAAGTATGGCATCCAGAGAAACCAATGCCACACCACCTGGAGTATTCACTGTAACAATACAACCCTATTTCCCACCTCTGATGGCCAGCTGCTCATTAGCCATACATTAGAGACAATTTTGAATGGGATCTGGACTCAAGACTGTTTACACCATACACAGCTGATTTACATGACCATTAAGCCTAAGAGTAAGGCGCCTCCCACCTTCACTATGTGTATGATTTCTGGGAGGAATTTTCTGGATGAAGCTAGCATAGAGTTCCCACGAGTTGGAATGGCCAACAGCAAAATCTTGGATTAATGCGTCGCCCGACTTCAAGACGTTTAAGATTTTTGGGGGGAGGAACATACGGACTGGAGTTTACTTAGAAACCTGCCTCAAGGAGCTGCATTCGTATTGCCTAGTGGACCCTTGCTTTTTTGATTGTACGTTGTGAACTTTTGGAGAATACAAGTGGATGGATGAAACTACCCTGAGGAAGCCTTTGTTATGGTGAAATACGTTGGCTGCGTTTTTGCTTTTAGGATGAAGAACCTAAATAAAAAGTTAAAACACAAACAAAAAGGATCTACTAGTCGTATATTGGATTGATTGTTTTTATACACGTGTGGTTGTTGCCTCTCTTTTCTAGTATAAATAGGCCAGATTCCTTACTGGGAATTTCAGGCAGCTCTTTTTTATTAATTGATCTATTGTGTCAGTCTCATTTTGCTTCCATCTAGGACAGCATACTGCGTGGGGCAATAGGGCAGCTCACTTGAGCCATTAGCTTCCTTTACTGTAAGTAACTGCATTCAGTTTGTGCCCAAATTGCACTTGCAACAGAAAATTATTCCCCTTAATGGCCCTAGATTTTTGTGCCCATGCGTGCTTTTGTTTGTTGACCCTAGAAGCTCTAAAGATGCTGCTACTAGACACTCACTAGCAGTGCGCCACATTCAGCACAGACACTGCAAGCTCCAGACATTTTTTAAAAGATTTAATCCCAGGCCATTGTCAATCCTTCATGTCTCGCTCCTTCCAGGTCTCAGCAGCATACAGCCTGCTGGGAGAAAACTGAGTGTTGGCCACTAGTGAGGGAGCAAGCGTTCTGGCAGGATATAAGTAATGGATTTACATCTACTGGTAGTACATTGATTTGGAGCTGAGGTTTCTTTACAAAGAAAAACTATGGGATGGTGAACTGATAGTTTCTCTGTGCCTTTTAATCATGTAATGTGCATCTGACTAACAGTACTTCCTCACACATACCTCATCAGGATTTGCAGGTTGACTTCTACCTCATGCCATGTCATCTGCAGAGTGAGGGATCCATGAAATACAGAGTAACCAGAATCTGTGTGTACGCCTGAGAACTGTTCCACGTGAAATGTCTCCATCAGACCAGAGATGCAGACGAAGACAGTTTGGTGCAGATGCCAAGCATGCCTTGCGTCATACGCCATGTTTTCGTGATCCTACTACACTCTGCTAGTGAAAGTGCACACTGGTGTCATGAACAGTATTCAACTCTGTAGCAATAAGCAATTTGCCATTTGCTGCATGGTCTTCATTGATTTTCTCTATTTTATGGACCTAATTTGGTTGGCATTTGGACTTGCAGTGCATGATGACACTGCCATTCAGTGTCACAATAGGTGGGCTTTTTCCTCAAAACCATAATGCAAAATTAGCTACACTCAATTAGCTTATTTAATTCTCCATTATGTCCATTGGAAGTTGATACTGGAAATACACCAGTGGTTTGGAAGTTAGAAGTCATATGGTTGCATGAATTTTACTCACATTTTACTAGAAATGTGCAAAGATCACAGTGTGGCTCACGAAGAGCCTTCTTTCAATAGTGTGCAGTGTTGACAGTGTGGTTCACAAAAAACTCATTTATTTATTTAATTGTTTATTTATTTGAAAGGTTTTATAAAGCGCGAACATGACCTGTCACGGTATCGGAGCACTGTACATAAAGCATGCAAAATGAACAGGAAAAGGTAGTAAATTAAACATTTAGGTAGTCAGGTAAGTAGTAACGCGAGAAAGAACAATCCAGGAAATAGAAGATATAAAACAGTACACACGCATAACTGAATGTTAAAAAGAAAGCTGTAGAACAGAAGTAGAAGTTAGTTCGGGTGGCTTCAGGTCTGTCGTTGCAAGTAGCTATTCAGGAGCAACCCTTTGACTTCTTTTTTTAATGTGGCAATCGAGGGGTTAGATCTGATTTCGGGAGGAAGAGCGTTCCAAATTCTCGGAGCAAGACCAGAGAAGGCTCGGTTAAAGTTCTCCCCTCAATTTTTTGGTTTCAGTAGTAGATTATTAGAGCTTCTTAGGGTCCGATTCAAGCCGGATAGTTCAATTGTTTATGGCAGGTAAACTGGAGTGTTATAGTGAAGCGCTTTGTGTGTCAAGCAGGCTATCTTGAAACGAAAAGGAGATGCAATTACCAATTTAGTAATTATTATTTTCTCTTGGCCTACAGATATCCGAACTGAGAGACGTTACTAGGGAGGATTGTTATGTGTGGCATGGTGGTGCTAGTGTAACTGTAAAGTTAGAGATATACTTGTGCATGCAAATACAATTTAAAATACAAATAGGGGAGAAAGAAAGGATCTGTAGATATTGGTCCTGACAAAGCCGATTGTCTAGTGGGCATAATTGATGGTTGAAACATGTTGACTCTAGATGCTGGAGATAATAAATTCCTCTTTAGCATCACACTTCGTTTTAATCTTGCCAGGATACCCAGGAATAAAATATTCCTGGTAAAATAGGGTAATTCTAAGCAACTTTATTATAGATCTCTCTCCTGACCAAAAGAGCCCTCTTGTCTGACAAGGTTGAATATGGATTTATCCAGGCGAGGACTCAATGGTGAACCATGACAGTAGGAAATAAAAAGTGTCTGAGAGTCCTTTTAAAAACACTAAGGGTTGCCCAAATGGGTCAAGAATAAAAACAAACAAACTACAGTTTCTGAGTGTGTTCTCTCTCTTTTTGTGATAAGGCTTAACATTTATGGGAGGCGGAGCGAACCCACTTGAAGTTCTTGTCACTCCTTTTTTTATTAGATGGTACTCTGCAACTGCTGCAGGAGCACCATAGGGAAGGACCTACCTGGGAGGGTCTCCTATGAATTGGGAAAGGCCTTTAAAAATATGGCAAGAACAGCACAAGGTCCAACCTACATTATTGTCCATTGGATGATGTTTCTGTGGGATGGGCTAGCTCCACCCTAAAGGGACCAACGGCTCGACTCTGCCCTTGAGCCCTTTTTATCAAACAGGTATTTTATAAGTTTGGCAACTGGCTTCTGGGAGTATCTTATTCTGGTGTGGAACCTTCACTGGAATCTGCCCACCTATTCTACTGAAATTATAGCATTGAAGGCACTTGACTCCATTCCCATCTCTCTACCAGACTTAAGTTGTCATGCCGCTCTTCATAAAATAGCTGATGAAGACATTGTACCTTCTTCCCTGCTCCCCTCATGATTGTCTCTAATCTGTCCTTATCTTCTGGTGATACAGCTTCCAGAACCTAAAACAAATCCTCAGATCAGTATTCTCTAGTCACATCTTACATAGCCTCCAGTTACTGAGACAAGCTGCAAGGACCAATACTTCAGCGACTCGGGCCTCTATCCGTATTCTCTCTCTTCAGCCTTGACACTCGCATTTGGAAACTTTGTGACCACTGAGTATGGTAGTACATAGTTTTCAGATACATTCCCTGCATGATGCTCTTGAAAGATTTCTCACCATTTGTATACATTTTGTCCCCACAATGTCTCTTCTCTCTTGCAATTTCACGTTCCAACTCCTCACTTCAACTCTCATTTTTTACAGCATTTTAACGTGGCTTCCCACTTATAATACCAACCAGAACACAAGTTACAGTCATTGCTCATGCACTACTACTGTCATCTGCGTTCCATACACAGCACTCAAAACACATGTAAACTTTATGTGGTAGTCACCATACTCCACGGTATTGGGCTATATACACATAGCATCCTTTCTTTGCTGATGGTATTTGCTCATAAGTTCCACAAAATGCTTCTCTGTCTCTATTGCCTTGTCCCTTTGTTTTGGCAATTTTGTGAGCAATAACTTAACTAACTCCAAAATACCTCCCTGTATGATGATCTCTTCATGTTTTCTTGGATAATTCTCCAGTATTTCTCATGCTAAACAATCTGGTGGGAGCACGTGCTTCATAATACATTTCACCCCTCCCCCCACAAATCTACATGCCTATATACTTCTGTTCATTACTTTCGAATGTCCTTGTGTATGTCACACCTACTGATGGAAGGACGCTTTAACCAGGCCTGTGCTGTCTTACTGCATGCCTCTGCTGCTCAAAAATGAATGGAAACTGTTATAAAATATTAAGGGCTACTGAAATGATGCCATTCTGAAGCTGTGGCTTTTTTCGCATGAATACGGATTTGCCACATTTGCCACATAATCCATCATCTGCTGCATACTTTACAGATTTTAACAAAAAAACAATTCTAGCTCAAACGGACTAAAAGTTACTAAAAATCCAGCGATGTTTTGCTGCACAGTGGAAGGCCCTTTGCGAAGGTTGCCTACAATCAATAGTTGATTGCTGTATTTAAGTGTTGAAGCGGTACTAATGGGGTGAATCCTTTGCGAAGACACTGTTAACATGGGCAAAAGAATGACAAAATAATGAAGTAATACTGCCACAAAATGTGCCGCGTTGTATTGCATAATTTCCCTTTATTTGCTGCATAATCTAGTCAGGTCTGTCACATATTTTGGTCCTCTCCTGTTGCCTCATTCCAGTGGCCCTGAGCATTTTACAATTAAGAAAATGATTGGACCTATTGGGCTCAATGGACTGAATTGGCCTTGAAGTTTTTCCTGCCATCAATGTCCACGTTTCCAAGAATCCATTGAAAAGCAGTCAATTTAAAATGAATATAAAACAGATGTTTAAAGACATCGAAGTGCAGTCAGTGCAAGATCATCAGATAAAGTGATGTAGTAAAAAAACGTGCACTTGATACAAGGTCGCAGTTCAAGGAAGTGCAGCACCTGTAATTTAAAAAGGTACTGCAGCAAGGTCACACATGCAGCAGAGACTCAGCCTGCACCCTGGAGGTGCCTTAAGATTAAGGCTGTGGGATACATTTTAGGGCAGCGGGGGAAGAGCTGCCTTTTACCACAGGAGCTGGAGGTAGGAGTGCACCCCCAAAAAATAACCATGTTGGAGTTCAGAAGGTGAATTAGCAATAAAGATGCCTTTAGTTTTTGGGGCATATTTAACAAATATTCACGCAACGCAGCAAGCCACCTTGCTGCAGTGCATGAAAGGGAGAGGGCTGGAATGCGCCTTATTTAACATTATACGGAAAATTCCTGTTCTCTGCCTGCGCTGGCGCACAAACTACTGCCTAGCGCCAACCCAGTCACCCTTGCACTATGATGCAAGTGTGCCTGCGTTGTAGGCAGGATTCCTACAATTCTCAGAGGCATTTTCCTACATATGCTGCACAATGCAGCACAGTTAGAACAAGGAAACAACAAGGAGAAATACATATAATTCTCCTCGTTACTCCACTGGAGAGGAGACATTCAATTCGGACACATTCCCAGGTCCACCAGTGTTGGCAAATCTGGGAATGTGTCAGAATGCATGGGTGGATGCATAGGAACACCCACGCGCCACCCGTGGCATGCTTGCAAGCAGCAGAGTAACGCAAGGCAGAGATTTGCATTGCCTTGCATTACTCTAGATGTATCAAGCCATGCAGGGCAACGCAAGATGACCTTGCTTAGCTTGGTAAATCTTATTTTAGGTTCTGCCTCACCCTGCATCCCCTTGTGTAGTGCAGGGTGACACAAAGCCTTTCAGAAATCTGGTGTGAGAAGTTGGCCTGGCATATGCTGTCCACTAATTATAGTGGGCACCTTGCACCAGTCCAAACAACCCCTTATTGGAGATAGGTTAAAGACAACCTTATTGAAAGCTATCCTAGTGGTAGCTATGGAGAGCAGCCTTCAGGCTAAGTCTTGAAGGAATGTAAAGCAGCTTGTTTTACCAGTCTATAATCTCTTGAGTGACCAAATGAAAGAGCACCACACCAGGTATATATTCAAAATATATGTATTTATTACTATACACACCCCTCTAGTCTCTTTATGAGGCTAGAGTTCGAAGTACATAGGTTATAAGATCTTAAATCACAGTAATAGCACAAATACACGTTTGGGCCCTAGGGGCGTACCAAACCATATACCAATAAAGTGGTATGCGAACCACGACTGAACTAGACACTAGGCCTAGAGCCTCTAGAAGTGCTTGGACCACAAGGAACCACCCAAGGTAGTGACACAGGGGACCCACGGGAGACGCGTGCAGTGTATGTACACAACCGCGATACGCCGTTAACTTCTATGGAGAAAGTCGGGATCGGGAAAATAGAGGAAAGGGACACTTTAAAGAGGACTAGGACAAAACCCTTTGAGATCTAGGACTTTGAAGAGTCTCTACCCACGGGAGCACCGGAGTACTCGTGTTACCTCACCCAGGGAAGCCGGGTGCATAGGTGCCTTTCGGGGTCGGGTTTCGTCGTCGATTCGGATGGCGATCTGCTGCAAAGTGCTGCTGGCGGCCAAGAGAAAAGTGTCCGGGTGGATCCAAGAGTGGATCGGAGTTCTGGTGAACCTGAAAGCAGAGGGGACAGAGTCTGGGTCACTAGCCAGTGACCAGGAAGGCGATGGACAGATGCCCACCGCTGTCGAGTGCTTCAGGTGCGTTGATGGTCGTCTTGACTCTTCAGCCACGAGGTCCGGGAGGCGTTGTCGGCAACCAGGAGCAGGATTCGGGCTGCTGCTTGATGTCTGTCGAGTGCTGAGGTGTCGGCGACTGGATTGGACCCAACAAGCCTTGGCAACGGCAAGTCTTGAGTAAGATGTAGATCGTCGATGGTGCAGACCAGCAAGGTCTCTGGAACTCACCCAGCGAGGGTAAGTGAGGGCAGGCCTGGAGCAACCAGGATGCCAAGTAAGAAAAAGATTGGCCTTCATTAAGGGCTACTAGCCAACGGGCTAGCGACCGCAAAGGAGCCTCGTGACGCCGCACGTGGAGCTGGCTTACAGGACACTCGTGGAGTGGAGGCCAGTGATCTTCAGTGCAGGTGGTGCTGGAGGCTAGGGCTACTCGGAGCCTAAAGCACGACTTCTTGGAAGACCTAGAAGAGGATGCACTTGCAAATGTGCTCGGTGTCCAGGGGTCACAGTCTCAAGTCACCCACGATAGCCACGGGCCTCAGCTTTGCTGGGGACTCAGGGTAGCCTCGGGAAGTCTGAGAATCCACCTCTGGTGATGCGATGACTTCGGCGTCCGACGGGAGCTTCAGTAATGCGAACCGGACAGATGCTTCTTTGGTGCCTGCCAAGCAGGGAGTCACTCCTTGACCCCAAGGGAGATTCTTCAGTCCTCTAATCGTGAGTAGAGCGTCGAAGGTCTAGGATTCAGTTTCAGAGTTTCGTCCAGGTATAATCTAAAGTCCTAAGGACTGGGTTCCTACCTTTATTCTAAAAATAGGGGTTGGACTACTCTGTGGCCCCACCTATGGGTGGGTCAGGGCAGAGGGGTGGCTACACCCCTTTCCCTTTGTCCAGTTCGCGCCAAAGCAGGGGCTGCAAGCCCCTGATCCGGTTTGAACTGGGGTATGCACAGGGACACCAAATGTGCCCCCAGTGCAGGACTTCAAAGCACCCGAAAGTGCTCCCGCCCAGCCCCAATACACATTATCCTGTCTGGGGAGGTGGTCACACCTCCCTGGGACAGGAAACCTATTGTCCAGGCCTCCCCTGCCGGAGTTTCGTCCAGCAGCAGGAGGCCAGACTTGTGTCTGTGGCAGCAGCATCCATTTTGTGATGCCAGGGCTCTGGAAAGAAGTTACCGGACTAGTCAGAGTTAACATGTCTTTCCCTCTAGAAGGGTGGAATGCTACTCCCGCCGCCAGGATTGGCGGGGGGTAGTATTCCAAGATGTTTGACACCAAACACGACATGTTTAGGTGCAGCCATTCCAAAGTTAGCATTTTACCGCGAGGATATAATGCGCTTAAGAGTATATGGTCAGGCTGCACTACAAACAGCATCAGAGAGGGTCTCCAAACGCTGCAGAGGGGCCCTGCTCATGCAGGGCACCCTCTCACATAGGAACCATGCACTCTGCCTTTAGGATTGATAAGGCCTGCCTTAGGAGTGACTTATAGGTTTATATGTGTGTATGTAGTTCGTGATATAGGTAACCTATATCACAGTAAGGGGTGCATGCACCACCTTACCCAGGCTGCAGTAGCAGACCTGTGGTGTCAGTTTGGATGGCCTTCCAGGGGTGGCATAATACATGCTGCAGCCCCTGGCAGGCCTCTGAGATACCTATGCCCTTGGTACATAGTATACCATATACTAGGGACTTATAAGGGCACTCCAGATCCCAATCAGAGATGTGCCTAAGGCACATGGAAACCATTTTAGAGAGGAAGCAGCTAGGCTGGGGTTCTGATTAGCAGGGCCCCAGCCAGACTAATGTCGAAAAACAGTGAAGCATCAGCAAAAAGTGGGGGTACCCATGTGAAGCAGATCCTACTCTCCTACACAACCCCCCAAACGTAGGGACATTAAACTAACCTTGCCCAGTTAAGTCTTCATGTTCTAAGTGGAAATACCTAGAGAGTCCATCTGCATTCGCATGGTTACTCCCAGGCCTATGTTCCACTGTAAAGTCCATCCCCTGTAGGGAAATGGACCACCTAAGCAGTTTGGGGTTTTCACCCTTCATTTGTTTTAGCCTTAAGAGGGGCTTATGGTCTGTCTGAACCAGGAAGTGTGTACCAAACAAGTATGGCCTCAACTTCTTCAGAGCCCAGACCACAGCAAAGGCCTCCCTCTCTATGGCTGACCAACGTTTCTCTCTAGGGGTCAGCCTTCTGCTAATAAAAGCTACTGGCTGATCCTGACCTTCTTCATTCAATTGTGACAGTACAGCCCCTACCCCCAATTCAGATGCATCTGTTTGAACAATGAACTTCTTGGAGTAATCAGGACTCTGCAGAATTGGAGCAGTGCACATGGCCTGCTTGAGGTCATCAAATGCCTTTTGACAGCTAACTGTCCACTGAACCTTTTGGGCATTTTCTTAGAAGTTAAGTCATTCAAGGGTGTCACTATTGATCCATACCCCTTGACAAATCTCCTATAGTACCCAGTCAGGCCTAAGAAGGCTCTCACCTGAGTCTGGGTAGTGGGAGCAGTCCAGTCCATGATGGTCTGGATCTTGCTCTGCAAAGGTTGAACCTGGCCTCCACCCACAAGGTGGCCCAGGTACACAACCTGACTCTGCCCTATCTGGCACTTAGTGGCCTTGATAGTCAGGCCTGCCTTTTGCAGGGCCTGTAAAACATTCCTGAGGTGGACCAGGTGATCCTCCCAGGTGGAGCTAAAGACAGCAATATCATCTAGATAAGCTGCACTATAGGCTTCCAGTCCTGTGAGAACTGTGTTCACCAACCTCTGGAAAGTGGCAGGTGCATTTTTCAGACCAAAGGGCATTACCACAAATTGATAATGCCCACTAGGGGTTGAAAATGCTGTTTTGGGCTTTGCAGTATCAGCTAGTCTGATCTGCCAGTAGCCAGCTGTTAGGTCAAATGTGCTGAGATATTTGGCAGAGGCCAAAGTATCTATGAGCTCATCTGCCCTGGGTATTGGATGGGCATCAGTCCTAGTGACTGCATTGAGACCCCTGTAGTCTACACAAAACCTCATCTCTCTTTTTCCACCACTGGTGTGAGGTTTCGGTACTAGGACTACTGGACTAGCCCAAGGGCTATCTGAGGGCTCAATTACTCCCAATTCCAACATTTTCTGGACTTCAGTCCTGATACAGTCCCTGACATGGTCAGGTTGCCTATAAATCTTGTTTTTAATAGGCAGACTGTCCCCAGTGTCCACTTCATGAGTGCACCAGGTGGTCTGACTGGGTGTCAGTGAAAACATATGTCGAAACTGATTGAGGACTTGCCTGCAATCAGTTTGTTGCTGGGTAGTGAGGCTGCCTGCCAAGGCTACACCATCAACTGACCCATCGTCAGGGTTCTGTGAGAGCAGGTCAGGGAGTGGGTCACTCTCTTCCTCCTGCCCTTCATCAGTAGCCATGAGCAAGCCCATGTCTGCCCTGTCCACATATGGTTTTAACCTGTTGACATGGAGAACCCTGTGGGGACTCCTGGGTGTTCCTAGGTCTACTAAATAAGTGACCTCACCCTTCTGCTCAACAATAGTGTGGGGTCCACTCCATTTGTCTTGGAGAGCTGCTGGGGCCACTGGCTCCAACACCCACACCTTCTGTCCTGGCTGGTAAACAGTCAGAACAGCCTTTGGTCATGCCAGGCCTTCTGAAGTTCCTGGCTAGCCTCAAGGTTTTTGGTTGCCTTTTCATGTACTCAGCCATCCTGGAGCGGAGACCAAGTACATAGTCCACTATATCTTGCTTTGGGGGCTTGAGAGGTAACTCCCATCCTTCCTTCACCAAGCACAGTGGACTCCTCACAGGGTGGCCAAACAGAAGTTCAAAAGGGCTGTAACCAACCCCTTCTGAGGCACCTCCCTATATGCGAATAAAAGGCAGGGCAAGAGTATGTCCCATCTACGCCTAAGCTTTTCTGGGAGCCCTTTAATCATGCCCTTCAAGGTTTTGTTGAATCTCTCAACTAAACCATTGCATTGTGGGTGATAGGGTGTGGTGAACTTATAAGTCACTCCACACTCCTTCCACATTGCTTTCAAGTACCCAGACATGAAGTTAGCACCCCTGTCTGATACTACCTCCTTAGGAAAGCCCACTCTTGAGAAGATTCCCAGGAGGGCCCTTGCCACCACAGGTGCTGTAGTGGTCCTGAGGGGAATGGCTTCTGGGTACCTGGTGGCATGATCCACTACCACCAGGATAAATCTGTGCCCAGAGGCTGTTTGGGGATCCATGGGACCAACAATGTCAATCCCTACCCTCTCAAAGGGCACCCCCACCACAGGTAGTGGTATCAGGGGGCCTTTGTAGTGCCACCTGCTTTGCCACTGGCTTGGCAGGTTACACAGGAGCGACAAAACTCCTTACTGTCTTCAGACATGTGGGGCCAGTGAAAGTGAGGGACAATTCTGTCCCAAGTCTTGTTCTGGCCCAGGTGTCCTGCTAAGGGAATATCATGGGCTAGGGTCAATAGGAAGCCCCTGAACTTCAAAGGTATTACCAACCTCCTGGTAGCACCAGGCTTGGGGTCTCTACTCTCTGAGTACAGGAGTCCATCATCCCAATACACTGTATGGGGACCACTAGCTTTCCCAGCAGCCTCAGCAGCAGCTTGCTGTCTGAGGGGTTCAAGGGAGTGGCAGCTCTGCTGCTCCTGGCTCAGATCTGCCCTAGAAGGTCCCCCTGTCCCCAAGAACTCAACCTGGTCAGGTTCAAGTTCCTCTGGGACAGTTCCTTCTTCAGGGCTGAGATCATCCCCCTGAAGGGACTGATCTTCCTCCTGAGTCAAGGGGAAGGCACTGCCTTAACCCTACTACTCCCTCCTCTTGGAAGGCACTTGGTCCATTCTTCCAGAATCCAAGGCCTGTTCAGTGCTAGACATTTTGGCTTGTGACCTGGTCACAGCAAACACATCTGCAGGGATCCCCAGCATTTCTGCATGGGTCCTGAGCTCCACTTCTGCCCAAGCAGAAGTCTCTAAGTCATTGCCAAGCAAGCATTCGACTGGTAGGTTTGCACTTACCACAACCTTCTTAAGGCCAGTTACCCCTCCCCAGGAGAAGTTAACAACTGCCAGAGTATGGTCTGTTCTGACATTGCTAGCATTGGTCACTTGGTACATTTCACCAAGCATAACTTGCCCAGGTAGCACAAGGTCTTGTGTCACCATTGTGACACTTGCCCCTGTGTCCCTAAATGCCAAAGCCTCACGTCCATTAATTAAAGGCTGTTGTCTGTACTTGCCCAGATTACTGGGACTCACAGTGGAGGTCACATCCATGCCTCCATCACAGACTAACACAGCCTGAGTCAGCTCTCTGACTAAGTCAGAGCCCAACTCAGTTCCCAGGGTGAACCCTACTAAACCCTTTGCTGGAGCACTTCCACCAACTGTACTAGGGGAACAGGTGCCTTAGGGGCATTGGTGGGTGCTGGACTGGAGTCTTTGGACTTGGTGCAATCACTGGTCCAGTGGGTCTTTTGCTTACAGACCTTGCACCATGGTTTTCTTTGGCCTTTACCCTTGGTAGACTGGGAATCCCCACCAGAAGAAGATTTTTGGGGGCCTGATGAAGACTTTTGATCTTTACCCTTCTCCCCACCCTTGTCAGAGTTCTTAGCATCTTGCTTCTTGGTTTCCCCACCTTGGTTCTGTACCTTCTGCTTCACCCTGGTTCTGACCCATTTGTCTGCCTTCTTTCCCAATTCTTGGGGAGAGGTCAGATCAGAGTCAACCAGGTATTGATGCAACAGCTGATTTTGACAGTTATTAAGAATCTGCTCCCTCATTATCAGATTATGCAATCCTGAGAAGTCACACACCTTACTGCCCATCAACCAGCCTTCCAGAGCCTTGGCAGAACAATCCACATAGTCTACCCAGTCTTGAGTCTGTGCTTTTTGGGTGTCTCTGAACTTCAACCTGTACTGTTCAGTGGTTAGGCCAAACCCATCAATAAGAGCACTCTTCAAGACCTTGTAATTGTCAGCATCCTCCTCTCTAACAGTGAGGAGCTTGTCTCTACCTTTGTCAGCAAAGGAGAGCCACAAGATTGCTGCCCACTGCTCCTGAGGGACCTTCTGTACTTTACAGGCCCTCTCTAAAGCAGTTATCCATTTGTGGATATCATCCCCACTCTGGTAGGGAGGGACAATCTTGCTCAGGTTCCTATGGTCATAGGACCTTTCCCTATCTCTAGGGACATGGCTGCCACCATGGGACTCTAGTCCCAACTTTCTTCTCTCTCTAAGGAGATCTAGGGATTCTCTATCTAAAGCTAATTGCTTTTTTCTGAGTTCCAGCTGAGTTTCCTCATACTGGACTAGCCTCTTTCTTCTCTCATGAGAGGATTCTCTCCTATGAGATGAGACAGAGCTCCCTATAGAGGTGCCAGAGTGGTTAGACTCCTGAGAAGGAGACCTAGACCTTCTGGGCACACTCTTAATCCTTCCTGGGGGGACAAAGAGGGCATCATTTTGATCATCCTCATCATCATCCACAGGAGGGATTGGGTTTTCCAGGTCAGGGTCATTGTCACCCTCCTGGCCAGTTTCAGAGGGGGCTGGGGGTACTGGTACCCCTAGCGTCCTCCTCTTCTTCTGCCCCACCCTCAGCTCCTACCCCTTCAGTCCCTACAGGCCTTACTAAGGTCATAAGCCACCAACAACTCCTTGAGGTGTTGGGTGGTGGGGCTTTGGCCTGTCCTTATTTTTCTCAAGTTACATAAAGCTCTCAATTCCAAGAATGGGAGTGTATCATACTTGGAGGGTGGAAGCTCAATGGCTTCCTGCAAGGATTCTTTGGATCCTGCCCTTAAAGACATTACTAGTGTGGTGTGGTGTATGCACTACCTACTCTAGTGTGGCCTACTAAACTCTCTTGAGTTGTAGAAAGGGTTGTGCTATCCCTTAACACACAACTCTAAGTTCAGTAGAACTTACTGTTATTCTAAGCTTAAATTATATGTACCTTAGGTACCTTTAGTGGTTTTCAGTTGATCAATTCAATTGAGATTATCTGGTAAAACAATAGCAAGCTGGAATCCCACACGCTGCACACCAATGTGAGAAGTTGGCCTGGCATATGCTGTCCACTAATTATAGTGGGCACCTTGCACCAGTCCAAACAACCCCTTATTGGAGATAGGTTAAAGACAACCTTATTGAAAGCTATCCTAGTGGTAGCTATGGAGAGCAGTCTTCAGGCTAAGTCTTGAAGGAATGTAAAGCAGCTTGTTTTACCAGTCTATAATCTCTTGAGTGACCAAATGAAAGAGCACCACACCAGGTATATATTCAAAATATATGTATTTATTACTAAACACACCCCTCTAGTCTCTTTATGAGGCTAGAGTTCGAAGTACATAGGTTATAAGATCTTAAATCACAGTAATAGCACAAATACACGTTTGGGCCCTAGGGGCGTACCAAACCATATACCAATAAAGTGGTATGCGAACCACGACTGAACTAGACACTAGGCCTAGAGCCTCTAGAAGTGCTTGGACCACAAGGAACCACCCAAGGTAGTGACACAGGGGACCCACGGGAGACGCGTGCAGTGTATGTACACAACCGCGATACGCCGTTAACTTCTATGGAGAAAGTCGGGATCGGGAAAATAGAGGAAAGGGACACTTTAAAGAGGACTAGGACAAAACCCTTTGAGATCTAGGACTTTGAAGAGTCTCTACCCACGGGAGCACCGGAGTACTCG
The DNA here is from genome assembly GCA_963921515.1 of Calotriton arnoldi. Lineage (NCBI taxonomy): Eukaryota > Metazoa > Chordata > Amphibia > Caudata > Salamandridae > Calotriton > Calotriton arnoldi. The sequence continues at coordinate 776,858 of CAWUFW010001407.1, forward strand.
TGTTACCTCACCCAGGAAGCCGGGTGCATAGGTGCCTTTCGGGGTCGGGTTTCGTCGTCGATTCGGATGGCGATCTGCTGCAAAGTGCTGCTGGCGGCCAAGAGAAAAGTGTCCGGGTGGATCCAAGAGTGGATCGGAGTTCTGGTGAACCTGAAAGCAGAGGGGACAGAGTCTGGGTCCCTAGCCAGTGACCAGGAAGGCGATGGACAGATGCCCACCGCTGTCGAGTGCTTCAGGTGCGTTGATGGTCGTCTTGACTCTTCAGCCACGAGGTCCGGGAGGCGTTGTCGGTGACCAGGAGCAGGATTCGGGCTGCTGCTCAATGTCTGTCGAGTGCTGAGGTGTCGGCGACCGGATTGGACCCAACAAGCCTTGGCAACGGCAAGTCTCGAGTAAGATGTAGATCGTCGATGGTACAGACCAGCAAGGTCTGTAGAACTCACCCAGCGAGGGTAAGTGAGGGCAGGCCTGGAGCAACCAGGATGCCAAGTAAGAAAAAGATTGGCCTTCGTTAAGGGCTACTAGCCAACGGGCTAGCGACCACAAAGGAGCCTTGTGACGCCGCACGTGGAGCTGGCTTACAGGACACTCGTGGAGTGGAGGCCAGTGATCTTCGGTGCAGGTGGTGCTGGAGGCTAGGGCTACTCAGAGCCCAAAGCACGACTTCTTGGGAGACCTAGAAGAGGATGCACTTGCAAATGTGCTCGGTGTCCAGGGGTCACGGTCTCAAGTCACCCACGATAGCCACGGGCCTCAGCTTTGCTGGGGACTCAGGGTAGCCTCGGGGAAGTCTGAGAATCCACCTCTGGTGATGCGATGACTTCGGCGTCCGACGGGAGCTTCAGTAATGCGAACCGGACAGATGCTTCTTTGGTGCCTGCCAAGCAGGGGAGTCACTCTTTGACCCCAAGGGAGATTCTTCAGTCCTCTAATCGTGAGTAGAGCGTCGAAGGTCCAGGATTCAGTTTCAGAGTTTCGTCCAGGTATAATCTAAAGTCCTAAGGACTGGGTTCCTACCTTTATTCTAAAAATAGGGGTTGGACTACTCTGTGGCCCCACCTATGGGTGGGTCAGGGCAGAGGGGTGGCTACACCACTTTCCCTTTGTCCAGTTCGCGCCAAAGCAGGGGCTGCAAGCCCCTGATCCAGTTTGAACTGGGGTATGCACAGGGACACCAAATGTGCCCCCAGTGCAGGACTTGAAAGCACCCGAAAGTGCTCCCGCCCAGCCCCAATACACATTATCCTGTCTGGGGAGGTGGTCACACCTCCCTGGGACAGGAAACCTATTGTCCAGGCCTCCCCTGCCGGAGTTTCGTCCAGCAGCAGGAGGCCAGATTTGTGTCTGTGGCAGCAGCATCCATTTTGTGATGCCAGGGCTCTGGAAAGAAGTTACCGGACTAGTCAGAGTTAACATGTCTTTCCCTCTAGAAGGGTGGAATGCTACCCCCGCCGCCAGGATTGGCGGGGGTAGTATTCCAAGATGTTTGACACCAAACACGACATGTTTAGGTGCAGCCATTCCAAAGTTAGCATTTTACCGCGAGGATATAATGCGCTTAAGAGTATATGGTCAGGCTGCACTACAAACAGCATCAGAGAGGGTCTCCGAACGCTGCAGAGGGGCCCTGCTCATGCAGGGGCACCCTCTCACATAGGAACCATGCACTCTGCCTTTAGGATTGATAAGGCCTGCCTTAGGAGTGACTTATAGGTTTATATGTGTGTAGTGTAGTTCGTGATATAGGTAACCTATATCACAGTAAGGGGTGCATGCACCACCTTACCCAGGCTGCAGTAGCAGACCTGTGGTGTCAGTTTGGATGGCCTTCCAGGGGTGGCATAATACATGCTGCAGCCCATGGCAGGCCTCTGAGGTACCTATGCCCTTGGTACATAGTATACCATATACTAGGGACTTATAAGGGCACTCAGATCCCAATCAGAGATGTGCCTAAGGCACATGGAAACCATTTTAGAGAGGAAGCAGCTAGGCTGGGGTTCTGATTAGCAGGGCCCCAGCCAGACTAATGTCGAAAAACAGTGAAGCATCAGCAAAAAGTGGGGGTACCCATGTGAAGCAGATCCTACTCTCCTACATCTGGCCCTTTGTGTTTATCTTGTCACATTTGCTGTGCGTTCAAAGACAAAATTTCATGCTATGCCTTCTGACAAAATTGCTGCTTATTTAGGATCTGCTATTTACTTTTATTTCTCTGACTGCAAAGTGAGAGGATTTTGTAAAAATTACCTAGAAGACATCTTGCTGGGGTACAGCAAGTGAAAGGCAGTGTTTCCCAAGCTGTGGGTTGGGAGATGATTTTTGGAGTGTCACCAAAGTCCAGGCAATAAAGATGCCTTTAAATTCTGTAGTTAACTGTCACATTTGCTGCACTTCAAAGACAGGGGTCAAATGTCAGGCTATGTCTTTTGCTGCTCATTTCTTAACAGGAGACTGGAGTTTACAAACTCCTCTCACTTTACAGCCAGAGAAAGACAAGCATTTGCAATGCAATAGGTCTTGCATTACTGATAGTTTGAGGTATTGGCGTTTTAAATAATAATGCAACGCCATTAGCTCATACTTTCAGTAATGCAAGACCTGGTGCATTGTAAATGCTTGCCTAGTGAGCCAGACACCAGCACTGCATGTCTAGGTGCAGCACCGCAAGCTGCTCCTAGAGGTCCCCAGTGAGCAAGGCACCAGGACAGCATGTCTAGGTGCAGTACTGCAAACTGCTCCTAGAGGTCCCTAGTGAGCAAGGCACCAGCACTGCGGACCTCTTTTGGTCACATATGGTACTGCACCCTGCAGAAGATATGGTAAATCCACCCTACCCATAATGGATTCCATGCAAGACAGTACCACAAGTACATTCAAATAGCCTTGTCCATATATGCAATTAGTAGCTTTGAAATATGACAAAAGAATTATTACATTAATTTCGGATTAGGTTGTACTCTGTGTGGAGCTGTTGAAGGGAAATTTATAGACGGTCTCATATAAATGTGAGAAGTTCTAGTGAGCTAAGTAACAACTGCCAGCCTAGCTTAGGACCAAGTGTGTGTCTTGCCTGAAGCCTTTTAAGAAAATATTGCCTTTAAGCTGTAATTAAAACCTAGGGAGCAACAACACATGGATCAGGGGGGTCCTCATGGGAGGTTACAAGAAGAGACAAGGGGGTACTAAGGAGGGACTACTAAGCCTATTGACCAATGAAAAGCCACCATTTACAAAGGACAGGAACCAATTAAAAAGATGGGCGGAAAGTGGGCAGAGCTTTATGCACATAGCCTGAATACAGCATGTCTCGAAAGGACAGTGCAAGCGCTGCCTAGGCGAGACCTAAAAGATAAAGGGAATTAAGTGACTATCCTGCTGGGGTACATGAAGAGTGGAAGGAAAGCTGGAGGGTGTCATTCCTTTACTTACATGCAACAAAATGTAAATAAATACCCTTAAAGGAACTGTACATATTCAACAGTTAAGAAAGCAAAATGAAGCATATTTGTTTTTGTAATTCCCAAGTGTGATGGAAATAAAGATTTGGTAGAATCAGAACAAATCAAGATACTTTACTTAGTGATGCACAAATAATAAATATTCACTGAAACCCAATTTTCCACACATTATCATTTGTGTGCAGTGTAGGTTTATCTATAAAAAGTATGTCTGTGCAAATTTAGTGACCATTTTAATGGAAAATATGCTGTCTGCAAATAATAATGTGCTACCACATGATGCTTTATTACATTAAAAAAACGCCCGCATCATGTCCATTGAAGATAAGCGGGTCGCGAAAGTTTGTCATACTGAAAAATAGGTTGTGGTTATAAAAAGTGTGGGAAGCACTGCTGCGGATGTCAGTTTTATTTTTTATGTGAAAACATTTTTAAATTTTCAAGAGAGAACCAGAAGAATTTTCCTCATGTACACAGCATGTCGCCTACAACCCTGTGAAGGGCCGGCCGCGTAATTTAAGCAGGCATGCAAAATGCAGGTGGATTTCATCAATGTAGAAGTTACACAGCGAGTCGCCTACAACCCGTTACGGGCCGGCCGCGTAGTAGAGTGGACACAGCTTTGAAGCTCGGGTATGAGGAGCCTTCAATCAAGAAGAACGGGAAGAACAAACACAGCATGGGTGAAAGATAGAAAGGCGAACATGAAGAGATAAACAGAGGAAGGATAGGCGACAAGAAGTCTTAGAGAGGAGAAAGGGCGGAGAAGAGAGGGACACTAGGACGGAAGGGGTGAGGGCGGATAGAAAGATTCAGGGAGAGAGAGCCGAGGTGGCTATCAAGTCTGAGAGGCAGGACCAGGGGCAACAGCGAGAGGGGGACAGGTGGCGGGGGGGAGAAGCAAGGGCGTAGAACGTCCAGCTCGCCCTTCGAAATGCGTGAGGAGCGTTTCAGTGGGGGGCTAAATAGGGCGCGTAGGGGTCTTTCAAGATCAGGAGGGTACACAGCGTCATCAAAAAAGCATAGGGCCCTAAGCTTCGGAGGCTGGAGACGGGCGTGTTCCATTCTACAGAGGTAGGTGACTAGTGGCTGCCATAATTTAGTGAAGTGGGTGTCGCGAGACTGCAAGCGCGCAGTAAGCAACTCCATGGTCACAGTATGCCACAAACGCGTGAACCAGACATTAATTGGAGGGGTCTCTGCTTTCTTCCAATATAGTGCGATGAGTTGTTTAGCAGCGCCTAGCATGTGGAGGGTGATATGCCAATCGCTGCGGTTTAGCACGCGCAGATTATCAGGTTTAAGGCCTAAGAGAACTGTAGCTGGAGTATCAGGCAGGGGGAAGCCAAGCACCGCTTTGATGTGGCTAAGGACCTCTTTCCAGTAGAGGGTCAGGAGCAGACAACCCCACCAGACATGAAGAAAATCGCCCGGGGAGGTCAAGCATCGCCAACACAGAGGGGAGGTGGCAGGAAACATCTTATGCAGTCTAAGGGGGGTATAATACCAATGAGTCATAACCTTATACGCAGTTTCCCGTTGGGAGACGCAGCGGTATACTTTCGGGATGTCGCGCCACAGACGGTTCCACTGGGCGGGGGCAATTTCAGAGGAGGCGGCCAATTGCCATTGACGCTGGTATGGGTGGAGAGCCACGAGTGGGGGGTGTTGCAAGACATGATACGTCCGGGATATTAGCCCCTTAGAGTCGTCAAAGGAGCGTACTAGGCGTTCAAACGGGGTGAGCGTTCAGGTGGCGGCCTGTTGCAAAGAAGATGTGTGCACCCAATGACGAAGCTGTATGTTTTGCAGTCTGGCTCCCTCCGAGAGTTGGAACTCTTCTTTACAGTGAGCAAAGGATTTAAATGTATCGCCCAAAAACAGATCTCTGATCGTTCTGCATCCTCCCTCCAGCCATTCAGAGAAAGCTTGGGGGTGGACAGCCGGCGGGAACTGTGAGTTCCCAGCGATGGGGGTGTGAGGGGACGGGAAAGTGGTAAGGCCCTTAGAGACGGCTACTTTGTCCCAAATGTCAAGTACTGTCCTGGTGGGGAGGGCCATGTAGGCACTACGGGAGCGTGAGGTCCGGGGCAGCCAGGGGAGGTCCCAAATGGACCTCCCAGTCACCGCTCTGTCCATATGGAACCAGACCTTTTCGCTCTCCCACGCCATCCATTCAGAGATGAAGCGGAGATGGGAGGCCCAGTAATACTCCAGCAAGTTGGGACAGGCAAGCCCGCCCCTATCCTGAGGAAGCATAAGAATTTTGTTGGAGCGACGTGGCCTGCGCCCACCCCAGATGAAGTTAGTGATTTCGCGTTGGAGACTTTGAATCTGGTGTTGTGGGATAGGAGTAGGAAGACATTGAAATAGATATAAGACTTTGGGAAGCACCGACATTTTGATTGCATGCAGGCGGCCCAGCCAGGAGAGGGTAAGGGGCTTCCAAACACGCAGATCCTCCAGAACCGCCCTCCTGCAGTCCTGCTAGTTGACCTGGGACCATGTGGCGAGTGTGGGAGTTAGTTGGAGCCCCAGGTAACGAATGGAGTCGGTAGCCCACTGATAGGGGGCAAGGGACTGAAGTGTAGGGATTTCATCCTTCGGGATCGTGAGGTTCAGTGCCCAGGACTTCTCGTGGTTAATTTTAAGGCCAGATGCCATTTCAAAGGACCGCAGTAGGGAGAGGAGGGCCGGGAGGGAGGTGTGCGGGCGAGAGAGTGTGAGAATCAGGTCGTCCGCAAAGAGTGCCACTTTGTGTTGCTGGCCTCCAAGGGGGATGCCATGGATGTCAGGGGCTTGTCGGATCATTACGGCCAGGGGTTCCACCACAAGGGCGAACAACAGGGGAGAAAGACGGCATCCCTGCCGCGTGCCCCTATGTATGGATATGGAGTTCGTGAGTTGACCATTAACCCGCACCCGGGCCTGCGGGGAAAGATAGGGGACCATGATCCAGGCTATCATTAACGGGCCCAATCCAATTTTATGGAGGACTGCCTGAAGAAAGGTCCAATCCACCCGATCGAACGCTTTCTCCGTGTCGAGCGATAGTAAACATGCAGGTATGTTCCAGTGGTGGGCCTTCCCTACTAGGTGGGCAATACGACGCACGTTGTCCGTGCCCTGACGGTGACGGATGAAGTCAACCTGATCAGGCTCAATAAGGCTGGGTAGGTGGGGATCGAGTCGCTTAGCTAATATTTTAGAATATATTTTAAGGTCCGTGTTTAAAAGAGCTATGGGACGAAAAGATGAGCAAAGAGTAAGATCTTTCCCGGGATTGGGAATGGGGGCGATTTCCGCCAGCCCCATAGAGGGAGATGGTCCGGCAGTGTCGGTGAAAGAGTTAAAAAGATGTAATAGGTGTGTCTGAAGCTGCGGCAAGAAGATGCGATAAAAGGATAGGGGGAGGCCGTCCGGGCCCGGAGACTTTCCAAGGGGAGGTCCTTTAGAGCACTCGCGAGCTCTTCTCGGGTAAGTGGGTCCTCCAGTTGTTGGGCGTAGCCTTGACTGATCGGTGTCCAGGTGCATTCATTCAGGATAGCTTGTACCTGATCTGGAGAGGGTGTGGCTTTGGCATAAAGCGACGAGTAATATGCATTTAAGGCGTTACATTTGGACGCCTCAGTAGTGGCCCGCGTGCCATCGCCACATTGGATGTTAGCCATATGCGCCTTGGCTGCCCGTGCCTGCAGGCGCCTAGCCAGAACCGCTCCCACCTTGTCCCCCCCCTTCGTAGTAACGCTGCTTCAACGCCAAGAGAGCCCGTTCAGCTTTGTTGGTTCTGAGGGCACGCAGTTGCCCTCGGAGAGTTGCCAGGCGTCGCTTATGTGTGAGTAAGGGGCGCTCCTGATCCTGTTTTTCAAGAGCCTTTATGTCTCTTGAAAGGTTGTTTTCGAGAAGGTGTGCTTCTCGCGCCCGTGCAATCGCAATAGAGGTGATATGTCCGCGGATCGTGGCCTTGAATGCGTCCCACACTACAGGGAAGGGAGTTTCGGTAATGTCGTTAGTTTCAAAATAAGACCCAATGGCAGCACGTAGTTCCGCCACGTCTACTGGGTCTTGGAGCATATGCGGAGGGAGGCGCCAGCGGGGTGCTTGAGGAGCCCGCGTGGCCAGATCCCGCAAAAGAAGTTCAACATGGGCATGGTCAGAGACAGAGATGTCGGACATTGAGGCCGATAGCGTCTCACCGATCAGGGCGTGGGAAATGAAGATGTGGTCAATTCGCGAGTACGAGCAGTGCACGTGTGAGTAGTAAGAATAGCCGCGATCGTCGGGAGAGTGATAGCGCCAAGAGTCTAGCATGCCAAGGTCGGACAGCCGTCTCTTGAGGGCAGAAGACATAGCCCCTGCCCCGTGAAAGGAGCCATCGCTGCGATCCATAGCAGCATCCCACACCATGTTGAAATCGCCCCCTATGATAAGTGAAGGATCCGCCTGCGGCACATGATCCCTCAGGAGCGCCCTGAGGTAGAGGCCCTGCGCCTGGTTAGGTGCATATACATTGCATAAAGTGAGGGACCAGTGTCTGATCCTGACCCCCACCCTGACGAAGCGACCATCTTGGCTGCGAAAGACTTTGGATTCCCCCTGCCGGATGCCATGTCTACAGAGTTTCGCCACTCCAGCTGTTGTAGAAGGGGCCGTGGCCCAAAATTGAAGAGGATATCGAGGGTGGGCCATTCGGGGGACATCTGCTTTCACCAGGTGAGTCTCCTGTAGGAGGATTACGTCTGGGTTGTGTTGCAGGAGATAACGCCATATCTGGTGCCGTTTATTGGGAGAGTTGAGTCCCTTAACGTTAAGGGACAAGATTTTCAAGCAGGGGACGGTAGTCATGGTTGGATGGAGGTCGTGGGCAATCTGTTACGCCATGGTAGAAAGCGGAGCGGTGCAACAGGGTGTATAGACAGGGGGATGCCACCCTCATGGAGAGGAAAGGGTAATCGTGAGGGGTGCCCCCACCCACCACAGAGAGAGAAAAGAGAGGAGGAAGAGGAAAAGCGGAAAGGAGAGAATGGGAGGACGAAGTAGAAAAAATGCAACATTGGCCAACAGGGCCACAGAGACCTGTTCCAGTCCAGGGACAATCGAGGCCCGGAGGCACAGACCATCCCGGAGAAGTCCCTCTCCCAGGAGCAGGAAGGGGGCTGGGTCTCCAGTCTTAGAAAGCGTCGTTCGGGGAGACAGCCCAGCGCCGCCAGCGCTGCCTATGTGGAGCTGGGGGGACGCCAGTCCGGAGGGCAGGGCGCCAGTACGTCAGTTCCAGGCATCCGGTGCGAGCGTCAAAGCAAACCAATTCAGGGGGAGGTGTGCATCTGGTGTTTCAGGGTGTAGAAGGTCGAGAGTCAGCTGCGGAGCGACTCTCCTCCATAGAGCGAATGTGCTGGATGATGTCCTGCTTGGCTTGCAAGGAGGTTTGCTCCCAGGGTGCGAGGTACGTCTGTAGCGGTGCACTTTGGACCAGGACGGCTCTGCAGGCTCCCGATTTAGGGGGGGGTAGGCGTGTAGGGCTAGATGGCGGCGTAAGGGAGAGATGTAGAAGTTGTGCAGCTTCCTGGAAGGATCGCACCATCTGGCGTTTAGATTCCCACTGAAAGATGAGCGCGAAGGGGTGGCCCCATTGGTATCGGATGTTCAGACTTCTCAGTTTATCTGTCACGGGTTGTAAAGTCCCAGCGCCGTCGAAGCGTGGTGGGTGCAAGGTCTTGAAATATCTGTATGGTGCCACCTTTATAAGTGAGCTCGGGTTTGGAGCGCGCTGCTTTTAGAATTGCCTCCTTTTCGGTGAAAAAGTGGAGCCGGGTTAGGATGTCAGGGATAAAGCCCGCACGGTTGGAAGGGCCCGACACACGGTGCGCCCGGTCCAGAGCCGGTGGGGAGGCATCGTCATCACTCCAGATATCATGTAGTAGCTGTGCCACGAATGTCATGATGTCCGTTCCTTCGGCCCCAACAGGAATCCCCCTAAGGCGGAGATTATTTCGGCGGCTCCAGTTTTCCAAATCTTCCTGCTTCAATTGTAGGTCGATATGTTGCTCTTCTAGGGTGGCCAGGCGCTGCCAGAGGTGTTCCTGGTCCTCCGTTCACGCATCAACGGTCTTTTCGAGGCCATCCACTCTCTCCCCGATTTTCGGTAACCTCCTTTCTGACTTCCCATACACAGGAATGGACCTCTGAGCGTAAAGAGCCAATTTCAGATTTGAGCTCCATCATGAAGGTGGCCATGAAGGACTGGGTGACCGGTGCTGAGTCTCCTCCAGTCGATGATGTCATTTCTCCAGAAGCGGTAGTGCCCGGCTTGTTCCAAAGCGCAGCAACCGGGTTGTCTTTTGGGGGTGCCGCAGAGTCCTTCCCTGACTTAGTGCGCGTCATGACCCTTCGGGGCCCAGCACTCTCCAGCGCCGGGGAAGGTGGCAGAGTTGGGCAAGAGGGCGCGGGGATCAACCAGGGATGCCAACAGTATCCAGCGAAGCTCAGCAGGTGGCAAGGCGCAGGATCCCAAAGAGGGCACAATAGGTGGGGACCCACAGTCGGTGAGATAGGAGGGGGGACAGGCAACGTCTCGGTAGCCGGTACTACAGCCGGCTCCGCGCCGCCAGAGCGGTCAGTCCCCGGATGGCCACGTCTTAAGAACCGGAGCCGCTTTGAGCCACGTGCCAGGCGTACTGTAAATAAGTCAGGGGAATTCCTGGAGGCAAGTGTCAGTTCAGAGCCACAGCGCTCAAGGCGTCAGGACAAGCCGCATCACCTTGTACTCTAAGCGGCAAAGGACAGCGCTGGTCTCCGAGAGGCAATAAAGTTCAGCAGAGACCCCCTTTGGCGTAGAGGTCGGCGGCGGCAAGTCCCTGCAGCCCGGGTCCCGTATGCCAAGGCAGACAGCACAGCGGCAAGGTAAGCCGGCAAGGTGGCAGTGTCCCAACCCAGACCCACGTGGCCCCTGGGAGTCCAAGATGCGCAAGGGGCCCACCAGCAGAAGGAGGCGTAATCCTAGAGAGCCTCTCGCTTTCAAGGGCCGCCAATCCTCCAGAAGTGCAGGCAGCAGGCCACAGGGGGAGTCGCCAACCCACCGCTGGGGTAGGCCTCAGTCAATCCCCAACGCCTGGGTGAAGCGGGCGGCCGGGAAGCAGCAATCCCCAGTGGGTGGTCCGCAGCACCAGGCCCAGTAGGTAGAGTCGATCGGGGCAGCTGTAAGCCGTGCGCCCTGCCGCTACGCCGCACCCCCACGCAGCGCCATCGCCACAGGAGTCCAGCACAGAGGCGGCGCGGAACAGGCAAGGGGAGAGGCAGGCCCACGCCCGGTCGCAGACTCACCAGACCGTGGGCGCCAACCGCAGGCCAAGTCGTAGCAGAGGTGTAGCTGAATCCTCTGCAGTCAAGGGCTCCCCAGGCACCACCCCGGATCACCGCAGGCCGCCCGGGGCCACCAGTCGACGTGGGGAAGGGCAGCGGTCCGGGATATCCACACCGGTGGCAATCTGGTCCAGTCGCACCCCGTTCAGCGAGTAGGCCGAAGATGGCGGGCGCTGCCGTGGATGACACCGTTCCTCCCGGCAGCTCACCGGCACCCCAGTTGCAGCAAACACCCGCACAGGGCCAAGCGCCCCCCACAGGGTGGCAGATTCGCCTGCGGGGCCAGTGGGGGCGGGTGGCGGCGCTCGGCACTTGGCACCCGGTAAGGCTCGGGACCACAGCAGGCAAGATGGCGGCAGTCACTGTCAGGCGCTGAGGGTAGACGAGCGGCGCCGCCGCAACGGGCCGACCAAAGCCGCCCTCCTCAGTCCAGGAGAGGCCCTGCCCGTTCTGCTACCCATGCGCCCTGGTGTGTGGCGCTGATAGGGTCCCAGCTCCGCTGTAAAGGCGTCTAAAGGTGGCGGCCTGCAGGAGCTCCTGCGGCGTGCGTCTCACTCCATTCGTAGCGAGACCACGCCCCTCAGTTTTATTTTTAACACACAACATTTAAAAACCTGTAAATGAACTACACACATATTTCAAACTATATAGGGCAATTAGGAGAGAACAAATTAGCACCTTTTTTGTAATTCTGAAGTGTGATGAAAACAAAGATTTTAATAGGATCAAAACAAATCAAGACACTTTACTCAGGGATGCGCATATGATAAATATTTGCTGAAAACCTCTTTACATGCATTTTCGTTTCTGTGCTATATAGTTTTACTAGTTAAACGTTATCTGTACGTGCTGTCTGTAAATGACACTGTGCAGCCACAACAATGCTTCAAAATGTACCACCAGCTACATACCGCACCCTTACCACTCTCCTGCTGAATAGTACACTTGTTTTTAGTAAGGCGTTTTTTTTTTTTGCAGTTTTATATAGCGCGAACTCGACCCGAAGATATTGGAGCGCTTTACATGACCACCAGTTACATTACACAAGAACACATTCATTTTTTGGTAGGCACGGGAAGATTAAGTGATTTGCCCAGGATCACAGGATGTTGAGCTGGTGCTGAGACTCGACCCTGGTTCCCAAGCTCCAAAGTCGGGAGCTCTGGCCGTTACGCTTTGATTTTTCACAATCCCTATAAGTTTAGTGATAGAACATTGAAGGTTCAAATGGTTCCAGCACCACTGTCTTTGGCATTTCTTCTAACTTCTCCCCTCAGATATTTTTCGGGTCCAATGTCGTCAAGAGCCTTCTGCTGACATTCTCTATTACCCATTAGCCACTCGAGTTACAAGCAAGGCAGTGGGAGAGAAGAAACTTGCGGGTATACTGTCTTGCAAGGTCAAAAGAATGATCAGATGCTACACAACTCTTAGCATTCCTGAGTCCATGGAGGCGCAACATCTTGTTAAAGAATTAAAACAGGAACACCCACGAGTTGAAAGTTTACAGCAGAAACATACAGTGTTCTTAGAGTCACACGTTTGAATCCCCCTGGCAAGGGCGACTCAGCCTTTCAACCTTCTGGTAAATTAAGTGACATTAAATTGAGTAACGCTGCCATCTTTTATTTACAGCGCTTAGACACGTGACAAGTGTGCTCTGAAGCGCTAGATAAAAAAAGAATGATTATTTTATTCCCAGTGGAACTTTGTTGGTAGCGTGCTGGGCACTGCAGTCACAGTCTTGGGCATGGTCAGCGGGGGTTGGGTGGACTTTCTCAGCTCCTGCAAATGACATCTGTAGAGAAATGCCCATTAACACGAAGAGGAAGAAAGTGCTTAATGGTCTTCTAGTCAGATCATGGTTGGTGGGGAGACGGTGGGAATCGGCCCGCATAATCTCTTCTGATAAAAGGCTGCAGCGCTTTACACACATTCTGCTGACGGACTGTATCAGAAGAGGGGCTCGTTATTTTTAATGACCTCGGTTGATGTTCGCATTTTGATTAACCTCTACCACGCTCCCCCTGACAATAATGAACGCTAATTACAGAGGTGCCATATTAGATTAGGAGCACGCGGTCACTGCCCGGCCTCTGAAGCCTCTCACGTATTCTAGACAGTCCTTCTGCCCTCTGTAATTAGTGAGCCTGTGTGGACGAGGAGGCCTGTACCACGTGAAATATGTCTGGGGGGCGTCCCTAGATAGGCCGTGGGTAAGCTGAGCAGGAAAGCTTTCAATTTGGTCATTTAGGTGCTCGTTCAATGGCATTGCCATGTGTCTCATAATGCTTCGATTACTTACTGGTAATTGCATTGCACTGAGTCCTTCTCTTGCTACGATCCCTAACAATATGAGGTCTCCGTGTCTCTGCTGACCCTTTTTCAAGCATAAAAGCTCCTCCCACCTCCATACTTCCTGTTTAGTCAGCAAGTCCCCAACACACAGTTGGCCTGGACACACAGGGCTGGGAGGGAAGGAGGGAAGAATCTAAGCAAGTGAAGGACTCGGAGTAATGCATTACCCCCTTGTCCCTCTTGCTTAAGGTCCTAACAACATGAGATGTACCCAAGCCAAGAAAATCCAGGACAACTTAGTACACAAAAGAAACAACTTACAAAAGTAGAAAGAAGTAAACAGCGGACACTTCCAAGGAGACAGAACCGCAGACCCAAAGTTAATCCACCGCAGCAGGACTCCAAACGACCCAGGAAAGTATTAGAAACGTAGAGGGGAACCCACAAAGGCTGCCTGGCAAAAAGGCAAACAAAGAATACCAATAACACTCAGCAAGGGAAGCCGACAAAGCTTGAGTTAACAAACCCGAAACTTCCAAAGGAGAAGGAACACCAAACTTGGAAGAGGCCAAGGAAACCAAAAACAAAGACACCAGCACATGGGGGGGGGGGTGTATCAGGCCTGAAGGCGACAACTTAAGAGGAGTCCCACTAGAATGGAGCCACCCACACCAGAAATAAACAGCCCTCTGGATGACCAGGGAAACCAGACAACCATCTCAGGAGACCAAGGAACTGGACAAAAAGTGGGCAAAAGCCCCATCGGTAGGAACTGAAAAGAAGAGTGCATTCTGGGAGCAAAATCTGGTCCCAAATGCAAAACAACCCACTTGGCACAGAACTGCAAAAATGGAGCCCCACAAAAAAATGTCCCTAGATCCCATAACCCCCTCGTTGAGGTAACAGCAGAACAAACTCTTCCACTGTGAGAGACCAGAAATCCACGGAATAGCAAGCCCAAAACAAAAGGGGAAATGCAGAGCACAGAAAACCAAAGGAAGAGCCCAGGCCGAACCAACCGGGAAAGTCGAGAGTGAAGATTAAAACCCATGGAACCAGGGTGGTACCAGCCCCAGAGGATCCTCCAAAGAACTCAGAGGAGCCCCAAATGCCCTGATAGCCACCCCTAGTAGTGACAAGGGAGAAGGACAAAATCCCAAGGAAAAAAACCATCAGGTAGGAACTGCAAAGCCAGAGGAAGAGAAGCTGTAAGAGGCAACTACTGCTGCCTCTCCCCACCATTGCCCAAAGGACACCTAGGAAGAGCTGAAGAAGGCCAGTGGAAGGACTCAGGGAGATCTGACCGGAAGAGGAGACAGCAACAGAAGAACTCATAAATAGGAAAGCCGCCTGTGTAGGCTGCAGACCAGCAAGTAGAGACGAACATGAAACCGGTCCCGGAAAAGGGGAAAACCAAAGGAGATAGAACCATGGGGAACAGCAACTGCCTGCCCCTCCAGCCCCAAGAAGAGGAAATCAGGAGGATCGGGTCCAAGCGAAAGCCACCAGAAACATTGAAGCCCCCACCTCCAGCTCCCTGAACACAAAATCTCAGGAGGAAAGGGAAAGATAGCAAGTAAAAGAAGACTCACTGGCCAAGGCCAGGACAGAAAATCCATCCCTCATGCTTCCGGCTCCCATCTCCTGGAGCAACCAGCAGGGAAAAAGAGATGTGAGGGAAGGTACAAACAGATACACCACTAGACATCCCCACCTCAGAAAGAACTGGCCACACAATAGGGGAGAAGGAGAAGTCGCTGGGGGAGGGCAACACCCTGCTAAACCAGTCTGCCAAAGGGGACAGAAGGCTCAGAATAGAAAGGACCATCCATTAAGGAGATGGCCAGACCTCAAAAGAAGAGCCAATCCAAAATGACCAATAGAGACAGGACCCAGCCCTCCTCTGTCGCAAAATGAGTGCACTGAGGGACAGGCAGACTGGAGCAAGACAACCTTTAGCAGAATGAATGAAAAAGGATAGGAGAGCTGAACAGACAGCTCAGAGCCCCCTCTAGTTGGCGGACGTACACACTGAATGGTAGATAAAATACAATGGCCATCAAGACTCCCAGAACAGAGCGGACTTAGGCCGCATAAAGTTCCGGGTGCAACAGAGACTGAGCACCAACAATGAGGAATCCAAGGGATGTTGATATGTAGACCTCCCCAGGAACAAGGAAGGCCTCTGTGCTTCTTCTGATCATCGTCAAAGGAGAAACCGAAAGAAGGCCCGCAGGAGGGGCATGTGAAAGGATGTGACCTGCAAAGCAATGGGTGCCAACTAGGTATGTGCAGACCTCAGAGGAATGGTGTTGTGCAGCAATATCATGCAAAAATGAACAGTCTTGTGCAAGAAGGAGTGTCATGACAGCGAGCACCGGAAGAATGCTACCCAACACCTGCTGTATGAAAAAGGACGAAGGAGGACACCCCCTAACAATTCACAAAGCTACCCCGAAGGGACACAACCCAGAACCTGAGGCAGGGAGGCGAAGTCGAGAGATCACCTGTGCCGAACTAAGTCCAGAACTCAGTGCTCCATGAAAGAGGAGTCCCAAAGAGGGGCATTGAAATAGCCGACCACTGGCCATGCCCAAAGTCGCAGGGCCAGCGTAGTCCAGACAGCTGAGCGGATGCAACCCCCTCGACAGACCCAACAAGTGACCTCACAGGCCAATGAGGTGGGAACAAGCAACGGCATGCAGAACCAACCAACATCCCCCTACTGAAATTCCACCTTCAGAGAGTCAGAATCTGTGAGAAAATTGATAGTCAGTGTAAGGTCTTTCTGAATAGGCTTCCACATCTAGTTGGAAGTCATGGTCAGACAATACCTACAAAATATAGAAATGGGCCACAATGAATGATAATCGTGAATTGCCCTTGGAACTGAGTATTCAGTTGTGACCTGGATTAGCATGCGTGGTTGCCTAAGGCCATGTCAATTTACTGTGTAGCAATGCACCCCGGTGACTCCTGTTAACAACGCCAGCGGGCTATGCTTTTTTGATTGTGCCGCCCATGAGACGATCTGCAATGCCATGTACTGTTGGTACTATTTAAAACGAACACAGAGCCTCCAAATGCATCCATGAAACCTTCTGTCCAGAGAAAGCATCAACCATGTGCATAAGGCATCACCCCAACCTCACCCTCAGGAGAGGGAGAACGCTTTGCGCACCCACCGGGTGTGGAGCAGAAAAGCAGGGAACCAGGAATCCATCCAAAATGGTGGAAAGAAGGAAAAAAGGGCCAAACACACAAATGAAAGCCCTGCCACAAATAAAAGGGGAAATGCAAAAAGAACAATTGATGGACAGAATGCAGAACAATGTCATACATTCACCCCAGTACAGAGATCTGGGCCTAAATCCATCGTTTTTTTGCTCACCATGCCATTTCAGTTTGGACCCAGCCATATGCAAATCAGTCTTGACCCTGCGCCCAATGGGAACAGTCCAGCCCGAACTGCCAGGCCAGGTCCTCCCTGGACTGGAATCAAGCATCCTAGGACCGGTTTCGGGCTTTCAGCCCTCATCAGCCAGGATAGCTTGACTCCAGTGGCATGGAGAGCACGGGACCCACGTCTGGGCATACCCGTCCCACTCGGGGTGACAAATGCAAAAAGAACAATTGATGGACAGAATGCAGAACAATGTCATACATTCACCCCAGTACAGAGATCTGGGCCTAAATCCATCGTTTTTTTGCTCGCCATTCCAGTTTGGACCCAGCCATATGCAAATCAGTCTTGACCCTGTGCCCAATGGGAACAGTCCAGCCCGAACTGCCAGGCCAGGTCCTCCCTGGACTGGAAACAAGCATCCTAGGACCGGTTTCGGGCTTTCAGCCCTCATCAGCCAGGATAGCTTGACTCCATTGTGTGTCTTTTACAAATAAAAGGGGGTCACCCCACCTGTAGGCTGGTACAGCCGAGAAGCGCACTGTCGCTTACCGCAGCATTGCTGAAAGCGGCCTCAGGTGAAACATCAAATTCTCCTCTCCGGGTCACCCAGGAGAATACCAGTGAGCCAGAGAAGCACCACACTCCATGCAACCCAGAAGTACTCCAAAGCGCTGGCGCTGCACACACCTCTGGTGGTAGAGCCAGGTTCATTCATGCTTTGTGATGGTGAACATGGCACGTAAATGTTCTCATACAGCTGTCCAGTCTACCCACTTTCACGCTGGCATTTGAAGGTGCCGGGGTATTAATGCAAACACCACCATTTTGGCAGATGTTCCAAGGGTGGCTCTCATCCACAACATTGCGGCAATTCTTGCCCTGATAACCCGGGGAAGAGATGCAATTGTAGTGATCATTCCAGTTTATACAGTGAGCACCATTGGCACAAGGGTTGGTTGCACATGCATCAACCAGGGAGCAGTCTTGTCTTCGGAATCCCTTTGGGCAGTTGCACATGTACTGTACAGTGCCATCAATCACAAAGTTTGTACAGACCCCTCCGTTGCAGAAGAATCATTGGTGGCAGGGGTCTTGGAACTTGCATCAGTCACCAATCAGCTCTGGGTGCCACCACACAGGACTCCATTTCGTTGGAGTACCTGTTACACTTGCCGCCATTCCCGCAGGGCCAGTTACCATCCCAGCATTGAAGAACTGTAGGCTGGCATGCCGTAAACTTAAAAAAATATATAAATCAATCAATCAATATCTTTATTTTGACTTAAAGGGCCATAAAAGAGCAAGATAAATATAAAGATACAGATTATATAAAAGCAAATAAAAATACAAAATATATAAAAGAAAGAAAAACAGATCTGACTAAAAATAATACAATAAAACCAAGATCAAATATGTTATGTAAATCAATAAAACTACTTTTCCCTACCTCTCCACAGTTACCTAAAGTGCCTTGTTTCTCCATGTACAATAAAACAACAGTAATACGCTAGATTTTACCTTAAAATGCAGAACAAAGTCAAAGTGCGCTCTTAACAATATGACTGCCTTTTTATTTTATAAGGAATATCTATCTATATATATATATATATATATATATTTTCACTGAAAAAAACACAGGTTTCAGGGACGTTATAGTTAGTTGGACATTTCACTCGTACAAAACCAGAGAAATTCGGCCGTTATAGTTAGTTGAGCTAACTATAATTCGCGTCCCTGCAATGCACTGCTGATGATGTCACATATTACATCACTCATGACATGGTCAGTGACATCACTGATGACATCACTGATGACATCTCAAATGACATCATCCAGTGACTGTGTGTGTTTCTGAAAAATGTAAGTATGTTATATATTACCTACTGGCGGTCGCCAGTAGGTAGTTATAGTTAGAACCTAGTTTCCATAGAAAAAGCATTTTTGATTTGCTAATAACTTTGGCGTCGTTTGACGAATCTTCCTGAAAGTCTCCAAAAAAAGTCTATCCAGGTCAGCTCCTATCCTGAAAGTTTGGGGGTGATTCGTCAAGCGGGGGCTGAGAAAAAAGGGGGTCCCAAAACTCGTTTTCTCCATAGGAAATTTTGCGACGAGCTACAGCCCGAACTGCTGAACGGAATTACCCCAAATTTGGCAAAAAGGTAGAGCTTGGTTCAGAAAGCGACTTTTTTTTTAAATGGTGTAAATCCGTTCAGTAGTTTTTGAGAAATTCAAAAAATAAGTCAAAAAATCAATATCCCATAGGAAATTTTGTGCAAGGCTACAGCCGAAACTACTGAACGGAATTACACCAAATTTGGCAAAAAGGTAGTGCTTGGGTCAGAAAGCGACCTTTTTAAAAATGGTGTAAATCTGTTCAGTAGTTGCTGAGAAATTAGAAAAATAAAAGTTTCGATATCTGGGCGGAGCCTAAGTCGCGTGCGTGAGCTTCACTGTGATTGGCTGCTAGTAGTCCAAACCAGGAAGTGTTGGCAGCCATCTTGTGGCTCGGTAGAAGCGAGTTACCCGAAAACGGAGAAACAAAGGTATAAAACAAGAGAAGGGGGCAGGGTAGAAAACCCTGACCCCTAGGCCTGCTCAGGGGTCCCAAAAGGAGCCCCAGGGCCCAAAAATCATTTAAAAAATAAAAAAATAAAAAAATCGCGCTGGGGTCGCGGGTTCTCGTGTTTCATTTTAATGAGGCCCTTGGGTGGGCTAGGTTCCGGGGGTATTTCTTAAAAAATAATAGCAGGGGCTCGCAGGGGTTGCAGGGGTGCGCTGGGGTCCGCGCAGCCCCGGGGTTTTACTCATGTTGGGAGGGGGGTTGCGCGGCCCCCCTTCTGGAGCCTTCTATGTGCTTGTAACTTTGGCATCGTTTGACGAATCTTTATGAAATTATCCAAAAAGTTTATCTTTTTTTGATTAGCTCTTATATTGGAAGTTTGGGGGTGAATGGTGTAGGAGGGGCTGAGAAAAAAGATGGTCCTAAAACGTGTTTTCTGCATGCAATTTCCATACGAACGTTTACAGAAGACTACAGGTGAAACTGCTGAACGGAATTACGCCAAATTTGGCAGGGAGAAAGGTGATGGTCCAGAAAGCACTCTTTTGTTTAAATGGTGTAAATCCGTTCAGTAGTTTTTGAGAAATATCAAATTTTACACATATTGATATTTGAGAATTCTGACATGTGATTGGCTGAGGGGTTACAAGCACCAGCTTGCGGCTTATTGGCTGTGAATGGTTGAAACCAGGAAGTGTTGGCAGCTATTTTGTGATTTACTCCGTCAGCTCGCATCTCTCTGTGTAGAAGCCATCGGGTTCGTAGTTTTACCTCTGTGAGGTAACACTGGCATCTGTGTCTGTGTGAGATATGCCTTTCACGCTGCCTCTCTTCATATCACCAGGTCGCGGCTATGCCTTTAGAAGCCCGTCCGTCGGCTCGGAGCTCTGTGAGTCAGTCTGTCGGTACGATCCCCTACACTACCCAAAGACTACCCAAACACCACTGCACTGTCGTAAACTCTAAAACACTACCCCAGCACGATCCCCTACACTACCCAAACACCACTGCACTACCCTAAACCCTAAATCTACCCCGAGCACGACCCCCTACCCAAACACCACTGCACGACCCTAAACCCTAAAATACTACCCCCAGCACAACCCCTACGCTACCCAAACACCACTGCATTGTCGTAAACCCTAAAACACTACCCCTAGCAGGACCCCCTACACTATGCAAACATCACTGCAGTACCCTAAATCCTAAAACACTGTCCCCAGCATGACCCCCTACACTACCCAAACACCACTAGACTACCCTAAACCCTAAAACACTACTCCCAACATGACTCCCTACACTACACTAAACCCTAAAACACTACCACAGCACAACCCCCTACACTACCCAAACACCACTGTTCTACCCTAAACCCTAAAAGACTACCCCAGCACGACCCCCTACAGTACACAAACACCACTGCACTACTCTAAATCCTAAAACAGTACTCGCTGCATGACTTCCCACACTACAGAAACACACTGTGCTACCCTAAATCCTAAAACACTACTCTCAGCACGACCCCCTACACTACACAAACACCACTGCACTGTCGTAAACCCTAAAACACTACTCCCAGCATGACCCCCTACACTACCCAAACACCACTGCACTGCCGTAAAGCATAAAACACTACTCCCAGCATGACCCCCTACACTACACAAACACCACTGCACTACCCTAAACCCCAAAACAGTACTCCCAGCATGACCCCTTACACTACCCAAACATTACTGCATTGTCGTAAACTCTAAAACACTACCTCCAGCACGATTCTTACACTACCCAAAAAGCAGTGCACTACCTTAAACCCTAAAACGCTACCTCCAGCACGAACACCCTACAGTACACAAACACCACTGTACTAACCTAAAGCATAAAACAGTACCAGTCCGTCGGTTCGCAGCTCTGCGTCTGCGAGCCGTCGTGTCCCTAGCTGTACATTTGCGAGCCAGTCCGTTAGGTGATAGGTGTGTCTCTGCTAGCAGGGCCGTTGGCCCGTTGGTGTCCCCTTGCGAGTTAGACCCGAGCTCTCCCTCTGCGAGCCAGCACGCTGGTGTGCGTTTGCGAGCCGACGGCCCGTAGCTCTCCCTGTGCGAGCCGAGCCGACGGGCCGCAGCTGTCCCTCTGCGAGCCTGCCGGACGGCCCGCAGGTCTCCCTGTGCTAGCCGGATCGCAGCTGTCACTCTGCGAACCGATATTGGGAATATAAGGCGGCTCTAAAAAGAGCCCTTGTGTTTATTAGTTGGAGCTACATATAAATGTGGATGCACAGCTTCAGGTTATTCAGAAAAACTCGATTTCCCTGATGTGTGAAGTGTACTCCATCACTTCTGTAGATATCAGCCATATCAAAACGTATTTTGTTGTTGTAGATCGACCCCATTCTATGGTCTCTGAGGTATGCAGACACAGCTTTGTTGACATTCTTCCTAGATTTTTCAATCTGAGCACAAAATTGGTTTGACCATTTCCACTTCTGTCTTTGGCATATATTGGAATATACAAAGACAGTTTGAGGCAAAAGCAACATCAATTGTCGAAAGGTGTCTTTCATTAGAAATTCCAAACCTACACCAGTCAATGTGCCTAGGTCGTTTCCACCACAGTGCACAATCATGAGGTTAGGGTGTTGGAGATGCAAACAGGTTTTAACCAAAGGCAACAATTGGTGCCACTTCAATCCTCTCTGTCCAAACCATTTAATGTCCACATTTTGTAAACCTAGGTCTAAGTCAATAGGTATCTGTTCTGCATACCTCTTGCACCAGAAAACATAGCTATGTCCTACGATCCACACTAGCATTTTGAAGGTATGGCTGGGAAGTATGGATAGATGTCTGTAGCTCATGCAGTCCGTTCGTAGAATAAGAGATATGTTTAAAGGTGGGGAACTACTTTTTTTCTCATTCAAAACGATAACTGATTGGGAGATGAAAAGCATTGTTTTTTAAAAGTAGGGTGCACATTCGTTTTGTGGAAAAGCATCTCTGTGATTGGTTAAGAAAAAGCAGTTTAAACGTGAAGTACATATGATAGGATAAAATTTGGTCAACTCAACCACACCTGCTACTTGCATTTGGAAAGCACTGTTCGAACTTAAAATAATTGTGAACTTTTAACCTGCACGTGCCGTTAAATGTTCGAGAAAATGTTGCAAAAAATATCGTTAGGTTTAAAAAAATTGATGAACTTTTAACCTGCACGTGTTGTAGAATGTTCTAGAAAGTGTGTTGATAGAATACGTTGCACTTCTGACTTCTATGTGTCCTTGAATATTAAAAAAACTGTTTATATGGAAAATTCAAAAATAACCAATAGAGAAAAGTTTTGCAATCTAAAAGAATCAAGGAACTATTCTAATTTGTTCTTTACATGTATTTATGTGTGGAGTAACAAAATTACAGACACAACAGCACCAGGAAGGATGAACAAGCAGGGAGTGGGGGGACGGGGGGAGATGGGCACAATGGCACACATGCACAATTAAGTACAGCACAACTACAGACAAACCATGGCTAAAATGAAACACACCAACAAGGAGCACAAGTCACACAACCCGCCAACATCACACCACTGAACAAGCACAGAAGTGAAAACCACACTGCCTGAAAGGGAGAAGGGTGAACAATACCTCACATGAAGGGACATCTCACACAGAATGCAGCACACACGCTTAGGAAGCAGAGCACACCAACATCCAACACAATGTTGTCCAAACACAAACATTCGCACAATCGAACACAGGACACAAATGCACTCGCCTGTGGCGGATAAACGTCCAAAAGCGTCAGTACGAAACAGGCACATGAGAATGCATAAGTACAAACCCACAGTCCGGATGGGGTAGCAATTCACGTATGGCAGGCAGCCAGAGAGTCCGTGACACACACATTGGCATACAAATGAAGACACAACACATTTGGAGACAAGTGAAAATGTGGAAACTTTATAAAAAAAAGTACGTGTCAGTACGGCCAAGAGTAGTGCCACGATATGCAGACAAATGCAGCAGCGTGCCTGAATAAGGAACGTAGGAAAACGTCCATGTTCACCTCGGGGTAGTCCATCACCAACACACGTCAGTGTCAAGCAGCGTTGGTTGTCCGCGCCTCGGACATGAGTCGACACCAATGCAGCCATGTTCACTGTCGTCTTGGGATATGTGACCAGATGCACAACGTGCAATGATGCGGCGGGACACGTGTAATGTGGCACATCGAGTCGTGGTTGCAGGTACCTTGTCACTCGTCCATGAATGCGAGGGCAGCTGCGTAAGCCACTATCTCTAATGAGTGAGGGTTGGCCACAATATTTGACATGTCGTCGACGTAATCCATCAGCTGACCGGGACATATGTGCTGACTCCAACCACTGTACCCAATGTGCACCAAAGCAGAATCGGGAAGTGGGTCAATTTGCTCACTGCATACTACGACACGTGCAATGTCCCAGGCCCAGTTCCCAACATGCATGCCAAACATCCATGCATGCCATAAACGGGCATCACCATGACACTCCTGGTCGTGGGCCAACAGGGGGCGCACACACCCGTCGTAATTCATGTCAGCTACACACACGTTGGAGAGGCACACGTCCATGCACCACTCAGATTGGCATGTGCGACATTGCAATACAGGTTGAACGCAGGTGACGTCCGCAATGCGGAAGCTCAGCCGGTAAGTGATCCACAGCACTGCCAAAGGCAGTGCACCCAGGACATGCAGCAAACGTGCAAGGTATAGGTGGACGTGAATGGAGTCGATCATGTGTTCGGGATGCCCTGCCATTGCGTCAGTGGCTCTGCTTGTAGCTGCACTAGCTTGCCGTGTGCCAGTCTTGTGGATGAAATGGCACAGCTTGGTGCAATGAGCCGGGTCTGTGTGCAATGGGTGCAGGGCAGGGGTGTGGTGGGAGTATGTGTGAAGGCCATTTCACGCAGGCTAACTACGACGAAGGACTTTTGAGTGTGGGATGTGTACTCGTTGTTCTCAAATCGGGCAGTGCGTAGTGTGCGAGACGGATGCAAATATTATCGTATCTGTCAGGGGGGGCTGGCCACTTGCAAGTTCCTTCTCGGAGCAGCAGATGTGTTAGCACAAGATAGCTCAGACAAATAACCTTTCATCCCTACAGTAACTTCTCCAGCTGCATTCATACAGGATGTGTACTAAGGCCGGTCGTGGGTGTTGTGGGATGTCTGCGACCCTGGTCATCATGGATGAGATGCCCAGCACGTGGCACATGGGCGGGTTCACTGTGTGTTACATTGCCAAACAGCTGCTCCTCCCTCCCACGAGCCCCCACACTTTTGTGCGCTGCGCTGTTGTATCCCGTGCACTCCTACGGCACACCATTGTAATGCCTATTCGCGCATGTCCTGCGGCATTCCAATCACACCGTGACACTGCCGTTTGGAGGTGGTGCATGCCACTTTACAACATCGACTGCTGCGGCCCTTGTGGCGGCCACACCAGAACACTGAGACACACTTACCGCACTTCTTGCACACGGACATGTCCGAGACACCCCGTTCCCCTTGCCGGATAGGCACACCCTGCGCTGACCTGTGTACGCCGGACCAGCACACGCCGCTTGTGCATGCAGGAGGATGCGTGCGTAGCTACATGTCCAGGCTCACTGCCAACACTGAGGTGACATGGTAACGTCCGCTGAAGACAGCACACTGTGATGTTGCAGGGCCCGTGCCCATCATGCTAACACAATGACCACACAGAGACACTTGCTCAGATGCGGGTTCGGGGGGCGCTGGCGGTCCTGGGGTTGTTGCGATGAGTGTTGTGGCCCTCATGGGTATCCGTGTATCATGCTCATTGACTCTATGGCACCTGTGGGTGTTCCGGTGTGGCTCTTGGCTGTCTTCCCTTTCATGCTGCAGGTAGTTGTCCTGCTTAACACCAGCAGAAAGCAGGTGTAAAATCCCTGGTGCTAACGCGGCTTATCGCCAGAATTTGTTTCGCATCGCAGTTTTTGCCTTTCGTTGTGAAAGTTGTGATGTGGTTTTTTCGTGTACAGAAAAATAAACGAACTAGGCAGTGTATCCCGTCAAGATTCAGCACCTGACCCACTATTCCCAATCAATATAAATACAATGAGATTTCTTCATTGATTTTGTGTGTACACTGTAAATGCACTCACTACCACAGTGCAATTCAATACAGGATTTCAGTATTTAGAATAAATCGCAAAGGTGCAGCTCGTGTGTTTTTGCACGGGAACGCCTACTCTGCATCTCATTATCAGCACTTTAATGCAACTAAAGTTGAGATAAATCTAACACACTATTCAGAAGCTGGTGCAAACTGCAGACATCACCAGTATTCCCGCGATAACTGCCCCAAAATTTAACACCATGGTGGACACCACTAAATAACTGTAATAAGAACGAGAAAGAGTCACACAGCACTTAAGTACAACCAAAAACTTTATTGACATTTTTTTTTTTTTCAAAACTTTATTTTTCCGTACATATAGAGGATAAACTAAATTTAACAAACTGAACACAAAACAACAAGGCGGAAGACTCCTGTCGGGTCCATTAATGTCGACGACACAGCCTGGAAAATAAAGCACAAAATAAGGACGTGTGTAATGCGCATATCAAAGGAGTGAGACACAGAGAAAGAGAAAAGGAAAAAAAGCCAGAGAGAAAAAGAGAGGGAAGGAAAGAAAGGGAGTGAGAAAGGGAGAAGGGAGAGAGAGTGAGAGAGATAGAAGGAAAGGAAGGAAGAGAGTGAGAGAGAGAGTGAAGAGAGGGAAGTGAGAGAGAGAGACACTGCCGCCCCTGCGCATCCATGACCAAATAATTACCTGCTGCCACCGGAGTGTCTACCAGTGGGCACTCCACGTGCCCGTGAAAGCTCCAGGGCCCGGTCCCGCCACCATGGCTTGGTGGACATTATGTGGACCCGCTCCGCGGCCCAGCAGATCCCACACATGTCGCTGAGTCCTGAGTCATCAATGGCGGAGACCACATCAGGTTTTGGTGCCGCTAACCCTGTGCAACGCAAGTCAGCGCCACGTGGTGGTAGGCCACAGACGGCCATACAACTTAGGGTGCGACTAACCCTGTGCAACTCAAGTCCGCGCCACGTGGTGGTAGGCCCCTGACGGCCACATCAGCTTCGGGTGGCACTAACCCTGTGCAACTCAAGTCTGCGCCACGTGGTGGTAGGCCCCTGACGGCCACATCAGCTTCGGGTGGCACTAACCCTGTGCAACTCAAGTCCGCGCCACGTGGTGGTAGGCCCCTGACGGCCATACAGCTCAGGGTGCTACTAACCCTCTGCGCAAGTTTTCATGGACTCTTTATTATTGAGACCCGTGGAGCGTCCGCCATCCAGTCACCACCGGCAATAAAGGATGTGACGTTGTCGATCCATTATATTTGTGTGGTCACATGGCCTGTGACGCATGTGCCGGATGGGTGTCAACTAGACCACTGACCTGCACACCAACAGCGAGTACGCCTGCGACAGGTAGCTATGTGGGGGTGGAAAACGTGTTTTCTCAATGGATTTTCCATAGGAAACTTTAGACAAGGCTACAGGTCAAACTGCTGAACGGAATTACGCCAAATTTGGTAGGGAGAAAGGTCTTGGTCCAGAAAGCGCGCTTTCTCGCATCGAGTGAAAATATAAAAGAAAGGTCCCGGGGCAATTTAATATACCGGAGCTCTGTCTGTGCGAGATAACCCTTTCACGCTCCCTCTGCCCAACATCACCACTTCGCAGCTATGCCGTTAGAAGCCAGTCCATCGGCTCGCAGCTGTCTACCTTTGCGAGCTAGTACGCTGCTGTGCCTGTACCTCTGCGAGCTACTACGCTGCTGTTTCTTTGGGAGCGGACGGCTCGTAGTACTGCGTCTGTGAGTCGAGAGGACGGGCCGCAGTTGTCCCTCTGCGAGCCTGGGTGCGAACTGTTCATAAGTCACCCTACATAAGCATTGAAAAGCCATTTTGTGATTCAGTCCATCAGCTGGCATCTGTCCGAGGCATTTCTGAAAACATACCGGAGTTCTTTCTGTGAGAGATACCCCTTTCACGCTGCCTCTCCCCAGATCAGCAGGTAACGCACCCTCTTCCCACATTAGCAACATACCCCCAACAACCTTCTTGGGCCCGGAATTGTCCGTGTGCGGTTGGACAAACAAGAATCTTAGTCATGTATAGATTTACATATAAAACATTTTATTTAAACAAAACAACAACAAATAAAACTGAAGGGAGTCTGGTGCTGTGGTTGCTGCCACGAAGTTGGGGTCACTGCAATTCAGGGCTCAGGACACAGTTCCACATGTGGGATCGGCTTGTATTGAACAGGGTTAGTGGCACCATGTGTCGCGCCTTGTGTTCTACAGGGTTAGTGGCACAACGTGTCGCCGGCCTTGCATATGGAAATATGCCTCACTGATCGAAGGGAGTCTGGTGCTGTGGTCGCTGCCACGGACTTGGGGTCACTGCCATTCAGGACTCAGGACACAGTTCCACATGTGGGATCGGCTTGTATTGAACAGGGTTAGTGGCACCACGTGTTGCGCCTTGTGTTGTACAGGGTTAGTGGCACCACGTGTCGCCGGCCTTGCATATGGAAATATGCCTCACTGATCGAAGGGAGTCTGGTGCTGTGGTCGCTGCCAGGGACTTGGGGTCACTGCCATTCAGGACTCAGGACACAGTTCCACATGTGGGATCGGCTTGGGTTGAACAGGGTTAGTGGCACCACGTGTCGCCGGCTTGTGTTGAACAGGGTTAGTGGCACCACGTGTCGCGGCTTCTGTTGAACAGGGTTAGTGGCACCACGTGTTGCCGGCCTTGCATATGGAAATATGCCTCACTGATCGAAGGGAGTCTGGTGCTGTGGTCGCTGGCATGGACTTGGGGTCACTGCCATTCAGGACTCAGGACACAGTTCCACATGTGGGATCGGCTTGTGTTGAACAGGGTTAGTGGCACCACGTGTCGCCGGCTTGTGTTGAACAGGGTTAGTGGCACCACGTGTCGCGCTTGTGTTGAACAGGGTTAGTGGCACCACGTGTCGCCGGCCTTGCATATGGAAATATGCCTCACTGATCGAAGGGAGTCTGGTGCTGTGGTCGCTGCCACGGACTTGGGGTCACTGCCATTCAGGACTCAGGACACAGTTCCACATGTGGGATCGGCTTGTATTGAACAGGGTTAGTGGCACCACGTATCGCGCCTTGTGTTGTACAGGGTTAGTGGCACCACCTGTAGCCGGCCTTGCATATGGAAATATGCCTCACTGATCGAAGGGAGTCTGGTGCTGTGGTCACTGCCACGGACTTGGGGTCACTGCCATTCAGGACTCAGGACACAGTTCCACATGTGGGATCGGCTTGTGTTGAACAGGGTTAGTGGCACCACGTGTCGCCGGATTGTGTTGAACAGGGTTAGTGGCACCACGTGTCGTGGCTTGTGTTGAACAGGGTTAGTGGCACCACGTATCCAAAATTCGAATTGTGAGCTCTGCTGCCCACAGTGTAGACTGCTAATGAGTGTTCGTTTGCACTTGAAGATGAATTTGGTCATTGTACTAAAGCTATAACTGATATAAAAAAAGTTCTTGAAGCAAGGATACTAAAAGGATATTATGTATGTTTTAGGCCTGTGATAGTTACTTGCCTACTGGACTCTGTAATTATTGAATCAAGACTTAATTTTAATTGTGAGCCCTGCTAACCGCATTGTAGGCCGGAGGCAGCGGTCATCAAGGGCCCACAGCCACGTGGCGTTGACTTGAGCTGCACAGAGTTAGTGGTACTTGAAGCACTTAATGTGTGCGCAGTCAGCGATGATGCGTGGTCCGGGCTGGCCGCACTGGTAGCAATGTCTGTTGCCTACTGGACTGCATCATCTGCAATCGCGAGTCGCTCTGAATTGTGAGCCCTACTCACCGCAGTGGAGGCAGGAGGCAGCGGTGAGGAAGGGCCCACAGGCACGTGTTGTTGACTTGAGCAATGTCTCTTGCCTACTGGACTGCGTCATCTGCAATCTCGACTCCATCTGAATTGTGAGCCCTACTGACCGCAGTGTAGGCCGGAGGCAGCGGTCAGGAAGGGCCCACAGCCATGTGTTGTTGACTTCAGCAATGTCTCTTGCCTACTGGACTGCGTCATCTGCATTGTGAGCCTTGCTGTCCGCAGTGTATATCGAAGGCAGTAGTTTGTACAGACATAAGTCCGCGGTGCTGTGCCGCTGGGGGCCTGTGTGGCGGAAGCCAGCGATCGGCTGAGAAGGCTGGCGGTCATGTTGGCGGCCTCGTGGCAGGGTGAGGGGCGCCGCCCTGGCAGACGCTTTGGCCTTCCCACAAGTGAACCACGCCCAGAGCTCCGGCCTATTTATTCACACTCCTACGCTGAAGTGGCGTACGTCGGACCAGCCCACTCCGGTTACGCTTATGCTTACAGGGGGGGACGACACAGCAACATGACTGAGATCTTCCCTAGTGTTTGACGTAACATGGTTGGATCCACTGTCCACAACACTACAAGCACCAGTAGTATTTGTGCACATGGAGAGGTGTTTGTTCTGATACTGAGATGTGTCCAGCACATCACCGCTACACTTTGCATTGTGTGCATTGTTAAACATGGGTGAATTGCTTCCTTCACATATAGTTTGTTCACACCTGTCCCAATATTCAGATATTGTGTGGCTGAGGGGCCATGCCGTTTTCAGAAAGTTCGCTGTCTTGTTCTGCGCTGCCTCGGTGGTAGAGGGGGGGTCCTGGGGGTGGTGGTGGGTGTTGTGGCGTTCTTGGGTGTCGGAGCTGCTTGATCAGTAGGTCTATGACATGTGTTGGTCTTCAGATGTGGCTCTGGGCTGGGCTCCCTTTCATACTGTATGTAGTTGTTTAATATTTAAAAAACAAGAAGACATTATATAGTTTAAATAACAAATAAAAAAAATTACAGTAGGGAGAGGGGTGGCACGGGGGGGGAGGTCCTGAGGGTTGTGGCAGTGGGTGTTGTGTCGTTCTTGGGTGTCGGAAAAAACTATAGGTTAAATGAACATTATAATTAGAAGTTAGCATTAAAAAAACATTGAAATTCACTGAAAAAACCATAGGTTTCAGGGACGTTATAGATAGAAATTAGTATTTAAAAACCGTTGAAATTCACTGAAAAAACCATAGGTTTCAGGCACGTTATAGTTAGAAATTGGCATTTAAAAAACCTTTGAAATTCAATGAAAAAACCATAGGTTTCAGGCACGTTATAGTTAGAAATTAGCATTTAAAAACCTTAGCAATTCACTGAAAAAACCATAGGTTTCAGGGACGTTATAGTTAGTTGGACATTTCACTCATACAAAATCATAGAAATTCCACCGTTATAGTTAGTTCAGCTAACTATAACTCGCGCCCCGCAATGCACTGCTGATGACGTCACATATTACATCATTCATGACATGGTCAGTGACATCACTGATGACATCTCAAATGACATCACTGATGACATCACTGATGACATCATCCATGTGACAATCTGATGCACCTCCTCACACACTAATATAACCTTTGATACACTCACTGTAAAATACAGACTACCATTTTCGATACCATTCACACACTAATACCAGTTACTGCATACCCACTCAGTGATTCGTAGGTCTACACACACATCTACCCATTCACCCATACAATCACTCATACATGCAGTCACTGATCAATAGAACACTATCAAATGCACTCATACACCTATATAGACATTGACACACCAGCACTCATCCTAGTCAGTTATGTACTCATCCTAGTCACTCATGCAAAGAATCAATCACAGTTCCATTTACTCACCTACACAGTTATACACACACCACCTAATTTATTCATACAGATAGTAACGCATACTTAGTCTCTTATATAATCACTAATACAAGTATACACTCATACATACAGCCACTCTCACAATCACTGACTCTCACGTATAGTCATTTCTATACACCAACTCTCACATACACTGCCTTTTATATATGTACTTAGCTGGACATGTGCACTGAGACATCGATTCACTCACCAAGACGCCCATACACACACTTACCCACCCATACAACTGTTTCTACATGCACTCTTAAACTCATACACCCTGTCAATCAACCACTCACACATCTATGCACAGAGTCACATACCCCCCCACCCAACCACACACACACTCAGTCTCCTATATAAATACGCAGGCAACTAATCAATAACCCATATAGACATTCATGTAGCTACTGACCAACCGATGCAGCAGCTTACACAACAACAGACAGAGTGATACAGACATTCACACACTTTAGACACTAACCCATGTATTCAGTAAGATACATTTAATCATTCACTTAAACAGTCAGTCACACACCTACTAAATCCTCCATCCAGACACTTATATATCCATTCATTCTTCAATACAGCTTGGTATATATATAATACATATTTAAATTTTAAAGAAAACCACATTCACTGGATGATGTCATCAGTGATG
Organism: Calotriton arnoldi; assembly: GCA_963921515.1. Lineage (NCBI taxonomy): Eukaryota > Metazoa > Chordata > Amphibia > Caudata > Salamandridae > Calotriton > Calotriton arnoldi. The sequence goes on from CAWUFW010001407.1 coordinate 808,446, forward strand.
TCATCAGTGATGTCACTGACCATGTCATGAATGATGTAATATGTGACGTCATCAGCAGTGCATTGCGGGGCGCGAGTTATAGTTAGCTGAACTAACTATAACGGTGGAATTTCTATGGTTTTGTATGAGTGAAATGTCCAACTAACTATAACGTCCCTGAAACCTATGGTTTTTTCAGTGAATTTCTAAGGTTTTTAAATGCTAATTTCTAACTATAACGTGCCTGAAACCTATGGTTTTATCAGTGAATATATATATATATATATATATATATGCCAAGGTGTATTGAAGAATGAGTGGGTGTATGAGTGACTGACTGACTGATTTAGTAGGTGTGTGACTGACTGTATGAGTGAGTGAATAAGCGTGTCTTACTAAATGCTTGGGTGAGTGACTAATCTGTGTGAATGTCTGTATCAGTCTGTTAGTTGGTGTGTAAGTGGCTGCATGGGTTGGTGAGTAGCTACATGAGTGTTTATAAGGGTTAATGATTGGTGGTGTGTGTATAAGTGTATAATGAGTAAATGGCAGTGTGATTGATTCTTTGGGTGACTGACTAAGTGTGTGAGTAACTCTATGGGTAAGTGGCAGTGTGTGAGTATCTGTATAGGTGTATGAGTGCATATATCAGTGGCTATATTGATGAGTGACTGCTTGTATGAGTGACTGTATGGGTAAGTGGATGTGTGTGTAGACCTATGAATCAGTGAGTGGGTATGTACTAACTGGAATTGGTGTGTCTATGGTTTCGAGAATGGTAGTTTGTATTTTAGAGTAGGTGTATGAAAGGTTATATTAGGGTATGAGGAGGTGCATCAGATATTAAGTGGATGATGTCATCAGTGATGTCATTTGAGATGTCATCAGTGATGTCATTAGTGATGTCACTGACCATGTCATGAGTGATGTAATATATGATGTCATCAGCAGTGCATTGCGGGGGCGCGAGTTATAGTTAACTCAACTAACTATAACGGCCGAATTTCTCTGGTTTTGTACGAGTGAAATGTCCAACTAACTATAACGTCCCTGAAACCTGTGGTTTTTTCAGTGAATTTCTAAGGTTTTTTTAAATGCTAATTTCTAACTATAACGTCCCTAAAACCTATGGTTTTTTCGGTGAATTTCTAAGGTTTTTTAAATGCTCATTTCTAACTATAACGTAGTAGTCGCGTTTGTAGAGTGGTGCAGAAAGGGGCCTGGGCCTCTGACCAGCGCTCAGGAATCCCGCTGCGTAGGACTTACAGGAGGTACCAGGAGGGCTACTTGGCCCCCAAAGTCCCTCAGGAGTAAAGTGTACTTCATCCCCCTACCAGTACTGTGCCAGGAGGGGCGTTTGCAGAGCAGTGGAGAAAGGTGAGCATTGCCTCCGAAGACCTCTTAGCAATCCCACTGTGTGGAATTTACTGGAGGTAACAGGAGGGGTAGTTGGCCTCCAAGGACAACCTTGGGGGCCAACTACTCCTCCTATTACCTCCAGTAAGTCCCACACAGAAGGATTGGTAAGTTCTCATAGCAGGCCACGCCCCCTTTGCCCACCACTCTGCAAACGCGCTCCCTGGCGCACTCTTGGATGGGGATTAAAGTCCCCTTCGCTGCTGGGGTTCCTTAGGGGCCAACTAGCCTACCTGATACCTCCAGTATGCCCCAGATAGTGGGATTGCTGAGAGGTAAACACAGGCCACGCCCCCTTTCTCCACCACTCTGCAAACGTACCTCCTGGCACGCTCTTGGTTGGGGGATGAAGTCCCCTTGCCTGCTGAGGGTCCCTGGGGGCCAACTAGCTCTCCTGTTATCTCTAGTAAGCCCCACACAGCTGGATTGCTGAGAGTGGTTCGAGGCCACGCCCCTTTTTACACCACTCTGTAAACGCACCCCTGAGCAGGCCTAGGGGGTCAGGGTGTTTCTACCCTGCCCCCTTATCTTGTTTTTTTACGGTTCTACCGAGTCACAAGATGGCTGCCAATACTTCCTGGTTTGAAGTGTAAATGTTTAAATTTCTCAAAAACTACTGAACGGAGTTACACCATTTAAAGAAAAGAGTGCTTTCTGGACCAAAAGCTACCTTTTTGCCACATTTGGTGTAATTCCGTTCAGCAGTTCGGGCTGTAGCTGTGTCTAAAGTTTCCAATGGAAATTAACATGGAGAAAACACATTTTGGTACCCCCCTTTTTTCTCGGCCCCGGCTTGATGATTCACCCCGAAACTTTCAAGACAGTAGCTGACCGGAGCGGGCCATTAGTTTGAAAATTTTGCGAAGATTCGTCAACCGGTGCCAAAGATATTGGCAAAAGAACAAATGCTTTTTGAATAGAAACAAGGTTCTAACTATAACTACCTACTGGTGACCGCCAGTAGGATATATATATATCCAAACAACCCATGCTCCACAAGGAAGAGAGCATGCACACGAGGGCTGCTGGGTTTAAGGCTTCTTTATTTCATAGGGCCTCCTCTGACCCAGAGACTGGAGAGACGCGTTTCGGCTGACACAGCAGCCTTTCTCAATCTGGTAAGCACCATTTTTATTAAAACATTTATACCATGTCCCCCTCATAGACATAGAAAAAATTCATAGACATAGAGAAAATTCCATTGTCACACATTGTGAAATCGTAGGCTATGAATAAAAACAAGGAAATACTATTTACATACAATACATTAGGTATGGCTGGTGGATATTATTACAACTGGAAATGTAAAACGCATAGTGCATTTAAAACGTACCCATTAAATGCATAATGCATCATCAAACCACTTCAGCATAAATGCAATATGTGTAACATTGACTAATACATAGGGAATGTATCTCCTTCTTGTGTTGGAACATGTAATACTATTGCAACATATTTTAAAAAACAAATGTTTAGCGCAAACCCTCTCAGGTAGTGCTATCAGACTAAAGCGTGCTGAGTAAAAAGGATTGTATATAACACTTAGGAGACATACTTAAACACAAATAAACCCTTGGTTGGCATGGAAACACCTCCGGGCTGAGCCCGTGACCCTTGCTTGCAATTTAGACTGGGAAGCAATACCGTTCGGTGCCAGGTCGAGTTTTCACACAAAGACGCACTTAGCAAAATGGGGCAATAAAGCATTAGGCTAACAAACAACCTATGAGGCTGAAAACACATAGTGTGTGCTTAGAAACTCAAGTGTCGACTTCAAAGTTGTGTCTTGAACCACGCGGGGACTACTAGTCCCATAAAGCCCCATCATAGTATCATGCTAATCACTGCAAAGCACCCGAAGTCCGTAGGCACAGATAGTTCGTGTACCATCTAAACTAAAACACTATTTCCAATATTGTATTGGCGCTCGGAAAAAGTCCCAGTTCATGCGAAAATAAAATAAAAAGCCCTCGATTGATACACAGCTTGTTTGCTATATTCCGGACACAGTCTCTATATATATATATATATATATATATATATATATATATATATATATATATGTATGTATATATATATATATATATATATATATATATATATATATACATATATATACATATATATATATATATATATATATATATATATATATATATTCAGCAACACCACTCCCCAAAAGCCAAAGACCTAAGTAGGAGATAAATTGCAATGAAGGAAGCTTGCAGAAGTATCCAAGTAGTGCACACATACCAGCAAACATCTGTAAATATTTACTGAAAATTACAGTGAATTGTGACATTCGCAATAACCTTTTACCATGAATGGCACATACTTAAGCAAAATAGCTTGGTGGCATAATTTAGTGAATTTTGCTTAATAAGCGTAACACGAAATTCCCAAAATTACATGAATTATGCTGCCATAATTTAAATTTCGCCCAGTCCTACAGTTGTGACCAATACCCCTAGATTCAGTACATTTGGAGAATTATTTCTCAAGCATAAATTACTACTGGAGTCTGAGTCACTGCATCTTCTTGTCTCAGAGCACCTCTACATTTTTTGAAAAAACAAACATTTCATGTCATAGTTTCTGCTCCGTTTCATATTGCTATATGTGTACCTTGCTTCTTTATTTCCTTGCACGGGCGCATATCCAAAGGAAGACAAATCTTGCTGCCTGGAAGACAGTCCTTGATGAACACTAAAGGAATGAATGACAATCATAAATCTCTTGGCTCACCTTCTTGTGCTACATTGTTCACTTCTTCTTTTCTTGCAAGCTAATGTGCTTGCATCATCTGGGGATTACGACTCCAGAAAGGACTGTCTTGACACAGATGATTAGGAGTTTATCCTGTGGTGGCATCAATTATCTTTAGATAGGTCATAGTACTTGGAGGTCATTTCTGCTGACACAACATCTTTTGCTGCCTGCTATGATTCTTCCTAGCCCCAGAAGGCTTCTTCCCAGCTCCAGGTGGTTGTCCATTTAGCCAGCACTTGCAGAGGCTCTGTTATAGAGATGAGATTCTGGATGAACCTCTCACAGTAAGTTACTATGCCAAGGAAAGTTCTTACTTCAGATATGGACATAGGATGTTTTCCACCCTGGACTGGTGAGGGGCAACATATTCAGTGGAGTATCTATAACCAAAATATGTCTAGTTAGTCTTCAGGGCCTCAAACCTTTTCTGATTCAGGGTAAGGCCAAAGATTCTAAGATAAAATGCATAGAGGTCTAAAGCCAGTAAAAGTATTGCTCAGCAAAAGGCATAACCATCCGGGGTGACCCTGCAGAAAGAGCAAATTTCCAACACAGCCCCCACCAGTCAAAAGCTAGGGTAGTCAATACCTTGATGGGCTTCCCAGCTCAGGGGATAAAACGGGGAAAGTTTGCCTCATCTGCAGTGGCATTTCCTGTTCTATGCCCCTCTGAACCAATCTGTACCCCTCTGTCACCAAACTCCTGGGCCACTGGACTGGAGAACCCATCTGTGAGGCACCTAATCTTAGCTTTCTCACAGATGCATCCCAGTATGCAAATAGTAATTCCATGGCCAACACAGTGATGTGGCCCATTCTGCCCTCTAAGTCAGATGTATGTCCAAAGCCTAGGAAAACCTCTGCCCACAAGGACAGCAAACAACAGAAGCCTCTGTCAGCTGTCAGTGTCAAGAGCCAGGCCCCTGGCCAACCAGTGTTGGGTGGAGGTTCCAGTCTGGGTACTTGGACAGGCCTCACCTCCATCCGTGGGGCTGGCAAGCAGTCCCTTCCTTTCTCTTAAAGTCTCGCTGACCTTTTCCATTTTTCAAAAACGGGGGCTACACTCTCAGGTTGTAGACACCTTCTTTCCACTCTCACTCCTGTGATCTCAGTGGTAGTATCCTGAGAATTACTTATCAGCCCAGGGTCTGCAGCCTGAGACTGAACAGGTGCCTAGCAGTCCAGGACTTCCAGGTGGGAACCACAGCCCCCCTCAAGGGTGACACTCTCTGTCTGTGTCATGCAGTGCTCCACCTGTGGCAGTTCTCCCGTCCTCTGTCTCTGCAACAGCACAAACAGCACCTCCAGTTCAGAAGTGACCTCACCAGGGTCACTCTTGGGGTGCTCCTCTCTCAGAGCAGGTTACACCTGACGTACTGGTCCTCCCATTATGTATTGCCTCTACTTCCTACCCCTTACTCTCCATCTGGGCCTCCGCACTTTTCATCTGAAGATAGTGCCCACAGAAATCTGAGGAGTTGGGGTGCATGATGTACCCACCCCACCCAGCTCTTCTATCACCATTGGAAGTTCATTGTAAAGGATGCAGCCAATATGCATCTGAAAAGTGACAATGACCCTCTTCTGGGCCACTTCCCACCCCCATTCCAGGGATGCTAGGGCAAAAGGGCAGAAAAAGTCCTGCTCATGGGCCTGGGTTACCATACATACCCATCCTGACAGATACTGCTCTGGGGAAACCAGCTATTTTACCACCATGGTCTGGTGGGCACAGGTATCCCTGAGAGCAGTGACACAGACCTCATTCACTGTGATCTGGTCAAAGTGATGACTTCCACTGGGAGGGACCAGTTTACCTTCTGGGTCCACCTCCAACTAAGGAACACTAGGGCATGTTCTACCATCTCCTCCTCAGTACAACTTCCCTCCAAGGGCACATTGGCCACCCCTGTGGAATGCCCACCTGTAGGTGGTTTCTTGGTACAGACAGAGTCCCCCTGCTTGCCCCCTGACTGGGAAGAGTCAAAACACCTGGGCGGAAGAAAGAAAGCCCTGGGCTTCTGCCAGTCAGAACCTCCCCCTTGTGCTCAGAAGGAGTATGGGAATCCCTCCCATCCAAACTCTTTTGGGGCCCTTTGTGGAACTTCTCTGCTTTAACCTGGACCTCCCCCTCCCTCTGCTGAGGGAGGCTTGAACCCACCTTCTTGGGGTGACTCCCAGGTAATTTTCTGGACACTCTGGGGCTGACCCAGGGGTCTGCTTCCTTTCCAAGCTCTCTGGGCACAGTTAGCTTCATATCAATTAGGTGCTGGTACAACTCTGTAAAACAATTACCCAAAATGTGCTCCTTCATCAGCAGAAGCCCATCGTAATATTTTATTTTGCCACCCTTTGCACACCCTTCCTTTGCCTTACTTAATTATTCCACAAAATCAACCGATGGCTGGTGTGACTGCTTCTGACTATCCCTGAACTTCAGGCAATACCTTTTTGGAGTTAAGCCAAACTTTACAACATCAGCTTCCTTCAAGGGGGCATATCTCATCCAGTCCGCCATCTCAAGGGCCAGTAAGATATTGCTCCCCATAGTGGGTATGTGCTTCCACAGGCTGGCCCCACAGTTATCTTCTGGGAAAACATGCATGCAAAAGACCACCATATAGGCCTCAAACTACTTTTCAATGTCGTCCCCCACCACAAAGCTTGGCACCAGGTCTGTGGGGATGTGTACCCTTTTACCTCATCTAGGCATTTCACTGTCATTGCCACCATTCTCCCTGGACTCAGACATCCTCTTGCTTGCAGGCTCAGTTCTCTCTGGCTCATCTCATTAGCCAACACAGCATTCTTCTCCTTCAAGGTCACTGTTAACCTTTCCTCTTGAGACACCTTTTTCTCCTACAGGGCCAGCCTTGCTGTTTTGCCCTTTTCTAATCAGCAGCAAGGGCAAGCTTGTTATCCTCCAAGTCTAGGATAGCCAACAGTAACTTTAGGGCACTCCCTGCCTCCCTGTCCTGCAGTTCTGCAGGGGTCAGCTGTGGAAGGATACAATGCTCCCAGCTCCGAACAAGACAGGTGACTTCATTCCTGGGGCATCCCTTCTCCTGCTGGTTCTAGGCTCACTGCAAGCTCATTCTTCTCTCCGTCTGGGGACACTGTCGGGTCATCATATTCTTCTTCCTGTAAGTCATCCTCGTGCTCTACTCCATTACCCTCTTGCACCTGTGCTGCAGACTGCAGCATGCACTCATTTTTCCAGGCTTTGAATGCTTTTTGGTGCTCCAGCTTCTTGGAGTCCTTTGTCAGCTTTAGCGCTCCCTCATTACACAACCTCTTCAGCTCTGCAATGGTGAAGCTCTCATGTTGCTGAGGTCCACCTCTAGTCTTGCGAAAATCACAGGTGCCTAATATGGGGATAAGGATGAAATTTAGGAAAAATTAAAAAAATGACCCATTAAACATAAGAGGGGAATTTTTGGTTTAAACTTAAATCACTGAGTGGTACGGCAAAACACAAGTCCTGGATCCCACCGTTGAACATAAATGTAAGAAATTGGGTTATTATTTGAGGGAGGTAAGTACCCACCTCTAGTAATAATTACAAACCTTCTCAGGGTGATCCACTGAAGTCACTAAATAAACCTGAACTCAACTCCCAGGTAACTATGGTACATAGCAGACAGGCTTAATTTAGAGGCAATGTGTGAAGTAGCTTTTTCCTAGATTGAGAGAACATTTATTGAACTTAATATTGTACCCCAATGCTTTCCTATGGAACAGCTAACTCTGCTACAGTGAAAATAGCTTCATGGTGCTAGTCACTGCAAGGACTTATTTAACATTAAGCCTGTACTTGCCCTACTTTTAAACACCATGCATCCGCTCTCAGGAGCAATGAAGCCTACTTAGAGTGACATGTTATTATTTAAAAGGATAGTTTAGGCCTGTCAAAAAGGGGTTATTTTGACGGGTCGAATTTGCAGTTTAAAACTGCACAGCCATTTGCAGTGTATGCACAATGAGTGCTACAGTCCACTGTTAGCATTTAATTTGCAAGCCCTGGGCACACTTGGTACCATACATCAAGGAATGATAGGCAAATTAAAGAAACCAATCATGTGTATACCAATTTTACTATATTGAAACGAGGAGGACACACACTTCACCACTGGTTAGCAGGGGTAAAGTGCAGAAAGTTCTACAGCCAGCAAAAATAGGGTTCAGCATAAAGGCAAAACAATCTGGGGTGACCCTGAGGAAAGGATACATTTCTAACACCAGGCATGGTGGACCTGGGTTAGGAAAACAAACAATAGCTTTCAAGGACATTGTTTATTTTTTGGTTTTATTTTTAGAGAAAGTCACTCTTTGGGAGACAAGCTTCCACTTGGAAGTTTGTTTTAGAAAAACAAAAAATGAATACTGAGGAGACAAACAAAGTGCCGACTCTGCATGTCGGTGCACCTACAGTACTCCTGCTTTGCCAGTGGATCACTGAAGGCACCCAGATCCCTGCCAGGCTGATGGTGATCTCTTAATATGCTGGGTGTCCTTCTCCAGGGGAGTGGAGATGAGACCAGGGTTTTCGAAGATCTGGGGGTGGCACACCACTTAAAACAAGAAATGAGGCCTATAGTGCTGATAATCTACAACTATCAACTAAAAAGAGAAAAGATATTTGTCATTCTATATCTTGCCAGACAAGAGGTGATTATGGTGTATCTGATGTTTGATCAGACTCTGAGTCTTAATGCTTTTTTAAAGCTTTATTCCAATTAATTTTCTATAAATGGAAACTGCGCGACATCAAGAATAAATTTTGAGATGAGAATGAGCATATATTTTTGAATAATTTACAAGGCATTACTAGAGATATTAATTGAGATACCCAAATCAGCTATGCCATTCTAAGGCCTGCTCTTAAGGCTATAACTTGAGATGTGAAAGAGCTAAACCCTCTATTACATTTTTATCTCTTTCTATATGGATAATATTATTTAAAAAATAAAAAGTCTTTCACATGACGAAGCTGTCTAATAAATGCATCACAGAGGTAGACCACCATGCAACAAGAGCATAACCATGTCTCTATTTGCTGGTAATGGCTGAACAAAGGAAATTTCAGGGGAAAAGAAAACAGAGAGAAAAAAGAAAAGGAAAATACATAATTTTATAGTTGTACTTGGTTCCACTACTATTCAGCTGTAAATGATTTACAGTGACTCTAAGTATGTCAGTTTCTAAAATAGGAGAAAATACATATAGTAGTTGTTTATTCGATCAATACCATGATCATATACATACAAATATATCACATAACAAACAATATTTCATCAAAATAAAGAAAGAACAAGAGAAAGGTAAAATGACATCATCTTCATAATCCTGTACATTATACAAGAGTAGGGTAAAGGAATTGTTAGCTTATATAAGATACTTTAAAATTGTAAAAACCTAAAATAGACATTAAGAATGCACCAGCATTGACAAGACAATTCATAACCATCATTATACACTACAGTCCCTCTGAGTGGCCTTAGTGCATACATTTCCTACATATTCCAGACTCTTGCTCCAAGATGTTATTTTTCCATTTTAGACCTCTGCCACCAGGCATAAAGCAAATATCTTGATAGTGTGAAGACAAGCCACCTTGTCGTATCTGATCTGAATACACGTAGTGCATCTACGGGACGCGAGAACGACAGCAACCGACAAGCCGGGATAATCCATGTTTTTCTCAAGTTAGCATAGAGAGGACAGAAGAAGACAAAATGTTCTATAGTTTCTGGGCTAGAGCTACATGACGGACACAATGGAGTTACAGCAGCATTCGCCCAGCTGCTTTTCATAGCATTCAATGGGAGAACCCCAATCCTAAATTGTATATAAAGTGCTCATGCCTGAGGGGGTTCAACATCATCCATATAAAAATCAAACTTAAAACAACTTTTAACATTTAAAAATCTGGTGGTTAAAGTGCCAAGTTGAGGAAGCCCTCGCACATGACTTGATCTCGATGAAGGAAGGGGATTTCCTTACCAACAAATCACCTATAATCCCCTATTTTTATACGATTCCCAAAATTCACAAAGACTTGAACAAACCACTGGGTCGTCCTATTGTGTCGGGCATAGGATAAATTTTGGAGCTTTTGTCCAGATTTACAGACGCTTTCCTACGCCCTCTCGTACAAAAGACAAACACTTACCTAAAAGACACTAAAGACGTGTTGAGGCTCCTACAGGATATGGATTTTGACCCCACGAAGGAACTCTTGATGGGTATGGATGTAGAAAGCCTCTACACGAGTCTCCCGCATGACGAAACTTTACACATCATAGAGGATGTACTCTTCGGGACGGACTGGGAATACCAAACCCCTCGCAACATTGTGATGGACTGCTGCAAGTTAGCACTCACCAGGAACTTCTTCTAATACCAGAGCACACTATACCTCCAAAAGCACGGGACCAGCATGGGCAGCACTTTCGCCCCCAGAGTAGCTGGCCTGTATGTCCACCATTTGGAATCACATAAGATCCTCCACATAAACAACCCCTTCCAACACCACATCAGGATATGGAAGCGTTATATTGACGGCGTTTTGGTCATCTGGAATGGCGACATGGAAACGGCTAACAAATTCATGACCTGGCTGAACTACCAGAATGAATATCTCAAATTTACCAGTACCATCTCAAATAAAGAACTAGTGTTCTTGGACCTAAACATATTCCCCCAGGAGGGTGTTTTGAAGACTACAACACATTTCAAAACTACAGCAAAAAATTGACTCCTCCTGTATGACAGTTTTCATCCGTGGCACTTACGGGATAATCTCCCATATGGTCAGTTTTTGCGACTGAGAAGAAACTGCTTAAATGTGAAAGGCTTTAAAGAACAGGCAGAAGATCTATGCAAGAAATTGGAGAAAAGGAACTACCCGACCAAGGTAGTGGACAAAGCACTCAAACGAGCCAGGAACAATAACAGGGACGCCCTTTTGGAACCTGCACCACAGAAACCAAAGGAAGAAAGACCGATATGCATAACTACATTCAACACAGGCTCCAACCAAGTCACCAAGATAATTAATAAACATTGGCGCATACTCAACTGCGGCCACTTGAATTTACCAAAACCAATGTTTTCGCACAGAAGAGGTAAAAGTCTGCGGGACATGGTGGTACACACTTGGCCACGAGTAACTACTCAAGCAGAAACATCAAACACTCTGAACCCACCATTGATGGGTCACCACCCTTGTGGACACTGTAGAGTATGTCATTTGACCAAAAAGAGCAGAAATATCACTTTCAACAATGACACAGTTTGGGAACAACGCCGTTTCACAAACTGCAACAGCAAGAACGTGATCTATATGATCACTTGTCCATGCGGTATGCACAACATTGGGATGACCACACGCCCAGTAAAAACACGTATTGGAGAACATAAGAGCAATGTCAAATGTAAGAAAGCGACTACAAAAATGTCATCACATTATCTAGAGACTAAACACACCACACTTGACATACAATGGACAGTCATCGAGCATGTGAACAACGAGGTGAAACTGTTCGAAAAGGAACATCGCTCGGTGTTTCGCTACACATGTAAGGGGACTCAATGATGACATCCCATGGGGACAACTGAAATAGTAAGGGTACCCTGGGTACATTGACTCATGATTTTCCCACTCCTTAAACATATTGGAGTTATTCTGTACTATGCTCCAATTCACACAAGGGGAGCAGTACACTCTCCAGACATCTCAAAATCATTTGCCCTTCCAAAACATAAACTTCTCTGAATGTTTCTATTTTTCAATACTCACAGTCTCAGCACCACTACCTTTAAACACTATGGTACATACAGGACCATCCTGGCAGTTAGGATTCTACTAGTACTTTCATTGTGTAGTGCATATAGCCTGTAATTGAAGAGTTTCGTTTTTACATATTTATACATTTTTTTGACACCACTAGCGGGGTCAGAATTTTCAAAACTGATCAACCCATGTCATAGATCATTGCCTCTTTTTATTTGATTCTAGTACAGGAGCTTAATGGATACCGTAGGTACATGTGAACAAACAGGAAGTGGGGCGGTATCAGGGCGGAAATTTGTGATGAGGTCGCGCTCTAGCGTTACACGCAGACAAGAGCTACACACGTTAGTCACCGCTAGCGTCCACTTCAGAGTGACCTCGTTCGTTTCGTTTTTTTCAAGGGTTAGCATCATGGCACAATAGTACACATGCGGGCCATACACAGGAGCCACTGGTAACAGAATTGCCACGAAATGGCGGCCATTTTGGGAAAGTCGCGTTCTAGCGGTTTTACGCCGGCACGCACAACACGCGGAAGTCACCGCGAGTATCTAGTAGAGGTTTCCATTACTGGGCGGCCATTTTTGAAGGTCAGCATTTCAGCATTTTGGAAACACACGCGCGCCAAACATGGAAGGCATTGGATACTTAAGCTGCCTTGCGGCACACATTCCTTGTTCATCGGAGCAACGGGTAGGCATTGCTGGGGTGAGAGAGCAGATTTGACGACGTGAGTACGGCACAGCCGATTCCCTTAGACAACGAACATTTTCAGTAATAAGGTACTCTTTTTCCATGAAAAACTTTAAAACTTTATTTCTCATTGCGTGAACACTTTGTCTCCCACAGTGTTTGACTACAAGCTCTCCTCCCCTTCCGTGAAATAGCTCATGGGGCTATAGTTGGCTACAAAAGTATATGTTAACTCTGTTTTACATTTGTCCTTGTACTTCTATTCCATATAGTATCTCTCAAGGCATCACATTATGTTTTCTCCCGCATATAGACAATGGATATACAATGAGATCACTATACATGGATTTAAATACCACGGATACGGATCACTATAGAGTGTGTGTATTATGTTTTATGTCTTGTACTGTCTTGTACGTCATAATCAAGGGCAGCACGGCACCCACGACAATGAATTACGAGTAGTCGTGCACAAGTGAGAAAAAATATATCACTAAGTAGACCTTCCACGAGTTTGGTAATGTGGTCTTGTAATTATAAAGATCGCTGTGATAACCATGTTTTATTCTATCCTTCCAGATTGACTAACAAGATTATACTGATTGGGTATTGTATAAGTGCATGTTTTTAATATGCACACTAGACTGCAACATTGAATATGCAGACCACATTGTTGTTTCTTTTGAAGAGTGGTGCAGGGATCATCTGTTTTGGTCCTGAAGAGAAGCCATGGGGATGGCTTCGAAACATGTAGACCAGGGAGGTAGTAGCTCATTATAGCATACATCCTCCACTCCCCATTTTTACTAATACCAGCTATATGTTATGTTATGGGTTTTGTAAAGCGCGCAGCTGCCCCAGCAAAGGGGCGTCCCAGCGCTGATAGACGGAGGTAGGGGACTATTACCAGGAAAGCAGGCCTAACACAGAGGAAACAGGTGTGTTTTAATGGCCTTGCGAAAGGCCAGGTAGTTATCCAAGCTGCGGATGTGCAGAGGAAGAGAGTTCCGTAGTTTTGCAGCCAGGGTGCGGAAGGAGCGTCCACCAGCACGCGCCCTCCTCACCTGAGGGACAACCGCCAAATTCTGGCCCATAGAGCGTAGCGAACGGGTAGGTGTGTAAGGAAAGAGCAGATGTGCCAAAATATCTGGGGAAGAAGAGTTCAAAATTTTAAATGCAATACATAGGGACTTGAACTCGATACGCCTCGCCACCGGAAGCCAATGTAGTCGACGGATGGCGTTGGTTGTAGAACAAGTTCCAAGAAGACCGAGAAGAGTTCTAGCAGCCGCGTTTTGAACCCTTTGAAGACAAAGGATTTCGGCCTTGTTCACCCCCAAGCAGAGAGAGCTGGCATAGTCCAGCCTAGACAAAATGGAAGCCTGGATGATAAGCTGACGGACTATAGGATCAAAAAAGCCCAACAGCGGTTTGAGGCCACACAAGGCTCCAAAACAGGTCCCAGCAACTTTTTTAGTTTGGACCTGGAAGCTGAGGGCCGAGTCCACCCATACACCCAGGTTTTTGACCACCTGTTTGGGGGCAGGAGCACAGCCAAGGTTGCCGGCCACCACTTCTCACTCCACAGCTCGGGATCTCTCCCTACTAGCAAGATCTCGGATTTGCTAGCGTTAAGCTGGAGGCAGTTGGCGGTCATCCACCCTGCGACGGCAGCAAGATCACTCTTAAACTTGAGAGCATCCTGCATGCAGTCATCAGAGAGTGCTACTACCAGCTGAGTATCATCAGCATATGATACCACTGTGAGTCCTCTGCTCCTGGCCACTGCTGAAGGTTAAACATAGAGATTGAATAATGTAGGGCTCAGAGCCGAGCCCTGAGGAACCCCTTGTTTGATAGCATGTGTCCGGGAGGTAAAAGGAGGAGCCGCCACCTGGAAGGTTCTCTCAGAGAGAAAAGAAGCGAACCAACCCAAGGCCAGGCCCTCGATGCCAGCCTCCTCCAACCGTTGCAGCAGGATCTGATGAGACACTGTGTCGAACACGGTGCTGAGATCTAATAGAATCAGCGCCGAAGTGTGTCCGTCATCCAGAGCCACCCTCAGGTGTTCAGTCACAGCTAGGAGAGCAGACTCCGTGCTGTGGCCTGGGCGGAAACCATTCTGCGAAGAGTCAAGCAAGTTGATGTGCTCCAGATGTCTAGTCAGAGTGGAGTTAATATGGGACTCGGTGATCTTAGCCACCCATGGCAAGAGGGAGATAGGCCGGAAGTTCTCCGGCTTGGCGGCATCCAAAGAGGGTTTTTTTAACAAAGGAACCACCATGGCTTGTTTCCAAACCCTGGGGACAACCGCTTTAGCCAGAGATAGATTTATCAGCTGACCCAGAGGTGTGAGGAGTGGAGACAAGGATTTGAGAAATTGTTCAGGCTTAAGAGGATCAGCGGGGGACCCTGATTTAACCCTGCTACATAGCGAACGCAACTCGTCGAGGAAGATAGGAGGGAAGACAGCGAGTGTGGAAATAGAGGGAGGTCTATGGACAGGGCTAGATCTGATCAAAGCGGGGGAAAAGGACTTATAGATGTTATCCACCTTCGTGATAAAAAAGGTTGCCAGATCCTCGCACTGCTGGTCGGACGAGATCGGTGGTGCTGTAGGAGACCCTGCTGCTTTAAGATCTTTAAGTAAAGAGAAAATACTTTTAGCGGGATTGCTACTACTGCTAATTTCGCCAGCAAAGAAGGCTGCCCTTTCCTTCTGAATGGCCCTGTAATAGTTCTTAATAGCTGCCTGGTACTGCCCCTTCAGCGCTGGGTCATAGTCCCGTCTCCAGGCCCGTTCCAACCTCTTACAAGCTTTCCGAATTGTAGCAAGTTTACTGTTATACCAAGGGCTGGATTTGTTGTTGCGACACTTAGACCACTTCTCAGGGATGAGTTTATCAAGAGGCCGCTGCACCGAGACAGATTGAGCTTAATCGGCTGCATTAGGATCATCCGGCATACAGAGGGGATGTGTCGCAAGGAGGGTGTGAAATTGACCTAAGTCCAGTTTGTGCCAAGGACGTTTGAGTATCACCTTCTGAGCCACCCTCTGTGAGGACACAACCCCCGCGAGAGACATAGGAACCAGAAAATGATCGGTCCAGCTCATCGGGATGGGAGAGTCCACTGTGAGAACAGAAAGGTTGGAGAAAACTGGGTCAAGCAAATGGCCTGCAAGATGGGTACAACCTGGAACAAGTTGAGTCAGCTGAAGGGCAACAAGGTCTGCTAGAAAATTACCTATGTCCAAGTCATGCAGATTGTCCAAATGAAGGTTCAAATCACCAATAATGCTGAAATTGGCAGGCCTCAAAGCCAGAGAATTAACTACCTCAATCAGTGCCCCCCTAAACTCTTTGGAGGGCTCCGCAGGGCGATAGACCAACAACCCGGACAGAGTAAAACTGGCATTAAGGGAGATCCCAAAACGTGCACACTCACAGCCAGCCACAGCTTCTTTCACAAAGGTACAGCTGTAGCAGGATTTAAAAATAACTGCGATACCTCCCCCTCGCGTTTCTCTGTTGAGAGTCGCGATGCTAAAGCCCTGGGGAAGCGCCAGGCCTGGCTCAGCCACCATATCCACGGAGAGCCAGGTCTCTGTTAAAAAAAGGACGTCAGGTGACTCGTCCTGATATAGATCATACACCTCAGCATAATGCTTTGCCAAGGAACGGCAATTAAGGCTGAGGAGCTTAACGATGTGCCTGGGGAGAAGGGAGGAGAGGGGAGAGGAGAGGGCGTAGCCCAAGAGTTAAACCCACAGATGATACAACAGAAGGGATCTTCAGGCATACTGCCTAGAGAATGACCACATGAACTAACCAGTTTACTGATGGCGCGTAGATCCCCGGAAGAGTAGGTCAGCCCTTTGCAGCGTGAACCGGCAGCATGTCTGGCATCAGGCGACATCCAGGCGCGGACGGGCACAGAAGGGCTTGCCTTAGGCGCGTCCGCTGTGCCATAAGGTTTAAATTAGGAGAGAGCGGCGAAACTAACCCGCCCACTCCCCACCCGGAAGTGCGTCTCCCGCAAGTCAGGGCGAAAAATTAAAGTAAGATGCCCTCCACACAATCGGCACACAGCCGCGGTGGAACGGGGCAAATGCGAATGCCAGGAACACAGAAAAAGCTGCCAGCGAAAACTTAACAGGTAAAATATGCAGTTACAAGCGTGCACCACACAACATAAAAGCCAGTCGTATTTAAAAGTAAGACTGAATAGCCTCACCAACAACCGCTGCGCGTCCGCTGTGCCATAAGGTTTAAATTAGGAGAGAGCGGCGAAACTAACCCGCCCACTCCCCACCCGGAAGTGCGTCTCCCGCAAGTCAGGGCGAAAAATTAAAGTAAAATGCCCTCCACACAATCGGCACACAGCCGCGGTGGAACGGGGCAAATGCGAATGCCAGGAACACAGAAAAAGCTGCCAGCGAAAACTGAACAGGTAAAATATGCAGTTATAAGCGTGCACCACACAACATAAAAGCCAGACGTATTTAAAAGTAAGACTGAATAGCCTCACCAACAACCTATACTATACTACAGGGAGTATTACATTTTATTTTCCACACAGCCAGGTGATTTTTAATCTCACTACATTCACTCTGACCCTTCCACTCTCACATCACACATAGTATCACCTCACTAATAAGTGCACCCACGTCTTCGTCGGTCGCAGCACGCCCCGTCCCACAGCGGGGCGGGAAGAACCTGATGATGAACCCGATGATGAAGGGCTTTTGGTAGGTGAGGGTTATTTTAACAAAACATTGTGCTTTCCTATACATCTTTAGGAAAACGAACAGTTTTCTATAAACACACTATAGAACTGGTCTAGGAAGGATACTATTATTCTACAAATAGAGTGTGGACTTTCTTTGTTTTTTCATAATTTACAGAGAAGGGTGAGTCCACATCTTACTGAACCTCTTCACTTCCTTTCTTGTTTTTGTTTACTAAAGTGCCAAGTGACCTGGTATCAGTGCAAGAAGAATCAATAAAATCCCAATACCTTTTTTTAAGCTGGGGAACCATTTTTTTGTAATGGACTGTAGATCGTCCCACATAATCCTCAACCCCAATTTAAAAAAACACTGCCTAACCTTTTAAACCAAACCAATCGCCCTGTCTGTCTTTGGAGAATTAGTATTTCCTCCACTGTGTCCTTTAATGGAATCTGGGCATTACTGGTTCAAAGTCTTATCCAGAACATAAACACCTTAAGAACAGCTAAGTGGATGATAGACTTTAGGCAAAGATCAAGGCGTAATGGTAGTAATGGCGTGTTCATTGGGAGATCAAGGATCGATCTTAAGAAATTTATTTTCTGCAACTTCTAGCTGATTCAGATGCTCCGGCCCCCACAGTTCGGCCCCATAAAGGGCCACACCCAACCCTTTGGCCCGATGTATTTCTAAGGTGGGAGAAATTGGACGGAAGGCTGATCGTTTGACTCTCTTGACTACTGCACAGTCCACATGCTGAAGTGTGAGCACGCTCTTCTGGATTTGGGGAGTCCATGACATGTTATCACTAATTCTATCTCCCAAATAATCGAAGACCTTGACCTGCTCTAAGAGTTGGACACCCAACCTCAGTTTCCCCTTGGTGGATTTATAGGGATTGCAAACCATAAACTTTGTTTTTGAGCAGTTTATTTCAAGGCCCCGGTTTTTGCATGGTGTCGCAAACTTAGTTAAAACTTTCTGAATGCCCATTGGGATTTTAGAGATGAGCAGCGTGTCGTCTGCGAATAAAAGAGAGGGAATTAGCTTGCCAGCTAATTTTGGCGGGTCACCGCCAAAGTCGTAAAGATCATTAATAAGCCTGTTCATATACAAGGTAAAAAGGGTTGGGACAAAACACAATCCGCTTCCCCTTTGAAACTAGTATATTATGGGTTAAACTACCATCAGAGTTCCACCTGACTTTAGCATAGTTACCTTGATGTAAACGGACCAAAATTTGAAGCAGGCCACCCGGGCGTCCCACGTCCCTAAGGGCAGCCCAGAGCCCGGTGCGATCTATAGAATCAAATGCCGTTTTGAGATTGACAAACACGACATACAAGTGGCCCCTCTTGATTGTAACTTCCTTCCAAATAAGCAAAAGGAAGTGGAACACCTGATCTAAGGTGCTCGTGGAGGCTTTAAAACCAGCCTGCAAATGAGAGAGTATGCTATTTTCCTCTATCCGGCAGTGGAGATGTGACAAAATCATTTTACTAAAGACTTTCTGGGATACATCTATAAGGGTAATAGGCCTGTAATTTGAGGGGTCCCCTTTATCCCCTTTTTTGAATATGGGGATTATTTTGGCACCCTACCAGGTCGCTGGGATATCCCCCCCTCGTGTGATGGCAGTAAAAACTGTCTGGAGCAAAGGGCCCCATATATTGGGCTCGGATCGATACAGATCACCCGGTAGTCTATCTAACCCTGGTACTTTCCCAGTCTGAAGTGATCTAATGGCATTCACAGTTTCCTCTAAGGAAAAGCTGATTACATCTTTCACTACAGGCTCTATATTACAATCCCTACCTAATTCTGCTACCTCACCCTCGAGCTTGCGGTCCTCTCCAGAATATAACTTCTGGAAGTACTCTTCCCATACATGTGGCTGTATGTGAAAGTCGTCTTCATTGACCGGCTGGATTACCCCTTTAGAGAGTAGATGCCAGAATAGCTGACAGTCCTTCAGTCTGGATGCCTCAACTAATATACGCCAATTCTCTACCTCCCAGCTCCTTTTTGCCTCATCCTGTATTCTCTTGTAGACTCTTCTTCTGTTTATTATGTCGGTCCTTATTCCTTTCTTTACTGCCACAATTAACTCAGTTCTGGCTTGCCTGCATTCCTCATTATGCCACGGGCAGCGTTTTGATTAACCATAATTGAGCTGCACTGTCTGCTGAAGTAGGGCTTAATGCTGTTCGATAAATGTTGAAAACTAGACATAATGTTGTCAACATTTATGTTAGAATTACCCAATACCGTGAGAGTCTGAGCCTCCTCTTTATAAATGTTAGGGAGTAGCTTTTCATCAGCAATTTCCTGGGGCCATTTAATTCTCCTATTATTGTTAGTAGTAACAACAGGGGCCGTTGCTAAGTTAGTCTGAGAGTGCAGAATAGGAATGCCAGATAGCCTCCGGAACAGTGCATTATGATTACTAAGGGTGGGCGGCAAATTCCGTTCCGCTCGCGGAATTTGTAAAATTTAGGCATTTCCGCGTTCCGCCGAGAACGCGTAAATGTCGAAATTTCCGCGATCCGCGGCTCAGCGGAGTTTTATTCTTGTTCGCGCTTTAAAAATGCGTTCTCGCGCGCGTGGTCTACTTACCGGGATCCCTGCGTTTGCCGACGTGTTTTCCTATCCGTTCGCGTGCGCCACGAGATGTTGGTAGCCGGTCTCGCTATCCCGCGAGAGTTTGCGATCGCGAACACGTCATTCGTCGCGCCATCGGACACCGCAAGAGTGTGCGATCGCGAACACGTCATTCACCACCGCGAGAGAGAGCGTGCGATCGCGAACACGTCATTTGGACACGCCATCCGACGGAAGTTTGGTGAAGCTCGCGATCCCGAACACGCAAAATTTTCAATCTGGAGAAGAATAATATCTCGAGCAGCATAAAACCTTCTGTAAATGATGATTTGGATGAAAAAAACTCCTCAGATTGACATTTGGCTGTCCTTTTTGTGCAAGGAGTCCTTTTTTGGGGAGAGGGAGGAAGTGCCACAGAGTCTCCAACTTCCTGTTCCTGTCCAGCAGGCTCCTCCCAGTGCTTTGTCCATCTCCTGTTCATTCTTCCTTTGGATTTTGAGCTGGAAGGATCACTCTTTGTGTCTGCTGCATCATTATCATTGGATTTGAGGACTTTTGGATTTGATATTTTACAAGTAAGTTGGTGTTGTTGTTTGTTTGATTGGGGCATTGCAGTTGCTGCAACTACAATTTTGATATTTATCATTATTTTTAAAAAAAATTGTTGTGGGTAGCCAGTAGGCCCAGAGCTAGTCATGGGTGGGTGCATGATGAAGCAACTGTTCCTTTGGTGTGTGTTGAATTTATTTCAAACATCATTTAGGGCATGGATGGCATTGGATTGAATTGCAAAATGTGTTTTTTGGGGGTATTTATGTTTTTGGGTGTGTGTTAAATAAATGCCTTTGTTGTGTGAGGTGTGTTGTTGTGTACCTTGCAGACCTTGTTTAGCCCTGTGGATTTTCGTTTTTGCATTTTATTGCATTAAAGGCAAAGCAGTGTGGTTTAATTAGCATGCATCCTTTGCCTGGCTATTATAGGCCTTTTGTCAGTACATTGTTTTCCAGGCCTGTTGCTTGTGATTTGTGAGTGTCCATGTGGCTGGTGGCCATTTCTGGTGGGAGTTATTAGTGTGCTGCTTTTGCCATATAGGCTTCCATGTTATTCCTTTGTGGCCTAGGCTTCTTGTTGTTGTGGGCCTGGCCATGAGGCTGGCGGCCATTTTGAAGCCAGGCAGTGTGCTTTTTGTAATAGGCCTGCATTGTCTGTCTTCAGTTTCTTGTAGTTGTGTGGGCCTGGCCATGTGGCTGGTGGCCATTTTGAAGCCAGGCAGTGTGCTTTTTGCAATAGGCCTGCATTGTCTATCTTCAGTTTCTTGTAGTTGTGTGGGCCTGGCCATGTGGCTGGTTGACATTTTGAAGCCCGGTAGTGTGCTTTTGCCATAGGCCTGCAAGCTTGTGGCCTAGTCTGCCAACAGGCCTTTCATCCAGTAGGCTCAGAGGTAGTCACAGGTGCATGAAAACAACTGTTTCTGTGTGTTCTGTTGAATTTAAACATCATTTGGGGCATGGATAGCATTGGATTGAATTGCAAAATGTGTTTTTTGGGGGTATTTCTGTTTTTGGGTGTGTGTTAAATAAATGCCTTTGTTGTGTGTGGTGTGTTGTTGTGTACCTTGCAGACCTTGTTTAGCCCTGTGGATTTTCGTTTTTGCATTTTATTGCATTAAAGGCAAAGCAGTGTGGTTTAATTAGCATGCATCCTTTGCCTGGCTATTATGGGCCTTTTGTCAGTACATTGTTTTCCAGGCCTGTTGCTTGTGATTTGTGAGTGTCCATGTGGCTGGTGGTCATTTCTGGTGGGAGTTATTAGTGTGCTGCTTTTGCCATATAGGCCTCCATGTTATTCCTTTGTGGCCTAGGCTTCTTGTTGTTGTGGGCCTGGCCATGAGGCTGGCGGCCATTTTGAAGCCAGGCAGTGTGCTTTTTGCAATAGGCCTACATTGTCTGTCTTCAGTTTCTTGTAGTTGTGTGGGCCTGGCCATGTGGCTGGTGGCCATTTTGAAGCCAGGCAGTGTGCTTTTTGCAATAGGCCTGCATTGTCTGTCTTCAGTTTCTGGTAGTTGTGTGGGCCTGGCCATGTGGCTGGTGGCCATTTTGAAGCCCGGTAGTGTGCTTTTGCCATAGGCCTGCAAGCTTGTGGCCTAGTCTGCCAACAGGCCTTTCATCCAGTAGGCTCAGAGGTAGTCACAGGTGCATGAAAACAACTGTTTCTGTGTGTTCTGTTGAATTTAAACATCATTTGGGGCATGGATGGCATTGGATTGAATTGCAAAATGTGTTTTTTGGGGGTATTTCTGTTTTTGGGTGTGTGTTAAATAAATGCCTTTGTTGTGTGTGGTGTGTTGTTGTGTACCTTGCAGACCTTGTTTAGCCCTGTGGATTTTCGTTTTTGCATTTTATTGCATTAAAGGCAAAGCAGTGTGGTTTAATTAGCATGCATCCTTTGCCTGGCTATTATGGGCCTTTTGTCAGTACATTGTTTTCCAGGCCTCCTGCTTGTTGCTTGTGATTTGTGAGTGTCCATGTGGCTGGTGGCCATTTCTGGTGGGAGTTATTAGTGTGCTGATTTTGCCATATAGGCCTGCATGTTATTCCTTTGTGGCCTAAGCTTCTTGTTGTTGTGGGCCTGGCCATGAGGCTGGCGGCCATTTTGAAGCCAGGCAGTGTGCTTTTTGCAATAGGCCTGCATTCATGCATTGTCTGTCTTCAGTTTCTTGTAGTTGTGGTGGGCCTGGCCATGTGGCTGGTGGCCATTTTGAAGCCCGGTAGTGTGCTTTTGCCATAGGCCTGCAAGCTTGTGGCCTAGTCTGCCAACAGGCCTTTCATCCAGTAGGCTCAGAGGTAGTCACAGGTGCATGAAAACAACTGTTTCTGTGTGTTCTGTTGAATTTAAACATCATTTGGGGCATGGATGGCATTGGATTGAATTGCAAAATGTGTTTTTTGGGGGTATTTCTGTTTTTGGGTGTGTGTTAAATAAATGCCTTTGTTGTGTGTGGTGTGTTGTTGTGTACCTTGCAGACCTTGTTTAGCCCTGTGGATTTTCGTTTTTGCATTTTATTGCATTAAAGGCAAAGCAGTGTGGTTTAATTAGCATGCATCCTTTGCCTGGCTATTATAGGCCTTTTGTCAGTACATTGTTTTCCAGGCCTGTTGCTTGTGATTTGTGAGTGTCCATGTGGCTGGTGGCCATTTCTGGTGGGAGTTATTAGTGTGCTGCTTTTGCCATATAGGCTTCCATGTTATTCCTTTGTGGCCTAGGCTTCTTGTTGTTGTGGGCCTGGCCATGAGGCTGGCGGCCATTTTGAAGCCAGGCAGTGTGCTTTTTGCAATAGGCCTGCATTGTCTGTCTTCCGTTTCTTGTAGTTGTGGTGGGCCTGGCCATGTGGCTGACGGCCATTTTGAAGCCAGGCAGTGTGTTTTTTGCAATAGGCCTGCATTGTCTGTCTTCAGTTTCTTGTAGTTGTTTGGGCCTGGCCATGTGGCTGGTGGCAATTTTGAAACCAGGCAGTGTGCTTTTGCCATAAGCCTGCAAGCTTGTGGCCTAATCTGCCAACAGGCCTTTCATCCAGTAGGCTCAGAGGTAGTCATGGGTGCATGAAAACAACTGTTTCTGTGTGTTCTGTTGAATTTAAACATCATTTGGGGCATGGATGGCATTGGATTGAATTGCAAAATGTGTTTTTTTGGGGGTATTTCTGTTTTTGGGTGTGTGTTAAATAAATGCCTTTGTTGTGTGTGGTGTGTTGTTGTGTACCTTGCAGACTTTGTTTAGCCCTGTGGATTTTCGTTTTTGCATTTTATTGCATTAAAGGCAAAGCAGTGTGGTTTAGCATGCATCCTTTGCCTGGCTATTATAGGCCTGTTTCAGTTCATTGTTTTCCAGGCCTCCTGCTTGTTGCTTGTGATTTGAGTGTCCATGTGGCTGGTGGCCATTTCTGGTGGGAGTTATATAAGTGTGCTGCTTTTGCTATATAGGCCTGCATGGTTTTCCTCTTGGCTTACTGCTTCCATCCATCCCCTTTGCCAGCAGCAGCTCCCTGAATGATGTGATGAGCAAATAATTTAATGCCAAACAGGGTCCACTTCCATTACATTTGTATTTTTGTTGTTGTTCTTCTTCTTTCCTATCCTTCCTGAGAGTGTAGTGTACACAGTATACCAT
This sequence comes from Calotriton arnoldi, assembly GCA_963921515.1. Taxonomy (NCBI): domain Eukaryota; kingdom Metazoa; phylum Chordata; class Amphibia; order Caudata; family Salamandridae; genus Calotriton; species Calotriton arnoldi. Next base: position 832,597 of record CAWUFW010001407.1, read on the forward strand.
GAAAGCCCTTGTTGACAAAGTCTCACAAATGGCTACACTAAGTTATATCTTTTATTTGTTTGTTTGTACTAGTAGTAATTGAACCACAACAACAAATGCAACATTTCACTGATGTTCTTCTCCTGGCTTCTTTGCTTTTAGGTGCACAAAAAGACAGAGGAGGAGGTGTCATCATCACCCGTTGTACTGCCAGACAGAAGTCCTGCTGCGCACCACGTCACGTCCACGTGTGACCACAGACATCTCTGCAACTTGTGGACCTGCGTCCTGCTAACAACTGAAGAAGATGGGCCCAAAGAAAGGTAACAGGTCCTCCAGTACCAAGAAAGTTGTCAGTGAGAAGAAGGAACAGAAAAAGGAAGTGGCACTTACCAAGACTGGTGTGCCGCCCCAGGTGTTTTTTGGGGAAAAAAAAACTACGCCTGCAGCAGCGTTGTCCGGGGACCAAGCTGGGAGCAGCACCTCCGCATCAGCGGGCCAGCCCCACCAACCTAGGCCCAAGCCCATGAGTGTCGCAGAGGTAGCCAGTCTACTAACGAGCAGCGATGTTGAAATGTCATTATCGCAAAGTAGTACACAATCAACGCAGGTGGAAACTCAGCAGATAAGTGGGCAGCAGCAGGCGCAGCAGCAGCCGCCAGAACAGCAGCAGCCGCCAGAACAGCAGCAGCCGCAAGTACAGCAGCAGCTGCAAGAACAGCCGCAAGAACAGCCACAAAAACAGCCCACAATAGTAGTTGTTCCTCCTGAAGTAGGGGCATTTCAGGAAATCGAGCTTCCTGCAGACAAAGAGGAGCAAGCCACTGTTTCAGAAGATCCATTGTCTTCCAGACCCCCAGCAAGGAAAAGGAGGGTTAGTCCATCATCTTCTTCTTCAAGCCCCGCTTCTGATGATCGAGATGCCACTTGGAAGCCACCAGCTCAGTCTGAGAGTGATGCACGCCACAAGACAAGGCTAGTGAAAAGGAAGATTCCAGAAAGCCTTAGAGTTATGGAGGTAGATGTACAAGAGGGGGATGATGATGATGACGAGCCAGTCATCACGAACATCACTCCCGGCCCAAAGGAGATGGAGACCAACATTATTACCCTATCCAAAATCGCTGCGAGGGATGTAGCACGGATACCACCAACACAGGTAACACCAACATGACCTCCAGCTTCCATATTTGCATTTGCAAAGGCCCAGCAGGGACTACATCCAGCTCAACCACCACCTCAGTACGTAGTGGTAGTGTCACTGCACAGAGTCAAATTCCAGGCCCACCCTCCAGTTCATCTGGTATTGAAAGTGGCACATCCAGCAGCGCCAGAAAGTTCTCCTCCCCAGTTTGGGACTTCTTTTCGGTTAGCAGTAAGGAGGAGTACATTGCTATATGCTCAATTTGTCGACAGACTGTTAGGCGGGGTAAGCTTGGCACAAACTATGGTACCGGAGGCCAAACAAGTCATCTCAAAATACACCACAGTATCCAGTGGGAGGCTCACCTACTTCGCTTAGAAAAATGTAAAACTGAACCCATTGCTGTTGTTGGGGATGAAGAATTAGGGGAAGATATGATCGCGGTGGAAGGTGAACAAGAGGGAGACATTTCTAGCCCTGTCCCCAGCAGTGTAGTGGTACCGCCCACATCCTCAGCAACATCTCAGTGGCACCGCAGTTAGAGTCAGACTGAGACACCAAGGCAACTGAGTACTGCAATGAAAAAAAGTGCGTCGTTGAGCCTAACTGGGTTCAAGAAAATGGCTGCACCATAAAGGAAAATAATCCAGCCTACCATTGAGAGCATGCTTAGGTCGGAGGGGCAGTACCAACGCAACCACCCAACGGCACGGTTGTACAATGCGAAGCTGGCTAAAATGTTAGCGCTGGACCTTCTCCCTTTTTCATTTGTGGAAGGGGTGGGTTTCCTTGAATTTGTATCAGCCATCTGCCCTAAATGGAAGGTTCCCAGCCTGTCCTATTTCGCCAGAGTTGCTGTTCCAGCACTACATCACGATGTGCTGGAATTGGTTGGACAAGCTTTGCAGCAGAGTGCTGTTCACAATATCCACCTGACAACAGACATGTGGACCAGTTGCCAAGCCACTTGATTACATGTACATCACTGCACACTGGGTCTCTTTTGTGGGGGTTAGAGATAAGCTATCTGAAGTAGGTGCTGTTGACACAGCTGAGATTTTTAATTCTACTCAGAAACATGCAACTGTAGCCATGTTCGCCATGGAGAAATCTCATACTGCTGTAAATATTTTGGAAGAGTTTCACAGCAAGGTCTTTGAATGGCTGCGCCCAAGAGGGCTTAAGATTGGTTTTGTTGCCACAGATAATGGCAGTAATGTACTTAAGGCCATGGAGCTTGGTTGCTATTTCAGGGTCCCGTGTTTGGCGCACTGCATTAACATTATAGTTCAAGACTTTCTGAAAAAAGAAGCAATAGTCAGCAACTTACTGACCACCTGCCGAAGAATATGCACTCATTTCAGCCATTCTTTTAAAGCTCGGAAGCAGCTGAGGATCATTCAACGCAACTATAGAATGCCAGTCAAAGCACTCATCCAGGAGGTGGCAACACGTTGGAACTCAACTTATTACATGCTTGACCGTCTGTTTGAGCAGTACAGACCAATCAATGAATATGTCATGCGAAGAGGGGATGCTACTGTGAAAGGCATGACCCTTCAGATGGACCAATGGTGCCTAGTTAAATGCCTGACAGAGATGCTTCTTCCTTTCGGGGTCTTCACACGTGAAGTCAGCAAGGAGGACTGTACTATGGGCCAAGCTATCCCATTGTTGCACATGCTAGAGCAACAGCTGAAGGAGGTGTCTGAAGCGTACAAAGGTGTAGAGGAAAAAAAAGAAGCATATGAGTTGGTGGAGAGCTTATCCCGTCGCTTAGCTGAGAATACAAGGGTGCAAAATAAGATTTTGTCACAAGAACATTACATTTGTGCCACAATTCTGGATCCACGGTCCAAATTGGCACTGAACAGTAAGACATTAATTCCTTTTTCAGAAGTGTATGTTACCCGGTACAAAACTTGGATAGCTGAGGCAGCCAGTAATTTGGAAAATGAACGTCTGGTAATTAAAAGCCTGCTACATAAACCCACAACAAGTACTGCAGCAGGGCATCCGGCGTCAAGTTCAACTTCGGAGCCTGAGGGCAGTGCGTTTGGCTCAGAACACTCACCAACACTATCGACAACAGCAAGAACCGGATCATCAGCCCCAGTAAAATCGTTAAAGGATTGGTATTTACAGCAAGGACTTGCTAGGTCCAGTGCTGATGCAAAGACAAAAGAGGCCGAACAAAGTGTAGCACCCCTGAACATTGAGCGGATGGTCCAGGCCTATCTGGATGACCCAAAAGAGGTGTACATTGATCAAAACCCATTGCGGTATTGGTATGGGAAAAGGGGCCAATGGCCACTGCTCAGCAGGCTGGCGATAAACTATCTGGCTTGCCCTATCGCAAGTGTCTCTTCTGAACGTGTTTTCAGTGCTGCTGGTTCCATTGTAACAGTGAGAAGGACCAGTCTCTCGCCCAAAAACGTGGAGAGGTTAACCATGATCAAAATGAATCAGCACTTTATACCACCGAATTACACAATACATGAATCAATGGAGGAAGCTGAGGACAGAGGCTCAGGTGACGGAAGTAGTGTGTTAGATGATGATTACCTACTTCGGGTTGAACCCCCAGAGTTTGAGGACGAGCTATACTTCCCTGAAAATTAGGCTTGCACTTCTTACTGTCTTCCTCCCTTATTTACTTTTATTTGTGTGTCTGTCTTTCTGGTTCGAAACTTTGAATCACAACAAATCCATCACCACCGCCTTCTAGTCTTTTTATTGCTATATGAGTTTCAGCTGTCTGCATTTCAGTCCACTCCTCTGAGTCCTGCTTCCATCCTCCTGAATCGCCCTAAATCCATTGCCCTCAAGCCAGATGATGATTGGCTGTAGCATAATAGAAGAATAAAGAAAATCTTGCCTCGTTGAGTCCCTCCAAAAGAAGTGGAATATGATGATGACTACTATAAGCTCCTTTCCGAGCCGAGAGAGACTGCCCATTAACTGAAGATGAGAAGGAACAGGTAATGAATGATGCCATGCATTGGACGCTGACTGAGTGATTTGTGTTGTTGTTGTTTGTTGTGCATGAAGTTAATTCATTGTGTACTATTATCTAATCTACACCCGAAAAGTAACTCAAGGCAATGTTTCCATTCTTGTTTTTTAATAACAAATTTGTACTTCTACTGCAGGCCGATCCATTGCATTTTGAATATGGAAAGGGGAATCAATCTGTACACTGCACACACTGAGTTGGACAACAGCATGATGATGACCACAGTGACATAATATCTTCGCAGTCACCCAGTAGGATCGGAGATGATTGATGGAATAAGTCAGGGCGTTTCATGAGTGGCATAAAAAAGGTAAACAAGTCAACAACAACCACAGCAGACCTACATGTCTGTGTAGTGGTGGAGTCGAGTGTAGTGGTATGACTGACAGCGGTGCATTGATTTAGTCACTTAATTTGTAAAATGCTATGTTGCTGTATATGTGCTTTGTCTGACTCTGTCAAAAAATGTACGCTAAATGGAGGATGGGTCAAGTGTGCCGTGGGCCTGCTCTGTCCTGTTGTTGTTGTAGGTTAATGCTGGAAACAGACTAGAGTAGACATGATGTATCCAAACTATCCATGTCGCTTCTGAAAGTGTTCTTTTGCACTTCACCGTAATTTATGCATTTTTTTCTACTTGATTTATCAATATCCCTTTTGTTTTTCCATCTACAATTACAGGCCGGCCCGTACCCTGTGCTATACTGGGAAAAACAACTCACACTTACCTTACCAATGAATCTACATCTGCCAGGCAGGCAGTGGCGTCACCCAAGATTGATGGACGGAGCGTCCATGGAAGGGAGGACCAAGAGGAATGCCGAGATGCAACTCCCCATTTTGACCAGGATAACATACAGTAACAGTATCAACTTTCATTATCTTTTAAATAATTTGATTCATTTTTTGTCTTCAATCATTACTACTGTGTGTTGTTGTTATTATTATGTTTGCTCTATGCTTATAATAATTCATCCCTACCGCTATTTTTGAATTTTCTTTGCTATCTTTAAAAGTAAGCCCGGTATACAGAACAGAAACTGTATGTAATTTGGGTCTCTCTGAGGGCAGACAGGCAAGGCAAATTGCATAATATACTGCTGCCCTGTACTACTGTCTAATTGTCTAGTAGTAGTTAGTAAGTACTACTTCTCATTAACCATCAAGTTATCATCATCATGCATGCATTTCCTTTTTCTCCTTAACACATTTATGGATATGGTCGTCTGCCAAGATTGTGTTTTGTTGTTTGTCCATGCATACTGTTTTTCTTTGTCAAACCTTTCCCAAAACCCCCTTCCCAACCATTCATCAAACCCTAACCCTCTTCCCCCGGGCTGTGTGATTTATTGAGGTGTGACTAAATTAAATGTACACCAATAATTGATCACACGCTTGCTGGGGCGGATGTGGCGAAAGCAACACTAATTCAATTTCAAGGCAGGGCGAGGATCTTCTTCTGCTTGCCCACCCATGATCAGTATATTCAAAGGAACCTAATCCATCAACATTAATTGCCGGCATCGATTGGATTTGTCATCCTCCTACAAAGCACTAAAGGTTACGCTTGTGTCGAGTGTAGGCCTAGTCGAGTGACTCGACACAACTACAGTTTCTAAGTTGTTGTACTAGGCTATCCCCGCCACCATTATGTTTTATTTCATTTTGGCATATTATTGTTTGGCAGTAATTTCTGTACTGTACTTCGTTCTACTACTCCTCCCACAGTCTCTCTCAGGCGACTGACTGTCTCATTTTCTTTTTTTGCAAATGCTACTGCCAGTGTCTACTACTACCACCACAACCATGGCATGTTGGGAAACAAACCAAACCATCATCATCATCACCATGCAGACATCGCTGTGCCTAAGTTAAACATCAAGCACAGGTAAGAGAAGAAGTTTGGGGGAGGCATAATTAATAATGGAAAATGTTTCATTAGTTCACACACCCCTTGAGTCCAGTTGCAGAATGCATAGACTAGGAGGAGAGACTGACAATACTAGTAGGACAAGTCACTCAGTGAGGGGTACCGCATCTATCTGTTTGTGTCTTACAAAGTCAGCCAATTATTTAAATCAAACACTGGCTGTGGCCCTGCAGCATCAAGGAAACAGTGTGACGTAAAACTGTAACCCCACCCACAAAACATTAACAACATCGTATGTAAAGTATAAATATAATTTAATCCCCTAACAAAAATAAACTATGTAAAAAATCCCCCCAAAAAACACCTGGCCTACCCCTCTCCCTAACCCCAAACAATGTCCAAAACTAAAAAGTTCAACCAATTGTCCATGTCCATTAAATATAAACCCCAACGCCCAATTCCCACCCACCAAAAGAAGCAATAAAAAAGGTGCAATCCAATAGGGTCATTCATCGGCATGCTCGCCTCTCCAGGACCTTAATCCGCTCCTCTAGGCGGGCCACGCGGCGCTTCAATGCGCGACAATTGTATCCACAGGGGGGGGGCAGTGAGAGATAGCGAATTGCGTGGGCGATTGCCAGATGGCGGCGCCGAAACGCTGGAGGGGCCTGTGTGCTGGGGCCCGGGGCATTGAAGGAGGCTGCACCTGCTGCCGCCTCCTCCTCCTCCTCCGCCAGAGCCACCAGCCCCCGGTATTCATTGCAGATGGCCTCCAGCTTCCGGCTTCGGGCCACGGCTGCCAACTCCTTCCTTGTTGGTTTTGCTTAGGAAGGAGTAGCTATATCAAGAAAGAAAAAAATACTATTGTTGTAACCAATACTCTTAGCAAAACAGTAACACAAAATTAATTCAACACATAGTGGCACAGTAGCGCTAGCAAGCACAGTACATAACATTTGTGGTATGTATCTATCCTCCCACTTCCTCGGCCTCTAACATTTGTGGGAGTTTCAGGCATTATACTAGCACTATGGACTCAAGTACACAGTACACCAGTCTTCTTCTTCTCTCTTGTTTAGCGAAATTACGTGACCTTGTTGTAGCTGGCATGCCAGCTCAGTCAGCTGCTTGGGCCCAAGACAAACATACTCGAGTCATGACGCAGGCTCACTTTAGTTTTATTTACTACTGTCTGCAGGTGGGGAAGCTCGTATCCTTTTCTTCTCTGCCAGTCATAAATATTACATCTCGCACGCCCTTCCTCCTTCCACCCTTCTTTCCCTTTTCATTCAACCCATCCATCAAGGTCATCTGATCTGACTTTTAGTCTTCTCCATAAAACTTTCACAGCTGAGTTGAAGTCAGATAGAAGAGGACATTGGTTACTCAACACTCCCGCCACTAATGCTATTGCTAATGCTAAGTAAAGGGTGTCTTCTCCAACCGTTCACAACAACTTCTTACTTACTAAGTCTCAACAGTACAGTGTACAGTACACCCTTGCAGCGAGTGTAATCAATGTCAATAAGTAAGGAATATAACTTACCACCGCCCGCCACTGCTGCTGGCTCCCCCCCTGCAGCTCCTGCAACTGCCGCTCCCTCTGTGGCCGCGTCGCCATCGCCGCTGGCCCCGGTACTGCTGGTCGTCGGTATTATGCCTAGAAACATTACACATTTTTTAGATGCCATACACACATCCCCCTATTTATTCTTTTTCACTAGCAAGATTGAAAAAAAAGTTAAATACATACATATATAACATACATCACTAGTACAAATCGGGTAGACACTAGTAGTGTTATATCATGGTCCCTAGGGTCATTCTAGTCTTTGCTACGTTAGCCTGAGCCATGCAACCATTTTAGCTTTGTGTCTTTTATTTTTGCGCACGTTACTTAGCAGCTTGTTGTGTAAGACGCCTTTGAGTCCACATGAGCTCATAGTACTGCTACTGTCAGAGCGCTGCGTACAAGGTCGCAAAAACAACCCACTTTGTTATGGAGTTCTGGTGGTCAGTCCGTATTGCTTAGCCATGACATGCTACACTTTTGGCATGAATGAATGAAGTTATTTATAAAGCGCTACGTTCGCTCCAAGGAGCATCTTGGCGCTAGCAGAAAAAGATCAAGAAAAAACGCAGGGAGAGGACGAGAGAATAGTTATAGAGAGATGCATTCATAACAAGTATCAAATAAGGGAGAACACAATGTTGTCAGGAGCAGCAAAAATCCATGTTTTCAATAGTTTCCTAAAGAGACGTTCTGATTGAGCCAGTCTCAATTGGAGCGGCAAAGTGTTCCAGGCTCTAGTTCCTAGAACAGCTATGGTTTTGCCTCCTTTTGTTTTCAAACGATAGCTAGGGACTGCTAGAAAGTTACCCGAAGATGACCGCAAAATACGTTGAGTTGTATAAGGGCGTATTCTGGACCTAAGATATAATGGCCCTACTGCTTTTATTGCTTTATAGGTGATAGTTAAAACTTTATACAGGATCCTTTTATGGATTGGTAGCCAATGCAGTCGTTGGAGTGCTGCCACTGAAGGGGATCCTCTAGGCAGCCTGAGCACCAACCTAGCCGCTGCATTCTGGACCACCTGTAACTTTTTTAAAACAGCCTTACTAGCTCCTGCATACAGACTGTTGCAGTAGTCCAAACGCGATAGAACCAGTGCCACAGCAACTGTCTTCCTAGCATTCATAGGCAGTAGGTCCAGGAACTTTCTCAGAATTTTTATGGTATGAAAGCACATACCTGCCACAGAAAGAGCTAGACTATGGAAGGATAGAGTAGGATCGAACTTAATCCCTAGGTTCCGTACTGTGTCTGCAGTGTTTGGAGGTGGAACCATATTTACAGGCCACCATTGACTGGGCATAAAGGGATTGGCTTTCCCGAACAGCATGATTTCCGTTTTTTGGCTGTTACATTTCAAATGATTGAGTTTCATCCAGTTCATAACTGCCGTTAGGCAGTGATAGAATTTTTCTTCTGCCACAGTGGAGTTTTTATCAAGGGTAAGAATGATCTGAGTGTCGTCTGCGTATGTAATGGCATGACTGAGAAATGCTTGCAATATAGTAACGCGCACCATTTTTCTCATAACAGACGGAAGATTCCCTTCTACAAACCAGAGATTTGCAGAGCTTATGATGTAACCAGTACTTCTAGGTTCTTTTAAGGTGAGGGGTCCCCCAGAATTGGCTCAGAGATCTTCATTTATAATTCTATATAAACTATATTCCTAGCAAGGGGAGGGTGGTTCTTCCACCACTGTTCAGTTATCATCATGATTGATTTATGATTTCCCCTTTTGTCTTCTATGGACTTTTAGTTGTAACAATGTTTATTGTTTTAATCTTATGCATTTTGCTGTTGGTGCTGGCTCATATTATACTGCATTCTAGAACAATGTACAGAGCTTGTTAGTTGAAAATAAACCTTTTGAACTTACATAGACTCTGTGGTATTTGGTGTGGACTTAAACGAGTGAGTGAGCGAAAGGGTGTGAGAGGTCGGGAGTGTAGTGTTATGTTCTGGGTTGTCTAATCATTGGGTATCTTCGGGGGGTTCAGGGAGCTAATGACTCTGAGACACTATAGCTAGTCAGTCAGGGGATTGTGGGTGAGGACGGTGTGAGGAAGGTCCAACCTCCTATCACCAACGTCCTATTTTCTTGTGCATAGTTCTGTATGTGCAGAATCCCTACAACAGTAGTAGTATGTCCTATGTATCCTATCAAAAATTAGTAAAATATCTGTTTGGGCATTTTGTTGGTGGGAATTGTTAAAGCCTCAAGATTAAGAAGAATAGAAGTGGACAACCCAAAGGACTGGACTCAGTGGCTAGAGCGATTGGTGAATCTGAGTTTTATTTAAAACATTTTACATAAAGAGTGGCCACCTGGGCAAGCTTTGCTACAGACAGACTAATAGTAGTAGTACAGAGAGTCATAGCAGAGGCAGTTAGAGGCAGGGATAACAAGAATTTAGAAACAGATTGTCTAGATCGAAGAAGATTTTGTAAAAAATAGAATTAGGAAATCGAAATAATAGTTCGGAAAAAATAAGGTGCAGTAAAAGTTAGGGAAGTATAATTATTAATATTAACAACAGGAGGACTTACTGGGGCCAGCAGCAGAGCCCTCGGTAGAGGAGCGTCCCTGGCCCTGGGAGGCATCTTCACCAGCTCCCGCCGACTCCAACCCCGTCTTCTTGCCCCTGGGTGCTGGTCATGAAAGATGTGAGAAAGAAAGAGACAAACATGGATGATTGGTGTGAAAGTGAAACAAATAAAATATTTTGAAAAACGCTCAAAAAACATTTATGGTTACAACAATTTGACCTATCTAATCTGGTCGACTAGTATTGCGGGATTCGCGGTCCGTCTTATTATTTATTTATAACACTAATCCAGTGTTCCATTCTGATTCCAGAATACTAACTAAGCCTAAGTACCACCTGACCTAGCCACCTATTCCAGACGGGCCAATTGTTCACTAAGTCTGCATTTTCATTTATTTTAGTCCTCAAAAATGCATAGATGGAGGACACATGCATAAATTTTAGCATACACCAAATTGTTGGTTGGTTGCTGCTGATGTTCTGCTAGTGATAAGCCTATTACCACTCACTAAACAAACTACAAAAGGTTCTACTAAGGACTGGGGTAAGCAGCACTCAGCAACACGGACGTGACGTGACAGAGGATGCGTCACGCAGACCACTAAAAATTACCTACTAATGAGTAACTAAACCTATCGATCCACCACTATCTCTTCTTAGTGGCAGGAGGACAAAGAAAGGACTAGAGTCTCTCTAGCATTATCTAACTTAAGTTCTCTAAAGTAAACTCTTACATAATCATGCCAAGCGAGCGCAAAGTTGCAAACAATTAAGATTACTAGCGCCGAGCACCTGTGTCATAACAATCACAGAAGATTTTTAAACTTAATTTACCTGCAATGTAAACAGCAGCATTCTTGCCTTTCGGGGAAAAAAATATATTCGCAATATACAACACAGAGCAGAAGAACACAAAGTAGTAATATTAAATAGCTACTCACCAAGCCCCGGGACCTCCACTCCTACCAGGTCCAGCAGGTCCTGCTCCCGGTCCAGGATATCGGACCACCGGTGCGTCAGCTGGTTATTGGTGCGCCGGACGGTTGTATGTAGTTACAACGCATTCCGTTGCAACGCATGCCTTTACCACGCATGCGTTACAACGGAATGCTATTTCCACGCATAACCTTTACCACGAATATTCCTTTACCACGCAAACCTTTACAACGATTTTCGTTGTAAATTTATGCATGGTAAGGGCATACTCTTGGTAAAGGTTATACCCCTCTCCTGTACCCTTACGTGACCCCCCAGGCCCCAATCCTTCTTATAATTACCCCTGCCCTGAACCCTCAATCCTTATATATATTTTTTTTTTAAACTAAAATTCCCCTTACCTCTTCACGTCGTCTCCTCTCCTTCATCTTCCTTGGTGACGTCGTACGTCGTAAAGAGGAAGCGGGAGTTTCTTTCCGTTTCCTCTCAAACGACGCCGATTGCCTCCACTTCGCGACGTGACATCAGGTTCATTTTTTTTGAGGGGGAGAGACCCCCCCAAGCCCCCTTTTTTTTCCCACGCTTTTTTTTTATTTTTGGGGGGAGACCCCCCAAGCCCCCTTTTTCTAATTTTAGCCTTTACCACACATGCCTTTACTACGTATCTCGTAGTAAAGGTATGCGTGGTAAAGGCTTTCGTGGTAACCACGCATGCGTTGTAATGCATGCGTGGTTGAGGTTTGCGTGGAAACGGCCGCGTTGTAGTGGCCGTTTCCCACGCCGGACACCAGAGCAGCGAAACACTGCCCGGAGCACCTTTCCCCACCGCTGCCGATGCTCCTGGAGCCCGTACCCGGACCCAGGCCTGCCGCCTGCTGCTAGGGTTAAGGGGAGGTGGCGCTGCACAAAAAAAACAATTGCAGCCACCTCCGCCTCACCAAATATGGCCCGTTCCTGCACCCCTTTTGGGCGAAGGCGGTCGCGGCTGCGAGCAGCCTTGCCCTTTGACTTGCCCCCACCCTTGGGCATGGTTCTGGGACTCGGGGGGGGCGGAAAAGAAAAAGGAGGAATTCGAAAAGTAGGTAAAAGAAATGAAAAAAGCAAGTTATAGAAAAAGAGTGAAAAGTAGTAAAAAAAGTCACAAAAAGTAGAAAAAAAGTCAAAATATAGAATCAGGAAAATAGAGAAATAGATAATAAATTAAAAAGATTTTTAAAAAGTGTACAGAAACAAAGGATTGCAAAGATGGAGGGAGGATAGAAAAGCAGGCCCAGAACCATAGCAATAGAGTGAAAAACAAGATGGCCGCGCCCATTGCGACCGCGTGGGCAAGTTCGCGCGATATTTCCCCCGCGAGCACGCATAAAGCGTCGCTAACACGTAATACGCGTTCCCGAACAGGGAACACTCATCGCGAATGGGCGGGAGCACGCAATACGCGACCCGGAAGAGGAAATAACCATCGCGAGCGAGCGGGACAAGTGAAAAACAAGATGGCCGCGCCCATTAGCGACCACATGGGCAAGTTAGCGATATATTTCCCCGCGAGCACGCAAAAATACATCGCGAACGGGCGGGACAAGCAATTCCGCGTCTGCGCAAAAGTTCCGCGTGCTCACGGAGATTTTTAACATTTTCGCGATAATTTGCGTAGCGCGACTACACAAATTCCGCCCACCCCTAATGATTACTATCCTCACGATTTAAAATAATCATGTCATTGACTTGTGGCCAAAGGTCAAGCTCTACCATAATAAAATCAATCCTGCTCTTAACATTCCCCCTTCTAAATGTAAAATTTGCTTCTGCATGTGAGGATGTCCGCCCATTGCAAGCGCGCACCCCATGGGCAAGGATGAACAACAGGACTTGCTGTCCAACCTTAGTACATCTTTTAAGGGCTGGTAGCTGGAGCCTTTTAACACCTCTAACTTGCTCTTCCTCCTGCACTATTTCAGCACAAAATCTACAGGTTCATATGTTGTGTTAAAGTCAACGGCTACGATAAGATAATACTCTTTTCTTGAAATGTCAAGGAAGTTTGTGAGTGTTGTTATAGTGTCTGAAGCCTTGTGGTGGCTACTAAACCGATTATAGAAATTAATTAATCTGACATGAATATTCCCTTTAAGCGATATCAGGTCTAAACCAAGGATCTCCTGTGAGCCTATATCTAGCCGCTTGATTTTACAAGCCAATGTGGTCTTAATCCAGATCAGCAAGCCACCAGCAGGTCTTCCGGCTGTTGAATGCCTAGCTTCAACACTAAACGTGGTGTACCCTACCCTATGTATTTGCTCGGTGGCCCAAGTTTCTTGGAGCAGACATATGTGACTGCTGTCCACTAGCTTGCCCCACTCCGGGTCATTTAATTTGGACCTTATCCCTGCAATATTCCACGAGATGATGTTCAATTGCTGGTCATCATTTGTGCTTCCCTGAAATGGGTGTCCTGTGTTTGAGTTTTCTCTCATTAAGCCTTGGGTAGGTACATGGTGGTCAAGCAAAACAACTGAGTTTCGGTTCTCTGTTTCAATTGAGATGTTATTTATAGTATCCCCCCAGGATGACTAGATGGAACCATAGCATGGGTCATCATAGATTTTACACTGCCCAGCTTTAGTCAGTCTGGGTTGTCCAGCTCTGTGAGAGTTTGGTATCTATTACTAGTTGCAAGGGAGAATTGCTCCTTACTCTTCTGCAGATTCTGGGCTGTGCGGGCATTTGATGTGATAACTGGACCAGTGGGTTTAAGATGTCTATAAAAAAAAAAACAGCTGCTTAATGCCAATCCCCTGATCAAAGCCCTACCCAATTGGTTTCCTCCCACCTCTAATCAGTTTTTCTGCTAGGACTGGGGAACTACAGTTAATCACTATGCAGTCTCCATGGGTAGACTTACATAGGGGACCAACCCCACTCACTCTTCTGACAAGCAGAATGTTGTGATAGCTAGAGTTTGTAAAATCAGAGTTATGGGATAGCCAGTGACATACTTTATTTTTAAATTGACTTGTAGTTTCTTTAAGATTTCCCTGCAGCGAGGGGACATTAGTTTAAATCACCACATATGGGCAACATTCTGGGGGAAGATCCAGATTCACCTCATTTAGAGAATCGTACGTATCAGAAGTATGATCTATTAATGAAAGTGACTGCCTAGTAGGTACAATATCATTTACATTTTGTGAAAGACTGTGCACTCTTGGCCTTAGACTACTACCAGTGCGCCCACCCCCGATTGGATGATCAACTTGTTTCAAGGCTGTACCTTCGGTCAGGTCTTTCCCAGGATCATAACCTTTTTTTTGAGAGGTAACTACAGGAGAAGGTTGTGTGGATTTGCTACAGTGACTTCCTACCCAGATATTTTGTCTTGCAGATTCTTGTGCCCCCCTAGAAACAGGGCATTCTGATCCTATGGACCCGACTTTTCCTACCCCAGCCGTTAGACAAATAATAGAATTTTGGATATTTCCCACATAAGCCTCAAAGTTTTCAAGTCTGTCCAATTGTGGCGAATTATTTTTTGATAATATGTTGTCAAAACGGTTTATTAAGGTCTGTATGTCTTGGAAGGATAAAACTGTGGAGTCTGGTGACATAGAATGAGATTTTGCCGCAGTTGTAGGTACTGATGAGGTGCTGTTAGTCCCCCATATGGTAACACCTGGGATTTTTTTTTTTATCTGGTACTTGCTCCCAGCGAAGGCTCCGGGTGTTTCAATTTTTTCTTCCTTCTGACTGGTGGTCCAGTCATCGGAGATGCTGGATGATGGGGCGGGGACTTCGCGGGAGAGGATAATTCCATTATTGTCTGTACACTAGCAGAGTTTCCAGATTCAATATCCCAAGGCACCCTACTGGGAGTTAGATCCGGGTTCAAAGCAAAAAATGATCCACCCTCCATGGATAAACATCGTTCTACCACTGAGATTTCCTTATCTAAGGCTCTGGCGGCCTGTGTCAGAAAACAGTCAAGGGTAGAGTTCTGGACGATCTTGGGTGTACCCTCCCTTTCTCCCGTTTGCTTCCGTTTGGCCATTTTTAAAAGAATCACGGTCTCACAGGGTAGAACTTGAGCCAAAGACAAAAAATTAAAAACAGACTTACTGGAGAGAAATCAGAAAGATCTTCATAAGACTGGATCGCAACACCAGATATCTCAGAATCAGAGAGGAGAAAACAAGAGGGTAGGCCCAGCCCAGCCTCCTCTGGGCTCTGACAGGCGTGGACGGGCCCGCCCTTGGCCCAGGCTTTGCCCGGGCATGGCCCAGGCGCGCCCGCGCATCCCGCGCCACGGGAGCCCTGCAGGGATTATAAGTGCCTCCTGGTGCATCGCGTTGGCGGCGTGAGGCCGCGGTGGTGCTTGGGGGCTGTAGTCCCGGTGGCGGCAACAGCAGGCTGACAAACTTGAGCTCCCGTGCTGCGGGAGCCCTGCAAGGATTATAAACGCCTCCTGGTGTGTCGCGTTGGCGGCGTGAGGCCGCGGTGGTGCTTGGGGGCTATAGTCCCTGGTGGCGGCAACAGCAGGCTGACAAACTTGGGCTCCCGCGCTGCAGGAGTCCTGCAGGGATTATAAATGCCTCCTGGTGCATCGCGTGAGGCTGCGGTGGTGCTTGGGGGCTGTAGTCCCCAGTGGTGGCAACAGCAGGCTGACAAACTAGGGCTCCCCAATTTATTAAAAGAACATGTGATAGCAAACATAACATAATATCTTTTTAAAACAATACATTAATGATACATAATGAAGAACATGATTATACATCAAATGAAATATGAACACAAATAAAACAAACTTAAATAGAACAGAGTCCAGCAAGAAATGGTCGTATAAAAAATTAGGAGGGAAAGTTACATGATTTTTAAACATTAGAAAAGTAAGTTTTGCTATAATACAACAAATATATTTATTACATCATAAAAGTTATGGCTGTGTGGCTCACTACATCTCAGCAAACCTTTTGGACAATTAGACCATTTACATTTACTCCTAAATTGCGAGGGCATAACAACAGTGTAAAGGTAATTTTAAATGCACAATGTCCCAATTATACAATAAGATGGAGAGAGCGCGAGAGAGAGAGAGAGAGAGATTATAAATCATCTTTGTAACAATAACTGGAGATCACTCGGTCCATCAGAGCCACTTCTGCCAGACCGTCATGTCTTCCCTCGTCACTTTTGGCCCCCTTGGCATTCATAGCAAACGTAGTCTCTACGTCTCTGACTGGGCCGAGGGTTGGCTCTCAAGTGGTATGGACCACCTCAGCTGCCTCTTCCTCCAGACGGCAAGGCCCCACCACCCTCGAACAGATGCTTTTCTCTCTTTTGACTGGACGCACTCCTGCTCCTTTCTTCTGATTCTGAATGACCAATATCTCCAAGTCCTTGACTCATGCCACTGGCATCCAATTCACACCATGAATTATTCCACAAAGTCTCTGTCACGACTTCCTGGTAAACTCTCCGGAACCAGGGCGCATTCCTGGCGACCTCGGTGTTTCCTCTTTTGACGGTCACTATAGTCCCATTGATTCTTACAATCTCCCATGGTTCTCTCTCAAACAGAGTAATGAATTTCCACCCTGGGTGACGTCATCTTTGATGACCACAAGGTCTCCGACTAGCAATGTCAGTTCTATTGCTCTCCTGTCTCGACTGGCTCAGTCATTGGTAGCCTTTCTTTTCTCTTGGGCTGCACCTTCATCGATGACTGCTGTCTACCAGGACTCGCTTGCAGGCAGCAGATTCCAGGTGTGCCTTTTCATCATCAAGTCACTTGGTGCACATCCCATGGTGCAATGATATGCTTGGAAGTGCTTGCACGCCCATCTAATGGCTAGCGTCTCCCTTTCTATCTGGGCATAGCGTGTCTCCACTGCTGACAGCACCCTGCTGGCATATGCAATAGGAACCCATTTGCCGTCCTTCTTTGCTTGCAGAAGCACTGCAGCCAGCCCTCCTGGACTAGCATCCACAATTAGTTACATTTTCCACAAGGAATCAAAGCATGCCATTGCAGCTCCCTGAAGAAGTGCATTCTTTACATCTTGGAATGCCTGTGCCGTTTTGCTGCTCTATTCCCAGTTTACAGATTTGCGAGTTAAGGCCCTCAGGGGTTCAGCGAGCATGGCCAGGTTCGGCATAAACCTCCTGCAGTAGTTGACCATCCCCATAAAACTGCGGACCTCCGAGAGATTGCAAGGAATTGCAGCAGCCTTTGATTGCTTCTATTTTCCTTAGATCCACTTGCAAACCTCCACTCGAGAATTTGTAACCAAAGAAGTCAACCTCATTGGCGTAGAACAGACGTTTTTGTCGATGTAGCGTCAATCCGCATTCTACCAGTCGCTGCATGGTGGTCATGGTGGTCCTCCAGTATTGTGGAGAATATGAGGACGTCATTGCTGACATTGAGTAACCCAATCAGAGCTGAGAGCACGTTCCTTATTGCCTCCTGGAACACTTCGGCCACTGAAGGCACATCAAAGCTGGGGGCGCTTAAATCTCCGGAGCCCCACGTGAGTACAAAACGTGGTGATGCACCTGCTTTACTCCTCCAGCATGAGTTGGTGGTACCCAGAGTTGAGATCCAGTTTGGAGAACCATTTTGCTCCATTCAAATTGGCCACTATCTTGTCGATGGTTGGTGTGATATGCCGTTCTCTGAGCATGGCCTTGTTGGGTAGCCTCATGTCTACACATAGCCGTAGTGTGCCAGGCTGTTTGGGTTTGGGTTCAATCACCAATGGGGATACCCATGGAGTTGGTCCTTTCACTGTCTCTATCACCCCAGCATTTTCCAGTTGCTCAAGTCCTCTTTCCACCTGGTGGCGAAGATGAAAGGGCACCCTCCTATGCCGCAGTGCTACTGGACAAATTGTGTTGTAAATATGTAGCTTAACCTGGACATCTTTCAGGCACCCCATCCCTTGAAACAGCATAGGAATCTCCTCCAGGATGTTATCTGCATGACATTGATGGACTTGTTTCGCAAATACCACTAGCCCTAGGTCCTCGGCAGTGTAGCAGCCAGCAGTGTACCTGTACATTCCTTGGTCACATGAAATTTAGCTGTTGTCTTGTCACTTTCACTGACAACCTCCACCTCGATGACTCCTAGCAGGGGGATGGGAACTGTGACCCGTAGGTATATATCCGGGCCTTTGTTGGCATCACCCTAGGCCTGGGGTGTAATTTCTAGAATTGCTCTGAATCAATGACATTTACTGATGCCCCAGTGTCAATGAGGGCTGAAATTTTCACGTCCTCATTCTCAATTTGGCACATCCGCGGTGGTCTCCGTTTTTGATTAGCATGCCCTGTGAAGGATATAGTGAACATGTCTTCATCTTCCTCGTCTTCTGCCTTGCCATCATTTTCGCCACCACCCAGCTGCAGTTGTTGGATGTTCATAGGTTGTCTTTTCCCCTGTGCCTGTCCCTGCAGCTGTACTGCGACACACCTTTGCAAAGTGTTTGGGTCGGCCACACTAAAAGTGCTGTTTTCCTTGAATAGAGCACTGTGAGAAGTTGGCCTGGTATATGCTGTTCACTAATTAAAGTGGACACCTTGCACCAGGGCAAATCGACTCTTATGGTAGATAGGTTTAAGACAACCTTTTAAAGAAAGCTATCCTAGTGGTAGCTGTGGAGAGCAGCCTTCAGGCTAAGTCTCGGAGGAATGTAAAGCAGCTTGTTTTACCATATAATCTCTTGAATCACCAAATGAAAAGACACCACACAGGTATATATATCAAATATATATGTATTTATTTCTAAATAACTCTCTACTAATCTCTTTATGAGATTAGAAGACAAACATATGCACAAATCAACGTTTCACAATAAGTTAAGCACACAATATGGCTGGGGCCCTAGGGGCGTACCAGACCATATACTAAGTAAGAGACTTAGCGACAACGACTTGCAGGGAGACAAGGCCTAGGGCCCTCAGAAGTGCTGGGGCCTCACAAAACCACCCAAGGCAGGTAAGTAAAGGACCCACGGGGGACGCGTGCAGTGTGGATACACAGGCGCGAATCGCCGTTAACTTCAATGGGGCAAGTCGCGGTTGGAAATAAAGAGTTTTAGGATACTTCGGGAGAACCTACAAGCAAGTCACTTACAGGGTAAGTAGTTCTAGGGCCCACACCCACAGGAGCACCGTAGTGCTGGAGTTACCTCACCCAGGGAAGCCGGGTGCACAGGTGTCCTTTGGTGTCGGGTCGCGGCGTCGTTTTCAATGGCAAACAAAGAAGACTTGAAGCTTGCGGGAGCTGAAGAAGTGTCCGGTGGAATCCAAGCCTGGATTCTGAAGAAGGATGACCTGAAAGCAGAGGGGACAGTGTTCAAAGTCACTTGGCAGTGACCCGGGGCAAGGAAGATGGATGCCCACCGTCGTCGGTTGATTCAGGTCAGTTGCGGGTGCCTTGACTCTTCAGCCACGTGGTCCAGGAGGTGTCGACGACGACCAGGAGCTGGATTCGGTGGGTCCCTCGACGTCTGCAGCTGACTGCGGTGTCGGCAACTCGATTGGAGCCAACAAGCCTTGGCAGCAGCAAGTCTCGGGGAGATGAAGAAAAGTCGATGGCACAGACCAGCAAGGTCTGAGGGACTCACCCAGCGAGGGTAAGTCAGGGCAGGCCTGGAGCAACCAGGGGAGCCCTTTGGTTTCTTTAAGAAGTCTTCTGGGGACCCACAAGCCGGCTGGCAAGGGATTGCGAAGACACCTCGGGCAGAATCACTCAACAGGGGCCCACGGTCACTCGGGACGGTGTAGGCCTCTGATCTTCGGAGGGATTCCTGCTGGAGGTCGGGACCACACGTGGTCCAAGGCACAAGTTCGTAGAACGTTGTGAAGGGGTTGCACTCGACAATAGTGCACGGTACCCAGGGGTCGCGGTTCCTCATCACTCGTGGGGTCCACTTGCCTCAGCTTCGCTGGGGACTCACGATGGCCTTGGAGAAGTCAGGAAATCTACTTCTTGGGCTGCAGGGACTTCGGACTCCGGCGGGAGCGGTGTAGTTTGCGATCGTCGTTGTCGTTTTTGGTGCCTGCCAAGCAGGGGAGTCACTCCTTGACTCCAAGGAGATTCTTCTGTCTTCCAAAGGTAGTGGAACGTCGAAGGGCCAGGATTCTTCTGTAGAGCGTCGTCCAGGGGTTATCTGCTTTGCAATGGCAAGGTTCCCCCTCTTATACTAAAAAGAGGGGATGGACTAGCTCTATGACCCCACCTATGGGAGGGTCAAGGGAGGGGTGGCTACACCCACTTCCCTTTGTCCAGTTTCGCGCCAGAGCAGGGGCAGGTAGCCCCTGAGCTGGTTTGAACTGGCATATGCACAGAGGAGCCTTCTGCTCCCCCAGTGCAGGACTTCAAAGCACTCTAAGAGTGCACCCACCCAGCCCCAATACACTAAACCCTGTCTGGAAGGTGGTTATACCTCCCTGTGACAGGATGCCTATTGTTGGGCTTCCTCCACTGCGAGTTTCGGTCATCAGCAGGAGGGCAGCCCAGTGTCTGTGACTGGTGGCATCCATTTTGTGATGCCAGGGCTCTTTAGGATTCTACCGCGTTTCCACAGCAGGTACATGTCTTATCCCTCTAGAAGGGTGGAATGCTACCCCCGCCACCAAGATTGGCGGGGGGTAGTATTCCAAGATGTTTGACACCAAACACGACATGTTTTGATGCAGCCATTCCAAAGTTAGCATTTACCGCGAGGATATAATGCACTTAAGAGTATATTGTTTAACCGCATCCACAAACAGCAACAGAGAATAGACTCTGAGAGCTGCAGAGGCACCCCCTCACATAGAAGCCAAGCACCCTGCCCTCAGGATTGATAGGGCCTGCCTTAGGGGTGACTGATAGGTTTATATGTGTGTGCAGGAGAGATATAGGAAACCTATATCTCAGTGAGGGGTGCCAGCACCACCTCACCCAGGCTGCAGTAGCAGGCCTGTGGTGTCAGATTTAGACTGCTTCCCAGGGGTGGCATAACATATGCTGCAGCCCCTGGGAGGCCTGTGAAGTACCTATGCCCTTGGCACCTAAGGTACCATATACTAGGGACTCATAAGGCACCACAGTATCCAATCGCTAGTGCACCTAGAGTGCACTCCATGTCGTTTAGAGAGAACAGAGAGGCTGGGGCCCTGATTGGCAGGGACCCAGCCAGACTATAGCCAGAAACCAGTGCTAACATCAGAAAAAAAGTGGGGGCAACATAAGAGGCAGATCCTACTCTCCTACAAGCACCCTCTGGAAGGGTGTCGACCCTTGCCACAAGTCCCACATGCTATGTCACTGGTTTGAAACACCAAACAAGACTGATTTGCATATGGCCAGGTCTAAACTGGGGTGGCATGGTGAGCAAAAGAATGATGGATTTAACCCAGATCTCTTGACTGGGGGTGAATGTTTTGATTTGTTCTGCATTCCGTCCACCAATTGTGTGTCTTTTACTGGTTTGAAACACGCCACTTGCCCTGGGTTTGAAGCAGTGTTGTTGAATGGCATCCATGGGCTCCTCTTTAATTCTCACCCCACTCGCGACTGGAGTAGCTGGGTATAGTGCGTGCGAGGGCAGACTCCATGGCTCCCGCCCTGCTGTCAGCTAGCTCATGAGACCTGACGAGGATGAGGATCTCATCAAGCGAAATGCCAGGTTGCCGCAGAATCAATTTGCGAAGATTGGATGAACAACAGCCCTGGACCAGTTGAGCTCTGATCTCGTCCTGTTTGTCTATCCCTGTGCACGTGCTCGCCAGCTTACAGAGTCTAGCAAAATAAGTGTCCACCCTTTCACTCTGAATGGCTTGGCGCAGTTTGAACCTCTCAAAGTCAGGATTCATTTGTGGGTCAAAGTGTCTATTTAACGCAGCCACAGCGGCATCAAAATCCTCCGGTGCTCCTGTGTTCGGCAAGTTTTGGAACAAATCATAAAGTTCGTCCCCTCCCATGTGTAGCATTAGGGCCACTTCACAGCGCCATCCATTTTGAGGTTCGCGCAGAAATGTTTTTGCAGTCTTTCTACCCAGTGGTGCCATCTTGGTGCCACAGTTGCAGGATTGTCTAATTGGCTGAACGGTGGCAGTGTGCACACCAGGGCCTGCATGCTCTGATGCTGTGCACGTGGCGCCGGGGCTGGGGGTGCAGCTACTTGCCCTTGCTCACTCATCTACGCCTTGTGGCTCTCTCAGGTGCTTACTGTGAATGCTTTTCCTGGCTGGCCTGGCACTTACTTCCCTGTTTGCCTCCTTGCCCCTTGATAGCAGACTGCTATGTCCACCTCTTGAAAAAAAAAGGGCCTGTCTCCTCCCAATATCCATGTGTTTCAGCCCGTTCTGCTGGCTCCAACACATGCAGGCTGCTGTGGCAGGCTTCTGTGATGGAAAGGCACCGGCCTGTGCTGTTACCCCTGCCCCACCCCCCCACTACTCACTTGTTCGTGGAGCTCACTCTCAGCACGGTGGTTCTCGGGCTAGTGCAGCATTAAGCTGCCCCATGATGCGTTTTTTTAGGTCTCGCATAGCGTTGCAGCGCGCATGCGAGGCATGCAGTATACAGTATAGCGGTCATTTTTTTCATTGGCTTAAATTTTAAATGCTATATTGTGATTGGTTTTCAGCTTGATAGTCCCGCCTCCTGACGGCCATGTTGTCATTTTTATCCTTCCATGGCTATCGGCCCCTTTTCTTTAAAAACTATTTTGTTCCCCTGCCTCCCCCCGTTCCCTCCCGCAGTCTGTGACTTCTCGTCCCACCACCAGCCCCCCCTCCACTCCCGTTCGTGCCTTTTTCGACGCCCCCACTTCCGTTTGAAATGCAATAGGTCTTGAGTAAATACGAGTCCTATTGCATTTGTAAATGCTTGTTTTGTCATGGGATTGGCTGGGTGAATTCGCACTTTATTTTGCCTGACCTGTCCATAACACATGCGCAACAGTGACAACTCGCCGCCGTCATTTAGCAGAGCATCACTTCCGGTACTTGTCAGCTGGTGGGTGCACAGAGCACAGACAAACAAGGACACGCGGGTCGGCCAGCCTTTAGCCAACTGAGAGTTGCCTGCAGGCCCCATAGGAGCCTCGCTGGGGGACGCTTGTTTTGTTAGTTTACGCCGCCGCTCGTCTGTGCATGTTTCCAATCCTGCTTCCTTTTGTGCTTTTTAAAAGCCAACGTGATGTTAACTGTAAACATCTTAAAATGCCATCGTGCATTTACTGACGGGCTAAAGCATGCGCGCGCGGCTTTCACGCTTTAATGATGTACTGGAAACTGATCCTCCTCGCCTCTGCTTGCAGTGCTGCGCTCCCCGAGACACATCTCTTCTACTGGGGTTGTAATAACACTGCCGCCCTGCAGACTTTACAAACCTCTGACTTTTGGTTGCTGCAGGTGAGCTGCGTTTGACTGTGTGGTCTCTTCTTTACTGAGGTGTCCTAACTGGGAGGAGAACACATTGCATCAAACTAACCCCCCTCATCCCTACCCCCCCACCCTCCACCCCCGAAGGAGAAACAATGGCAACGGCAAGGAGTTTAACCTAACTTGCAGCAGCCTGTGTACACAAGTAGGTGCTGTTAGGAGAAATTCAATGAAGAACTCCTTGTTTTAAATAAGTTACCAGCTGACGTTTAACATAGATTCTGGTTTAAATCCTTCCCATAATTCAACTGTTCGTGCCGGGGAGCCTTATACATTTGTGGCCTCGTCCCTTCCGTGCTCAATTTGTTTTTGTTCCGCTCGCCGTGCAAGAACTCTCCATGTATCGCAATTTGTCTAACTGTTCGCCCTCCCCCTCCCTAACCCACCCCATACACTTAGGCTTAGTGGTCATGTCATGCCACCATGTGACTGCTGTAGCAACACATACCTTGTTGCCGTACCCGCTGAAGTGGGTGTGAGGTTCTTTTAGCTTGGCCTGTTACCCTCCACAACCCTGGCATTTTCTCTTGAGCATGTGCTGTTCCCTGGCATCAGCTTCTGGTGGCATAGAGGCATGCTACTCATCACCACGTGCCGCACAGATGTATATGTGTATCGGGTTCGTGACCAGGGCAGTGAGCAAGGCTTTACTCAAGGGAGTAACAAGAACTCAGTGAGTACAGCCCTCTGCAAAAGAACAGAGTGAATAGCCTGGGCAGCTGTAGGAGCACAACCTGCTCTGAAATGCCCCTGAAAGAGTTTGCTCTCATGTGCACCCTTCTTTGGCCTCAGCAGGGCGCCATCAGTACTGGGTGGCATGCATGAAAGCAAGTCTGTACATGCTGGCACCGCCTGTCAATTGGCACTGCTACTTACACCAAGTACTTTTTTTTTAATATAGCCCAAACTCGAACTGAAAGAATTAGAGCGCTTTACATGTGCACCAGTTACATTACACAAGGACACACTTGTTTTTGGTAGGTACGGGAGCTTAAGGAATTTGCCTAGAATCACAGCATGCTGAGCTCACACCGAGGCTCAAACCTAGTTCCCCAGGTCCAATCAGGCAGCTCTCCTCTTACGGCACATCCACTCTCAACTGGCCGTGTTGCCTGCTTGCTCGGACTGTCCTTATCATAGATACAGAAGCATAGCATTAGATTGCAGCTAGCAAGTGAATGAATGTTTCTGTGTCAGGGGCGTCCACGTTGATTATGCCAACTCTAAGCCCTTATAGGACATAGTCTTCTATATTCTCTTTGCAGACATGGCTTTATAGACAAGCATATTGCTGACTGTATGGTGATACCATCTTTAATCTGATAACAGAAGTGAAAGGACAGGCGATTCCCAGAAAAAGGTGTCATAAAGAGAAACTTCTGTAATTAAAGTACGTTGCAATAATATGCGATAATATGCTGCATGGCCAAATACTCATAAGGTCCCAAAGGCGAGACCGAATGCATTGCAATTCCTTGTTTCTTCAACCGGCCGGTCCGCTTTTCCTTCTCTCGCCCGTCCATGCTCAGCATCTTGCTGCCGTCGACCTCAGAGCTGTTGGTGCGACTTCAGCATGTCATAGGGACGATCCCCTACTCATCGCCAATTTGAGGATCCCGTTCTATCCAGGCGGGCCCTCGGGTCTTCACGGATTGCCGAACGCACACATAGGAGATGGAGCCAGCTGGTGATGCTTCGTGCGTGCCCTCGAGTGGTCACCTCACCTTTTTTTATTAATTAGCCTCCGGCAGCGCCCAGCCGTCGGCGTGCATGCATGTCATCAACTTGAGTAGGCGCCAGGTGGCTCACTACAAGCAGGAGAACCCAACACAACATAGTCAACAAAATATCAACCATGAAGGCTACCTTGCAAAGATGTGCCTAATCAATTAATCATATACCTCACTCCCATTCATTCATTTTAACTTTCCACTCATGCTTCCTGACCATCATCCCCTACACTGTCACATGCCACCCATCTACTCACGTTCATATGCATGTGTGCCTTTATGCCTGCAATCAGTTATTGTCTGTGTTTTTAACTGTCCATCCACGTATGCGGCTTGTAGGTAAATGGATGTCTGTATTTTCTGTCTACTCTTGTATACATATGCCATTATTCACAACCCTGTTGCTTTCTGAAGTCCATATTGTTTCAAACTGTTTGACTTGACTCATTGTGAGACACAAACTCATAACTTTATAACCTAGACTGTACTGTTTGCGTTCATTTCCTCCCACGGGACAGCCCAGAACAACACATTTCAACTTACACAAAAAATGCATTGGACAAACAGAGCACATTATTAAGCAGAAACCTAACTCCCTCATGCGCACAGTATTACACCATAGCCATACCGCTAGCAAAGCGTTGCCATACTAATGGTAAGAGGTAATATAGAAATTAAGAGAACATAGCTTAAAAAAAAAAAAAACTTCAATTCCTTTTAAACTTTGCGAAAAGTTCAGATTGATTGATAATCGTTATGAGAAACCGTTATGCTGCCCAACTAAACAGTTGAAACATGTTTAAAGTTATTTAATAAGTACAACTTCTTTTTAAAACCTTGACAGTTTTTATATTTTTTAAGCTGAGATTGCTTGGTAAAACGTTATGAATAACTCCTGTAACCATTTTACCATCCAATTCCATTTTTTCTAAATTAAATAAATGAAATGGAATATTTGTGTACCAACCGATCATAATTTGCTGAAAACTGTGTACTTTTTGCACTTTATTATTGTAGATATAGGCCAAATTTTACCCAACTAACATCTATTCTACATTTGCCACACGCATCATTGTTTTCTGCGAAAACTTGCAGTATCACGTAATGTGCAGGTTTTAAAAAATTGCACCTGAAGAAAAAAATATAAAAACAAATAAGCAAAAACTCCCATCCACATCAAAATGGTTGGACATCTTGAGGTTACAACACTATACAAATAAAAAACAGCGTTTAACACTAGGAAAAGAGAAATTACTTCAATGTTGTCTATTTTTTTCAGGTTTTGTCTAATCCTTATCGATTTCAATGGTATTACTTGTTCATGGTCAATGCAATTTTAGACAATGTGTCCATACAAACAGCACCATTAGGTAAATTAACACATACATGTAGAACAAAAAGAAAAAAACAAGAAACTAATTACCATATTTACAAATCCTTCATCAGAAAATCACCACCAACAAATGCAGTTGCATACCTCACTAGTATAAAAAACGTTAAGCAATGATCAATTATGTGCTTTTATGCTCTCTACGTAATTCATTGTAATTTTGAAGCTTTTCTTTTGATGTTTTGTATTTTTGTTTGTTTATTGAGCATAGCTCCGTCTAAAAGATAGCTTGGTGATGTTTAAGGTTTGCTCGAGTGGACACCTATTTATAAATAACACTGCAGAGTTCAACTTTAATTTTTCTAGTGTACAACCAACTAAATGGTTAGAAAAATCAAACATGAAGCTTATGGAAAAGGTGCTCAAAGAGTTCAGACGTTGTTTTGTCAGACTTACAGGAGGCGCTCAGTATTCTGCTTTTCAATGAGCACTTTTGCTTTGTATTATAAAACCAATTCTTGGTGTAGCCATGGGCCGCCAGTCCCCAAAGGTGAGGTGGTGACTGACAGACAAGTGCAAATCATAAAGTTTTTATTTCATTTTTATTACTGTCACTGGCAGCCAGCTGCAGTGTTTTGTTTGGTTGATCAGCTGGGCAGTTGCAGGAAGGCCTCTAGAGATTTTTGTGTCCTTGTAGCTCAGACAGGAGGTCAGCCAACTGACCCTTGGAGTCACTCAGCTAGCCTGGGATGAAGGGAGCACGTCCAGTCTTCCTTCCCAGAGAGTAGGGAAGGCCTCAAGCAGCAAGGCAGTGCTCTGCTGAACAAGGCATGCCTTAAGCAGCAGGGCAATCCTCTGGGGTACAAGGCAAGCCTCAAGCAACAAGACAGTCCTTTTGCAGCAGCAGCAGTCAGGGTAGTCCTCTGAGGAATAAGACAGGCCTCAGGCAGCAGGGCGGAACAAGGCAGGCCTCAAGCAGCAGGACAGTCCTCTGGGGGAACAAGGCAGTCCTTTTTCTATAATGTCCGCAGGTCCAGGAGTGTATTGATGAGCTGGTCGGAGGGTCCAATATTTACATGTGGTGCCAGTCCTTGAAGTGGGGGAATCTTTAGCCTCCCCCACATCTGGGTCTGGAAAGTTCTTTCCTTCTCCTGTCAAGGCTTCAAAAGACTTGTGTGACAAAAGACTTGTGTCAGGTTTCTTTTGTGTGTGTGCTGGAGGCAGCTCTTTGAAATGTAAGTGGAGTAGGGAACGGCTCTGTCCCACAGCCATATGGCCCATCCTGTTCACACTTAGTCCGTATTGTCTGAGCCAAATATGCATTCTTAATGGGGGGTCATTAACAGGCCCAGGAAGCTGGAAACTCCTAGAAGGCCTTAGAAACTTGTGGGCAGAAAAATACCATCTTTCTAAAAGAGGGATTTTTAAAAATGGACTCTAAATTCTAACTTTACCATTAAAGAGGACTTTAAATTTCAATTCATTTGAGTCTAAACATGACATTTCTTCCTGCTCCCAATCAAAAGATGGCACCTATTAAATGTAATAAGGTGAGTTTCGGCGTGGCAAAAGATTTATTTTGCCAGGTTAAATTGAAAGTTTAAATCTGCACTGCAGTCTGCAATGGCAGGTCTGAGACATGTTTAAAGTGCTACTTTAGTAGGTGGCACAATGAGTGCTGCAGGCCCACTAATAGCATTTAATTTACAGGCCCTGGGTACATGTGGTTCCACTTTACTAGGGACTTGCAAGTAAATTAAACATGCAAATTGAGTGTAAGTCAATTTCACCATGTTTCAAGGAGAGAGCACACGCACTTTAACAATGGTTAGCAGTGGTAAAGTGCACAAAGTCCTAAATACAAAGAGGGCCAAGTCCAACAAAGTTTGACTGCTTCTCTCCCAGCCCCACTGCCCTTTTGTTTGCCCTGGGCTCTTGAAGTCTGACACATAGTTGATTGTTCCTCAGAGGCACCACACTGAACCTGGCATGGAACTGACTCTGCCCCTAACCCAACCACATCTACAGAGGCACAAGACTCTATCCCAACCAACTCTACAGAAGCACAAGACTCTCCTAGTAATTTAACCGACTCTGCCCCATTCCTACTGGACATCCAAAGGTCCCAGCATTTTAAGAGCCTGATGTACAACTGACTCTATCCCAGCCCCACTGACACTCCAGAAGACTCAACCTTTTGCCTGACTGGCCTGTAACTGAAGGTCCCTGAACTACAATGGCTCCTCAGAAGCTCGTCAAATGTCATGACAAGTTTATGGCTTTTAGTCCAAGCCCTACCATCGTCTGAGAAGCACTTGCCACTTTGGAACTCTCGTCTCTGCCTCCAGGACAGTCTACGATTGGATAAGATGCTCTCCTGTTGTCACATTGTGAGAGGCAGTTTCCCACAGCCCTAGCAGCCGCTAAGAAGCACTGATCCCCTCCGGAACTCTCGCCTTTGCCGGCAATGCCACTCCACCTTTGGATAAGATGCCCTCCTACAGTCACATACTTAGAGGCACTCTTCCCAGTCCTGCTAGCATCTGAGAAGCACTGGCCTCTCTGAAACCCTCGCTTCTGCAGGCAGATCAGTCCACAATTGCATATGATGCCCTCCTATCGTCACATTGTAAGAGACAGTGAACCCCCAACCTCCCACCCCGCCCATCCCCAGCCCTACTAGCCTCAGAGAAGGGCTGGCCTCTCTATGATTCCCTCTTTTGCCGATAGGCCAGTTCACAGTCCACCTTTGGAATAATGCTCTTTTACAGAGGTATGAGGTGAAACTTGCAAAGTTGGAGAGTTCCCCGCCGGAGACAGCCCACCCCTCTGCCGGATAATACCTCCTTCCTGCAGCTGTCATCCGATCCCATGCTCTGCCTTTGGATGGGCTGCTCGCAGGGCCAGATGTGGGGCTGCCTCTGCAGCCGGGGGACTTTCTAAAAATAATCCTTCCGGAGCTGAACTTGAGCGGCATGTGCTCAGCGCGGGGACGCGGGCTTCGGCGTGCAGCTCGATGCAGTGCAGTGATGCGCCTCATCTGATCTCCGGGGACTTCAGTGAGGTGGCGGGGCGGTGATCTCCCGGCTGGCCTCCTGCAACACTTGGCAGAGAGTGCACATACAGAAAGGTGCAGCTGCACTCCGGGGAACCCGGGCTCTTACAGGGGGCCAGTGGCGCCCGTCTCTCCAGTGCCTGCACATCCTCAGAGGAATGGCCCAGCGGACCCGGAGGTGGCCTGGGGCCAGCGGCCCCCGTGTGCTGGGGACCTTATTCAGCGCCCTCCTCTTACTCAGCGGCGGAGGCTGTGCCAGAACTCTCAGGAAGCGCGCGCTCCATCCCAAACTAGCCGAGAAATACGAGGTACGTTTCTGCTTCTTTTGGAAATGTCAGACTCAGAGAAACGCGAGGTGAGTTGCTGAGCATTAGAAGCAGCGCGAGGAACGGACGGTACTATTCCTTGTGGGTGGGGGCTGTGTCTTGTAAAGCGCACGCTACGAACTCAGTCGTAGGTGACGACGTAAAGGCGACGCGGGTTATCCATTGATATAATCAATAATTGATATATATCGTGTAATCCAAAGTCCTTATGTAACGCAACTGGCTCTTTTGTAAAGCGCTCTGACACCTTCGGGTAATGTTCGCGCTATATAAAATCGCATTAAATAAAATAAAATAAATAAATAAATATAATTCTGTAAGACGGGCATATGTTACCCTCGTTGATATACACTATATAAGGATGCACATTCATTCATTCATTCAAATGTACCCCTTAGAGACGTGTAATCCGCACTTCAGAAATGTATTCATCCATGTATTAATGCCAGCTTGTGGCCTAGAAGAGGTTTTCCCTGTAGAACTCGGCTAATATTTATGTATGTGTATTAATTTATATGTTCAGATTCAACATCAGCACCTAGGAAAGGGCTACCAGGTTAAAAAACATCGATAAGAGCATGCACTTAAATATATGCTCGTTCAGTCACTGAAGTTTATTGCCTGGAGAAGATGCGTCCAGCTGACCTGTTCTTTTTCAATGGTTTCATTCATGCACTCATCTAAGTTTGTGCCTAGAGAAGGTTTACCCACTAGCGCTTTACTTTTAAATGGAGGCATTCATTTCTTCGTTGGTTCATGTAATCATTGATTCCGACCCAGAACCTTCAGGTGGTTTATCCTGGTGGCTCAGTGGACTAATGCATCCACTACAGGGGCCTGTGTTTGATCTCATGGTCACAGGTCCAAATCCCGGCGGGTCTATTCAGCCTTTCATCCCTCTGAGGTCGATAAAATGAGTACCGTTCAGTTGGGTAACAATAAACATCTGTTATTCAGTGCCAAGATGCCCCTTTGGGGGTGAACGGCGCTTTACAAATACACGTTATGTTGTAGACCTGTTTTATTCATGCACTTTTTCATATACTCACATACAAATATCTGTTGATTCATTAATTCAATTGTTCATCTGTTCAACCAATACATTAGTGTTCAACCCCTAGAGATTTTACCCCGTGCTATATTGGGACTCATTCATTCACAGCATCTCCAGATTAAACTTTACTCACTCCACCCTACCCTACTCCAGTAGTGCACATTAAAGATAACTTCTGACTCGACCATTCGCTCAAAACAGCTGCAAGTCATACGGCCGTCTGCGCATGCGCCAGCCCAGTGCGAGATCCAATCAATGAGATTTAATCTGATTGGATTTAAGATTTTGTAAAGCCCACAAACAGGCAGGAAGAGGGCGTCCTGGCACTGGGCAAAGGAAAATTTCAAGGAG
Organism: Calotriton arnoldi; assembly: GCA_963921515.1. Classification (NCBI taxonomy): domain Eukaryota; kingdom Metazoa; phylum Chordata; class Amphibia; order Caudata; family Salamandridae; genus Calotriton; species Calotriton arnoldi. Next base: position 863,948 of record CAWUFW010001407.1, read on the forward strand.
TTTGAGAGAAATTAGTTAGAAAAGAGATGAGTTTTCAATAGTTTGCCGAAAGAGGTCCAACAACTTTTAGAACATAAGTGGGTCAGAAGTGTACACTAGGCTTTGGCAGCAAGAGAATTATCAGCCAGCAGGTTGAGTTTTGCAAAATCTGGTGATTTTTAGGAGGATGGCTGAGCTGCAGCGAAAGGTTCTCAAAGGTGAGTAATGAGTGAAAAGAATAGATATACATTGAAAAGAGGAATTGAATATCACTTTGACACAAAACCATCCTGTTCTCTATATGTTGTTACATACACTCGATAAAAAGTACAGAAGATGAGTTTGCTTTACTTTTTAAAACGAATTTTTTGTGTATTAGGATTTCTTTGAAGAAATCTCTCTGAATCAGGGCTTTAAGTGGGCCGGGTCTCACCGGTGCTGAGCACCGGCAGTTTTTTAAAGCGGGCCTCGAAACGGTTCTCTATCGGGCTCTGTTTTGTGCCCTGGCACAGGCGGTCTGTTTTTTCCCGGGCTGCAGTGACAGCAGGCACATCGATGTGCAGGTGCTCACTTCTCACTAGTGGAGAAGTTACGGCATTACGTCATGCCAGGTGAGCGTTGTAGGGGAAGGGAAATCCTTTAAAGAGAGTCATTTTCTCTCAGGATTTCCCTTCTCTTTTTGAAACTCAGGAGCAGCAACATTGTCGCGGGGTCACCACGGCTTTAAGTGGAAGCTTTTTCAATATTATATACAAGCCATAGTTGCTGCTTATTTATCTTATGCAACTAACAGCCATTGACAAAGCCAATAGTCCTGACTTGTTGTAGGTATGGTGTTACTTGTTGTATCATATATCTGGATGCAATGACAGAAACAGCAAAATACAAGTCGGGCAGCACACTATGCTAAGCACCGATTTTTAGTTTACGTGTTTTTAAGCCACGCCCTTAAGTACATTGGCCACACCCCTTTGAGAGACCCCCCAGTTTTTTCATCCCACTTAAAGCCCTGCTCTGAATCCCTTAAAATGATGTGTAAGCAATACATATGCATCGTGTGGTTGGTTCCACAATCTTTTTTCTTCAGTTTGCCCTGATACAAACATATTTTTGTGATAAGCACTTCAGAAAAATCTGATAGTTCCACTCCATATTACAGAAGCAGCTAAAGTGCTGCATCCTAGCTTGCCTTGTGATTTTTCACACCAGTGCAAAGTTTCTGTGAACCATCCCAAGATCCCCAGTTAGAAACTCATTGCAAGGGCTCTCAGTAAAACACTAGATTTTTTTGTTTCAAAGTATGTTGCTAGCATTTAAAAGCTTATGTGGCCTAGACCCAGTTCAATTAGTCAAATCCCTTCTGACTACCACCCTCCCCACTCTCTTAAAAGCTCTAATCATGACTATTACTTAGATTAAATGCCAAATCAGGTCCCCATTTCCTGGTCTTGGTGGTACAAGGCTATACTAACATCCAAGCAAACATGCATGGGCTAAGTGACACATGGGGCATAGCTTCCACTAAATGTTTATGTAATGTTACGTAGAGCAAGGACCTTGTTATGTGCTACCATGACTACTGCTTGTGCACAAAGAGCATTGAAGTGCATGCCAGTTGTTTTGGGGTTAGAACGCGGGTCCCTTCAATACTAATGTGGATCTCTCAGCTTTAAATTATGCGTGATCAGTTGTCACTTACACATGTTCTGTTCCTCCGGCTAATGAGCCAAAAGATGGAGTTATCCACTCTCTGTGGCAGCTTGGTTTCACAGCTAAAATTCCCTATTGGAGGAACTAAGAGCTACCATGGTGGCAGCTTCCTTGTGCTTCATGAAAGCATTGCTTTCCATTGAATGTAACACGAACAAGAGCCCAGCATGTGCGGGTCCATCCTTACGCCATAGACTACCATGTAAAAGAAAGGTATAAAAGATATCAATAAGTGGGGAGGTAAACAGTGAGTGAATGCCAGAGGGATGCTGAGAGAGGAATCTCAGGCTTCTGATCTTATGGCAAAAAAGGCATGCATGGCTGTACAAGATTTAGCACAGATATTCCAACACAAAGTACATTGTATATCGGCCATTTAAAACATAGGTAGGGGTTGGGCAAATTGGTTAGGGATGTGTGATGAAATATTGTTGGTGTGTATTTAGAATTCACTACCTCCCATTATTTGTAGAAGACTAGCTCATTTTAAATATCAGTTTGTTGTAAAATAACAGAGAGAGTGTGTGTTGTGTGTGTATGTGTGTGTGTGCGCGTGTGTGAATGTGTGTGTGTGTGTGAGTGTGTGTACACATACTGATCTTGGTGTTCGGGATGTGGCTCTGCATTTTCAATGACAGATGATAAATTCTCTGACAGGTTTGTGTGATGCCCAACACCTTGACACAAACCTAACTGTGGGAGAGGTGAGAGACACATGCCAGTTTACTTTTTCTTTGAAAAGATTGCACTTTCCTTTTGGGGCATAGGAATTCTACTGAATGTGACCCCAATAATTTTGGGGGATACAATGCAAATTCTTGTCCACTTTTAAAAGAGTACTCTTTTGCACTAGGCCTTCTTTGAGAGTTTTTGAATGTTCTGCTTCATGCTTAAGCCATCCCTGCTGATAGGGTCTAGATGACCAGCACTTTGAGACATTAATAGGAATAGGGCACCAGGTAAGTTTATTAGTGCTACTAGTGATTGTAGTAGCCATTCATCTTTGTTCGCTTGAGTGAATCTCATTCTGCTATCTAGCAATTACATCTCTCATGTAATTGCCAAGAGACAATTCCATTTGTGGCAAACTAAACAGTTAACCTTAATAATACATCATTCATATGACTGAAAGGAGACTCAAAATCCATTGTGTTCAACTTTCTTTTAATTGTAGAATCTGTGTAAATGTTTTCAGTGATGGTAGATACAGAAGTGAGTTGTAAGCTTTGATCCAGCCACAGCTCCACTTTAAAGGCTGGGTTTAAGCTCAGTTCATATAGCCAATCATTACGAACTATTTAGTGTGTAGGTCAATAATAAGAGGTGAAGTCGACCATTCCCAGGTCTTCTTCAAATGTTGAGTTATATCATTTCACCAGGTATACTCCCGTCTTCTGTAGGAAAATCTCTAGAAGAGAGGTAATACATCTGAGAAAAGAGAGGATAATGTTAAGGGGGAGGATTTGCAGTATCCAAAGGGCTTTTGGTAACACCATCATTTTAACCAGTGCTATCCCTCCCAACAGAAATAGAGGTCGAGGATTCCAAAGGGGCGTGTCCTCCTATAGCTCTCATAGCATTCGGGTGATATTTTTCACCCCTACTCTGGTTTCCTCTTTGTATTCCCAAATATTTGAAGCTACAAGAAAAAATCCAAATGAGCAAATTCATCACACATTCTTCGGTGTCTTCTGTCTGTTAGACTAGGTTGACTCCCGCCGTAGACCAATTTACCTTATGGTCGGAAAATATACAGAACTCTTTTGGAAGCTGTGCTACTCATAGTCATTGACAGGCTGGTACAACTCAGACATACAAGGAGGTCGTCTGCATAAAACTAGACATAGTCCTTCAGTTCTCATGTCCAGAAGAAGCCACTGATCTCCTCATCAGAGTGGAATTTGGCTGGGCGGGGTTTGATCACCCGCAACAGAGACAAAAGAAAGCAATCTGGATGAAAACCTAGCCCTATGAGAAAGGAATCGTATAATATACTGCATATTCGTCTTCATTCAGTAGGTCTGCTGTAGAGTAAGCAGATGTATGTGATGAATGTTGGGTTAAAATGTATCTTGCGTAGAAGTCGAAACATAGAGTCTCAGTTAATATTGTCAAATGCCTTCCCAAAGTCTATTAGAATGATAGCTATTCAATTCACTAAGGCCAAAGCATTAAAAAGGAGTCTGATGTTTGGACTTGTGGGCCTTTGGTCCATAATACCATTCTGGTCTTGATGTACAAGATCTTGAATGCCCGTCAGGAACCAACTCACCAAAGTCTTAGCCAGGACCTTGAGATCAACATTATAAGTGAAGTAACCCTGTCTGAGTCACATCTATTCACTGTCTGTCCAGGTTTCAAGATGGTAGTTATGATCACTTCACATGATTCCCTGAACAGAACCCCCTTTTGCCTTGAGGCATTGTACGCTTCAACTAGGTGTTGCATAAAAGGACCCGGATAGCAGTATACCATCCGGACCCGGGGTTTTCCCGGTGGGAAGCTTGGCAATGACCTCTGATATTTCCTCTCCATACGGTTCACAATCTAGGGCATCATGTTCAGCATGGGAGAGTTCAGGAGTGGCGAGAGAGTCCATAAAAGTAGAGAGTTGTACTTGGGATTTATGCTCTCTAAGGGCAGAAATCCTTTGATAGTATTTGGTGGGTGTTAGAAATGGGATCTCTAGCTGGCAAGGGCTTGCACCTTTGTCCAAGTAGGGACCCTTCTTCCTAGTCAGGGTAAGGGTGTTACACTCGTGAAGTAACCCCTGCTCACCCTCGTGGTAGCTTGGCACGAGCAGTCAGGCTTAATTCAGAGGCAGTGTGTAAAGCATTTGCACATAACCAACAGTAATACAGTGTAAGCACTACAAACGGACACCACACCAGTTTAGAAAAATAACCAATATTTTATATACTCAAGACAAGACCAATTACGACAAAAATCCACAATACTATACTTTAAAAACGAATGCTTGATAAGGTAACTTCTTCTTTGCAGGAATAGTTCAAAAACAAAGTTCGTACGAGTCGGTAGCTCCGTCCGAGCCTACAGCGAAGCTGAAAACCACAGAGTCTAACAGTTCCAGCCGACCACGTCGATACGGGCCAGCAGAGTCGTGAACAGACTCGGTCACAGTACCTTTCTCGTTGTGGCTGGTACGGAGTGTACGAGCCGGTCGGCGTTCGTCGCGGTTGCGGTGCAAGACGGAGCGATGCAAGGTGCGGTGTCCCTCGATGCGGTGCAGGCAGCGGCTCGATGAGCGTCATGTAGACGGAGTCGGTGAGTCCAAGGCGTGCGATGCAGGGTGAGACGATGCTCGATGCGGTGCTGACAGGTTGCGATGCAGGCGACCAAGCCGGAGTGCGGGAGCTGGCGTCGGACAGCGGTGCGAGTCGGAGCGGTGCGTCGCAAACGTGCGAGCGGTGCCCCAAGTGCGATGCGGTCACGACTGTTGAGCCAGTTGCAGCGACCGCGTCGGTCGGGTCCGGCTGGTTCAGTGAAGCGATGCGATGCGAACTGCGGTGCCCACAGGTCACGGTGCAAGCAGCGGCTCGGTGTTGACGGCGTCGGACGTCGCCTACGGTGAGACCAGGGTTGCGATGCGAAGCGGGGCGATGCGGTCTGCGGTGCAAACAGGTCACCGGTCAGGGATGGATTCGGTTGACGGAGTCGGTTGCAGTTCCCTTCCTCTGTGGCAACTGAAACAGCGTTCCAGAAGCGGTACCCAGAGGTTTGTGAAGTCTTTGTAGTCCCTGAGACTTCTTAACAGGAGGCCAGCTCGGTTCCAGGCCCCTGGAGATACTCAGCACAAGTTTGTAGAAAGTTCAGTCTAGTCCTTTCCCTGCCCAAGGCACAAGCAGCAGCTGCAGGCCAACCCAACAAAGCAACAACACAGCAAAGGGGCAGTACTCCTCCTGGCAGCTCTTCCAGCTCTTCGTCTTGGCAGGTTCCTTGATTCCAGCGAGATCTAAATTCATGGGGTCAGGGCCCCAATATTTATATCCCAAATTCCTTTGTTCTCTGAAGGCAGAGAGGCCTTTGCCTAGTCCAAACCAGTTCTGGAGCACTTTGTTGACAAGTCTCCGTCCCTTCTTTCAGTGAGTAGGCCAGGGACATCAGACGCACCACAGGAGGTGGAGCCAGCATTGTGGAGGGAAGGCACTGTCCTATTCAGGGCCCAGGTGCAACCCCTCCCACCCATCTACATGTAGATCTTGCTATTCAGCCCTGTGCTGACTCACCCTGTCTCCTGGCATCCCCCAGCCCCTGTCACTCACACTCCAGACAAGGAATACACACCCTCGCAGAGGCAGGCTTGGATGGTTAGACAAGAAAATACCCACTTTCTAAAAGTGGTATTTTCAAACCCAGAATGTTAAAACCAACTTCACTAAAAGATGCATTTTATCATTCTGAGTCCAGGCATACTAAACTCGAATTTCTACCACGTTCCCGGGGTCAGTTAGGATTATAAGCTGTAATAATCAAAACTGCCCGTTCTGGCCTAGGGGGAACAGGTAGCCTTGCAATAGTGAAAAACGAACTAGGCTGTAATTCACTATCAGGACATGCCACACACACCAGGGCATGTCCTACCTTTCGCATACAACGCACCCTGCCCACAGGGGTACCTTGGGCCTACCTTAGAGGTGACTAACATGTAGAAAAGGGAAGGTTTAGGGACTTGCAAGTGTGTGCACTTGCCAAGTCGACATGGCAGCCCCAGGCTGCGCACAGGCTCTGCAATGGCAGGCCCGAGTTACACTTTACGGGCTGTTTGCGTGGGTGGCACAATCCAGTGCTGCAGCCCACCAACAGCATTTGGTCTATAGGCCCTGGCACTCGTAGTGCACTTTACAAGGGACTGACACATAAACCAAATAGGCCAATCATGGAAACGCCAATCCGTAACACATTTTATACAGGAGCACTTGCACTTTCCCACTGGACAGCAGTGAGGAAAGTGCGCAGAATCATTACACCAGCAAAAACAGAGTCAAAACCGGGAGGTCAGAAAGCAAAAAGTCAGGGGAAACACGCCAAAAGATGCCAAGTCTAACAGTGGGTTTCTAAGCTACTGCTATTCGGTCGTTTTTTAACTTCCCTTTCTCATCAAGTGCAACCCCATGTGTATGTTTACCTCCCCTCTTCATGCCAGCCAATGTATAAGTGTTACCATTTTATCCCCTTGTTCATAGATTCTGCTTTCTGATGCAAGCCACATATTCTTGGCCTTATCAATTAGGGATTGTTGATACTCAAGTCTCTCCTGGTTTAGGGAGTGGAGAATTTCTCGTGACTCATCACAGCAGTGTCAGTGTTCAGGCTCGACTTGTAGCTGGCAGAGCTTTTCCCTTTTATCTCATTTGCATTTTGACGCGAACCATTGAGCTGTGCACTTACCACCAGTTTGAGTGTCTCCCTAGGTAAGCTTGAGGGTCAACCAACCTTTAGTTTCTTATATTTGTGTTTTGTTTTGTTAAGAGTTTTATATAGCGCGAACTAGACCCGAGAAATCGGGTATCAGAGCGCTTTACATGAGCACCAGTTTTGTTATAGATGGACACAGTCATTTTTGTTAGGCACGGGGAGATTAAGTGATTTGCCCAGAATCACAGGATGTTGAGCGTCGTTGCCGAGACTCGAACCCGGTTCCCAAGCTTCGAGGTCGACCGCTCTAGCCGTAAGGCTACATCCTCTCCCCAGTTAGTTTGAAAGTACTGCTCAGCTTATAACTGTCACACCTTCCTAAACTCTTCCTTCATCAACCACCCGCAGGTCATTTACCAAATGCTCCACCTCTCCATTTCCAGTGTCTATTGTGACTGGCACATATGAGGTGTCTGTCACTCTTTCCATCTCAGTTACCAGAACAAAGAGGTGATGTATCCATAACATGGACCTGTGGGCCCCAGAGAGCATGTGTACATGCACTCCATTGGGTGACATTGTTGCTAGACATCACATAGGCTGTGTGAATCTGCAAAAGGCACTAGGGGAGTTTGCTCACTGGCTGCTCGGGAATGGGAACCACATATATAGTCTATACGCTCATTAACGTCAACCCCCATGGTTGTTAGGCTCAGAGAGATTGCTAGTAAATTTGACCCCAACAATTGTAGGAAGCTTACAGACAATGGAATTGTGGCATTCATCTTCAGAAATGTTACAGTTTCACCTGTATAATGTACTCGACACAATTAAGTATCTTTCCAACCAGTCAGGACATGTGTGGGAGGGCTCAATCAGGAAATGGTGCTTGAAAAGGGATGCCACCCCAAAGCCTCTTGCGAAGCCTGAATGGCATGTGAGCCAAACACGTATCTACAAAGGGGCTTGCAGTTCTTCCTACCAAGTGCGTCTCCTGGATCATAAGGACCTCAGGGCCATATTGTTTTGCAGTTTTCAGCACTGCCCCCACCTTTTGACTTTGCTAAGAGGTCATTGACATTCCTGCAGAGATACTTAAATTGGTTGTGATCCATCTCTTGTGCTGTGTCATTTAGATCTCCAGTAATACTGATTAATTGTAAGGATGTCAGAAGAATGATGTGAAGCATAAAAACATCAAAACAACTGTTCTGCATCTGTCACACAACTGTAGACATAAAGAGACTGCATGTGAGAGAAAAGATGTAATGAAAGGAAGGAGAAATCTTAGTCACAGCCCCTGAGGCCCCAGGGCCAACTGTGCTGGGCTTTTAATGCATTCTATAGGCCATCTTGGTGAGTGCCGAAGAAAGGAGTCTATGCAGTCATTGCCAGTGACAAACAATCTGTCATTTGTTGAGATTTAATTTGTTTTTCTGAGGGATCCTCTGTTTCCATTGCTGGAGATGCCATCAGTTCCATCCGATTGCGCTGGATTAATTCTACCTCAGGGATGGAGAAGTCAGAGTGAGACAGGACTGGTCTAAGGGTTTGCTCCAATTGGTGTCTATGGCTGGCCTTCTGGGTGCACCTCTTGTGTGAGGTCTGTTTCGTGACAGGCTGTGCCTTTCTTTAGGTCAAGCCTCTGCATCTATTGGCCGGGTGGCATGCAGATTGTGTTCAGTCTTTCTTGGTCACCTCAATGGTGTATCCTCTACTCAATCCTGTGTTGATTCTGGTATTTCAAAATAAAAAGATGTGGCCTGGAAGATGATCTTCAGATTGAAATGGTACAGATGTTCATCGCTCGTAGCGTGTGTTTGACCTCTTCAGAGGAGTTTCTTTGCAGTTGAACCTTCATAGTGCATTCAAGGAATATTGTGAGGCAGTTTGACTCAAACTGGACAGAACCTAGTTCCTAAATAGTTCTCTGTCTTTGTGGTTCAAGATCTTCATTATCACTGGTTGAGGGAAGTCACTGGGCAGTTTCTATTCGAGAGAGTGTCGTGCCCTTTCTACAATGAAGCACTTGGAGCGTTTCTCCACTGGAACGTTTCCACATAGCCACTTTTCTAGGAAATCCTCTCGGTGGGTCCCCTCCACATCCTCTATGGGGTTCATTTATGGAGTCTTCAATTTCTGAAATGTGGCTGTCCGCCTCAGTGACCCTGTCTACAGAATGGCACAGTTCCTGTCTCAGTAGATTCACTTCCAATCCAACGTCGGCAATTTTGTTTTCTAGTGCTGATGATTACTAAATTGCCCACAGGACAGTGCCCATGTATGTAATTGAAAATATGTGTGCAGATGCCCAGTCAGCAGAGATGGAGGGAACTTCTCCCACAGAGGAACTATGATGGGCATTTTTGTCTAATTTTCCTTGGTTGGGAATGCTCCCCATATTATCCTTAGCCATTTATTTGCTATACTGCTATACTTTTGGGGATAAATGGTAATATGATCACTGGTCTCTCTGTCAGAATTAACTGAGCATCATATCTGTCCTTGACTGGAAGGAGAGGCTGGTACCAGTCAATATTTCAGTCAAGTTTCTGGATGCGCTTTGTTGCAACCTTTATGTGGCTATGGCTCACAGTAGTGCCAAACAGAGCTCTCTGGATCGAGGTGTGCAGCTTGGCATGGTTAGTCGCACCCTGCAAACCTATGATAATGATAAGTTGCTACTCGTAGGTCAGAGGTTTTTGTGGCCCCATGCTAGTCTCCTTTAGGGACCTTATTTGTTTTAGTGTGCGTGGTGTTGGGACTTAATCACCTTAACTCCCAATGACTTTCAGCAGAGAGCTTGTCACTAAGGATGTCTCATGTAGGTGACCACAAGACACTCCAGCTTCATCTGCCGTTCCTGTTCTCAGACCCCACATTCAGCCACCCAAAGTTATTGCGGAGAGGGGATGAAGCATGAGCAGTTTGATTGTGCGGGCATTTCCTGATATGGGTTTTGAAGTCAGTACACCTTAAGAATTTGACATGTAGCCACTTACCCTCTTTTTCGCCTGCAGCAGTTCTCTTCACTAAGTCAGTTCAGAATTGCGTAGGCTTCCAGCCACCCTAGTCACTCAGTATCAGAGAATTTCTTTTGTATAGTGACATACAGAATTTAGTTGGTGGTAAGCCTTTTCCGCAGTGCTCCTTGCCTACTTCCTTATTCCTTGCGTGGACTCTGGTGGTTTGCGTTCACCTTTTACTGACTTCTCCTAGTCCACTGAAAGAGGGTTTGGCCCCAGGCATCAATCTCTGGCCTGCTGAAGCTCATCCTAAAGCAGGGTTAACGCCAAAGTAGGACTGTCCTCTTCTCCTGCCACTAATCTCCTCCATGTGGTGCCTCAGCAGACCCCAGAGTTCCACCCATTGTCGCAGCCCACTGGGGGAGTGACATGTGAGGACCGTAGCAACAGGCCTCAGCAGCAGCTATGAATCAGCCCCTAACTTAAGGCTGGATGCTGACCTGCAGCCGAACCCCCCTGCAGCGTACCATTCTAATGCTGTATGGTCTCCTGCAACTGGTGAGGACATTCGGCCACTCCTAAATTCTACCACCTAGCATGCCATCTTCTCCTCATTTCTGGAAGATCCCCTCCACCTCACATCTCCTTCACCTGCTCAGTCGTCCGGACTGACATTGCCACACATCATCCTGGTTGAGGCCGGTGGGTACTTCTGTTGAGGCTACTTTCGCTCTTTACTGTGGTGGATGGTGAGGAGCGTCTTTGCGTCATTTCCAGCCACAGATCTTTGTGTTTCCGGATGTTTTAGGATGTCAAGTTGTGGGATCAGAGCCCTTTAGAGTGGGTCCACTATCTTTGTCATCACAGCCATGCCCCTATGTTGTGATGTACATTTATTGGAAAGCTGGGAGAAAAACTGCAACTAATAAACATAACAAAGTAAAAATGAAAATAAGGACTCCTATTCTGAGGCATCTGTATGACTCTTTAGCATTAGGTGATGGGTTGTAAAAATGTAATGCAAATCACAATCACACAGTAACACAAACACACAGAACATATTGAGCATAAAGTTCATTCTCTGTATACTATAGATGGCTGAGAAGGATGAACGAATGTAAGCCCAAAACTCTCGACTTGGATTCACAATTTTCATATTCCACAGGTTGGTGAAGGGGATGGCTACTTGGAAAAGGTATTCATGGATTTCTAGCTCTTGCTCACAAAATGACATTTTTGTTTAGTTCCTCTTGCTTATCTGTGTTTCCACACTGGCCATGATTACAAATGCAATTTGTGTCCAGTGCTTTCCAAGCAGCACATTTTGTCATATCTTCCTTACGTGAAAAAAGTCCATCAAAAAGAGGATACCGACTCTGAATACAATTCGTTTAGGTGGCAATGATATTCTATAATTCAGAACACTGACCATTCTACGAGACATAGACAATTAGTAGTTGCATTTCAAGGTGGCAATGAGATGCTCTCTGCTTCTTGCCAAGCTGTTTTATCAACGGTCTTGGCCACTTGTGGCATTCATTAATTGAAATACCAAGTGAAACCTCCTCTTGACTTGCTTCTTCTGAAGCACTCACTCCCGACGCTCGCTTCATATCTGCGTCTGCACACAGATCTCTAGAAGCATGCACCAAGATTAGATAGCAAACAGTGAGGAGTACACAACGGGATCATCTACAATAAGTATTATAGTTTGCGCATAAGGTGCACTTTAAAAGCATTCAAATGCAGGGGCGGATCCTACGCTCTCAGAGCAGTGGAAAAAGGAAAAATAAAATGATAACATTGTTATTATCATTTAATTTTTGCAGGAATGGGGCTAGGTTAGGGCGGGGCAGGGCTGGTGTCACAGCCTGGGAGGAAGAGTGGTTTGTGCACTATAAGTGAGCATGACGGTTTGGCCAGCTGTCTTGGGCCGGCCAAATAGTCATGCGCACTTTGCATGTTCTCCACTGGGCTGTAATACACAGCCTCGGGGGAGAACATGCACAGGCTCCCAGCCCCCCTCTGAGTGCCGAATCACGGCGCTCAGACCAATCACAATGCAGCTAACAGCAGCATTGTGATTGGCTTAGGGGAGCCTGTGTGCTCCCGGGACTCACCAGGAAGAGAAGCAACAACAGAGGAGAGACGGGCCGTGAAGATGTAAGTGTTTTATAAAAATATATTTTATTCCTCCGCCCTGCCACCCCTGTTCCCTGCCAGCCGCCACTGTTCAAATTACCTACAACGGACAGGGCAAGGTTGAGTGTGCAAGGATGGGTCTCCATGTCAGAAGCTATTGTCTCATGTTTGTACACTCAAAGGATATGGTTTATTTCAAGAGAGACATAGGCAGCTCACCTTGTCCTCAACATGTGTGTCTGGATATTGCATGGACCTGGCTGTAAAGGAAGCAACAGAGCACTCAACATTACATGGAGGGGGTCAGGAGTTGATCATGTACATTAAGTGGGGAGTACACAAATACATTTTACACACAGGGAGGTTGAGTAAGTTACTCAGAATCACACAATTTTGAGTCTAGCACTGAAGCTGGGATTCAAACCAGGGTCTCCAGGTTTCAAAGGCGGCAGCTTGAGCCACGGTGCTAGGGCACATCTTCTCCAGTAAGCCTCAGTTGGGGTTTTATCAGCTATCCTGAGCGACTCGTGCCGCGATACAGTATGTTGAGGCAGGAACTGAAAGGTATTGGGTAATATCTAGTAGAAGATCACTTCAGAGCCTTTTAGAAGAGTGAAAAGTCCATTCACTTGACTTTTGTACTTAGTTGATTAAGATGAGCAATCTTTGAAGTTCCTGAGAGTTTTTTTCCATTTCATCTTTACAGATTTAGGTAAACTTTGATGGTTGTTTTTTTTGCAGAATGCATGTGGTGTCCTTTCCCTGACTGTCCAATCCCCCTCACTGGTCTACATAACCTAGATGTCCTCTGCGGAGTTGGATTATGTGCCCCAGGACATTCCATCTTTTTCGCTGATTGATCTGGAGAAGAAATGCAGGTGGCAAACATGGGGCACCCTTAAAAATTGTTAACAACATCAAGGTTGTGTTGAGTATGGCCACACAAAATTATATTTATAATGTCCTATCAGGTACACCTATACAGGGTGTTAAAAACGTCCCTTCATGGTTCAAAGTTCAGTCACCTCAGAATGTGTATCAGACTATTTTTGTCAGAAAACAGCAGAATTAAATGGCAGTAGTAGAGTACCTGCATTGATGGACATGAAATAGTAATACATTGATCTGAAGAGGCATTGCTTTAGTTGTGCTACAAAATGGCCAGTGTCATGCCGCCTGACCTTCAAATGGCAGAAATCAGGAATATGCTCTTGCAAGTACCTACTTTGTTTTATGGGATGTGCTGTCCTCCATAGGTTCTGGAAGTGGGGGTGGGGTGCTGCAGCACTCCCCAAAATAAATATGCTGGAGTTCACAAGGTGAATGAGCAATAAAGAGGCCATAACATTTTATTTTTATCTTACCACATTTGCTGTGAGCTCAGAAGCAGAGGTCAAATGTCAGTCTAGTCTTCTGACAAAGTGCTTCTTATTTTGGCATGGATACTGGTGTTTACTTTTCTTTCTCCTACTGAAAAGTGTGAAGATTATGTAAAGTGAGCTATGTGACAATCTTGCTCTTGGTGTGAAAGGAAAGGTTGCAGATTTGTTGTATCACACAACAAAATTTAAATATTTATAAAGCCCTGTACGAATATTTCAAAATAAATAAACAGTTAGGAAAGCACAAATTAAGAGTTTTTTTCTACTTCTCACGTGTGACGGAAACAAAGATTTTAATAGGATTAAAACAAACCAGGACACTTGAATTGGGACGTGCAAATGGCAAATATACACTGAAACCAATTTCCACACATTACATGTTGCAGGCGTTGCTGGTGAGAGCAGGCAAGGTGCAGCTCCTGTACACACCTGGAAGCGCCACAAACTTCCAGCTCTTAATATTTGGGTTGCCGCGGTCTTAAACACAGACCACACACGACTGTACCCAATCCTCAGAAGGACATCTAATGTGGGAATGTCATGCGGGCCCACAGGTGTGATTTTCACTCTCTGCATGTATAAATGGATGCTTTGAGGCATTTTATGTACAGTGCAGCTCTTGCAGATCTGGGGCCAGATTTATCAAGGTTTTGCGTCCCCAATGCGCCATGCAAGGGATCGCAAGGGCAATGCAAAACCTAAGAGAGGTTTATCAAGTCATGCAAGGCCACCTTGCATGGCACAGCATGGCTTGAAAAATTGCTGCCTTGCTGTACTTGTTCCAGTGAGGCATTCCATGAGTATTCAAAAAAACGATGTGATTTGTACATGCCAATAGGCTGCTTATTATAACTAGCAGGGAAAACACAGGTCCTGAAGAAAGCCAATTGACCTTTCGGGGCAGTTTGTGGCTGAAACATGTCGACCGATTAGACACTTGGGACCATTATAGCCTAATATAGTGTCACTTTTCATACTTTTAATCTATCCCTAAACCTGCGCCTTAAATAACTTTTTAGGATTCAGAGGTTATTTTAACTCACCAAGATCCCCTGCCTTCACTCACAGTTATCACAGAACTCCTCTTACAAACGCGTCGAGTCCACTCGCACACCTTATGTGAGTGAGTGAGGGTCCAATGATGAAGCAAGCCACAGGTGGTACCTGTGGGTGATGACCCTAATAAATATATATATATACCCAGGTATATATCCACAAAAACTATTCTTTAATCTCCCACAAGTCCGAGACAAATGTAAGGTGAGCACCGATTTACCTGGGTGCCACTACTTACCGGTCTCGGATAGACCATATACATGCACTTTATGATATCCAAGATATTTCCTCCTTTAGTTTGTTGAAGCTATCCTTAATGTTCTAGAGGCAAAGTTTGGAACCACCCAAGTTGATCTATTGAGGGTACTTAAAATTAGTTTTAATCTGCTTTAGAAACATTTTTGTTCTTTAAATAATCTTGAAATAATTTCTTTCCCTTTTTACTCCTTTCAGTGTGTAATAGACAAATGATATAAGACTGACCAATCAATGATTAAAAGCTACCACAAGACTCCTTGAGAGACACGTTTTTCTAGTCCTGGGGTTTCCACTACCAACCTGATGCATATTGCGGTTTCTAGTCTTGGTTCATTTTAATTGGACTATCACGTGTAAATAGTATTTGAAAAAGGGAAAACACCGAATGGAACATTGAGGCCCTGGTGACATGGTGTCAGCTGGTAGCCTTACACCAGAATTCTGAAGTTTTTGAGGTCCGTTCGTGAATCGCTTAGCAATATGTTTTTTTCTTTGCATTCTGGGATTTGCAGTCCTTTTTTTAGCACCGTCCTTAAATAAGACCTACAGACCCCGAGGTACAATGAGAAAACATTGCCTCGATGAGCTGCTGATGCATGTCCCACATCGCCCCGGTCTAGTGCGCCACAAAGTTTCACTATCTGTCATGCGGAATTCGCAAACTCTTGTGAAACACGCGGTTCGCTGAAAGGTGGGTGATCCATGCTTGTTTACTAGGGGCCTCCGTTTTCTTAGTAGTACAAAACAGAAAGCAAATTCCTGACGATTCTTTTCCTATAAATGTTCAGAGACTTCCCAGTTCTGGATTTCCTGGTATTAATGGGTTCACGTCCTCCTAATTATAGGCTCAGAGGAAGAAGGCCCTTCAAGTGCGGGGCCAGTCTGGTTGGTGCACAAACAGCTGACAGATGTTTTTTCCTCTTCAGACGTGTCTATTGTGGTCCAGCCGTTTCTTACAAAATGCCACTCTGCTCGTATTACAAGTTGTCCCCAGCTGCCGTTTCCTTTTTACTGCCAAAGGGCAACACGGGTCATGAAGAGGCGAGGGTGTGGGAAGCTGGGGGGACGAAGTTAGCCTCTCCAGTCCATGCAAGTGTAGCTCGTCCAGTCCAGGTTTGTTTCTTTACTTGTAGTGCTGAATTTCCAGGTCATTATGTTTCCAGTCCGGGATTCTTATTTAAGAAGCCAATGCATTCTGGTAGATGTAGTTTTGATGGACTTCAGCTGTACCACTGATACTGACACATTGTTGAAGAAAAGTCTGAGTGGCTTACTATCAGGGCTTTAAGTGGGATGAAAAAACTGGGGGGGTCTCTCAGAGGGGCGTTGCCGATGTAATTAAGGGTGTGGCTTAAAAAACATAAGCTAAAAATATGTGCTTAGCAAAGTGTGCCGCCCAACTGGTATTTTACTATTTCTATCATTGCGTCCAGATATATCTTACAACAAGTAACATTACACCTCCAACAAGCCAGGACTATTGGCTTTGTCAATGGTTGTTAGTTGCCTAAGATAAATAAGCACCAACTACGACTTTGTTGTATATAACATTGAATATGCTTCAGTTTTGACATGATGAGACTATGAAAGAACTATAACGAGTTACTTTGAAGTTACATCAAAGGCAGTGAAGGGTGGTATTGCTGCAGGACCCGGCCCACTTAAAGCCCTGCTTACCACTATATGGTTTCAATACTTTCAATAGAGGGCATCATTAAATGTCAACACAGGTTAAACACATCCAGTCGGATATTTTATCACTGTCTCCAGGTCCTTTTTTTGGAAAAACTGTGCCGACTTTAAGGGAATAGCTGCGGAGGTCGGTGTTTTTATTCAACAAGTTGGTTAGGCTTTAAGGGCCAGATGTATCAAGCCTTTTTGCGTTCGCAAACGGGCAGATTCTGCGAATCTGTCCGTTTGTGAACGCAAAAATTGTTTTTCCGATGTAGCAAACCCAATTTTGCGATTCAGTAACCTGTTACAGAATCGCAAAATGGGTTTGTGATTCGGTATTAGGAAGGGGCGTGTTTAGGGCGTCCCTTCCTAATACCAAATCGCATCGGTATGTATGAATGTTTTGTGACCACAATTGCGGTCGCAAAATATTCACATTTTACCACCTACTTTAAGTAGGTGGTAACCCATTCACAAATGGGAAGGGTCCCCAAGGGGACACCTTTCACTTTGTGAATGTTTGTAAATCAATTTTTAAGAGCAGGCAGTGGTCCCACGGACCACTGCATTCTCTTAAAAAAATGAAAAGAAAACTTTTCATTTTTCTTTTTGTAAAGCATCTCGTTTTCCTTTAAGGAAAACAGGCTGCTTTACAAAAAAAAAAGATTGCTTTATTTAAAAGCAATCACGGACATGGTGGTCTGCTGATCTCAGCAGGCCACTATACCTGTGATTTTTGTGATTCCTAGGTGGTCGCAAATTGCGACCTACCTCATTATTATTCATGAGGTAGGTCATTTGCGACCCCCTAGGAATCGCAAAAGGTGTACTATACACCTTCAGACATTCCATTTTGCGATTTCCTAAATTCGCAATTAGGGAATCGCAAAATGCTATCTTCATACATCTGGCCCTATCACTCTTATGGGGTTATCAAGAGGCAGAAAAGTTTTCAAATGTGGACTGGTAGAGTAGCCCTCACCTATTTACCACCAGCCAAAGTTAACACGAATTGGCAAAGCCAATAGGCCTAGCTTTAATATGACAATGTAGGCTGTTTGCAAGCATTGTATTAATAAATGCTGTTTATGACATTAAAGCCTGAAATTGGCTTTGCCAATGCTTTGGAAATAGGTAGTGAAAAAAGGTTGATTTTTGTAGAGAATGCATGTAGGAGATAATGAACTGAATGTGACAAACAGTGTGAGGATAGAGGGCGCTTTTCATTATATAAAATAGTCCCTCGTACATTTGAGTGGAAGCACTTCCAGAAAGAACCACCGAACAGCAAATAGGATGAGGTGAGAGGGAAATACTCCACGGGGTGGATGAGGTGAGAGGGAAACACTCCTCTGGGTGGAGCCAAAGCCCAGTGCATGTGTATTTTAAGTAACTGGTAACAATATGTATTGCAGACAGCTGTGCTGACAAGCCAGTCCTAAAAATGGAATTTATTAATGTGATGTTCAGGGTAGCTAGTGTGCCGCTAGTAGATTAGCAGTAGATATCGAGTTTGCCATCAATAAAAACCAGAATATGCCGAAAAAGATCTTTTGCCCCAGGGCCTGTGGTCCAAGGACATGGTGTGTCTGAAATGCAGAGAATGCACATAGTAATGTAAAGTGTCATCAACAACCCACATTTAAAGCTTGCCTGGGGCAGAAAGTCGAACTCGTGATTGAGTGAAGCCGTAAAAAACTAACCATTCTTACACATTCCTTCTCTGAGGTAAAGCGCTGCGACCAATTTCAATGCATTATCTTCATAAAACATTTTGGTATGTAGCACAGTGTAAGTATTCAGTACAGTCAGCCTGAATAAAAATTGTCAACATAAACCCACAAAGGAGCCAGGATTGTGTGAACAATACCCATAATCTCATATCTCATAAGGCGGTTCTTGAAAGAAACTGAATAAATGCAAAATTCAAAATATAGATTATTGAAAAAATGTAGTTTCTATCTTATTATTAGAATTTATCACGTTATATTTTACATTTGTATGCAACCAACACCATCCAAATCATAAAAATGCAACCATCCCTCCCTAGTCATCTCATACAGTGTTGGCAGTCAATACCAGCTCTTCACACTGCACATCAATGTAGGAATCTCACACTGTTCAGTGTCATTATTTTACACTACCCATCATTTTAATTGGCAAGAATATTCTTCCAAGATTAACTCAGTGTGTCTTTTACAGCAACCTGTTGCTCCACACTCACTCTACCATAAAGGTGGGGGAGCCGGTGAAAACTCGAGCCAGGCTCCGGCTCAGCCCGAGGACCTGTTGGAACCTCGAGCCTATAACGAGCCGAGCTTTGATGTGGCTTCTTCCTGCCACCCTCCCTCTATCCCCAGGCACAAAGAGGTAAAAACAAAGCATTAACATTTGAGGTAAAAAAGAGATCATTTACAAAGTGAAACCAGAAAAGAGAAAACCTGGATTAATCACGGCTTCCCTGCTTAACCAAATTGTGTGATTTTAGGCAAATATTTTGTTTTACTCTTCTTCTCCTTCTCCTCCTTCTCCCCCTCCCCCACCTCCTCCTTCAAATACATGAGTTCAGAATACCAGCTGTACAAAAACCTATTGTGTTTGATTTAATAGACTCTAATGTGGCATACAATTGTTAAATCGTCGACATGGTAAGAAATTGCACTTTTTAAAATTTTTAAGAGACATTTTAAGTGACGTTTGATTTACATGGCAAGCATTTTCAGGGCTCGCCTCATGCAGGGCTCTACGAGCCAAGCCAGACCCCTGGCTCGGCTCACCCTGTTAATTTTTGGGCAAACCTACCTTTACTGTACCACTGTCATCTTTTATCATTGGAGAACCACTTTACTTACTCTTCAAAAAAAGCTTGGTTAAAAAAAAATTATGAAGGGTGCATTTTCTGAGTTTTAAAAAGTGGCATAAATGCATCTGTTTTAAGAACTTTGACAAAGCCAAAAATTTGGACTTTGTAATAGTGAAAAGTATTGGTGTGTTATATTCCTGGGTTAGGCCCATGTAGTGAAGCAGCTTATTTCTTACATTATCCTCACAAATAAATTTCTAAGCTGTGACCTTTTGCATACATGCATGCACGACAATGTTGGATTAGTTTCTCTGAAACTAAACTTGTTTTTCATCTAGCTTTGCACAACATAACCACAACGCCCTGAACATCTTGTACAAGGTCTAGTTTCTTACTACATACAAATGTCATCACTATCTTTATCTGCGGGGCGACAGGGCTATCTACATATCCACAACATCACTAATCTATGCGTACATCACAAGGATGCTTTCTATTATAAATAATGAGCATCCCGATAGATTAGCAGAGGAGATACTTCCGCTGACACCGAGGGTCCTTGCATGCTGAGAAATCACCACGCTGCAACCTGACATCTCATGAGGGGTGTCCAGTTCATGACTAAGACCAGGTCATTCACGCTATCCCATCAGGTAATGGGTTTGGATCGTCCCTTGGGTGGGATTCTTGGCTCTACCCCTACACACATTATAGGTACACTTAGAATAGGGTTCGCATAGTAGAAGTACGCTAGATTACTGCCTCGTTTATATGCCTGCATATATACATTATTTAGCACCATGGTAGAACTATAGCTACTATTTACACTCCTGGTGCTCGTAATCACGTTTATCTGCTTCTGTCTACTAATCATTGCAGCACACGTATTTTATGCAAGCATAACTTTGGTTCAATAAATATTATTGAAAACATCTCACCGTGTATTCTCTGTATATTTCTCTGAGAATAAGTGAGCACGAGTGACTGAGCGAAAGGTTCTGTACTGTTTCCATGATTCCTGAGGAATTAGGGTTGTCATGTTCAGTGATTCAGTGAATCAGTCTTGACACCAAGCCCTTAGTTTATGTTGTCTGAACAATGTGCAGGTCCTACGGATTTGTAGGAACTACACGACAGGTGATGTTCTACGGATGCGCTAGCTTGGTCCTATAGTCACTTTACATCCAGCGCGGGGTCACGGGGAGGGGCATTACATATCCAGGGTCAGTGGCGGCTGGTGACATTTGAAAGTGGTGCAGGCGTAAAACAATTATCGTACTGCACTGTGGCGAGCGAGCGTAGCGTGTAAGCCCGAACCACCTACGGGGGCTTCGGGGGGGTTCTCCCCCAGAGAAAATTTTGAAAAAAAAGGGGGCAAGTGGTGCATTTTCAAGCAAATTTGAGAAAGAAGGAAGGTTAATAAAGCAATTGTGAATCTGTTCTAACAAAGACAATGACTGGCAAAACTGTCAGTCTAATCGGATGCATATCAGACGCCGGCCTACCACGTGCTCTGTCCATCTGTGCCACTGTGTGCTATTCTTTCACAAGTCTAATGTGCCCCCGTTACTAATTGACAGGAGAGGATCCCGGCGCTTCCCTCCGACACAAAAGAGTAAACATTATGGCTAAATTGTTTGTTTCTGCTGGGGGTAGCCCCAGATGCATGTCTCATGCCTCCCACCGACAAGGCTGTCCGTTGGCTGATAGCAATATTGCAGAGGGGGGGTTACGAAGGGAAAGGGGAGATAAGATTAGACATGTAGAGTGAAGCAGAGGAGCAGGGGAGCAGAAAAAGAGAGAGGGGCCGCAGGAGAAAGGGAGCACGATGAGAAAGGGATGCTAAGAAAGATATGAACGATTGGGGAGAATTGGGAACAGAGGGGCAAGCAGAGAGAGAGAGAGAAAGACAGAGAAAGGACAGGGCAAGGAGACAGACAGGGTGAGACACATAGTTACGGCCCAGCACCGATAAAGAGATAGAAGGGCAGAAAGTGAAGGAGAGAGACAGCAGAAAAGAAGAGGGAAGCAGAGAGAGGAAGAGAAAGGACGGGGCGAGCACACAGTCAGATTGAGACATCTAGTTAGAGACCGGCAGCGAGAAAGAAAGAGATAGAAAGGGAGGGGGAGTAACAGAAGGAGTGAGACAAGAAAGACAGAAAGGAAGAGGGAAGCAGGGAGACGGCATGAGAAGAAACATATAGCCAGACTTGCCGGAGAGCGCACCCCACACCCAACTTGCCTGCCAACTGGGAGATCTCAAGACTCACTTGTACCCCCAAATAACCGGAAACGACTCACAGACTTTTGGTTACCCAGCAGGGCCTTAACCAATCAGAGCACATAATATAACACAATGTAAAACATGGAACATTCCTTAAATTAAGTGACGTTACGTGACACGTAAATTCTAACATATAATATAACCCATACAATTATTAGTATGTTTACTAATATGGGTGTCTCTTTTGGGCCACATTTGGCATTTATGTGTTTTTTTTTTTTAAATCAAGTTATGGTCGACATATATTGCTTTTTATATCAACAAAATGATTGAAACGAAACAAAATGAAATTCTCTAAACCAAAACATATACCAAACAGCACAATTAAAAGCTGATATCGTGCTACAAGCCATAAAATACAAAAAACAAACCTACCGCATAAGAACACATATGACGTAACATATAAACTAGCATCACGAATATATCCCATGACATAACATATAAAAACGTTTTTTTATACAGTGTTTCCTGATATTGGCTTTGGCTTTATGACCCTCTAATTTGATGTTACTGTCACCCGGTTCTATGGTATGTACTGTAACGACCTTATAAGGATGAAATTTTGGGTTTACATGTCTAACCTTCGGGTTACATCCAGACCTCTCCAAAAGACCTGTTAATCCCCTGACCAATTCTATCGAGAACCAGTGACCTCGATAGAATTGTCTGCAGTAGGCACAGTAGACTTCTGAGCTGTGTCACGGGGACTGGAACGTGTGCACTGATTGTTTTATCGCTAATGGAACCTATGGCGTGAAGGTTAGACACAAATATTCGCCCTATGGAAATTATCTTACTAAACTATTTTACTGCAACTTGTGGCCAGTAAGTCACAAATACCTGTATGCTGGCCGCAGGCACATTAACACACTGAGCTACCTACTGAACCAACGTTTTACATTCACAGTGGCTTTCTGGATAACGTATTAGTGCTATACAATAGAACATATATCATAAATATGTTGAACATAATATAACATGCTTAGACACGACAGAAAGAAGAAGAATAGACTTACATGGACCTGGGAAACTTTCAATTCTTGAGCTTTGATAATGCAACTGGTCCAGATGTCTCTCTGTCTCTCTCTCCCTCTCGCCTTCTCTCCATCTCCCACCCCCCTCTCTCCACTCTCTCTCTTTAGTCATGCACTAGGAGTTTTGCCAAAAGTGTCACCTGACACACAAAAGGCATTTAACTCCCAACCAGGAGAAGTTATTGGTATCCATTCCTCGCTGTCAAATTCTTTGTTTTTCCATCACACTTAATCACAATGACTGCTAAGTCTTACCATTCCGAGCCTACACGCAGGCACACCCAGACACGCAAGCTGAGACACATACATGCAGACACGCGCACTGGTAAATGCTGACAGGCACATATCTAGGCATACTATTTAGGTTGGATTTAAACCAATGACGAGAGATTACGCACATGACTCTCCAGCATGTGCATTTACAGCTTCAGTTACTGAGCAACGCTGGCAAACACCCATCATTTACCTCATCTTAGCATCAGAGTGATAGCCCTAATAAAATACAGCAAATTATTACATGCTACAGATTCCTGGCGAAAACAGTGCCAATTTCCAGGACTGAAAGGGTGCACTGAAATGTTTAGGCCTGCAGGCATCTTTAGCTTCCGTGGCCCACTGCCGGAATGACAAGAGCAGGCAAGGAAAGATGCACCACCATTACGGCGGCATCTGGAAGAAGTAGGGAACGGCGGCCTCTGGAAGCAGTAGGGAACGGCAGCCTCTTGAAGCAGTAGGGAACGGCGGCCCCTGGAAGCAGTAGGTAACGGCTGAACGGCAGCCTCTGGAAGCAGTAGGGAACGGCGGCCCCTGGAAGCAGTAGGTAACGGCTGAACGGCAGCCTCTGGAAGCAGTAGGGAACGGCGGCCTCTGGCAGCAGTAGGGAACAGTGCTGTAGGCACTCTCGGATCCGACTGCTTGCACTGTGTCTAACTGACCTACTGCCTACCCCCGACCAGAGTGCAAGACAACAAAGAGGAAGTGTCACACTGCCTTTCAACTCCAACGGCTGCATTTTACTTATGGCACTAGGGTCAAAGAGGGGACTGTGCATGTTCATTACATACACACGTGTGCACCTCGGCATCACATGGGAAGGGTCTCCTGTATTCAGGGAGCCTCCAGTACTTTGCATGTATATGTCAGATTCTGCACCTCTGCATCAAGTAACACGAGTCTCCTAACGTCGCGAGGAGTCTCCGGCACTGTGCATGTGTCCATGACAGGTATACCACGTGTGCCATCGGAGGGGTCTCCAGTATACAAGCGGTCTCCTGTATTCAGGGGAGTCTCCGGCACGTGGCATGTGCATGCCAGGTACTGCCCGGGTACTGCTTTAAAGGGCCCCCCTGGCCCCAGACGGAGCCTGCTCTGCGGAACAAACAGGGGGTAATACCGACTGCCATTTGAATAGAACTCGCGATTCCAAACAGAGTCGGTGTCCCATATAGAGATGTGTGGTGCCAAACAGGGGGCAGCAAACTCCATAGAATGGGCATTTCGCAAGCTCCAAGCTTAGTCGTAGTTCTAGTTTTGTGATAGAACTGTTGCAGTTCGGAAAATCCCGTTCTTACTCTATGAATGTGCAGTTGCGGCCGGCAAGACGGGCGGGTAGGGGGGGGGAAGCGGGATGGTATTAGAATACAAAAACTTCCCTTCCTCCGCATGCCGCATCACGCGTCGCCGCTTCAGCTCCTGCTGCTCCTGGCACGTTTTAGGCAGCCTCCCTCCCCTCCCCTAAGCCAATCACAACGCTGCAATGGCAGCGTTGTGATTGGTGCGGTGCAGCGGACAGCGCCCCAGCCGGGCGCCTGTACGGAGGCCATTTTCTCTATGTAGGCTGCAGCCTACATAGAGAAAATGTAGAGTGCGCATGACTGCTTTGGTCTGTCCTGGGGCCGACCAAACAGTCAGGGCCCACAACAGTGGGCAAGACACTCCCCCCCTGCCCTCGAGCAGGACCGCCCACCCGCCCGCCCCCAACCAGGACCTTCTGCTTTCTCGCAGTGCGAAAAGCAGAAACATAAAATGGTAGTTTTACCATTTTATGTTTCTACTTCTAGCACTGCGAGAAAGCAGTGGGGCGACGCCCCAATGGAAGAGCCGCCACTGTCCAGGGTACACTGAAAATGAAATGCTGTACCACAGTTATTCCTTATTATTTGTTCCCTCTCTATCACTTCTTCCTCTACTTCTGGAGAAGGCATCTCCTCCCACGCGGTCCCTGCACTTTCCCTTTCTATAATGCCCTTGGTTCTCCTTGCTTCCTGCCTTTTACCATCCCCAAACACGAATTTGGCGTCCAGTGTCTTGCTTGATTCTCCATGGTCCTAGTGTCCTCCAGGCATGACAGTCCAGCTGGACCTTTACATTAAAATGCATTCACCTGATTAGATAACATCAAGGCCTTTATTTATCTTTTGCCAGTAATTCCAAATTGGGCACAAACGGGAGCTCGAGTCCAAATCAGGATTACAATGTGCTTGAAATTACAGTTCAGAGAGTTTTTCCGCACAAATTAAGGCTGGTAAAACCTGGCAAAATATGTGTGAGGAAAACACAACAATTGGAGTTTTGCACCTGGAAATGGGAAAAATATGCAGTATTACCACGATGTTACTCATTGCAAGATGTTGAACTCGGGATGGAAAGGCAATAGGCATCCAGTGAATGCCGCACCCAATGTTATTGGTAATTACCAGATGTCACAAATTCATGGGGGCACCAGAATGAGGCCCTTAGTAAGGAAGTGTTCCCTTTCGCTATAAGAATGTGGGTAAAATGCAGGACCTAAGCTTAAGGTTACTTGAGAAGTACAAATCTAAGGCATTTGGGTAGTAATTAATTTACACTAACAGAGTATCCACAGCACAGGTGCTTGGACTACAAGTGCAGGTGTCTGTGCCAGGGCTCCCCTCACCTACATCCTCACACAGACTTCTGCTGTGCAAAGAATCAGTACAGAGGCAAATCTCAGACTGCTGGGAAGATAGTGCCAGGGTGAAGATCCTCCAGGATGGGAGCTGGGGCGGCTTGAGGGAGAGGAGGCTGGAGAAGGGAGATGGAAGACCAGGAGAGGAGGAGGAAGGCAAAGAGAGAAGAAAATTCAAAAGAGTAAAAATGAGATGGAAGAGGTTAAAAGGAGAGAAATGCAGGAATGATGATAGAGTGAACTCAGCAGTAGACGGAGGAGGGAGTGCAGGGAGTGAGGACAATGATATTAGACAAGAGGGGAAGAACTGTGAACAATAGGAGGAGCTGGTACTGCTGGGCAGTGTGAGCCGCTGGTGGGCAGTGTGACAAGTTGGCACAGCCCCACAAAAGGAGAGAATATGTGAGTTATCTCATTTGTATATACAAGATCTTAATCATGTAATATTTGCATGTGCTATGTTGCACTATGCACGTCGTCAATTTTCAAGGCCGGTGTTTCTTAAATATAACATTTGATCAGTGTCGGATGCCCATAAGTGTTTAATGTTTCCACCTAATAAAATGGTTCACAAGAAGATCTTTACTTTCTTTTGCAGTTAATTAAATTTGTATTAATGAGTTATGTCACGTTTATACAAGATCTCATTCATTTAATATTTTCCTACCCTGTGTTGCACTATGCACAATGTCACTTTCTAAGGCCAGTGTTTCTTAAATAAATGAGTCGATCAGTATTGGAGGCCTGTAAGTGCTTAATGTTTCCACCTAATGAATTGGTTTGCGCCAAGTTTAATTACATTTTTAGATGTTTTTAGTATTGTATTAATGAGTTGTATATTATTGTGATGTACTTTATGTATTCTATTTTTGCATTTTGTATATTCGACATTTTGTTATGTGGACCTCCATCAGGGTTCCATAAAATAATAAATACATTTAATTGACAAGTTGGCCCTGGCCGGCTGTCTGATGAGAAGGCACAGGTGGACAGTGTAAGATAATGATGTTGTGATAAGTGTGAGACTCTGGCTCTGGTGGGCAGTATGAAGAGCTGGTATTGGCTGGTAGCAGTGGTGTAGCTAGGGTGTAGAATTTAGCACCAGGTCGAAACTAAAGAGCCAGTTGTCTATGAGACTTAGTGCACCCAATTTAACTAGGACACTGAGAGTGCAATAATTGATCTCTTAATGTCTTGCTTTATTCTTCCTGTGTGTGCTCAGATCCTTGTTTAGGTTAACAATTATTAGAGACCAATGGAGGGCTGAGAGAGATGCTTCTTGTATTGTAGGGAGATTTGCAATCAAAAACATTATTAGTTATTTGTCAAATAATTTAAAAGACTGAATTCATTGAGCCTTGACTGAAAGCTCACATGGCCAAAGTACTATAGATCTGGCAAAGGTCCTCAGGGGAGAAACCCTACATAGCTGGAGTGCTGCAGTATTGACAAGAAACAACTGAGTGAAAGCTCAAAATGGTGCAGTATGTAAGGAATTACAGTGCTCTGCTGGAGAGTGGTAGCAGATCTGAAACTCAATAGCACTGACAAATTACTGGTGGCCTAACTTGCTGCTATTAGGAATAATACGCTGCTTGGGTCTTCTAAATGGGGGTGTGCAAAATAATTTTGGGGGGTAAAATCTTGCAAAAATGAGCACAAATAATTTTGCAGTACTAATTGACTGCAAAGGCGTACCTCGCTTTCAAAAGTCACATGAGATACCTGCGCGTGCACTGACTCTAGTGGAAAGTGTCTACCGCAAGACATTGGCCTGATTTAGAGTTCGGCGGACAGGTTATTCCATCACAAACATGAGGGGTATCAGGTCTGCCATATTACAAGTGTCATTGGATATAATACCCTCCTTTCAGATTGCATTTCATATGCTGTCTATAACCATAATTCTGCTTGGTGAGAAAATGTGCTTTTTCCTTTGTTGGTGTGGCTGGCTTCATCCTTTTGCTGCAAAGGAGGAATCTTGGCCCCTATGCCCAAGAAAGGGCAACTAGGCAAGGCTCACCACTCTTGATTGACTGCTCTTTTTTACAGGGTAGGAAGATATTCAGGAAGAGGTTCCTTGCCCTATTCTAGGACTAGGAGATAACATAGCCATCCTACTAGTTGAATAGCATGGCTTTAAGAAGGTTTGATCAACCTTACACAATGCTTTCACTCTGTGCTATCTGGAGAAATAGGCAACAGACCTCAAGTCCAGCTCTTTGCATTGTGTCCTCACTGACTGCAGTACTGTCTTTCATAGTGTTGACCACAGAGCTGCTGAGGTATGCTCTTAGGACTTCTTCAGATCATAGTTGAATTATGCTGACATGGGTGCATCCTGCTTGGACGGAGTTTCCTCCCCTCTATTTAATAGCAGAAAAGAGTACAAGGCCTAAATAATAGTTTTAAGAAACTATCTTACCTGAAGGAGAAGATTCAAGTAACCAGACATGGGACCACCCCAAAATTCAGAACCGTTTGACATGGAGACTGTGTATTCACCACCAGAATTTGCAATACAAAATAAATCAAGTACTACATTTTCATTGATATTTTTCTCTCAAATGAAAAAGCAATAAGTTTAATTGCTAGCCATATAACTTTATATGTTTGCAATATGCTTCATGAGATGTAAGCTAAAAATGTGCGGACTTAAATAATGGTGCAATTTTAGAGCCTAGAGTTAGCTTACAAGTCTCTTTGTTTTTGGCTCTAAGCTCATGAAAAGGGAACACTCTAAATCTTGGCAGTCATCAAAAAAAGAATCATTTGTTTTTGACTAATCTGAAAAGCAAAGGAGGCTGTCACGGTGGCTGAATTTACGAGCCAAAATATCCTCTGATTGAATTGTTGGCAAATGAAAGCCTTGCTCTGTGGGACGCTTCCTTAATATTGCACCTTCATGGTGCATCTGCTATTGGACGCCAAAGTGATCCAGAAAAGGTGAACAATTTGGCTGTGATAAGAATTTATTAAATGTATTTCCATTCTTTGACTTTATCTGTGATTTATGAAGCAATACAAAGTAATTTACCTTTCACCCATCAGTATGTTGATGATCACAAGTGTCCTCAATCTTAATGATTCAAATGCAAAATAATTATTTCTCATCTAAAAAAAAAACCAAAAAAACCACTGACCTCTAAATCTGCATCTCTAACCTCAGTCAGCGGTGTAAGACTCATGGGCTGTGTGTTTCCATATAGGGCAATGTCATCAGCAGTGCAGGCAAGCGCAGCAGCAGTGGCACAGGACTAGTTCTGGCCAGAAGTTAGTGGTCAGCATGACGAGTCCATACTTTTAAGTGCACCTTCAAGGTTCCACACAGGTCCTCAGTCCACACAATGTTCTGTGAGCGGCAAAGTAGTTTACTCTTATTTTCCAAAACTGCACAGTTGTATAAATAACTCGGCCAATTACAGCCCAGTGCATCCTTAGGCCTAACTAATTAGGGTGGGTCACGTTTACTCTTCTCATAGAGGGGTCTGAGACAGCAGAAACCTTTGCTCCTATTTATGGGCTCAGGTGAACCCTTCGGAGGCTCCTCTGGTGGGAAACCATGTTTTACTACTTTTAGATAGGTTAAAACACAGGAAGGACTAGAAGAGATGATGGCACGTGGAATTGTCCTCTGTGGGCAGCCATCTTGCCAGCACTATTCTTACAGTATAATACTTGTAAAAAAACGCGTATGGCTAACTTCAACAAAGTAGAGGAAATCTGCCGTGGCAAATGCTAGAAAAAAAATCCACAAATATTTTCCAGTTGGTTTTCAAAATCAGATTTAATGCTGAAATCACTATCAGATCTTTTGTAACTTAAGTGGAACACTTTATCAAACTGTACTTTGCGATGCCGGAGCCAGAAATGGCTTAAATCCAGTTCTGCTAATTATCACACTTCCAGAGGCCATTAAACATTTCTGACTGGAGCTAATGACAGAGGAAAATAGACTGGCCTCTCAACCCAGGAAGGCAGAGGAATTGTAAAAAAAACTGACCACTTAGCAGTGATTAGCTATCTGGGAGTATAAGACAGCATTGACACTACCACTTTAGAATTGAAGATGCCAAATAGGGCTGCTACTATTCATTCCCAGAGCCCTCCTGGATCCCTTTGCACCAACCCCAGCAGGAGGGAGAACCAGTGGGACCCTGCCAGTGGGGAGAAGCCCTCACAAATCACTAGGGGAGTGGTTTTGCAGAAAGCCATAAACTCTCCTGGTGGATTGAGGACTTCTGGTAATTTTTACAGTAAAGAAAAGAGGAAGTGATGCAAAAGAAGGTGGGCACAGGGTGAGAAAGTAGCCAGGATTTGCTAGGGAAAATTCTCCAATCACTGGCTAGTGATCAGGATAAGACTAGCACCTCACCACCACCTCCTCTGAACATTCCAGGCCCTAGCAATACTGTGCCTGAAGAAGGACATGCTGGAAGAAATAAGAGTCCTGATTTCTTCCTGGTAACCAGGGACTCAAACTGCTTTCCAAAGGTCAGATGGTTCAGCTCCTATTTACCAGTTCCAGGGACACAAAAAGCAGAAGGTTCCTGCTTCCAAAATGGCCCAGCTGACCACAGTCTACTGAAAGTAGCAGGTGCCTTGGCTTGAGAGCAATATAGTGCTTAGAAGTCTGCGCTGAGGACCTGGTGGCCCAGGAGTGAACTCTCCCAGAAGCTTAAGAAAAGTGGGAATTATATTGTTTTCAATCTAGAGAGGACAGAAGAAGGTGCTGCAGCATGCCCATGGAGGTTGCAACATAAGCATGCAGGAAAACAAGGATTTTCATGCCTGGAGCATATTGCTGCACTGAAAAGGTGTTCAGTGGAACCACATGGAGAAGATATCTGACCTAGTGGAGCTCTGCCCATCTGCAGCTTCCTGGTTTGCTCTGCTGAAGGATTTTGAGAACTGACAAAGTGAGAAAGACTTAGAGGCAAATCGATCTCAGGGTCAAAGAGATCATGGCTGCTACCAAGTTCAGCTTTGTCCCGTCCACTTGGAGCTTTTGTGCCAAAACCAACAGCTTCAGTGGTAGCTTAAAGATGACATATCCAACTTTGAGGTACCCTCATCATCCTTAGACTTTGCCCTGCTGAAGGATTTTGTCTTCTATTTCAGAGACATAGATTCTGATTTAGAGTTCGTCAGACGGGATTTACGGTAGTAAAGTACTCCATTGCCCTGAGTGCCCACCTGCCAAATTTAGAGATGCCCACCAGCCCAGCCATCACGGCAGTTCCTGTCAGTGGATTGAATGTTTGACAGACTGCCCCATCAACATAACAAAGCCATAAGGCAAACATTTTTTTTTTTAAAACAAAATGCCAAAGCAGGTTTTATTTTTGAAAGTAAAAAAAGCAACGACACCCTCTCCTTGAGAGATTTCTCCCCTGGTGTGGGGGGTCAATCAAAGGTTTTACTGACCATTGCTTACAGATTGTACCTGGTGGCGACTGACAGTGAAAACTGGCCACTTGATCACCCACTCTGAATCTGGTAGGTAGTCAAATGGCTGTCTCTGCTGCTGGCATACTTCAGTTCCACCCGACTCTAAATGAGCGAGTATTCCATTGCCTTTGCTACTGAGTACCCCCTCCACCAAACTCCGAATCAGCTCCTAAGTCCTAAGGTAAATCCTTTGATCAGAATGACCCCTTCGGTGTATCTGACTTACATTCCTAAACGGTCAGCCTGAAATTCTGCCTGAGTCCCAGTCAGTTGCGAACTGCCACTACTGATTGGTGCTTTACTATTTTCAGACACTTTTTGACTAAACACCTTAAAAATTCATAGCTTTAGCTACCCTTATCTAATCTTGATCATATTGCTATTTTTTTGCATTATATTTCTCTCTATTTTTCGAAAGTCTTTGTTTCCTTGACTCTGTTAGTACTGCGTAAACTTAGCATGTATTTCTCTGACATTGCTTGTGCCATAGCTACCAAAGGTTGAGCAGAGTTTCTTTGAGGCTTGTAATGAAATCCAACCAGGGTGTGTTTATGAAGTTTGGAAGTGTCCCCCTTCCCAAATAAATAGCCCACCTTCTGACCATAAAAACAGGTGAGTGACTCTGTACATTAATGGAACCCTTTATTCTACTTGCACTAATGTTCATAAAGTTTTAGACCAGTGATTACTGTGTTTAATGTTTGTGAACATAACATTCATTTTTTGAAAAACTACTAAACGTTCTTCTACGCCAAGAGTGTTTGGAATGAATTTAACATATGGGGTGGGCCTAAAGACGATTCGCCTGGGTACAACAAAGCATAAAAATAAAATAAACAATAAAAAGATGCTGCCCACAATGATTTGCCATGAAGGGATCATGGAGAGTTCCCCCCTTTGGACTACCTGTGGGGAACCAATGGAGGCTGTGCATTCCTGGGATTTACCAACGGGTCCTTGAGAAGAACCCGTTCAGCAGTGTGAGGGATCCGTAGGGAACGGGAAGCCCACAATCCCAGTCAGAAAACAAAAATCTATGGGAACAGCTAGAGGCAATGGAAAATGGTAGGGGTGGCACAGGCACTTTGTTGGCATTCCTCTCTACAGCAACTGTGGAGCTACCACAACAGGCCTCTCTAATGTTGGTGATGTGAAGTAGTTCCAGTTACTCAGAACTGAGAGAACATAGAGAACTGTGGCACCTCTCACTCAAGAGGCACATCAGCAAAAAGACTGAGTTGGCATGGTACCAGTTTGCCCTCATGGAGAAAAGGGAAATTATTCCTCCTAGCTAGCATGTTTACAACTGGACTTTAAGACCTCATATTCATTACATGGGGGCATGCCTTGCTCCATGGCTTCCTTGACACCATGCTGGTCTCCCTGAAAGGCATTCCACATGCTGCAGTATGCTTCATTAAGGGCCTGAAGAAATTCAGCCGTTACACCCCTACCCTGCTAGTTCACCTTGCATGCCTGCATCACCTTCAAGACCAGTTGAAACCTCAATGAAGTCATCATGGACTACTCCACTGCTTATCTGCCTGAAAACCTAGCCATCTCAGGTGGGACCTGGGCCACCAGCCACAAGTACCTTTCCAAGCAGAAAACGAAGAAATGCACGCAAGAGAAAACTGGGAAACTGCCCTTTTCAACTATGCTCTCCTGATTTGCAACAACATCCCCATAAGCATCATAACTGACCCAACACACCTCTAATTCAGGCAATAGCTAATGAGTTGCATCTCTAAAGAACACTACATTACATTCATACATTCATGAGTTAGGTCACAATTTGCGACCCATTGGAATCGCTAAAAACACAGGCATGGTGGCCTGGTGGGGACAGCAGACCACCACATCTGTGTTTGTTTTTAAATAAAGCAATGTTTTGTTTTTTTAAATGAAGCCTTAAAGGAAAATGAGATATGTTTCAAAAAGAAAAAACAAACGCTTCAGTTTAATTTTTTAGGGACCACTGCCTGCTCTTACAAAATGTTTTTGCAACCATTCACAAAGTGAAAGTGGTCCCCTGGGGACCCCTTCCTGTTTGTGACTGCCTTACCACCTACTTGAAGTAGGCGGTAAACTGCTAATGTTTCACGACCGCATTCCAGTCGCAAAACATTCGTACATCCCCCTGTGACTCACTATTAGGAAGAGACACCCTTGACACGCCCGAGTGGGATGTTAACCTAAGCAATATGATTTTTAGAGATAAACTTCATATTATTAATGCAATTGCTCCTTTGTATATCATAATGTAGTTACAGGCATAGTTTTGGAAAAGATGGAAATAGTTTGGGAACTAAATTCGAAATTGCTCATCTTTCCTTTTCCAGACCTCTAGCTATTTTAACCTGAAGAAGCACCAGAAGGGGTGCTCTTTTTTTTTTGCCTGCTTCATATAAACAGTTCCTAGATTGCATGAAAGGAGCACCACATCCTGCTTTGGCACACAATGCCAGAGAGCTTCATCGGCCACTCTCTTCAGGATGATAAGCCAGTAGATGTAACCAGGTGATCAGATCTTTGTAGAAACGTTCCAGAATTACTCTTGCAACCAACTTGTTGTCATTGCAAAGGAGTTCGGGTAGGCCTATGTACAAGAACTTCCTCTAAGCAATTTAAGAAGATTGTGACACTAACCACACATTTCTGGGTGATCCTAGGAAGAAGTGAAAGATTTTTCTCAAATTAGGAAGGGCAAAATAAGAGGCTCCGGTGATCAAATTAATTTGTTGATTCGTGGTTTGCTATTGTTCAAATTGAAAATCCAAATTGTTAGCCATAGTAACTAAGCCCAGAGGATTGCCATGGTAAGGACACCAAAAAGGAAATCCATCCATTGGTCTGTTCTAGTGTCGTTCATATTTTGTATATATATCCCTAAATAATAATTTGTGTTAATTGGAGTTTACTTTCAAGGTGTTATGAGCTGATATACAAAACATGTAGTCCGATACCCATATTCTGGATATTATCAGCATACATAAAGAAGTTTACCCCAAAGCACAAACTGAAAAGGGCAAAGAAGAGACATACACATTAAAGAGGAACAGGGCTGAGAGATGTGAGTGTTGTGCCTGTTCTTTATGCAAGACTTATTGAAGAGTATTATACATTTCCGCAAACTGTAAATTCTTCTTGCTGACCTTTAAATATTCACACATGCCATTCAGTTGAATTTCTTCCCAGTTTACATTGCAATTGTAAGGTCACCTTTGTGATGTATATTTATCTAGCAAAATGACTGTCCATTTGCAGAAATATGATGTACATCACTGAATTAGGATAGTTTGTTATGTTCGTGAAATGTTACCTTAACTTTACAATATAAAAAAAACTGCAATAGATAGTTTCTCTCTATTCATAGTTGTGCCTCATGTTTGCCTGAGCCATCTGCATTATAAAGGACAGCAAATCTATTAAAACGCATTTGTTATACCAACAATTGATTTTCTTTACAGTGCTGGTAAATCACTATCACACCACACATAAAGGTTTTAAGTGAAATGTGGAGATTTCAGAAAGATTTCCAAAACAGCAAAGATACATTTTAGTGTTATCTTTTTAAAGCACTTATGGCAATTAAATCAGAATATATTTCCTTCTGGGTCTTCTTGGTATGTCAGGTTGGGTACATACTACATCGCTTCACCTCAGTCTGGGCTGTTAGATTGGAGCTGGAAGGTAAATGAGCTGCACAAAAATAGTGTCTTCTTATCCCCCATCATTTTTAGTTCTTGCCCAGAGATGACTCTGCTGTCTCGCTGCCTCATGTAATAAAGAAAACATAAAATAAAGAATACATACATGTACTTGCATACAAGGGCTTTTTGGTCAGCGGTCTTCATCCATTGGTCTGTTCAAGTGTCATTCACATTTTGGATTCTCTCACCACGGCATACAGCAAGGGGCAATGGGTTAGCCCACTTCATCATTCGATCTATTGCACTGTGAGTAATGGCATTTTTCCTGATCACATGTGCACATCTGCCTAAACAGAACTGCACTTCAGTGCCAGGACTGCTAGCCAATTACATTATTTTGCAAGTATTTTTTCTTTTCGTTATTTATTTCGTTGTATTTTCTTTGTCAACTCAGTGCGATAGAACCATATTTTCCTGTGGCATGCAAAAAAGGGTGTCTATATCTGTTCGAAGTACGCCTGCCTGTTAGAAAGCAGCTTCGTTGTTTGATTAAAATTATATGTGGTATTTTTTGTTTCAATTTAGATTTATTGGAAGCAAACAGCATCAGGTGTAGGTGGCAACATGTTTTATTTTTATTTTATTTTATTTTTGTTACATATGCTTGCAAAATATATAATCACCACACCATCTTGCCAAGGCCCCGCCTGCTGGGTTTGGTAAAACTTATTATTATCAGCTAACATTTTTTTTTACTTGAAATAAAAGATCTTTTCTAATTTCAAAATAAGGTATCAGCCTGTGGTTCTAGCTGATTAAAAAGTAGTTTGGAACATACAATGGGAGATGTTGCAAAAGGTACAATAGTTTCTGTAAAATTGTCATTTCAATAAAGTACATTAAGCCTGTTATTTGCAATGGAATTTGCTGATTACTACCTTACAAAATGTTCATATGTCCCAATATGTGTTGACAATTGAGTTAGTAAGCATCTTTAGTATTTGCTGGTGTAATCTCTCCTATATTTTCACATGTCGACTGATTTAAATTCAGTGGAGTTGCTCTATGTTCTATCCTACTATCTCAGTTTTAGCTACACTCCTTTATTATCCAGATGATAATAGATAAGTTTTAGGCTAATTCAGAAACATGTTTGGGTACTTTTTAGTTTGTACATGTTGTACATTTTCTAGGTAAAGGCATGAATGCAAATGTAACCAATTTCCCTAGAATATCATGTGCAGAATATGTGCATGGTGTACATTTACATATGCCTAGATTTAGAACATTTGTAATTTTTTTTTTTTTACTTTTCATTGGCTTTAAATTCTCTGCATCCACCCTGTATTCTGTACACAATTGACCGCACTTTCTCATACTTAAAGCAGTAAAGTGAGGGTTGTGTCCATTTTGTCGACATTTACATTGGGTTTACTGACCTGAACTCTTGACAGACATTCAGCAACGTTCCCTCCCTAAACATGCTTGTACGCCTGTTTCATATTTTGTAATATGAGCCATAATTTTTTTCAGCTGTAAACCAGATTTACAAACTAAAAGATTTTAAGAATCGAAGCCAAAATGTGCACAAATTAGGTACCGCAAGGAGAATATTGGGTGGAGTAGGGTGTGTCTAGTTACTACCATTGGGTAAAATTGGAGAACTTTGCTTATGCTCAGTTCAGAAAGTTTTGTTTTAAACTTTGCCAATTTTGAAGCTTCAGCAACTAGACAACTATTTTTAAAAGTCAGGAGCAAAACCTGTGATGGTAGGAGTTTCAGGAGAAAAAAACAAAACATACATTTATTTGGATAATACTCCCATGCAAAAGGTTTTGAAGGACAATTCTACAATTAAAAGTTTTTCAGTGGGAAATGTCATCTACTCAATCAATCCAATCAAACATTTGTAGAGTTCTGCAAATCACCTGTGAGGGTCTCGAGGCGCTGGAGAAGTTGGCTGCAGCGTGGTGGGTTGTTCATTCAAACATCCAGGTCTTGAGTTCTTTCCTGGCTTCCTGGAGCGATGGTGCAGTCCTGAGGTGCAGGAGAAGGTTGTTCCATGCTTTGGCTGCCAGGTCCGAGAAGGAGCATCCTCCGCTGTTGGTTCGGTGGATCCGTGGGTGTGTGTGAGGGAGAGGGAAGCACATCTAAGGTGTCTGGTTGGTTGGTAGAAGGTCAGGCGTTTGTTGATATATGCTGGTCCTTGGTTGTGCAAGCTAAGTTGTGCAAAATCCACCAACTTAGCAATTTTGCACAGCTTAGTTGTCAGTATTTAAAATTCACACAACTCTATAGGTCTACAGAAATGTTTGTAAAAAGTGAGATAAACATGTTTGTCTGTGAATTCTGGTTCAGAGGATCCTTTTGAATTAGTGATGTTGATCTCAAAGAGAGAGTTCAATTCATGACCTCCTGTGTGTGTCTCACTGAAGAAGCTATTGTGAGAAGGAACAGATTTGAAAGGCAAAATGATGTCCCACAAACTATACATTTTCATTTTGCATGAATTCAACATGAAATTGCACTATCAATATACAACATTAAAATTCAATATAAAATGATGATTATGGAACACATAAATTTGGGTGAGGGAAAAGGATTCCAGTTGGCTAAGTCACTCTAAGGATATAGTTGATGTACGATATATCAGATAAATAAACGTGAACATTACAAGGTTTTATTAACACTTTAGAGTGATGTCCATGGTACTGCCAACATTCTTAGACCAAAGTGGACAAAAACATTGACTAATAGATTTCAACAGATGTTATCAGGCTGAATGATAGCAGCAGCTGTTGATTCTGCGGGTTAAACAAGTGGCTGCTTTTCAAAATGTAGTCATACTGTAGCATTGCCAGATATAAACGTTAAGACAGCTGGACCTAAATTTATGGGCTGCACGTGCAAGCACTCCATAAAGCTTTCAATTGGCTAATTTCACAAAACTAAGAACAAATGCATACTGTAAAAATGAGTGGAGGTTTCTCCAAAATGTACACTTTAGTATTCACAAAATACAGAATGCATACAAGTCTACAACTTTCTTAGATGTGCTGGCCAGCCTCTCCATCCCTATATCTTTGGTAGCAAGCTAAAACCTCTGTAAAGTCAGTTTTGTGGAAATTGAAAATGCCTTTTTTACCAGGATAATGTTCCCCTGTAATTGACCCTTTCCCTGGACCTCCATGACATATGAGGCTGTTCTATTTCCCTTGCTGATCCAGAAACCCACCTTCTCTTGTCATTTTTCAGTGGTTTTCTTTATTACAAGGATGGAGAAGCAAAATGCAAAATGTTTGAGTTTATCCACAAAGTTCCAGCATTTCCAGTGTTCAAAAGATTTTGTTTGCCCACCTTGATCCCCTCCATAGCTATACACCACTAACCACAATTTGTATTGCAAATAACCTTGATTTACTCATGCATCTAAATCTATGAAGTAAATAAGGGTTTCCACAAAAAAAGTAGATTTCCCTAGGGAAATTCTGATTCTGTGAAGCAGGGTTTCATATTAAGGACTTTGAGTTTAATATGCCTTCTGAAGATCCTGAGAAGTTTATTTGCCATGTTTAAAGAATATATTCGCATTGGCACACTGCATATTATTTTTATATAACAAATCACATTTACGTTGGAAACACGTGGAAATTAAAAGATGCAATTGAGCACAAAAAATGATACATGGACTGATTTAAAATGAATTGCAGCTGAACAGAAGTAAATCTAACACAAAAAAGGTAAATTTGCCGCAGTAATGCCTAATTAAGTATATGTTGCTAATTGAGTTAGATAATTCCAGTACTGGTAACTGAAATTAAACTCCTAAAACTTGAGCGAGTCATTGTGGCACTCATGCAATGGGAGCCATATATCCATATCAGCCATTGGTGTGTCTCAGTCCAATCAAAATGCGGGCCAAGATGATAATGTAGAATGTTTTGCCTGTCCAGAAACATTTATGAAATATGAAAAGTGAAGTGTTTGATGATGTGAAAAGCGATATTAATCATACTTCTTTGCAAAGTTGTGCAACTTAAACAGTTTTCAGTTGAACACCTCTTGTACATATGTACAAAATAACTGTACAGGCTTCAAAGTATAGAAAGTGAAATAAAAGGATAACACTAAAACAATTTAAACACTCAGTTAGATTCACCACAAGATTCACCACAAGTAAAATATAACCACACAAGAGGGTCGATGCAAAAATCAACCGCGCCTCTAACTCCCAGCGTGCAATGTTTCAGATAGTTAAGGCAAAATTAAATCACTGAGATTTTCCTAACCTTCCAAGAGCCTGATAGAGGTACAAATCCAAAACGCCAAAGAGACATGCAGGAAAGTAGGAATAATGGCCTCTCTAAATTTCCCAACATGACTTCAGATAGCTTTTAGGCTCTCTTTGGCAAAGTTAAATCGGGATCCCCGCTGGACCCTGCTCCACCACTTATTCTTGTCAAAGCGGCAGAACACATCTTTCCCACTTTGTTTGAAATGCTAAATCTTTTCTTAGCAAATGGAACAGTACCTATGGCATGGAAACACGCCACGGTAAAAGCCTTACTAGAAAAGCCTAACCTGGACCCTCTCTGTCCAGGAAATTATAGACCTATCTCGCTGCTCCCTGGATTGAAGCAAAGTACTAGAAAATCATGTTAACCTGTCCCCTTCAGAATTTTTAGAAGTTAATAACGTCCTACACCCAACCCAAACAGGGTTTTGACCTCCTTGAGGGATAGGACCTTCCAGGTCTTCGATGGATCTTATGCCTCTGATGTATTCCCTCTGAAGCATTGGGTACCACAAGCCTCGTCACTAAGCCCCACACTTTTCAACTTATATATGTGTGCACTGGCAGACATTAAATTGCCATTTGGGATCTCCATAATTTCATACGTTGACGATACACAAATGTTTTTTTCTCTCACTCCTGAACAAGGTCCCCAGTCTCCTGCCTTGGGCCCCTGCTTGGAGAGAGTAGCCAGCTGAATGAACAGGTCATGCCTCAAGCTAAATGGGGATAAAACTGAGCTCATGATTTGGGGGAATAATTTTGATCGCCATCTGAACCTGGGCTGGTCTGATTGCCTGGGTATGCCTCCCGCCCCCAAGGCGGTTATAAAAAGTCCGGGGGTTTTGCTGGACAAATCCGTGTCTATGGAAGCCCATGCAACAAAGCTTTCAGCCAGATGCTATAGCATTCTCAGAATGCTTCTTAAAATCCTACATCTGCCCCCACTGTCCAGAAGGCTTGTGATCCAGGCATTGATTCTTTCTCACCTGAACTATGGAAACTCACTTTATACAGAGCATCAAAAGCCGTAACCAGCAAACTTCAAGTGGTGAGGAACGCTGCAGCCCGGACTCTGCTTAATATCCCCAGACAGAACTCTTGGCCTCCTTCCACTGGCTGCCATTTGTTCAGAGGATCAAATTTAAAGCCCTCTGCATAGCGCATAGGGCACTTCTAGCTAGCAGCCCCTATTTCTTGACCTCTGATTTCTCCCTACACCTCGAGTAGAACTCTTTGATCCACCAATGCCAAATGGGCTGTGTTTCCCACCTTCAGAAGGGCGAGAAGTGGAGGGTAATCTTTGGCCACAATGTAGCCAAACTATGGAATGCCCTCCCCATACATTTTGGACAGCCGACAATGAATCATCATTTCAGAAACTTCTAAAGACCTGGCTATTTGAGAACAAACCCCTCTTGTACACTCTGGTTAGTCTATGTTGCACTACCTAACACTGGGATGCCTATGTCACTTCGGACCGAAACTATATATGAGAATTTTCGTAAGTGTTTAAAAACCTGGTTGTTTAATATGTAGAACATTTCCTTTTCCTCTTCTGTTCCTGACAGGCGGCGCCGGGAAACCCTTGGGTAGCTGTGCGCCTTATAAGATTAAAATAACATAACATAACATGCCTACTGGTAGCCATGCGTTATACATGCAGCATAGAATAGAATAAAACACACAAAACATTGACAAATGTAATCAGTTTGCACACTAACTGGGAATATGCCACATGTTTTATGAATGACAATGAAACACATTTTCTGGCAACATGAACCCAAAAATCACAAAACTCAAATCAACACGCTAATAGGACAGCAAAACACATGCATGGAATATGAAAAGCACCTAAGAATGCGTATTTAAAAATACTTTCCCACATAGACCAATCGAGAAACACCTGGGGCAGTTTTACACAGAGTGCCCCTGGTGGTGCAATGGGCATTAGCGCCTGTTTTATGCACCCCCGGGGCACTTTGGTATTACAGAAGGGGCTGCAGACGCTTGTGCAACCCCTTCTGTAATACAGATACCGCTGGCGCTACATGTGCTCCAGCGCTATCATTAAAGGACATTCCCTCATTTGCATGGGAGTGTGGCCCCATGAAAATGAGAGAATCGCTGTGCCTCTGTGCCTGCGCCATATTAATGGACGAGGGTGCAGAGGCAAACATGTCTTTAGAAGATGCACCGAAAGTGCTCCACAAAAAAGTTGCCGCAGTTTTAGTGTGCCTCCTAAAGGCAGCCCTATGGAGGGGAGAAAAGGGGTCCCATGGACCGCCCGAGATATACCCTTGCAGGCGGGTGCAATCACTCAGTGCACCTGCCTGCAAGGGGATCTCTCTCCCTTCTTTAAAGTGCAGGCAGATTTTCACCTGCTCAGTGAAACATGAAGCGACTTTGAAGCAGCCGATCCATATTTCACTCGAATGCGCTGCCTCCAGGGCAGCTTGAGTTCACAGCTGCCCTGGGGGCAGCGCATTCATGGTAATCTGGCGCACTTTTCTTGTTTGCACCCGACGCACCTATTTAAAGGTGGGCTGTGGTGCAAACGGGTAGAGTGCACCGTATATGTAATACGGCCCCTGCACCACACCACACCCTTGCTGCAGTTCAATGGCCCAGCAATAAGCATATCATCACAGTGACTGGCACACTCTTGCCTACATAACCCCTGATGCAAGTGGTGAATGCATTCTTGAGTAAAATGTGATAAAGATATCTTGTAATCCATTTCATCATAATTTTTTTTCACTAGCACTTGGTATGGTTTCCTAGAGTAGAAATGGAACAACATTCAATGGTGCCACAATGGATACAGTGCAGGGCGTTTTGGTACATGCACGTGGGAATACAGAAAAGAGACAAATGCTACTAGAGTTGCTTAACCCACTGGCAATCCCATCATATTCATGGCATACATGCTCAATATATTTTGTCTGGCCAATCCTTTGGAAGCCGAGTACACCGCCATTGGGACTTTGAAAGATCTCTAAACTGAAATATCTGCAAGTGGCCTTCTTACTGCCAGGGCTCTTGCGTCACCGAGTGTCTCATACATGTTCCATGCACCTGGCTTACCAAACAAAATTGTGTTAGACTGAGGACCATATTCCTCTCTAGATCGTGAACAGAGATAGACAAACTGTTGGGAATCCAATTGTGTTATTCATCTGCTTATCATCCTCCGAATGATAGGCAATCAGAAGAGAGCAAACATACAGCTGAGCAATACCTATGTTGTTTATGTACACAACAGGAGTAGAACTGGCTTGAACTACTATGAATGGCTGAGATAGATTTTCATGGCGCTGCTCATTCGGCTGGCAGCGTGACCCATGCTTTGCTTGTTATGGCTGTCATCCATGCATGACCCCTTTCTCCCTGTCATTTCCTTTGTGATGTCTTGTTCCATATGCCAGTCATATAACACACTCCCTCACAGAGGGATACATGACAATTACATACTTTTTACAAAAGTCTAAAGAGTGCACCAAGTGGTTCTTTGACCGTCATCCCTGAAATACACCTGCTTTCATCCAGCGACAATCTGTTCCATTGTTAACAACCAACCTGAAATTGTTACGGGTCTCCTTCAACCTGCAACCTAAATACACCTTCCCCTATACAATTGAAAAGTCATCATTACCTCCTCGTCAGACCTCCCCATC
The DNA here is from genome assembly GCA_963921515.1 of Calotriton arnoldi. Taxonomy (NCBI): domain Eukaryota; kingdom Metazoa; phylum Chordata; class Amphibia; order Caudata; family Salamandridae; genus Calotriton; species Calotriton arnoldi. The sequence continues at coordinate 906,616 of CAWUFW010001407.1, forward strand.
CCAGTCATTAATGCATGAGTGATAGCTCCTCCCCACAGAAATTCCAAGCAAAACTCTCTTGGTCCCAATCCCTACCCTCCAGGCCACTCCCACATCCTGTGGCTCATAACCTCTGACCCACTGCAGCACATCCTGTTGTTTTTTTCTGCAGGTGGTCATGCAAAGCTCTCTGCTGGAGGTGACTGCTGTCTCCAGTTCTTGATTTAAGGTAGGTTTGGGGCGGTCTGCTGTAGCGATTGTTGTGTTAGGGTTTGCTTGGAGTCCCTGCTATAGCGGGACTATGCATTCCTTGTTGGCTAGCCTGTTCTCCCTTCGGGTCACCTGGGGTGTGCCTGATGGGGGCAGGGGGAGATGCTTGGCTTCCCGGCGGTGTTTTCCGAACAAGTAATGTGTGTTCCACCCTTGCGGGTACAGTCCCTGCTTCAGAGGGACCTTCTGGAGGGTTTTTTGCCATTATTTTGGCGGCGCATTGCCAGCACGCCGGGGGCGTGACAGGGAGGCCCCTCCTCTTGGGGGAAGGGGGGCGCTCGGTATTTGCTGACATTGATGGCTTGGTGAGGCGCGGGTCCCATCGGTGCGGGATCGCGGTTTCCTCAGTATGGGCTGGAGTCTCGACTAAGATGTGAGCTCTGGTATGGAAAGTCATTACTGTGGTGAAGCGGCTGGGCTCTTGGGGCTGGGCTGCAGGGGGCAGTTTGTGCTCTCTCCGGCATGCGAGAGAGCTGATGAATTCGCTCCGGTGTTTGGACTGCTTCAGGCCGGCTTGACGGTCCCAGTTGAACGGCTGCTTTTAGGGTCTCAAGGCTTTGCGTTGAAGTATGTTGGGGCACGGGAGCATTGCTCGGTCTCGTGGCAATGGAATACAGTTGGGGGCATTCTGCTTACCTGTGGCTTCCAGATGTTGTGGATGGGCTGCGATTTGTGGCTCATCTGCTGCTCTGCCTCAGGCACATAAGGACTGGTCCTGGTTATGTCACTGGTTTTTAGGTATGTTTAGGAGCTCTCTGATTGGCTGATGTCAGGGGTTGGCTCTTGCACTGTTGGGATTGGCTAGATTCTCTATGTGGCTTCCTCTGATTGGCCATTGGGGTGTCTGATGGTGTATGGTCTGCCTATATATGCAGTGGGTGCTCCTCTGATCATAGCTCATCATGGAGGGGGATAAACGGTCAGAGAAGAGTAGGCACCTGGATGAGGAGGAGCTGGTTGCTGGGCCTTCCTCTGCTCCTTCCTTGGCTGAGGTGCAGAAGATGATTGAAGCCGCGGTGGCTGCGGCCTTTCTGGCTAGGGAATCCAAAGGGCATAAAAGGCAGAAGTTGGATGCCCCGGCAGTCCCTGATTCTGATGAGGAGTCGGATGAGGAGGTGAAGGGTGGTTTTGTCCAAGGGCTGACCTTCACAATATTCTGCAACATGTGCGGGACAATTTGGGGTTCACTGATCTCTTGGAGGGTGAAGAGTCGGAGGACTTCCTGTTCATAAGTCGGTGCAGAATGTGCTGTAAGGGGAATGGAAGGATATTGACAAACCTACCTTTCCCCAGTTTCTGGCTAAGAGATATCCTTTACAGGGGTTCTCGGAGGAATTTTCTTCTGTGGTGAAGGTGGATTCCCTGCTGGTGGGCCTGGCATCTCAGATCCTGGTGGTTTGTGAGGATGCGGTTCCTTCTGATCCCGGGGACAAGAGGGTGGAAGGTGCTTTGAAAATGGCCTCTCAGCCCTTTCATGGTAGGGGACATGGCCGGGGTGTCCCTTCCTTCCACAAGTCCCGGGGTCTGCATGGTCTCTCAGGTGCTTCAGGTCCTTCCAAATCATGACTGGGTGAGGGGTTCGGAGGGGGCTCTGGTTGGGTGTCGCCTCAGGTCTTTTTTCCGGTCTAGGAAGAGTTCGTCAGAGATCAATGGGTCCTACGGATTGTCAGACTGGGGTATCAGATCGAATTTTTGGAGCCACCGGGGGAGGTGTTCCCGGGCTACCCCTATTCCCAGGTCTCCAGTCAAGTGTCAGGCTCTTTTGGAAGGGGTGCAGGACTTGGTTTCCAAAGGGGCTGTGGTGAGGGTGCCTGTGGATTAGCAGGGACGGGTGTTTACTCGACCCTGTTTCTGATCCACAAACCCAATGGGGACTGCCGTCCTGTTCTGGATCTGAAGGCTGTGAATTTGTGCATCCCTCATCAGTCCTTCAAAATGGTGTCTCTACAGATGATTCTGTCCTTCCTGTCAGTGGGGGATTACCTCGCTTCTCTGTATCGCAGGAATGCTTTTTTTCATGTGCCGGTGCACAAGGCTTCACAGAGGTTTCTGCAGTTTTGTATGGACCTCGATCATTACCAGTTCCAGGTATTGCCCTTAGGTCTCCCTGCCTTTCCTAGGGTGATTACTAAGGTGTTGGCACCCTTGGTTGGGTTGTTGCATGCTCAGGGGATCCAGGTGTTTCCTTACTTGGATGACTGGTTGATCTCTTCCTCTTCTTTTCTTAAGCCTCAGTCACATACTTAGGATGTCTGCCGTCTCCTGCAGAAGTTCGGGTGGATTCTGAACTTTGAGAAGTCCTATCTATGCCCCACTCAGGAACTGCTGTTCATTGGGGGGGGGGGGTCTTCAACATGAGGCTGGGGAATGTTTTCCTGTCTTAGCCTCGCAGACTGACCCTGGTTCGAGAACTGAGAATATCGACTACAAGAATATCGACGTCAAAAATATCGGAGGCGAAATATCGAGATCCAGAATATCGACATCCTATCTACATTATGGTAAGTACAAAAATATCGAGAAAAAAAATATCGATATCAAGAATATCGTTGTTAAAAATATCGTTTATTATTTAAGTTTAAAAAATAATGTAAAGTAAATAATACAAATAATTAAAATAAACATAGTTAAAAAATATTAAAATGTTTAAAAGTTATAAATGATATATAGATATAATGTAAAAATAAATTAAACATATACATATAATATATAATGTATATACTTACTTACTAATATTTAAAAATATATATTTTAATAACTTAGAATTTTTTTAAAATATCATATATATTATAAAAACATCTCTACACAATAAACAATAATAAAAATAAAAATTAAATAAATATATATAACAAATTGAAAAAATAAAAATTACTCTTTTTAATATTAATTATATACTACATTACCAAAAATAATATAAAAACTATTAGATAGCAGAGGTAATAAAATTACTATTCCAACTAAAATCAGTGCAACACTAAGGAAAATGTTGGATAGCGTATAGATAAAAATATCTATTCTCACCCCAGTGAGTGCAACATTAGGGAAAGTGTTGGATAGCGTAGGGGTTAAAATTACTATTCCCACTCCACAGAGTGCAACATTAGGGAAAGTGTTGGATAGCGTAGGGGTAAAATGTACTATTCCCACTCCAGAGAGTGCAACAGTAGGGAAAGTGTTGGATAGCGTAGGGGTAAAATTTACTATTCCCACTCCAGAGAGTGCAACAGTAGGGAAAGTGTTGGATAGCGTAGGGGTAAAAATTACTATCCCACTTCAGTGAGTGCAACAGTAGTGAAAGTGTTGGATAGCGTAGGGGTTAAAATTACTATTCGCACTCCAGAGAGTGCAACAGTAGGAAAAGTGTTGGTTAGCGTAGGGGTTAAACTTACTATTCCCACTCCAGAGAGTGCAACAGTAGGGAACGTGTTGGATAGCGGAGGGGTAAAAATTACTATTCCCACTCCAGTGAGTGCAACAGTAGGGAAAGTGTTGGATAGCAAGTGGGTAAAAATTACTGTTTCCACTCCAGTGAGTGCAACAGTAGGGAAAGTGTTGAATAGCGTAGGGGTAAAAATTACTATTCCCACTCCAGTGAGTACAACAGTAGTGAAAGTGTTGGATAGCGTAGGGGTTAAAATTACTATTCCCACTCCAGAGAGTGCAACAGTAGGAAAACTGTTGGATAGCGGGTGGGTAAAAATTACTATTCCCACTCCAGGGAGTGCAACAGTAGGGAAAGTGTTGGATAGCGGGTGGATAAAAATTACTATTCCCACTCCAGGAAGTGCAACAGTAGGGAAAGTGTTGGATAGCGTAGGGGTTAAAATTACTATTCCCACTCCAGAGAGTGCAACAGTAGGGAAAGTGTTGGATAGTGGAGGGGTAAAAATTACTGTTCCCACTCCAGGGAGCGCAACAGTAGGGAAAGTGTTGGATAGCGTAGGGGTTAAATTAACATACTTATTAATTAAATACTTTTTGTAGAATAAATCACACATTAAAATTAATTAACTAATAAATTAATAATAAATACCAATAAAATTAAATTAATAATTACTTCCACCCTATTCCCCCATAAACACACAACCCACTACACATAAAAAAAAACACAATTAATTTAATTTGCCATTAATCTATTAATAAGAATTAACTAACAATTAATAATTAATTAACAATAAATTATTTATCAATAACAATACATTTAAAAATTCTAATTAATTTTTAATTATTACATTTCTTCCCACCCTATTCCCCTATAAACACACAACCGACTACACATAAAAATTAACATAATTAATGTAATTATCAATTAATAAAAATTAATGAGCAATTATTAATTAATTAACAAATTAATTAACAATAACAATAAATTAATTAGATAATAAATTATTTATAATTAATATAATGATAAATTAATCAATTGATAACAATTAATAACTAATTAATAATTAATTAACAATACATTTATCATCAATAAAAAGAAATAAAAAAATATTGATTAATTATTTATAATTAAATTACTTCCCACCCTATTCCCCTATAAACCCACATCCCGCTCTGATACTAAAACGCAAAAAATATTAATGAATTAATTATAATTAAATTACTTCCCACCCAATTCCCCTATAAACCCACAACCCGCTCTGATACTAAAACGCAAAATGTACTTTAAAAAGATTACTAATTTCTAAACATTTACTACATATATTTAGAAATAATTAAAATACATTACAAAAAATGTGAAACATACATATAAAATACACACTAAAATACATAACACTAATATAAATATCGATATTATTAACAACGAAATTTTTGCTTACGATATTACTTACTTCGATATTACTAACTTCGATATAAAAAAAACGATATTACTTACCTTAAGGTCGATATTCTGGTCAACGATATTCTTAACATCGATATTCTGTCCCTACGATATTGTTAACTTGATATAATTGTAGGTCGATATTACAACTTCGATATTTTGACTGCTTACCGTTGGCCTCCCCTTCTTCCACAGCTTGTTAGTGGTTCAGGGTTCAGGGGTTAATATCAGCAACAGTGATGATTATTCCTTGTGCCCGTTTGCACCTGTACCCTCTGGTGATCATGTTCTGGGGCATTGGTGTCCGGGGTCTCAGGATTACGAACTACGAACAGTTCATTCCGGGGGGGAGGTTGAGATTTTCCGGGAATTGTCCTGGTGGCTGGATGATCAGAACCTCTTGCAGGGCTCTCCATTTAGGTCCCAGGAGTGGTTGGTGCTGACTACGGATGCCAGCGAGCTGGGTTGGGGGGGCTGTGTTGGCCCAGGAGTCTGTTCAGAGGATTTGGTCGGTCCAGGAAGCTGGGATGTCTTCCAATTGGAGGGAATTAAAGACTGTTGAGTTGTCCTTGGTGCATTTTCTTCCTTGGGAGCTGCAGCGAGATGTGCTGGTGAGGGCGGACAAAACAGTAGTGGTGTGTTATGTCAACTGCCAGGGGAGTGCAAAGGTGGCTTCCCTCAATTTGTTAGCGCAGCAGATTTGCCAGTGGACAGAGTTGAACTTGTTGTCTCTGAGGGCGTTGTATCTGCCGTGAGTATTGAACTCGGAGGCGGATCGCTTGAACAGGTTGTTTCCCTCCCTGTCGGAAATGTGCTTGACGCCAGAGGTGCTTGGGGAGGGGCTGATGGGGAGGTTTGGGGTCCCAGTGGGGGATCTGTTTGCTGCCCCAGGAAACGCATTGAGGGAGAGGTATTGCTTTCTGGTTCACTCGGACTTGGTTTAGAGGATGGATGCTCTGTCCTTTCGGTGGGAGGGGGGCTTGATGTATGCCTTTCCTCCAATTGCCTTGATTCCGAGTGTCCTGCTGAAGGTCAAGTTGGACCGGGCATCTGTAATCCTGGTGGTGCCTGTCTGGAGCTGTAGACCTTGGTTCCCTCTGTTGTTGAGGTTGGCGGTGGGTAATTGCTGGCCATTGCCAGTGGTTCCTTGTCCCATGTCGTTTCCTCCTCTGTCCAGGGATTTTCTCGTCCGATTGCATCTGGCGGGCTGGCTGTTGAGAGGATGAACCTTGTGGCTATGGGTGTTCTCCTGAGGTGGCTCAGTTTATCCAGCAGTCCCGGCGCCCTTCGACTCTTAAATCCTATGCTCAGCATTAGGTTTCTTTTCAGGGTTGGTGTGCGGATCGGGGCTGGTCTGCTATGGAGGTGGATCCTGTGCGTGTCTTTGATTTCCTGAAGGATGGCTTTGACTTGGGTCTGGCTGTTTCCTCGTTGCGGGCTCAGTAGGTGGCGGTGAGGGCCTTTCGGGGTCCGGCCTGTGAGCAGGTTGTACCTTTGATGTCCCGGTTGTTGAAGAGTTGTTTCCTCAAGAAGCCAGTGGTTAAGTCCTTTACACCGGGTTGGGATCTTCCGTTGGTGCTGAGGGCTTTGCAGTCTGCTCCATTTGAGCCTCTGGAGGAGGTGTCTCTGCGTTTTCCGACGATCAAGGTAGTTTTCCTTGTCGCTATTACCTCGGCCCGGAGTGTTGGGGAGTTGGGCTTGTTGCTTTGTTCTGAGCTCTTTTTGAGTTTTTTTCCGGATCGGTTCTTTCTCCGACCTGATCCTTCCTTTGTTCCCAAGGTTCCTTCCTCGTTTCACTGCTCGGAGGATCTGGTTCTGCCCGTGTTGTGTCCTGATCCTCTTTCGATGGATGAGGTGCAGCTGCACTGTTTGGATGTTAAACGGGCTCTTGGGGTGTACTTGGTTCATACTAGGCCTTTCCGTAAGGTGCTTTCTCTTTTTGTGACCTTTGGCCTGACGGGCCAGGGTCTAAAGCCTTCTGGTGTGACTCTCAGTCAGTGGCTGAGGTGGGCTGTGAGGGCAGCTTATGAGGCTAGTGGGGTGCTGGTGCCTGGGTCAGTTCAAGGGAGATCGACTCAGGGGGTGGCTGCTTCCCAGGGGCGGCTCCTCCACTAGGGCAGAGGAGCGTCGCCCCACTGCTTTCTCGCAGTGCGAGAAAGCCAAAACATAAAATGGTAATAACTTGTAGTTATTACCACTTTGTTTGCTTTGCGGAGGGCGGGTGGGCGGGGCTGCTCTGCTCTTTGAGCAGGGCAGGGGAGAAGTGGTTTGCCCACTCCTAAGTGTGCAAAGACGGTTTGGTTGGCCCTCTCGGGCCGCCCAAACCATTCATGCTCACTCTGCCCTTCTCCATGCAGGCTGCATTGCGTTCCCCCTCCACCCGCGAGCCATGCCGGCTGCTACTGCTGCTTCCTGGGCTTGTTTTCAGGGGGCGTCTATGGCGGAGATCTGCAAGACCACTACTTGGAGTACTCCACACACCTTTATGTCCCATTATCGTTTGGTGGTGGGTGGGACAGGGTCTGCTGGCTTTGGGGACGCTGTGTTGCGTTCTGTACAGGTGGAGTGACTTTCTGCTGTTTGCTGCTCTATGGTGAAGCCGATTCTTGCTTTGTTATCTGCTCATGTGTTAATGACTGTGACGAGGCGGTCAGACGAGGGGGTAATGACCGCTTACTTACCAGTAATATTCATTACTCCGAGTCGTAGACCTCCCCGTCACAGTCCTGGTTCCCATCCCTCCCTCCCTGTTCGGCTTCTTGTGCTTGGTGGTACAGGATTGCTGCAGTGAGTCAGGGGTGATGAGCCACAGGATGTGGGAGTGGCCTGGAGGGAAGGGATGGGACCAAGGGAGTTTTGCTTGGAATTTCTGTGGGGAGGAGCCATCGCTCATGCGTTAATGACTGTGATGGGGATGTCTACGACTCAGAGAAATGAATATTACCGGTAAGTAACCGGTCATTCCTGCTGCAGTACAGTTGATCTTGCCTTCACACCTCAGGTGCCATCCAGGATTCCATGTGTCACTTCTGAAACTGCTTATGAATCCAAGCATCTCCCCTCACCTCTGATACACCTCCCGGTTTAAAGACGGACAATATGAAGAACATAAATTCCAATGAATCATTAATGCTAAACCTCTTAATGCCAAACCTTTGGGTAGAAGTGTAAGGTTTTGGGTGGATTGGAGAGGATCTTTACTCCATATGTTATTGGCACGTAAAAGTGGTTGACTTCATTAATGACAGTCGGTGTCTAATTACCTTAAACCTCCATTTTCATTCTTATTGGTGTTGTAGTGAATAAGAAAAAGATGGTGGGGTTTCTCCCTCTCAGCAATCAGTTGGCTCTACGTTGACCTGAAAAGTTTGAGTACTCTAAATAGTGCCTTTATAATTAATGCCATTATATGTTAAGTCATCAGTAGAAGTAAGAGACTTATTGAAAGATTGCTTGGCACCTTGCTGTTAAATTTACCCGTTAGTGTTATTTTCAGTCCATACAGTCCATTTAAACAAATAAATGAAGAGTGTTAGATTTCATCTAACTCCCAAATGAAAGAAGAGGAGTTTACTCATTGTTTGGCAGCCATGTTGAAAACAATTTCTTCTTGCAGCTTGTGGTAGTACACAGCAGATGTCCATCCCTGTGCAATAAAACAAATTGCCTTCACAGAGCAGAGTGGGAGCTCGCCAAGGCAGCTTTTAGAGGGCTCGATCATATTCCCTTTCTGAGCCATGCAGGCATTTTCTATTCATGGCAAGAACAAGTTGTACATGGAGCAGACATGAGGTCAGGGAAATATCACGAGCCACTGGAAGGATTCGTAACTGGAATTCAGGATATAGTTAGTTCACACAATCAGTCAAACCATTCTGCAATTATATTCTGTTTTCTCTTGCACATGGAAGCATGCATTCATACACACACGTGCACAGTCACTCACACACACACATTGGTAACAACCATTACATTCCATGAAGCATGCATGTTCTTTTTTTACAGGTGCAAGTTGTGCAGAGGATCAGAGCAGATGTTTCTGCATTAAAAAATATGATAAGCACAGATTTTACTTCAAAACACAAAACGCACTTCAGAACTATTTCCCATAACGCACTTGGTCCTCACAGAGATGGTGTTTGTGTGGTACAGTCAGGCCTTACCATCACTATAGGACCAGCTTGGACCCTGTAGTGTGCTCTAAACATGCCCCCAACAAAAAAAAACAACTTTGCAAATCCTAAAAAGAGCACTTGGAAGTTACATTTTATTACCAACCTTAACTCCACCCTCACTGCATTGCTCATGATTTTACAAGTAATATTGTAGATTATATCACAAATGACATCACCATGTACTAGTCCCATTATGCTACATCGTCAGTGAGGTCAAACAACAGTAGAAATAATTATATTATCCTGTTTGTCTGTGATATAAACCTTGTACTCTGTCATGTTAGATAGATCCCACCATCCAATCTTTAATCTAAAAATCTTTTTACCCCAGGTACTAACCTGTCAAAAAATCATTGAGACAATAATAATGAGAAAATGAGTGATTGAATGAGTGAGTAGTTGGATGGGTAGGTTTATAAGTGAGAAGTGAGTGAATGAATATATAAGCTACTGGTTGAGTTAATCACTGACGGGTTAGAGGATGAGTGAGTGAATGAGTGGATAATTGACTTTGGGATTTTGTGAGTAAATGGAAGGCTCTGAGCAGTGGGTGAGTGAAAGAGTGAACTGTAAAGTGAGTGAGTGTATAATTGGGTGAATGAGTGAGTAGGTGGATCAGCAAGTTAGTGGATACCTGTTGAGTATGAATGTGATGAATGAATAACGAAGGGATTGCAAATAAAGGCATCAAATTGGGAAGGTGAAGGCGAGCGGCTGATACCGGGAAGCCAATATCAATGGTCTACAGCGATGTCACCAATTTCGCCCTTAATAAGATTATATGTGATCTAATATATGAAGTCAAGAAGGTTAAACTGGAGGGTCAACATTAATCCTAGTTGGCAACTGTACTATCTTTTTAGGTTTTGTGCCAGAACTTTAACTCTCGTCTATCGAAGTTTTGCCATGGAATTTGTGAGTTGAGGTCATTAATATGAGTTTTTTATTGTGGTTGTAAGACAGACTTAGCATCCCCTACCTAGAGTTTTTTCATAAAATGCAATGGACATTTAGTTAAATACTGCAAACATGCCCTGTGAACAGTTTGAACAGTCCATGACATGCACCACCCAAAGTGGAAGCCTCTTACTCATGCAGCTTTGCATGCTCTCATGACACCGCAGGAGGAGAGCCACCAGAAAATCAGATTGTGGCATAGAACAATGCTCTAAAACGACATTGAGCTGGAATGATTAAAGAGATTCAAACTTAAAAGGAACACTATCAGTCATCTCTTATTCCTCTTTAGGCTCTAGGCTCCATGTCACGCCCGCGGAAAGCCATATCATGCCAAGACCACACAGGTAATTCTTCCAGACGCTGCAGAGTATCAATGGAGAAACAACCGGCATCTTACAAGAGTTCATCTGTAAGGCTGTACTAACAATCACGTGCTCTCAAACCACCTGTCAATGCTTTGTCACCATCCCCACCCCGCAGCATATACAACAAGCGCAGAGAGGAGCCTATGACATCCGTAGCTTTCGCCTCACTATAGAACACATCACTTGCAAACATATAATTATCAAGAAGCCCTATTGGTGCTTCTTCCTCTGTTTCACCCTCAATGGATTGGCTAGCCTCAACATATAGTTTGTGATTATATTAACCTATGTTTCCCTATGTACTCAAAATTCCAGAGATCATGTTAAGATCGCGCCATCTTAGATGAAGTCAAGTCTCGGAAAGAATACAAAGACAATTTGTTCGATTAAGTAGTGCACACGTACAGGAGTACACCTCCCAGCATCTCTAAATGAACAATCATGCACTTGTGAATTCTTTCCTGTGTTTCTCACAGATAATAGTGGATAACAGCTGAATATGTGGCTGATGCCAAACGATAGCCAACCAACCACACAAAAGAAGAAATACAACAGGTTCATGTGCAAACACTGAGCTACATATTTGAGGAGTCAACAATGATTAATGGTGTATGTATTAGCCAAGCAAGGCACTGATGACAAACGTCTTATGCAATTCTGGCTCATGCTACAAAACATTGCCAGCAACTGGTGACTCCTTGTAGGAAAGGGCCCCTTTTTTGCATGGTTACCACCCACGTTTTGCCTGACATCTGATGCAACCTGACTTGATGTGCCCTGGGTGCTTGCCAATCAGGTTCCCAGGGCCTGTATCTTTCCCAAACCTTTACCTTGGTACTCACAATTGGCACATCTGGCCACAGGTAAGCCCCTTGTAAAAGGTACCATGGGTACCAAGGGCACTGTGGCCAGGGAAGGCCTCTAAGGGCTGCAGCACCTATTGTGCCACCCTTAGAGGCCCTGCACCATATCACCCACACACTGCCATTGCAGGCTACATGTTTTGGTGCAAAGAAAAGTGAAGAGTCGACATGGCACACATCCCTGTGTGCCATTCCTACAACCCACTGCCTGAGACCTAGGTAAGTCACCCCTGTAGCAGGGTGGACTAGCCCTCAGGTGAGGATACAGTGGCATGAGCCCTGTACCCCTACAGTGTCTAAGTCTACTCTCAGACATTGTAAGTGTAGTAAAGCCATAAAGAGTGTATGGTCTAGGAGTTGGTCATTAAAAACTCCCCAGCTCCATAATGGCTTTACTAAAATCTGGGAAGTTTGGTATCATACTGCTCAGCACATTAAACCCACACTGATGCCAGTGTGGGATTTAATGTAAAATGCACTCAGAGGGCATTTTAGAGATGCCCCCTGGAAAACTACCAGCCCTAGTGTGGTTCCTGAATGGCTGCCTGCCATTTGCTACCACCAGACAGGTTTCTGGGCCCCTGGGTAGAGAGCCTCCACTCTCTGGGTCCAGAGACAAAGCCCATCCTGGGCAGAGGTATCATGCCTCCTCCCCCAGGATGGGCTGGGTCCACGAAGGAGAAGCCTCAAAGGCCTGCCAAATTTGGAAGCTGTCCCTGCCTTTTGCTGTCCCCAGCAACTGGCTCCCACTGGTTCTGCCCTCCATTTTGGGAGGGAGAATAGGTGGGAAAACCAAGCTAGGAAAAGAGGTGAGCCCACCTTTGCCAACCACACCCCTCAGGTGGGGGAGGCGAGGTGAAGCACACATCTCAGTCCCCTCCATCTTGAAGATGAGGGGACTCAGCCAATTAGGGAGAGGCTCATGCCCCTTCCCACTGGAGCCTGGAGGACCTGCCCTACACTTACCTTACAGACTCTGTCTCCCGTGAGCACTGGATTTGCTCAAGCAAAACCTTCAAGACCAGAATCCGGACTCAGGTGACTCCGCGATTCTGCACCTTACGCCCACGGCCCGAGTTCGAGTGGCTCTACACCACAAGGAGGTCTCCCCAGTGATCCTGATCTGGGATCTGGTGATCCCCGACCTCCCTCAAGCCTCAAGATGACACCTGCAGCCTCAACCTGAAGGGTCCCCGCGACCGGAGCTGGTAAGAAAACTCAACACCAGAAGACATCCCTGCACCCGACGCCCCATGGCCTTGGGTGGCCCAACCGATGGTGTCCAGGCATCCCCCAAGATCCCAACTTACCTCTCCAGCTGGTGGTCGGCTTCAGGATGTCTCCCTGCCCGAGCCTGCAAAAACTTCACAGAACCGAAGGTCTCCACTGAAAAGCACAGGGTCCCCGACGTCCTCTTTGCACCCTGCACCCGCCCGCCCCAGTGCCGCTGGTGGTGCAGCTTCCATGCTGGTCGTTAGACCTGCACGCTGGTCCTGCAGTGCTGGCCTTAACCCCAGGAGCTTTGCTCCCACACCCGAGAGGCCTACTCGTCAGCAGTCCCTAACCAAATCCCCCCTTAGTCTCATTGGCTAACATTGGGCCCTTGCACTCTGCACCCGGCAGCTCCAGTGCCGCTGATGGTGCAATTCAAATGCCCATATTGACCTTGGGGAAGCTTGGTCCTAACCCCCAAAACTCCCACTCATAACTTGCGTACTTACCTGAGAAACCGCTAACACTTTTTTCTCCCATAGGAACCCATGTTAAGAGACTTTGGGCCTAAAATTTTCTGTTGAACTGATGTTAGGAGAAAAGAGAACTAAACTGCAAAGTATAAAAAGTCTTACTTACCGTGTATTGTAAGAACCCTATGTGTGGTATCTAGGCATACCACCCTAGTACTCAAAGTAATCCAAAAGCAACTAAAAGTATTCTGATAGTAATTACTGTGTAATTCAAACTGCATTTTAAAGTGATACAAACCTGTAATAACTGCAGTTCCATCCTCAATTGCATTTCTATGTAAACATTTACAATTGAAAGTATATTTTACCTACCTGTACCAAGTCCTGCTTGGTTCTTGAAATAAAATACAAGCATACCTTTTTTATACTTACCCAATTGGTCTGGATTGTGTCTCTAAATGGGTGCCATCAGTCTTGATTTAGTGAATACAATAAATGCTTAACACACACTCTGGATAGGCCTAGCTGCTCGGCCACACTACCACAAAGAGAGCTGTTAGTACTTACCTAATGTAGCCTCTGCTATACCTCTGGGGACTCCCTGGACTCTGTGCACACTATACCTCACTTTAGTATAGTATATAAAGAGCCAGCTTCCTACACTCCTCATCCTGGGTTATGACAGACAACTCCTGGCAGGGGAAACACAGCAACTAAGGCACGAGGTGATCAGGCAACAGCTACAACACCGACCATCCTGAAACAGCCATGCAATGATGATGTGCACCCAACAAATGCACCCAATAAGAATTGGCAGGCACATAGGACATTGTAAAGGCATACAGGACGTCCCACAGACTTGTGCAGTTGCTGGAATTGAACTGTGCAAGGGTGAGGAGGCAATAATGCTGTGATTGTGGTTAGAAGTGCCCTCCTCTGTTATGGTTGCTTCCAGATCCTCATTATTCTAAGAGACATATGGTCCCCTGCAATAGGGTTGGAGACATTTTCTGCTTGATGAGTGGGTTATCGCAAGGGCAGTTGTTGTTGTTGAGTGCATTCATCTCCGAGACCGTTTTGCTCTAAGTACACTGGCTATTGCGTAGACCTTCTTTTCAGTGAAAGTTATTTAAGCCTCTGTTGTGCCCAATCAATGTTATCATGACTTTCAGCGCTTGGCCATGAATGTGCTGTGAATCTTAATTTTGTGTTATGGTTGCCATGTGAGTGCATATGCATGTGAAAACTGATTATTTCTCAATTCTATTCTGGCACTTTTTTGTGTGTATCTTTTGTTTTTCTTTAAAAGAGTAGTGTATTCCTAGGTTTGCACATGCACGTTATATGCTTTTGTGGTTCGTTGTCAATTCTAGCCAATTTCCTTTTGGAAATGGATATCTCTAAGCCATCACCCATAGTCGAAAGGGCCAAATGTATTAAAGGGTTTTACCCATTCTGTGTCTATAGGAAAATGTGTTCGTACATATTAAGTTTGGCAAAGTATTCTGAGGTGTTTTTATTGAGTCATGCTTATAGGTTCTTTGCTGTGTTTTGCCATCCTCACAAGCACTTCGACTATTTTTTGTCTTCCCTCTGTTTGCTCACTTGTTGCAAGCCTCCTTTTCTCTTTGTGCAGTGATTGGCTGAAGGTCACCTTTGTGACTTCCTGTTGGCCCCAGGCTCGGTTTCATGATTTTGCTTGATTCGACCAAGTACTCGAGTGAATACTTGTTAAGTTGTTTATCCCCGCATCCTGCTGTCCTCTTGCTTCTTTAGCCACATCTGATTTACTGCTGCTGTGATGTACTTATTGAACTGAATCACGTACTGGCCTTAAAGTTAGGTATCGTAGCTTTAAAGATGCGTCTAGAAACCGTGCCAGAATTTCCAGTGACTTTTCTCTTTAGGAAAGAGTTTTGAGGTCATTATGTAAAATTTGCACTGGTGCACAACATGGAGCAAACCCATTTTCGGCATGTTTGTGTCTTGCATAACAGGGTGGGAATCATACTCTATATTGCATCAATCTTTTCACAATAGGGCAAAAAAAAAAAGAGGAAATGGGGTGTGACACTATTTAAAATGGTTAACATTTCTTAAAATCATGTTATCACTGTTATTTCACTATTTTGCATAATTGGAAATGGGACTAATTTATTTTTACTTAAACGTAGTCCAAACTTTCAGTTTTGGAAAGTGGAGAAATTGTACTCGCTTCTTTTATTACTATGTAAACGCTTGTGGCAGTGGAATTTACACAGAAGCTCGAATGGGGTCTTGCTAAACGTTGTAGCTCGTTGGGATTTACAGAAGAATGTCACACTTTCCCCTGAAATATGCACTACAGACTGCCTCTGTCAATGGGGATCTCGGTTTCTCAAGGCTTAAGGTTTGTGGGATTTTACTCAGTTGTGATTTTACTCCTTTATTAATATTCTAAGTTCTCATAGGGTGTAGTTTTGTCCAAATGACTGGAATGCACAAGTTCTTGTTTGTTTTACACATCAAACAATATAAAAATATCTTAGATGAGATTTGTACGACTGTGTAACAGTCTGATGATAAGCATCTAGTCACCGTCTGAGAGCCTGGCTGGGCTTCAGCGCTTTGAAGATTTCAAGTCTGAGTAGGGCTGAATGGAATGCATAGGGCCCAATGTACAGGCCTGCGGCACACTCACTGCATTAGTTACTAAAGGAATGTGTCCTAAACTTCAAAAGTTTGAAGGAATATGTGATCATGGCAACAAATGTCAGTTTTCGCTTTAATTATTTCAAGGTAAGGGCTCCCACTGGGATGTAACAAATGTACATTTATTCAGTTTAAAAACGTTTACCAGCACATTCGCTCATGTATTAAATGCTTTAATAGCGTGTTCTGTGTCAAATAGGAAAATGTGCCTTTCTTTACTATCTACTTAAATTTGTGATTAAATCTGTTAATACAATTGAAAGATAATGCATACTTTGTGTATACATACTGTGTTTTGGTGATAGTAATAATAATTATTATTATAATAATTGTTTTCGCTGTTATTATTATATTTCAAGGCGCCATGGCATTCCATTTTTAATGTTTTATGGCATAAGGTGGATAATCCCTTTAATGGCTATTGATAAATTTGTTGCAGTGCAAATTACTTCTCTATTCTTGAAGTCACATTGTGAGCCTCCTACACTTGTTCAAATGACAACCTTGTTACTTACATCTACTCTAAATAGGTATTCGCAGATGTTGTCTGATTAATCTTCAGTTTCCACATATATGTGTCGGGGCAGGCTATCGTCAATGAAATCTCCTGGGTTTGTGGAGCTCAGGTGCATTTTCAAACTTTTTCGTAATACACAAATGGGTGTCCAGCTTAGTTTGCACATATAGTTCACAATTTTTTCTTTTCTTAGCACGGTCCTTGATCTTCATCTGATTTGTAGTAAAAAGCCTTACTTTCCTTCTGCATGAGAGCAATTTCTGAATGAAATATTGGTTAGATATTAAACAAAGTCATTTTGGATTTGAATCACTAGGTATAAAACGCAGACGTTTCTTCAGAGGGATAAGCCTTACTGACTTGATGCAGATGTGAGAGTTTGTATTGGAAATTTTGACCAATAATGGACATTTATCAGATTTATCTGCCATCTCATGGGCATTATGATTGATAGAGCAACTGTTTTCGGAACGGCCCACTCAAGGATGGCAATTCATACTCGTCGTCCCGTACAGTAACGACTGTGTCCCTGAGCCTTTCACTTGAGCCATCTCCAAAGTTCTGCCACTCTCAGGGACAGCAATCCTGGCATTTTGTGCACCACACATTACAGCAAGAACCACCGAGGAGGACCCTGTATCAAACTAACGCCTGATTTAGATCTTGGCGGACAGGTTACTCCGTCTCAACTGTGACGGATATCCAGTCCGTCAAAATATAAATCCCATAGGATATAATGGGATTTATATTTTGGCAGACGGGATGTTCGTCACCGTTGTGGTGGAGTAACCTGTCCACCAAGATCTAAATTAGGCCCTAAATGTTTTATGAGACCTCATTTAGGTATTGCAGCTGTGACCACCTTGTGACTTCCATTAAGACCATTTACCTATTTCTGTGCGAATCCAGCAGTATTTATTAGGCTTTAACTGATATGAGGATTTGTTATGCACTTCCTCTGGTTTCATTTGGCTTAAATACTGTGTAATGCAACTTCTTTTGAGGTTTTGAGGGCATACAGTTGTGTGATCTTGGGTAAAAGATTATCACTTCCAATACCCTTATGATTTCAAGGAATGGCATTGCAGGAAGGTCGTATTTTTTTTTAACTTTAGTACATTTTTTCCCAAACCTTTCCCATTCTCTTGTTCAGCCTCAAAGCAATAAACCCTCATGCGTCTTTCCTAATAAATTGTTTGCTCCCATTTTAGGTAAGACGAAGAGGCTCTGGAATTCCAGACCTTGTGCATGGCTAAACGAGAGAGGTATGCAAGCGTAATGCTTCAGGAATGGAGTTTAGCCAATGCACATACTAATCTTGTGTCTGCCATTTTCAAAGCTGACACTAGTAGACCAAAATAATTGCATTCGGATAAAATGCATTGATGCAATCAAGATGTCAAACAGTAAAAATGGATGCTGGACGCTCTCCTTACCCTAGAAGACATGCTTCATAATCAATCCTCTCCTGATATAAGGCAGGGTTCTTTGTCTATGGTAGGCTAAATCAAGTTCTTTCAGAGGTTGTCTTTAAGTAGAATCCAAGGGGTGGTGTCTAAAAATAGTAACCAAAAGATACTCTGATATGAAACTGGAGTCATTGTCCTGTTAAAATTGTGTAGTGGGGGGTCAAATATAATCTTTATCACAGCCTCGCCTCCCTAATATAGCCCTGAAAACAAGAGGCTTTTCTTAGGACTCTTTATCTCTTGCCAAAATATTCTACCCTCAAAATAGCATGTCTGGTTTGGAGCATTCCCCAGGACTGTGGTTACATGTGTTCACGCTACCAAAGCTGGCGATGACACTCTTCTCACGGTTAAGGACTCTTCAGAGATAAAAGAACCCAGGCGCCGCAAACCATATGGTGATCCGAAACATTTTAAGACTCATGTTCTAAGTTAGTAATAATATGAATTTTGTAAGGTAGTTAGGATAGTGATTGTAATCGGTGTCCGTGAAGTTGGTTTGCAGGGTCCATGCTCCTTCGTCCAATGAGTTTTGTTTGCACCTAACCACAGTTGTCTGTTTGCAATCACCTTTCAAAAGCCACTGTCACTAATTATGTTTGGTGATGCAGATCACCAAGGGCTATATTTATTCCACATATGATTTTGTTTGTCTTGCAACCTCAGGGTATCTTAGATTCACAAGTCATTAAGCTGGGAGCTTGACATCCGGCTTTCCATCTCCATGCAGAACTTGCAATGGCTGTAAATGTTTGCTATTTTTGAACACCACTTAGGGCGTTCTTAAATACATTACTTAACCTTGAATCTGGTGTTGCCAAAAAAATGGATTGCAATTTCTGGAACATTTTCTCAATTCTAAAAGCGGCAATAGTCAGTTTCAATTCCCATATATGACAATGTGACTCAGTCCTTCTATTATGTTTATCACAGAGCGCAGGCCCAGAAACTGCCCACTACACGTGGCCAATGAGAGCTTTGGAGCTCTGATTCCCTCCTCCTTCAAAAGGCCAATCCTTCGATGAAAGATAAATGCAGGAGGAGGAACATGGCGGCCGCTAGCTAACGGCCGCGGTCACGCTCCCTTGGGTTTCCTTATCGGGACTAATGCTGGAGCACTAATCTTTTTTTAAAATCCCTCCCTTACCTGCCTCCACTTATTGAATGATATGCGGCTGTTATTCTCTTCTTCTCCTGGTCTCAACGGCAGTAGCGGTGGTTTGGCGGTCGCGGACTTTCACCGAGGCAGGGTGGAGACTGCAGAGCGACGTTGGAGGTGGGGTGAGGCCGCGCAGGAGAGGAGACGCCGAGACGCTGCTTTCCTGTTGCCTCGGTTCACTGGGGGAAGAGTCAGCACCTGTTTCAGAGTGCGGTTGGATCTTGCGGCGAGTGAATTTTGTGGGGCAGAGCAACGGGGAGAGTGGGGAGAGTTTTTTTGCTTCAGCACTAGTGGCTTAAAACGCTTTTATTACTTACCTGAAGGTAAGGAGGCTTTACAATTTTGTCCTGGGAGGGAGTGTATTGCTGACAACTCCTCGTTTTGCCAAGTGAGAGCTTTTGTGATTTCTTGGTCTTCTGAAGAGAAGGGAGGGGTGCTCCTTAACCGCATGGAGACAAGTGATTTAACCAAAGCAGGCATATCTCCACCAAAAATAAGTAGATACACTCTGCGAGCTAGAGTCGCTCACTTGTCTTCAAATACGACCATTACCCAGCCCATTTTGCCTCCTCGGGTTTCCCCCCATTTCCGAAGTTAGAATATCGCAAAAACAACGCAGGCAGGGGGAGCCATAGTTAACAGTGGACTTGTTGTCAAGGGGAAGGGGGTTAACAGGGGCAAAGGAGGCAGTAGGAACAAGAAAACATCTCCATTAAAAACGAAAATAACTCCATCTTTAAAAACCTACTATCAAGTTATGTCCCTGTCTACCTCTTCATCCCATACCCCTGTTATCACCAAATTACCTGGTGGCGAGGTTTCTGGGTCCACTACTCGGGGTGGTCCAGCGGGGGGAGGCCCGGCCCCGAGACCCCGGGGTTGTGGTGTGGGCAGTCTGGGCAGTGTAGGTGAGTTAACGGTTAAAACCTTGAGAGCCTGTGAAGATGTCTCCCCTAGAGGCAGTTCAGGAAGGGAGGAAGCATTGGAACCGTTGGCTCAGCTTAAGGGATCTGAAGATCAGGTGCCTACTTCTGTAGGGGTGGCTATTGATCCTATATTCCTTCCTATGCCTTCTGGAATTGAGACTGATATACATCCAACAGTGAGCCTTTCAAATAGATATTCCATTCTGGGTACACAAGAGGGGCTGGAGGTGGGGGACGAGCAGGCGCTGGAGCAGGAGCAGGATGTTCAGCAGAGGGTCAGCAAAAACATCAGCACCCTTACCATGGAGGAAGGCACTGTCCAGGTCTCTACTACACACTCATTAGTTGAAATACTAATGACCATGAAAGAAGAGATGACCAGTAGGTTTATAACATCAGAGACCAATCAAGCTGTGATGGCTAGTAGGTTTGCTGTGTCTGAAGCGAACCAGGCCGCTATTAAATCATCGTGCGAGGTGTTGGCCCAGAAGCTGGAGGAAGTTATGTTGAGGACCGACGCAATTGAGGCCGAGATTCCCAAGCTAAAAGACGCTATTCAAACGACTTCTGTAGATCTGGCGAAGGTATCAGCTCAAAATAAGGAATTAAAAGAGGACCTCGAGCGGTTGGAGAATCACTCTAGGAAAAACAATCTAAAGCTCCTAAACATTCCGGAAGATCTTGAGGGGACCGATATAAGGGGGTTTGTAATTTCCATATTAAAAGGTTCAGTGCTTAGAAATTCCCCCGGTATCGATCTAGCTCACGAGATTCAAAGAGTGCACCGGGACCCCTTTAAGAGAAATCCAGGGAGACAGAAGCCTCGAAAAATTTTGGTGAACTTTTTGTCCTATTCTGTTAAGGAGCTGATTTTAACGGCTGCGCTTAAGGAAGGGTTGATTCCATCTACACTTTCAGACTTAAGCCCCTTTTCCTTTTCTATTAGATCTGACATCTCCCACATAACTGCAACGAGACAATGGGAAATGGGAAGGAGGTTAGTTGAATTAAATAGCTTGGGGGCAAAGGCTCAATTGAGGTTCCCAGCCACACTACGTGTGATGTGGAACAACCACATGCATATGATTCGAACAACAGAAGAGGTGGATGCCCTAATTGTTAACATCAAAAAGGATAGGGAAGGTAATACAGGAGGGAAATAGTGGTTAAGAGTGCTCTTAGCTTTTGGTCCCTAGTTTTTTTGTTTGAGTGGTTTTTTTTTTTAAGTGTTACCCGAGGGAGCGGAGACCGAATAGGCTTAGCCTACTGGAAGGGAGGGTTCCTCAGGGTGAAGGGGGTCACAGGGGGAGGGTGGGGAGGCGGTGGGGTTCACAGGGTGGGGAGCAGTTGGGAAAAAAATAAAAAAATATTCCTCATCTCTTATGTATATTGAGAAATGCCGCATAGTGGGGGAGAGGGGGTTCATTAGTTGATGGTAGGCAATCCTAATAAAGATAGAAAAGTCTGCTTTATCTCCTGGAATGTGAATGGGTTAAGGTGCCCACGTAGGCAAAGGTTGATTCTTAAATACTTAGAACTAAGTCCAGCCCAGGTCTTTCTTCTACAAGAGACACACTTGACACCTGCAGAATTTCGTTCAATTTTTTCTAAAATTCCTTGGATAGATTGTTTTTGCTCTTCACAGCAAACATTTAATAGCAGAGGTGTCGCAATAGTGGTGAAGAGAGGGACTCCTTGTGTAATTAAATCTGTCCAGACTGATCAAACGGGGCGATGGATAGTGGCCCAGATGGAGTTTGGGGGTTAGAGCTGGCTTGTTCTTCTTATTATGGTCCTAATGTGGATGACCCGTCATACATTTGCAAATTACAAGCTAAGTTGATTTCGGCGACCCCCCTTGCTGATAGGAGGTGACTTTAATGTTCTCCTCGACCCAGTTAAGGACAGGTCGAATTTGAGCCGTATAATAGGAGCTCCGAGAACCCGTCGGGCCATGAAAAACATGTTGTATAATATGGATCTGGTTGATGCCTGGAGGGCTAAGAAAGGAGATCTCCAGGGGTTCACATTTTTTAATAAAAAATATCACCACGCTTCGAGAATAGATTACATCCTAGTTAGTAGGGATGTATTGGATAACCTGTTTGGGATTTCTGTACTACCTACCCATCTCTCTGATCATGCTCCAGTTTTATTCTCATACTCTAGGCTAGGTAGTATTCTACAAACTAGATGGACGCTGAACAGAGCAATGCTGTTAGATTCTGGAATTATTCAGTCTATTAAAGCATTTTCGGTAGAATTTTTTATTTTGAATATTGGCTCTACGACCCTGGAGTACGTATGGGATGCGTACAAAGCCGGCCTGAGAGGCAGGTTGCATGGTTTAATTTGCTCTAAAAATCGAGTTCAAGCCCAGGAGATATATGCCATAGAGAAAAAGATCTTGGATTTAGAAGCCGAAAGAAATGGCCTTACTCAGGAGGCTACGGATAGATCGATACAAATTCAGAAGGATTTGGAGGGGGCTAGGCAGGAGTTCAGGAGCCTGCTGGACCAGAAGTGTAGGGCACAATGGCTTGTTAAAAATATGCAAAACTTTGAATACGGGGAAAAAGCTGGTGCTCTGCTAGCATGGAAAGCCAGAGTGGATAGATCAAGAAATAATATTAATGAATTGATAATTAACAACAACGGAGATAGGTCTAGCAAGGTAGAGGAAATGCAAACGTGTCTTCTTGCCCTTTTCTCAGACCTGTATAAGGAGAACTTGGTCCCCCCTAAAGATAAAATACAATCTTGGCTAGCGGGCAAATCTTTGCCAATTTTAACAGATGCTAGCCGTGCCCTTCTGGAAGCTCCAATCACTGTAGAAGAGATCAGGAACCAAATTAAAAAGTCCCAAAAAAATAAAGCCTCTGGGTTGGATGCTCTTCCGAATGAAATTTACAAACTTCTGTTGGATGAATTGGCCCCGGTGTTGGAAACTCTATTTAATTTAATATATAGATCAGTGGGCGAGATCCCTAGATCTTGGAAGGAAGCTACCATCGTCCTGATTTTAAAGCCGGGGAAGGACCCATTAAAAGCCGATTCATATCGTCCGATCTCCCTGCTGAACGCCGATTATAAGATCTTTATGGGCATTCTGGCGGGGAGATTGGCTAAACTGGTCCCTAGTCTGGTTAATATCGATCAGAAGGGTTTTATAGCGGGGAGGTTTATCCAGGAACAAACACAATTGTTGATCGGGAATATCGATTTGGCTGTGGTGAGATCAGATCCCTTGGCAGTGGTGGCCTTGGACGCGGCCAAGGCTTTTGACAGAGTGTGTTGGAGATACCTCTGGGAGGTACTAGAGGGAATGGGCTTCGGCCCTATTTTTGTCCAAACCCTAAAGAAATGTTACCAGGGGGCCTCAGCAAAGATTTTGCTGAATGGCATGTTGACCCAAAGTTTTGACATCCAGAGGGGGACCAGGCAAGGATGTCCTTTATCCCCCTTGTTATTTAACATCTATATAGAGCCGTTGGCGCAAGCCATTAGATTAGATGACTTAATTCATCCTTTTAGATCGCAAACCTACCGTTGTAAGGTAGCGTTATATGCTGACGATATTATCATCTATACTAGCGACCTAGAGGCATCTATTCCACGGCTTGAAGACCTTTTGGAGGAATTTGGTTCAATTTCTGGTTATCTAGCTAATT
The DNA here is from genome assembly GCA_963921515.1 of Calotriton arnoldi. Taxonomy (NCBI): domain Eukaryota; kingdom Metazoa; phylum Chordata; class Amphibia; order Caudata; family Salamandridae; genus Calotriton; species Calotriton arnoldi. The sequence goes on from CAWUFW010001407.1 coordinate 930,171, forward strand.
CCTCCAAAACGGAGGTAATGTGTTGGAATATTAATCATTGGGGAGGCCCTATCAGTAATGAATTTAAGTACTTGGGTATCAAAATAGTAAAAGACCTAGATAAAATCCCTATGATCAACTTGGAAAAAATCATCAAGGAGATTGATTATCTGTTTGCCAGATGGAGGAACCTCCCCTTGACAATTTATGGCAGGGTCAACCTGGTGAAGATGGTCGTTCTTCCCAAAGTGACCTACCTGTTTAATGCAGTTCCTCTGGCTTTCCCTAGCAAGAGCATCAGCAAGATCCAGGGTAAAATAGGGAGTTTCATTTGGGGTGATAAAGGCGCCAGGATGTCCTGGAAAAAGCTGAGGAGGAGGTTAAATAAAGGAGGGCTGGCACTCCCGGACATTAGATGGTATTTAATTGCCTTTCAATTTAAGGGTATTAGGATGTTGCTCTCAAGTCCAGATGAGACGTCGTGGGGTAGACTTTTGGGTGAGATGGCCATGGTTGAGGGGGGATTGGAGGAGGAGGGTTTCTATATAAGTTTGGGGCTCCGAGATACTTTAAACGTGTGCGTCTTAAGGTTCTCAAGGCTGCCCTGGAAACATGGTATAAAGTCAGATGCAGATGGGGGCTGGGATATTTCTCTGATTTCGCCCCTATATGGGACTCTCCCGGGACTCCGCTCTGTCTTAAGGATAGCCTGGCAATGCCAATTAAGAGAGCGGGCGTGGTTATCTGGTCAGATTTAATGGACACAGAAGGAATCCTCCCATGGGAGGTATTAAAAGCAAAGATAGGTCTAGCCTTCTCTAAATTTAAATATTTACAACTTAGATCATGGTACGAGGCAGAAGGTAGAGAAATCAGGGGAGATTGGGAATTGGAGGAGAAACTGCAAAATGTTCAACCAAAAAAGAAAGAGATATCTATGTGGTATACGAGGTCCCTAGATGCTGAAGACCTGGACCTCTTGCCTCAATCATCAGTCTGGAACCAATCTCCCCTCGAGCCAAATGTTGAAGTTCTTTTTGAGTCATCTTTAAAATTGCTTTACAGATATATTAAATCAGCTAGCCTAAAAAAGAATCATTTTTTTGTTGTAAATCGATTATATTACACTCCGGCCAGGATAGCCAAGTTTGCCCCGTCACCTCCCCCGAAATGTCCCAGGTGTAGACTACCTATTGCGGATGATATTCATATTTTTTTTGAGTGCCCGGAGTTAAGATCATTTTGGAAGGAGGTGGGAGATTCCCTGTCAGGTATCTTTGAAATTAACATAGTGGTTAATCTTCTGTTGGTGTTTTTTGGGGGTAATGATGTATCAAATTCTGTTTTACCACAACTCCATAGGGGGCTGTTGTTATATTTGATTCTGCTAGCGCGGAGAGAGCTATGTATAAGGTGGAAAAACCCCACCCCCCCAAATAGGGAGGATTGGCTTAAGGCCTCTTTTGCTATGGCACGATTGGAGCAAGAGGGGAACGGAGAAACATCGACCAATATTTGGCAGCCTCTATTGAAATGGGGCAGGGAGCTGAGGTTATTCTTTCCCCCTTGAGAGTAAATGATATTGTGTCATCCCTATACTTAACCCCTCCCCCCTCCCCCCTTCCCCCCCCTCCGCTCTGGGTCCTATGATTACACCAAGCCTCTACTACCCGGGGCCGGTCGGGTTGACCTAGGCTAGTGCAGTTAGCCGTGGGGCGCCCAGTTGGAAGACATCGGCTTTTCAAACCTGAAGATGCCTATTGGTGAGATGAGGACAAAAAAAAAAAAAAAAAGGCCAATCCTTCTCAATTAATGCATGGAAGGTTTGGAATTCCACCCATCCAAACAGTAGAAACATTTCTTTCAATGAAACCTCTAAAACTATTTTAAAAGCTTGTTATTTTGACAACACCTCGCATCCTGAGGTTCCACTAAGTTCACTAAGTCCTCTTGTTGTCTCACAGTTTTCAGTACGTAATTATGGATACTATTGCCCTACATTATCTGACATTGAATTTAAGTTCTCTAAAGCACACCACTCTTGTTTTAGCTTTTGCTTCTATATTATTTGTAGTTCACATTTATGTGAAATATCATGTGCTGCATGGTGTAATGTGAAGTTATTCTTTATGTTTTATTGTTTTCTTTGTCATTACCTGATAACTTGGGCTTGTTTGAAGTCCTCTGTCATCTGATGGGTCTTGTCCACGCTGTAGAAAACTGTTACTCAGGCGTTCCCTCTATGCAATTAAGATGCCTTGGTTTGCAAACCCATAATACATAGAACTAGTTCTAGCTCAATAGTTTCTGTATTTGGGGATAACCAATTTCGATTTTGAAGTGGAATAATGGGCACAGATGAGTAGGTACTTGTGAAACTATAATATTGCCCTCAAAATTTTGAAAACATTGTAACCTTCACATCAAAAAGTCGCAAAGTTTGTTATCTTAGCCAAACTTTTCCTAAGGTCGAAATTTTACTTAAAGTATTTTGTAAGAGATGTATTTTTGTGTAAGAAACTATTTAATATGTTTGTTTCTAAGAAAGGCCTACTTTTTGCAAGACCATTCACCCAGTATTCGTTTTAAAAACTTTGTGAATTTATCAAAGTTTCCAAAGTTTTAAAACCAACTGCACGATGTTGGTAACAGCCAACTTCACACACAGCTACAAAATTCCTTGACCTGATTATAGAACAAACACTGAAGGATCTAGTGCGCCAGACACACTGTACATTCAGTCAATGAAAATACACCTAGGTGAAACTGGTGGGGTAGAGAAGAACACTCTCATTATGATATAAGATTTTACTCATACAAAGTTAAAATAGGAGAGCATTTCTCAATAAAAAATTGTTTTTTATAGTGCTGGTTTTTAAGCACTGCAAACAGCATGTTCCTCTTATCCAGTATATAGTACTACGTTTACTGACTTTGGAAGGATGAAAGATTGAGTTTGCCTTGCTAGGATTCGGGCTTGTGGCTTGCAGATCCCTCCATGTTTCAGTAGGGAGCGTTGAACTCATTGAGCTATCATGCCGACTTAACAGCTCCTTGAAGTCCCACATGCCCGGATTAGTGGTGGACACAATTAAAATCCCTTTATAGCAGTTGTGTGAAGCTGACAACTTTGCAACTTTGTGAATTCCTACAACTTTCAAGTGATTTAATTTTCTTGCCTTTTTTTAACAAAATCTTTTTTAAGGGAGGTCTTTTCTGCACAAATAAATGTTTTTTTTTTACTCCCATAAAACTTAATTGTCATTTTTCGTGTAAAGGTTTGTGACGTTCCCAAAGTTGGCATAGTTTTAGAAATAACTTTCCGAATTGGGGGAATCTAAAGGTTGCCAATTTCGCACATCCCAAGTTCCAGGATCATCCGGCCTTAGCTCTCATCATGTGATATCAATGCAAGCACAGGAACGAAATGTAAATGTTCTGTTTACATCAAACCGAGCAGCAGGGATCTTCACCAACGTCTCAGCCTTAAATCCTTGCTTGTGGGGGTGTGATGTCAGCATCTGGCCTGTACAAAGAGCATCTGTGGAACCATGTGCTAGCAGTAAAATGTGTGTTCAGTGCAAGTAAAGAACTCTATTGTTGCATTGTGCACGATGCAGGACACCGGTGACTCGCTGCAATGCTTATAATCCTTTGCCCAGAGTCCAAGAGCTGTCAATAATGTAAAAGGCCTGTTGAGTACAAAAGAGAGATTTAGAGGTGGAAGCAAGCCACAAACGACAGCCATGGAATGTGGCCCTGAGTGTGTGCAGAAACACGACTTTATGCCTAATAATAAACGAATTTACAACGATACAGTGCAGAACGAACAGCAAGACTAGATGGTTTCCGACACACCATCCCTGCTTGACTTATTCATGTAAAGTTATTTGCATTAGATTTTTAGAACATATATATATATATATATATTTTTCCACACAAAGGACGCGGCACTCAGGAGTGAAGATAGTTCAAATGAGTTTATTGCACAACTCAACCAACGCGTTTCAGCCCTCTCACGGCTTTGCTCACGGTTAGTGAGTCCTTTCTTTATTGCACTATTTAAACCCAGCTGGCCTTAATGTGGCATTCTGGGACATGTAGTGCATTACATTCAACAATACATAGTAGTAAGTGAGCTCCCATATTTTTAAGATGTATTTATTCATCGAGAGTATATAAATTCACTAGTCTTGATAAAGATGGTCCAACCAGACTAAACCATCGAAACGCGTCGATGCTTGGTCACCATAAATCCGTCAATCTGATGTTACCCTAGTTGCTGATGGACTGCAGTGCATCAGGGTTCATCTGAACAATTTGTATAGATGGATATGGTCTTTTATGACAAAGATTAATGTCTGTTTCAAGTCTCGTGTTTTGTTTTTAACATTGTTTTTAACTAATACTTTGTATGAAATTATTGGAAGCCATATGAAGGTTTTCTATTGACTATTGTTACTCTATATAAAGTACTTTGCATAGTAAGTGTTTTTTAACATTATATTGTGAAATATTTTTAATAAATTGAATAGTTAGACGTACAGCCTGAAAGTATTTGTGCTAACACATTGTGGGTTTTGGTCTGAACAGTAACCCTCTAATCTGGATGTTTGGTGACTGAGGTATGGTATGGTGTGTGTGAAAGTGCTGAATAGTAGGACTTTCAAACTATTCCCAGAGGACACCTCTTTGTTTTTTTTTATCAAATCGTGAGAGGCCAGTAGCAGTATGAAGCGTGTGCAGTTGCAAGGTTCTCCCAAAAGCACATTTCTAAAAAAAAGGAGAGTGTGGGGAATTGGAGGGCTGGAAGGGTTGGAGGAGGACTTGCAAGAAATAATTGGATGAGCCTGGGGGTGGGGATTGAGAGGCTGAGACGTGGAGGATGAACCATTAAAGCGAAACTAAAACCTAAAAATCAAAAAAAATATTATTACAAAAGTAAATTCAGGTACAAAGGGGAGCTGTGCATTTCACTTAAGATATACCTTGTCTTCCATTTCTAGTTAGTATAATTGCATTTCTGTCATTGTTGGGACATACAGCACCGGAGGGACAGCACAGCACTCAGTGTTGTAACAGATGTCTTACTTTATTGCTTTTGTATGCAGTACTTTGAAGGCTTTGGTAGTCTAGAACCATTTTCTTTTGCAAGAAAGGTGCCCAGCTGCTGGTGGGTTTGTGTGTGTTTAGGACAAATTGACCCACAGTTTTGTGGTTGTTTTTGTGAGACATTGGGGCAACCATCATGGGATTAGGCTGTCCTGATATTCAAAAGGAAAAGCCAATAAGGTCGCCATCTTATTATGGTGCTCTCACTCAAGTCTTGGAAAAACCATAAAAATGCCTTTGTTTCAGCTGCTGCAGTTTAAAAATAAAAACAAAAGGCCTTGGCAATGCGAGTAGGTCTGGCTTTAGTGTGCCAACACGTGCAAACAAAGTCATGCAAATATACACACAGACAATTTGCTCCATGTCTCTGTGCAACCTTCTTTCTGTACTGCCTATTTTTTTGGGCTGTTTTTATTCTTTGAGCGTGTGGTGTTTCGTGGCACCAGCCGTGGAAGCTAAAGGAATAAAAGCAGGGCACAGACGGATGCACAAAAAGATGCAGGATGCACAAAGACAACCCTGTTTGCTTACATTAGCACATTAAAGCCTGGTAATGTATCCTTCATTTATGTTGTGTGGGTATGTTATGTTATGTTGTGTTATGTTGTGTTGTGTGTGTTGTGTTATTGCACTACTCACCTGTGAGGGTATCTAGGCGCTTAGGCTGGTGTGTGGGGGCAGGCACAGACAAAGACATGGGTTTGTAAAGCTCTTTATGTCACTGTTCAGCCACTATGACTTGATTTGTGCGCACCAAGGTAAGGGTAGAGGACGGAAAAGGAGGATCGGGTATCATATTTGGACCTGCTATGGACCTGCTATGGGTCTGCGGTGTCGTCTGAAGTCAGATTCCATCTTAAGCACTAGGTAGAGAGGAGGATGGTGGCTTAGTCTTACTCATCTGACTGGCTAGGATATTGGGTAGGCAATAATATAGCATTATAGCCCGCTGCCAAAGACTTTTCATCCATTAAAGGGTGTCTCTCCAAATTCCAGGCCCGAGCCTTGGAGGAGGGCTTGTAAAAGCCTGTGACACAATGGCTAAAATGATGTAAAAAGCTGGGGGTAGAGTTTACTGAAATTAAAGATGGAGAAACGTGTTGACAAATATTGGAACGTGGAGCAGACGATCTGTACCAGCCTGCTGCTCCATTGTTTCAGTGGAGCAACCAGCAACCTATTGCTGTATTATTGCATTACTGCTCACTGCTGTCCCAGTCAATAAAAGCCCCTATACCGGTCACTTAAAGTTCACCCTGCTCGAGTGTCCTGTAAGGGCCTATAAAGAGGGAGAAATCCTTTCTCACCAGCTTGAGGCAGAAGTGTTATAATGTTAGAACATACCACCCACTGAGGGTAGACTGCTCCATATTAACTAAAGAGAACCAGATGGGCACACATTGGAGTGTTGGAGCAGAAGACATAGACAAGACTTTATGGGACTTGTCCTTTCCATTGTCTGCAATGGCACTCCCAACTTTACAATATTCTAATATTTATGGTAACATGAGACATATGCACCTGTAGGGGCAGGTGCAGACATACTAAGAAAAAGGCGGGACAAGGAAAACCACAGTAGTATCTCCAAACAGTGCATCTTAATGCAGTGCAAAAGAAGAGAAGCCAACACTTCTCAAGTGTTAAAACAAAATGTTACACAACTGAACTGCAGAAAGCATAGTTTTTAAATATATGGAACAAGGTTTAGTGGACAATTTGTGGGTATGCCATGGCTATGAATCGAGTTAACATTGTTATATTAATTGTACCTATATTTTATATATATATATATAAATAATGTACCATAAAATGCAAAATAATGGAGGGGTACGCAACATTTATAGGATCTATAAAACCCAATACCCCGGGCTCAAAATCTATTGCGTACAAAATACGCAATTTATATGTCATGTACATTTTGTCTTTAACGTCTCTTGTTTGTTGGTTCACAATTGTATTTTCTTTTTCATTATTTCTGTTTTAGTCGCCATCTTTTCTAATCATTTTTCAATCATTTTTTTATTCTCTCGCTCAATGTTCCATGTATTTTCTTCTTTTTCACTCTTCCACAATGTATTCCTTCTTTTTCTGACTGTATTCATTCGTTCTTTCATCATTAAGTATTTTTAACCCATGGTTCTATTTTTTTTGTCCGTTTTTGTATTGTCTTTCTTCTTCGACTTTCTTGTCTTTTGCCTGCTCTCTTGCATGTCCTCTTTCAATCTGTCTCACTGTTATTTTGCTTTCTTTCCTTTAACTGATCAATCAGGGGTTTGTTAAAGCGCGACTACTCACCCGTAAGGGTCTCAAGGCGCTAGGGGTGGGGGTGCAGGTTTCATCCATCAAGGAGGGGGTCTGTCGAAGAGCCAGGTTTTGAGGTTTCTTGCGAAGATGGGGAGCGATGTTGTCTGTCTGAGGTGGAGTGGAAGGGCGTTCCATGCTTTGTCCGCGAGGAAGGAGAAGGAGCGGCCTCCCGATCTGGTCTTTCTGGTGCGGGGTCCACGGCGTAGGAGAGCTGGGCTGATCGTAGGGTCCTTTGGGGTGCGTGGAATTTGAGTCGGCTGTTCAGGTATGCTGGTCCGGTGCCGTGGAGGGCCTTGTGTGCGTGGGTGAGCATCTTGAAGGTGATTCTCGCCTCGACAGGGAGCCAGTGGAGTGTGCGCAGGTGCTGGGAGATGTGGCAGTGTTTTGGCAGGTTGAGGACCAGTCTTGCGGCGGCGTTCTGGATGTTCTGTAGCTTGCGGGTGAGGTTTTTGTTTATTCCGGCGTAGAGTGCGTTGCCGTAGTCGAGTCTGCTGGTGACCAGGGCGTGAGTGACGGTCTTTCGGTGTTCGAGGGGGATCCATTTGAAGGTCTTACGAAGGAGGCGGAGGGTGTGGAAGCAGGAAGACGAGACAGAGTTGATCTGGCGGTCCATTTTGAGCTCGGAGTCCAGGATGATTCCCAGGTTGCGTGCGTGGTCCGTGGGGTTGGCGGGTTTCCGAGGACGGGGGGCCACCAGGTGTCGCTCCAGGCATCGGGGTTTGGGCCCATGATGAGTACTTCTGTTTTGTTGGTGATTAGTTGTAGGCAGCTGTTTTTCATCCATTTGGCGATGGCTTCCATGCCTTCTCGAAAGTTGCGTCTGGCGGTGTTGGGCTCGTTGGATAGGGAGAGGATGAGCTGGGTGTCGTCTGCGTATGACACGATGTTGAGTCCGTAGGTTCTGACGATGGGGGCGAGTGGAGCCATGTAGACGTTGAAGAGTGTCAGGCTGAGGAGGAGCCCTGGGGGACTCCGCAGGTGGTAGGTGTGGGGTCCGAGAGGAAAGGGGGAGTCTGACCCGCTGCGTCCTGCCGGAGAGGAAGGAGCGGATCCAGTCGAGGGCCTTGTCCTGGATTCCTGCGTCGTAGAGAGTCTGCGTATTAGGGTGCGGTGGGAGACTGTGTCGAACGCCGCTGATAGGTCGAGGAGGATGAGGGCTACTGTTTCTCCTTTGTCCAGTAGGGTGCGGATGTCGTCTGTTGCGGCGAGGAGGGCGGTTTCCGTACTCTGGTTTTTTCTGAAGCCGGATTGGGAGGAGTCGAGGATGTTGTGTTCTTCAATGAATGTGGCGAGTTGGCTGTTGATGGCTTTCTCGACGACTTTCGCTGGGAACGGGAGCAGGGAGATAGGTCTGTAGTTTTTAGGTCGGTGGGGTCCGCTGAGGGTTTCTTTAGGAGGGGGTTGACCTCGGCGTGTTTCCAGTCGTCGGGGAACGAGGCGGTCGCCAGGGAGCGGTTGATGGTGTGGCGGAGCACTTCTGATCACTTCTGATCACTTCTTTATTTCTCATGAGTTTCGTCCATTTATGAATGATTTGTTATCATTGGTGGTAAGAAGTTGGCTAGTCTTAACAAAATGATATATTTTAAATGCATGTAACTTCGGATATTAGAGGTCTACATTTAATACAGGAAATAAAAGAAACTGAAATCTTAAAGTGAATAAAATATCCACCATCTAATTACTTTTAGACCATTCTCTTTTAAACCTTTATAAGGTTGAACTAATGAATAAAAATCTTTATTCGTTTATAAATATATAATTATAAAAGAGCAGATAGAAAAGATACACAGAATACAGTACTTATATAACCGATTTTATAGAGGGTAAAAACAAAGATAAAAAGACAAGAAATAATTCAAGATATAAAAATCATGCACCATACTAGTTCCCCATAAAAGCACTTCCACCTCAGTAGAAAACATTGATTGTCACAGTACAGTCAGTGACAGACATATAGCACCTGACAAGGTACATCCAATAAAGGGATTGTATGATTGAACCACGAATGCATTTATCACGCATGCCGGAACCACGAAGTCTAAACAAGGAAATTCTTAAGCACAAATATGCCTTTACCACGCATGCCTTTACAACGAATCATGTGTTGTTAAGGCATTTTTGGTAAATACATATTTGTGGTTAAGAATTTAATCCCCCGACCCCTGCACCTGGCCTGAGTTCCTAAAGTACCCCACTCCCCCATCCCTAGTCACTTTTTCACCTCCGCCCTCTCCATATCCCTAAAAACGACCCCCTAATCCCTAAAAATGACCCTGCCCCCCGCCCTGAACCCTAAAACAGCCCCCATGCCTTGAAAACTAAACTACCCCCTAAAATCGACCCTGCCCCCCCTAATTACTAAGTTCTATCACGATCCCTACCCCCCGCCCTGAACCCTAAAACGTCGACCCCGTGCCCTGAAAACTATCCCAAACACCCCCCCCCCCCCCCAGTGCCTGAATACTACCCAAACCTGCCCCCGGCCCTCAAAACACCCCGAGCCACCCCCCAACCCAGAAAACTACCCCAACCCACAATCAGCCAAAAAAACAACCCCCGACCCGTCCCAGCCTAACTTTAAATAACCCCGACCCACCCCCCAGCCCAGAAAACTACCCCCGACCCACCCTAAGCCCACAAATCAACCCCGACCCACCCCCCAACCCCACTTACCTCACAACGATCTCTTCCTGCTTCCGTCCGTCCGCAAGCCCTACCGCGCATATGTCTTAACCACGCACATGCGTGGTTAAGACATATGCGCGGTAGGGCTTGCGTAGATCAGCCTTCGTTGTTAAGGCTGATCGTTGTTCAGCCTTCGTGGTTAAGGCTGTTTCCCCAATAAAGGGCAATGCAATATACCTAAAAGGCAATAAAATCATGCCAATAAAGTGTATTTTTCAAAATGGCTCCTATGTAGTGGCAAACATTGCGATTAGGGAATTGTTCGAAGAAAATAGAGGGCAGGCCTATATGGATGAAAGCCGTGTTTTTTAAGGATTGGCAATAAACATTTTCGCCTAGGTATTTCATAAAAGTTACAATAAAATATAAAATGATCCAAAGTCTGTATGGATGATTCATCACAGGGACAGAGCAGCATAGACTTGGGGTCAAATTGGCCGAAAGGGAAACTTAAGTAGCACTTTATGTTTCCTAATCGAAATTTCATCAACAATGCCCTTTCCCTTACATTATTAACATACGTGAGTTATGGTTGACGCCTTAGACCGTTTGCAGGCAAATTAATTCCCTCGTATTGGGCTTCATGACCTCTCTGCCTTTCCTGTTGCACACTGCCCTGCTCAGGAACAAAACTTTAATATTGCTAAAGAACGATGATGGTTTCAACCCAGATCTGTGACTGGGGGTGAGTGTCTGAAAAGTTTCAGCACTCCGTCCATCATCTCCTTGTGTTTGCTTTGTTCGCCCTAAGTTGGCAGGGTATGCCCAGACGTGCGTCCCTTGCTCACTTTGCCACTGGATTCAAGCTAGCCTGGCTGATGAGTGCTGTTAGCCCGAAACCGGTCCCAGGATGCTTGATTCCGGTCCAGGGAAGACATGGCTTGGCAGTTCGGACTGGACTGTTCCCAAGAGGCACAGGGTCAAGACTGATTTGCATATAGCTGTGTCTGAACTGGGGTGGCGAAGTGAGCTAAAGAACGATGATGGATTCAACCCAGTTCTGTGACTGGGGGTGAGTGTCTGAAAAGTTTCAGCGCTCCGTCCATCATCTCCTTGACCAAACATTCACCCAGCAAAGCAGAGGCTTAACTGCAACTAAATCAGTGATATACTTAACCCCAAGTTCCTCATGTACAGAGCAGGCAGGGGTTCCCTGTGGGACTTTTAAGATCTATCTTAAAAATTTATTTTGCACTGTCTGTAAATTGTCAGCTGCCTTGTACCCCCAAATTTCACTCCCGTACAAGGCCTTGGAAATACAGAATGGCTGATATAATTTTATGATCACCCCGGGGACCATGTGCCCAATCTGTGTGCATAGTTTGCAATAGCTCCCAGGGCTTTTTTCATGTCCCTTAGCTTCTCTGCCCTCAGGTTATTCCAATTTAATTTGGCGTCAAATAGTACACCAAGATATGTGAAGGCCGGGACTTTGGCTATGCTGAAAGTGCCTGCCTTGCAGGTTTTCAGACTAGTCCCTTGGCAACCTAGCTCCATCACAAACGGCTTGGTAAAATTGGGGGACAAGTCCAGCCCATTCATGAAGGAAACAAACCCATCAATTAGGACTTGCAACACTCTAGGAGTACGTGCTATGAGCACAGCGTCGTCCGCATACAACAGAACTGGGACTGGTCTACTGCCTATTCTCGGAGTATCAGCCTGCAGTGATATCAGGGCAGATTCCAACCCATTAATATATAATGCAAATAAAAAAGGGGCAAGAATGCACCCTTGACGCACACCTCTTGTACATTTAAAATTATCAGTGAGTCCCCCCTCTGGAGTAAATCGGACTGTAGCTGATGTATGGGAATAAAGAGTCATTAAAACATTTATTATTGCGCACTCGACACCTAACTCATCTAGTAGCAACCACAATTTAGGTGGACCTGTAATCAAACCCAGGTTTGCTTTTACAACATTAGCTAACAAAGAAGGGATATCTGACCCCCTCCATCTGAGGCCCTTATCATTACTAGCCAGATTTACAACTCCTTTCAGTAGGGAAGGTTGGTGTCTTATTGGCCAGTTAAAAAACACATATAGGTTTATGGTCGCTGTAACCACTGGTGATAGTACCCCTCATGGTTAGGGAGGTGCCCAAAACACTTGATAAGTAAACCGTCTATAATGGGCCTTTCCCCGAGCCTATAAAGTTCAGAATATATAGTTTTTTGTTCCCCTTATTTCGGGCAAATTACAGAGATTCATGGCCAACAGATAATTTAAAAGATATTGTCCTCTATTATCAACTACACGACCAGTCGCAACTGGGGCTTCCACCATAAAGGGGTCGGATAGAGTATCTCACGGGCAGAGCTTGACATTTAAATCCCCACCTATATTCACTGAGCCCATCTAATTTGTATTCAGCTCTAACTTTCAGAATTTCAATGGCATTAAACTGAGCCATTATTTGGCAGCTCAGTTCCATGACTGTATTACAAAAATTGATCAGAAAGAAATTAAAACAACTGGATTAAACAATCCACAAAATCTGCATCCCCCAATGGTTACAGTATATGAGAGGTAATCTCAAATAGCTTGGCCATCTTTACCATGATTGCCAGCCCCCACCAAGGTCTTCTGCCGGTAAACATCCTTTACCACGAATGCGTTACAACACATGCCATTACCCCACATTTTTTACCCCGCGAAATCTTTTACAACACAGGGCTTTACACTGCAAACCATTACAACACATTCCCCAAAGCAACGCCCCGGTGGAGTTAGAATAGTAAATTGCGTTGTAATGCGGAATGCGTTTTAATGGATTGCGTTGTAAAGGCCTGCGTTGTAAAAGATTTTGCGAAGTAAAAAATGCGGAGTAATGGCACGCGTTGTAAACGTGTGCGGAGTAAAGTGTCCTATTCTCTTCCGCCATCAGAACAGGTATCTGGGACGATAAGATTCGTACCCATCCCAAGTGAGCGCCCCCATTACCCAAGTCTTCTGCAACATTACAATGTCCTATTTATTAATGAAGCTAAGCCAGTTAGAATCTTCCAGTTTGGAGCTCAGTCCAGCAATGTTCCAGGATATTAGGGACATCTGAGGGACAGGAAATGGGCCCACATCAGCAGCCTGTTCCTCTGTGGCTGGTAAATCAGTGGCAATACTTGCATCATCCCCCACCAATTCCATATCATCAAACCCCAGTCAATACAGTTCCTCCATGCCAGATAGGGCGCTGAATCTGTTGGAGTTAGGTAGAATTGAAGTCTGGGTTCTGGCCTCAGGAACCTCCTGCTCGACAGACTGAAACCTGGCAAAATGATGATAGAAGTAACCTAGTGGTAGGGCAGTTATACCGTTGTTCCTAAGGAAGCCACTCGCATGATGGGAGTGCAGCAGAATGAGGCGCTCAGCGAGAGCCTGATTCCTGAAGTTATTAACCACACAATCCCCAGTCAACTGCTTATATGAAGAACCAAGCCACCCCACCCTTCTAACAAATAAAATATTGTTGTATTACGCATGTCCAAAATCCATTTTTTTCTTCAGCTAATGGCAGATTTTATTTTTCAAATTGGAATGAGTTTCCACCTGGGCTGGGGGCAAGCAGGTTACATTGGCAGGACCACAACATATGGGCTACATTCAGGAGGGAGATTAAGCCAAGTGGCATTGGCGATTGTGGTACATAAACTGCGTTGCATACTGCATACATTAGAATCCATATTCTCACTGGTTTGATTGGTGGCATTTTTAGCAGCTGACTGATCAGAGCAGGAGCTTCCATCCCATGTAATGGTCTCTCTGGCTCCCTCAGCTCGTGAAGCCTGGGGCCCGCTGTGGCCCTCCCTCTCCATGGAAGTAATAGTGGCAACTGCACTATAGTTGGTCATTGACTCCGCCACAGTGTAACAAGTGGAAGTAGTGATGAAAAGTTTTAAGATAGCTGATTCTAGGCTCACATTTTTTTCTGCTAAGGGGGCAATACTGGCTTGAATTAAATCCTTACATTTATCAAACAGTTGGTCCCATATTGCAACCCCGGGATTAGCGGAACAAATACAACCGGCTGGCCCAGTTCAAGCACTGTGACCCACAGAGCCTTTGGCCACTTTTGCTTTAGTTTTTGCCTTTTTATCAGTAGCCCCGCCCTTAGATCAGCCAATGGTCCTTACGTGACGTTTCCTTTTAGCGGATGGGCCTCCATCCAGTGATAAATGAGAAGCCTGGGGAAGCTTTTGTAGAGCTTGGCTAGAGCCAGCACTGCCTGTAGCTGTGCCTTCAGGCTGATCAATGGATAATGCAAACACTCTGGTTGGGCCGCTAGCAGCTTCAGATTAAGAGGAAGACAGAGCGCTAAGAGAGGGAGCTCCTCGCTCCAGAGATAATCGTCTCTCCGCTAAGTCAATTTCTTTTGCAATAACTCATACAGCTATGGCCAGAAATGAGTTGAGTGTGGTGCCAGGACATGAGGACGGGGTGCCATTGCCTTGCATCCCTCCGGCATTTTCTGCTTCCCCATCTTAACCCCCCTGATGCCGAAAAAAATCACTGGCATGGCAAATAAAAAAGAAACAGGGAAGGGGCAATGATGCCTCAAAAATTTCTCATAAATAATATTTAAGGCTCACCAGAGAAAGAGAGTGGGCCCAGCCCAGCCTCTAATGGGCGAAGATGGGCCTGGTCTTCTCCCAGACACGGCCTGGCGTGACCTGCACCCACGCGAATCCTTCAGTGCCATGTAGCGCAACAATCAGCTGGGCCCGCACAAGTCCTAAAACAAGAAGTGGGGGGACTGACCAATTCAGGCAGTATGCAAGTGACATCATGATGCGTGCTATCAAAGCACATTACGTCACGACGCGTGACATTCCACGTGGCATCACAAGACGTGACCTCACTGGAAGTGATGCTCTGATATGTGTATGTTATAACATATGCCAACTGATAATGCAATAAAATATGTTTTTTTTAAAAAAAAGTTGTCTCCTACAAAGCACATCATGTAACATGCAGATCACAAATTTTTATTTTATGTAGATAAGTAGCTGGATTACTGCTATGAACACAGAGATCCCTTTGTTACTTGCAGTTCATACATTCTAATCCTTCTAGATGACCACAGTGAGCTATGAAGGGCATTTGACTCCTACACCTTGCAACCCTGACTGTCTCAAGTAACACATCTTGAACATTGATTTATACACTTACATGATTTATTTGGAATGGATAATGTGTATATGATGTAAAGCGCTCTAACACTCTGCATTGGGATGAGTACTGCTATAAAAGAAATAAAATAGTGCTATTTAAATTATTATTTGTGTAAATACTGAGACAGACCAACCCATCTGTCATTCTTACAGTGTGCACTTATATACAACAAAGTACAAGCATTTGCAATGCAATAGGTCTCGCATTTGCGAGATTTAGAGCTATTGGCATTTAAAATTACAATGCCTTTTATTTATGTGTTGGTTTTTAAAACAAATAAATAAAAGGCATTGTCATTTACAATGCCAATAGCTTAAACTCTCGAAAATGCGAGACCTATTGCATTGCATAAAACTTGTTTCATATATGCTAACGCTGATTGCTTAATTTGTGCCAGTGAGTGCAGGTGGTGTCCGCTAGCACTCCTTTATGGGGACGTGTTTGATGATTTGTTTATTATCAGCTTTGAGCCAGTGAAACAGAGAGAGAAAGGCAGAATAGGGAGAAAGAAGGAGCAAGAGAAAAACTGTGACAGAGGGCGAAAGCAGGGATCAGAAAGAACCTGCATGAAATGTACTAAAACGGTGTGAGTGGACAGGTCTTAAAAAAACTCTCCACTTACGTATATATTTTACATTTTACATATTTTACATTTTTTGTTATGACTTAAGCTCTGCGTCACAGTCACAGTCACTGCACAGTCACTGCAACGGAATGATGTTTTATCACTAGAGACTGTGGCCAACCATGAGTCAGCAATCCTGAAGATCTAGGCTCCAACAGAGTCAAACCATTACAAGCGTCTAGTCTTGTACATTTATTACCACCAGAGAGGCACATTTTCAGCCACAGCCATTATTCATTAAGGGCAGCATCCTGGAAGTGGTGTGTGCGGGCTGCCATGTAAAATGGAAAGCGCATGGCCCGCTATCAAAAAAATAAAGTGAAAGTGTGCATGGCACCGCGCTGAAAAAAAACCTAAAGGGGTGGTCCCCACGCTAAAGCCTGCTTTAAAGAGGCAGTGCTGTGCCATTAAAAAAAATAGCGACGAGTGGAATGCTGTCCGTTCACAAGCTGGTAAATGGAAGCAGCTGACGTAAGCGCGCCATGCCCGCACATCTCCTGTCCAGGCGCGTGCACATCTCCTGTCCCCCTTCGGAAGAAAAATCGACGACAATAGATCTCGCCAAGCGAGCAGCGCATGCGCTGCGTCGCTAGGCGAGACCTAAAAAAGCATGCATCTCTTAAGTACCTGTGAAGAGATAACAAGCTGTGTGCTTTTGTTTCCTCCTCGGTGCATTTCCATTTGTGAGGTTCCAGGACGCCTTCAGTCCCATACTCAATCAAAAGGAGGCCTGGTGGCCCCTTAACTTCTGTCTTTATTGTTACACTGCTGGAGGTGAAAAAAACAAAGCCCCCTCGCTGCCTGCAGTTGCTGCTGGGAATCGAAAACAGACAACGTGCAGGAGCTGATGAACATGTCCCGGTGTTTCAAAATTACACTGGGACAAGTTCAACATATTTCTGTGGGGCCCAACTTTTTTAGCAGGGGGGATGGCGTCCACCCTGTGAAAATAGTGGGTGGATGCCGTGTACCCGCGTGTACCCCCGACTCATGCCCTGGCTGGGCCCCTCCTCTCGGTCTGTGCATGCTGTGGCGGTGCAATATGGGACCTGTAGTCCCCTCCAGGCATGTTAGCATGTCCTGCACCCACGGGAGTCCTTCAGCGTTATGTTGCGCAACAATCGGCTGGGCGCCTCCTCTCGGGCCGTGCAGTCTGTGGCAGGGCAATATGGGACTTGCAGTCCCTTCCAGGTGAGTCGGCGTCCCCTTTATAAGGTTCTTTCAACAGTAGCAGCTACAGTGCTTTAGGTTTGTTGGGCTGCTTATAGTTGAGAAACATCACGATGGTAATTATGGATCTAGGAAGTTTACATCATATTTGCAGACCTGCCAACTAAAGGAAAAAAAACACGTATAAAGGGCAGGGCCTCGGAGGGGGAGAAGACTTGTGCGAAAAAGTATCTAAGAGGCACATTTGCCCCCTGGCTCCCACCAAACCCTCTCCTGAAAAAACAATGCTTCCTCTGGCTGGTGCTGATGTCCTGGGGTGCTTTCACACCCCTTAGTGGACATCCTGCTGTTGAAAGCCTCACAGAGGAGCCGGAAATGCACTCTGTGCACTGGTTTCCAGCTCGTTTTCCCTGTCACCGTGTGATATCTGCTCCTCACCGTGTGACTGTAGCCACTATCTGTGGCACCATGTGAGTTGGGAGGACTGTATTTGTGTGTGGGGTTCGTTTAAACAAATGTAAGCACCTTAAAATCATTCGAAGAAAAAGGTGCTAGTGAGTTTCCTAGCTATTTCAATAAAGTTTAAATTGTGTTACTGTAGGTGCTGCTACACATGGATTGTGTGAGTTTCAGTGTTGGAGAGAGCCACTGAAGGCTCGGGCCAGATGCCTGGCTTTAGCTCAGCTTGAGGTCCTCTTGACCCCTCGAGCCCAAAATGAGCCATGCTGCACGCCACCGAGGCTGTGGTCTCACCTCGTGTGCCAATAAAGACAAAGCTTTGATGACAAACCTTTGATGTTTAACGGACAATGGAGAAACAGACACCCATCTAGTGGCCAAAGAAGTGTAAAACAAGAAATCCCGACTTCCCTGCCTGATTAAATTGTGTGATCGTAGGCAAATGTTATTTTTCACCCACTACTTTTTCTTCATTATCACATTTGAGAGCTCCATCAGATGTGTGTGTTCAGGATGTGCATTATAAAAAATCCTTATTGTTTTGTTTTATTTTCAATAAACTATAACGTTGCTCTTAGAGCCAAGCCAGACCTTTGTCCCAGCTCTGGCTCGGCTCTCCCTGTTAATTTGCTGGCTCGCCCACTTCTAGTGTGTGTTTGTGCTTGTGTCTCTACTGTGGGCATATGTAAATGATCGCGTGTTTGTTTGTAACTGTACATGAGAGCAGGAGAAGGAAGATCGTTCATGATGTGTCATTGTACAGTGCACGGTTGCTCTCTAGTGGTAAGCATTGGTATTGCGCAAAGCCTGCTAACAGTAGAGCGGATTTCCACAATTCCTAGCACTATGTGGTTAAGAAATTTAACGCGCTATGCTTATCGTTGCATAATTATGCACAATGTAATGATTTCAGGAGTAGACCTCTCAGTGGACTGATGCTATGCTTAAGGCGAGAGTTTATAATCTGTGTAACATTTACGTATTCACACCCTAATTCTTCTCTAAGCACACCACGTACCATCAATATTCTTCCCCATTTATGACTTAATTTCGTTTCCAGGCACTGGCCTTCCCGCCCGTTTGAAGCCAATTTGTTGTTGAGTGGTATTTCTTGGAATGTACACGGATATTTGCTAGTTAACTACAAATATGTTATTACGAGGTACCATAAACAATATATATTTTGAGGTGATACGTGAATATATTTTGTTCTCAGGGGAACACTCTTTGTAATGTTGGGCCTAAGGCCCACATTGCAGAATGAATGGACACGGACACCAGGTGAATGTAGACTGGTAACTGGCCACGAGCACGTGCACCCGGTCCCTTTTATTGGCGGGGCCACGTCACTCGTGACACCCGTGATGAATGGGTGTGGGGGTGCAGTGTGTCCACTCCCATAGGGGAGTGGCTACTAACTCAGTGTCTGCTGAGACACTAGAACGTGTCCAGCAGGACACTACATTCCTCCCCAACTTTAATGACGGACAAACAAAACATTAGTCCAACCTGTGGGGACAAAACAAACAGTTATTGGAATACCACAGGGTCCATCAGTCTTCTGAGTCAGGTGGCAGGACGACGTCAGACAGGAGCTGGTGACTTTGCATTGCAGCAGGACCGTCTCGGCGGGCACCCGTAGTTTAACCTGAGGGGTTCAGGACACGGCCACGGGCTTGGAGACGTCCGCTGCATACCGTCAGTTCACTGATGATGACACGTCTCCCACCTTGCTGACATCGGTGACGGTCTGTGGTAAGTTCTAACAGTTCTTCACAGTGGGTTGCGTTGTGAGCGTGGATGGAGTTCACGGTGAGAACTCACAGCGGTGTTGCTGGACCGACTGTCCCTGTTGAACTGCTTGGCTGTGACCGGTAACCTGTCGGTGGGGCAATGTCTCTTCTCCCTCTCCCGCCTGGGGAGGCCCGTCGTCGGGGTTGCTGCGGGACTGTAGGAGGGCTGCGCTGGGGGCCGCTTGTGTGCCGTCTGGGGGCAGCTGCAGGACCGCCGAGGAGCCGTTACTTAGTCGCACGCACAACCTTCACGGGTGGATGAGTCTTGGCTAGGACTTGCACTCGCTGCCGCGGTTCCGGTGTAGGCCAGGTTCACAGGTGGCTTCTAATTCCTTTAGTCGGCTGGCGTGGCAACGGTGCAGCGTTCCAGTCCACTTGTGCTCTGGTAGTGGTGTTTGACGCATGTGCTGAGGGCTGGCGTGATGGTGGGTTGCCCGCCATGGGGTGAGTCGGAATGACAGATGGTGGTGGCTTGCTGGGAGAGTTTGGATGTCAGGAGTGACTTAGCAGCCAGGTGTCTCCGCCTTGTTGAGGTTGGTCTTCGGTGGCGGCTTGATACGTAGAGTGTACGGATCCTCTCTTGCCTGATTTGGGGCCACTGCCGACTCCATCTTGAGGCGGTGTGAGGGCGGACGCTCAGTGCTGATCTTCACCCACGGCATTTGTGGCCTGGAGCAGGGATGCCGTTGACTGGGACTGCCGACACTCTGGGATGGACGGTCGCCTGGGGAAGCATTGGGGAGAGACGCGGATTGCGCTTGCTGCGGCGTGTGCTCGGTTCTCCCGTGAGGCTGTATGCAGGGACGTCGGTCCGCCTTGGTGGCTGTCTGGTGTGTCAGGGTGTGCTCTGGGCTTGCTGCGAGTCCTCGGTCTTCTCCCTTTGTTGGTCTATTCAGCCCACCTGTGTTCCTCCGATTTTCTGGGTGACAGGGCTGTCACTTTCTTCGAGGGCGTTGCGCTTGGACCTCGAGGCGGCGCTGTCATGGCGCCGGCTTCTGCCTTTGCTCCGGCGCGCTCCTTGCTTGCTGGGCGACGTGACGTCCGGTCTCGTGTCGCTGGTTGTTGGAGCGCCTGTTGCTGTGGCGGCCGGCCACGTGGGGTGTGCAACTCCTCTCTTGCCTGTTGTGGGTCACTGCCGACTCCGTCTTGAGGCAGTGCGAGGGAGGACACTCTGTGTGATCTTCGGCCCACATCGGGGTTTCGCAGGTGCAGTGGAGACGGGGTCGTCCTATGTGCTGCGTTTGGCTCCTTCCGGGCTTTATCGCTATGGCTGTGGTGGAGATGTAGGAGGATCTCCCTGCTGACTCCAGCAGTGCTTCTTTCTAGAGACGTCTCCTGGGTGCTTGTCTGTGCAGTCAGGTTCACTGGCGCGGCTTTCTGCGCGCTTCTGGCTTTGCGTGCGCTTTGTGTGCTCGGTCCCGTTCTTGGACGCTTTCTTCTGGCAGTTGGGGTGCCTGTGATGTAGCTTGCGATCAGGTCTGTGTACCAGGAGGGGCGAGTGATGCGATCTCTCCTCCGGCAGTGGCGTCGGGCAGCCACATGTGGTGCGCGCTCTGCCCAAGCTTCTCTGGAGCTGTTCGCGGGGACAGCGACCTTGAGACGTTGCTGCTCTGGCTGGTCATCCACTCTTCCTGGTTGTTGCGGTGCGCACTCTTGGATCTGTTGGCTGCTGTTGCCGGCTGGTTAGCAGGATGCTGTGCTGTGCTCTAGTACTGCTGGTCTGTAGGGTGCAGTGTATCCATACTTGACGCGGATCAGCTGACGTCAGTCGCGGTGGGCGGTCAGCGCGCTGGACCACTCTTAAGGTATGCCGGCGTGGATCATCCAGCTTGGCTCCCTTAGCAATTTCCTCTCGTTGATCCCGCTATTTCCTGCAGGGTAGTGGGGTGTCAGGGCCTCTTCTCCGGCCTCCGGTTGTTCCAGGACTGACGGTTGCGGGGTGCGCTGGCTATCCGCTCTGGCTAGGCAGTACGTCCATCTCTCAGTGCATAGCTGTCGATGGCCACAGCGTGGGAGCTGGGAATACCGCGTGGTGCACTGGGCGCCAGGGTGAAGTGAGCTGCCCCCACTCCTCGTGTGGGGGTCTGAGGCATTTGCTGTAGCTCAGCCTTGTTCCTGGTCGCAGCGGCTCTGTGGGTGCGTGGGCTTGGATCCTTCCTGCCCTGGTGCATTTACTGTCCTGTTGATTGCACTGCAGGCTGTTTCTCTCTTGTGTTCTGGGTTGCGGTAGCTGCAGTACTGCAGGTGGCCACCGGGTGTCAGTGCAGCACTCCGTTTGTGCCGGTCCTGACGTCCGTTCATTAAGCTGCGTCCTGTGTTGCTCCTACCTGCCTGCAACGTGGTGAGGCCACCCTGTGGGCCGTAGGTCTTTTGTGGAGGTGGGTGGCGCTGTTTGCCACGGGGAGAGGCAGGGGGTTGCTGGCCAGGGTGTGGGGTGGCACACTGGGCGGCGCTGCAGGCTCCTCACCGTGGGCAGTTTCTCTTTCGCCAGGACTTTGGAGCTTTTGCAGGGAACACTGAGGCAGCGCTGCTGGTGTCCCTCTTGAGTTTGCCCTGTGTGCTGCGGGTCCCGGGAATGTCGGTGTGGGGCTGGGCCTGCCTGCCACTTTCTCTGCAGTGTGTCTTGTGCGTGTCCCTTGACAACGAGCAATTTCAGCCCGTGTCGTGGCGCAGGTAGGTTGTCGCTAGGTGGCGCTGCGGCGGCAGCTCTCTCTCGGCCGCGGCAGTCTTTCCCTCTCTCTGTGGGTCACGCTGTGCTCTCGTCAGGCGGGTGCATCCGCACACAATGCCCCGGTGCTGGCGAGACGGCAGGCCGCAGTCCAGCACTGCCCGAGCCTCGCTCAGTGGAGGCTGCCGGCGCGCGGGAAACACAGTCTTGGCAGGTGGGTGCAAACGGAGCTGCGGGGCATGGCGGGCTCTCTAGTCGCTGCGGGGCATGGCAGGCTCTCTAGTCGCTGCAGGCTGCTCGCTGTGCTAGCCTTGGGGCTTTGTCTGCTGGAACGGACTAGTCACTGCTGGGTAGACGCCACGCTTACTCTGGGGTCGCCTGTTCACCCTCCTCCGCCTCTGACATCCGGGAAGGGGGGGGGGGCACGGCTAGATTCGTACGCTGCTCTGGGACTGCGGGGAGTGGTGTCGCGCCAGAGCAGCACTGCAGTCGCTGGTGGCCGTGGACATCGCCGTGGGGGTGCCACCTCTCCGGCACGTTCCTTTTCTTCTCCCACAAGGAATGAGGAAGTGTAGAGCTGCAGGCACGCGGGGTCAACTACCCGCCTTGTCGCCAGTGTAATGTTGGGCCTAAGGCCCACATTGCAGAATGAATGGACACGGACACCAGGTGAATGTAGACTGGTAACTGGCCACGAGCACGTGCACCCGGGCCCTTTTATTGGCGGGGCCACGTCACTCGTGACACCCGTGATGAATGGGTGTGGGGGTGCAGTGTGTCCACTCCCATAGGGGAGTGGCTACTAACTCAGTGTCTGCTGAGACACTAGAACGGGAAACAGCCTGAACAACGAATCCTGAACAACGAGTGTATTAAACAACGAATCCTTAACCACGACCTTTACCAGAACCACGACCTCATTAACCACTACTGTACACGAACAACGACCACCTGAACCACGACCTACTAAACCAGAGGTAAGTGTCAAAATGTTAATAATTAATCTTAAATGCAAGTGCAATAATAATAAAATAATTTGAAACGGGATGTTGATTTTTGGATATATTTAATAATTTAGGAATGTGTAATATTATTTTAAAAATTCATTTGCACATTTCCTGATTTTGATTATGATGTAGAAATATTAGTTTGTTTTAATTTAGCGTGTTAGGCCAGTAGATGGCACTGTTGGTTTGTTTTTCCAGTGATGTGTTTAAGATCAGTGCTCGATGCGACTGATCTCTCTGGTTGTTGAATTGAAAAAATACATTGCAGCAAAATACAGGAGTTTGTGCAGAGATCTAGGGACATCCATTAGAAGAGAGTTGAAAATACCATCTGAAAAATAGGAGGCTGAATATGACTTAGTGTCAGCTGTGAAAATTGAATACGCCGTAAACCCTGATTCAGTCTGGCTGACCCCATTTCAAAGCACCTCTGAAATAGAAGGAGAGGGGGATTTTGTGGAACACCCAAGACAACAGTTCTTATCCAAAAGGATAGTTGAGGAAAACTTTGAGCAAACTTTAATCTTAGTCATTGACAGCGCTTCATTGGACATCAAATAGTGATAACCAAATTCCATATACGCATGTCTCACCTTTACGAAAAGCAGTACTTGAATATTGCTTCCTGTCTGTATCTCTCTTTTCACTGAACTGTTGATTCTTTCATTGAATCAAGAATTAAAAGTGACCATCTTCCACAGGCTGTTTCAATTGACCCCTGGACTGGTAGATTCCGGTAATATGAAAAATGATTCATTTTCGTGGTTTAGTAATTCGTTGTACAGTACGTAGTGGTTTGGCTTTGGTAGTGGTTTAGCCTTCGTGGTTTAGGCATTCGTTGTTTAAGTGGTAGTTGTTTAGTCATACAACCACTAGAACGTGTCCAGCAGGACACTACACTCTTGAGCATTTCATACGTTTCTCTGTGCATTGTGAAAATTATGGCAATATGCATTTTTAGTTGCCTACTCTTACGTTTCTCTTGATTAAGAAGGCTTGGCGATCACTTGTCTTCCCGTATGAAAATATATTTTGTTTTGAGGGGTGCCATTTTGACTGTGACCCATGACCTGCAATAATTTAACACTAGCATATCTGGGTCCAATTAGCCACATGGAAATCACTCTCGGTCACACAGTAGCACTCTCTGTTAGTTGCAAGGTGGTTAAACTCGCAAGCAAATATCATTTTCCAGAAATACCATGTGCAAAAATGTAATATTTGCTTCTCCCTAGAAAAAAATGAACACGTGTTTAATGTAACTTGTTTTGAAACTCACAGCACACATAAACGATCTGCAACAGTTGACAGCATCCAGTCCTACTCCAGCCCCTGCTAAGGTGTTTTGTCTTCGGAAACCATTGCAAGCAATTCCTCCTTAAAGGAAAGTACATCACAAGGCAGTAACGGGTCACTTCCACTATCAGAACCTAATTCCCCCTCTGATCAAAACCTATTGACAAGGTCCTTGCCTTCCTCCCTGTACAACACGCCAATGTCATTTGTATAGTTTAGAGCTTTACAAATGGCAAGCACATGCATACACACAGATATTGTATTAATATATTTTGATATTCATTGCAACCAAAATGGTAGATTTTGTATTTTCTTTTGATCTTTCTTTTTTTGTTTTTGTTTTATATAGCGCAAACTCGACCCAAATGTATCAGAGCGCTTTACATGAGTGCCAGTTGCATTACAGATGGACATATTCATTTTATTAGGCACAGGGAGATTAAGTGATTTGCTCAGAATCACAGGATGCTAGGACTTGAACCTATTTCCCCAGCTTCGAGGTCAACCACTCTAGCCGTCCATTCATGTGGAACTTTATTCTTTGGCTAAATGTGGGTAACTGACCTTCTCCTTTAAGCGGCTTGGGTTCCCTCCATTCTTTCTGTAGCTCAGATAGCACGGGAAATAAATTAAGCTATATGTCTCTGTAAGACATTGGGTTATTAGTTGAGTGGGGTGAGAGCCCAGCTCAAGTAATAATCACAATCCTTGACATGGTGAACCACAAAAGTCACTAAATAAACCTGTGGTTAACCCTCTTATAGTTTCACAGAAAAGCAGTCAGCCTTAACTTGGAGGAAATGTGTAAAGTATTTGTGAAAACACACAATGATAGTAATTCCACACCAATTTAAAAAAAAAAAACAATATTTTAATAAATAAAATTACACCAAAAGACAAAGTAGAACCGGAGATATGAGTTTTTGAGTTTATGGTGAAAATAGTGGCAAAAAGACGCAAAGCGCCAGCTGCAGTTATCTGGTTACACCGGACAGGACAAAGTCAAAAGTTCAGGCTAACCATGATGGAGCGCTGGTTGGGTATGGGACCAGATGTAGGCCACTGGGAGTTGTACTGTTGGTCCTTTGTGTGGGTTGGGGGCTGCCGGTGCTGTGATGGGAGGCTCTGCATTACACTGTCTGGTCCATAGAGCAGCTGATCATGAGCTGTGCTGCGATGAGAGGCTATGCGTCTGATCCAGTGAAGCCTCTGATCAGAATCTGCGCGGTGCTGCAATGCAAGGGCCTGTGTTGTCCTGTGCTATTCTGAGCTTGATCTGGTTAAGCTGCTGATCTGGAGATATAAGGTGCTGCGATGTGAGGCCTTGCGTCGTTCTGCAATGCACTGCATTGGATCTGGTGATGCCCCTGCTGAGGAGTTCTGAGGTACTGCGATTCGAGGCCCTGCATCATTCTGTGCCACACTGTGTTGGATCTGGTAAAACCTTCGGTTGAGCAGGGTAGAGTACACTCTGACTTTAGCCAAGGGCCCAGGTCCTTGAGGAATGCACTTGAGGGGGAGGGTGTCAGGACTCACTCCCATGGAGGTCGGTAGAGGGTGCCAGGTCATATCCAGTTGGGTCTGGTCACTGGGAAGCAGGAGAGGCCTCTGGAAGCTTGTTGTGTGCCTGTAGCTCAAACAGGAGATCAGCCAGCTTGACCCTAAGAGTCACTTCTGGGGTCCTTGGTTTAAGGCAACCAGTTCCAGTGAATATATGACGTTACATCGCTGTGTTTACACCGCGATACATTTACAACGCAGGCATTACAACGCAAATCGTTACAACGACTTGCGTTGGAGGGCGCTGGACTTAGGAATAGTATGATTTACTATTCCAACTCCAGCCTACGTTACAGTAGGGAAGGTGTTGGAATAGTAAATCATACTATTCCTTAGCTTAGAGCGCCATCCAGCGCAAGTCATTGTAATGACTTGCGTTGTAATACCCGCGTTGTAAAGGTATTGCGGTGTAAACACCGCAATGTACCCGATGTTTCCCAGTTCCAGTGTTCTCTCATCAGACAGCAGAGCAGTCCTTCTTCTGAATCTCCTCAGGTCCAGGAGTGTTATGATTTCAGGTTCTGAGGGTGCCACTTTTATACCCAGTTTTATACCAAGTGCCCACCTTGGGTGGGGGGTTCACCCGTTAGTCTAACCCTAAAACTGGTTCAGGTCAGATCTTACCATTTCTTACCGTTTCCCTGGGTTTGGCTCTAGTATGTCTAGTGAAACAAAGAGCGGGCAGGCCCAGGTGCAAACTGTATTTGCCAGTGTCAGGGTGGGCATCTTCTGAATCCAGGAAGGAACTGGTACAACCCTAAGGCTACCATTTGAAGCTCAGGAAGGGGCTGGGTATAACCACTGGCCATCCTGCTCAGGAGAGAAACACCTTTACCCACACCCAGGTCGTTGTCAACTGTCTGGGAGGAATATACATCACAACACAGGAGAGCCTTTAACAGTCATGAGGCACTAGACACCGGCAGAGAGGCACATTTGGTTTAGGCAGGAAAATGCCAACCTTCTAAAAGTGGCATTTTCAAAATGGTAATCTAAAATTCTACTTTACCATTAAAGATTATTTCAAATTATAATGCAAATCAGTGGAAGGAGTATATTTGTAGCTGTTCCCAAACTGAAGTTATCACTTATTAAATGCAATATGGCAAACCAATGGTACTCTATAGGAGAACCAGTCTGGTTTCATTGAAAAACTACTTTGGAGGTTTTTCACAGTCAGGACATGTAAAACTTTAAATGTACATATCCTACTTTTCATAAGCAATGCACCCTGCTCCATGAGCCTTTAGAGTCTACACTAGCGGTGACTTAGAAATAATAAAAAGAAAGGTTAAGGTTGGGCAAAAGGTTTACTTTGCCGAATCAAAATAACAGTTAAAATTGCACAGAGAGGCTGCAATGTCAGGCCTGAGATATGCTTTACAGTCCGCCTTTAGTGGGTGGCACACTGAGTGCTGCAGCCCACTAGTAGCATTTAATTTGCAGGTGCTGGATACATGTAGTACCATCTACTAGGGACTGATACGTAAATTAAAGGTACCAAGCAGTTGTATACCACTTTTACCATTTTTGGAAAGGCGAGTATCACTGATCAGCAGGAGTAAAGTATGCAGAGTCCTAAAGCCAACACAAATAAGTTCAGCAAAAATAGGGTAGGGAAGGCATCTAGGGGGAATACCATGCAAAAGATAGTAATTTCTAACAGTCTCTTTCCCCTGTTATATATATGTAGTCAATAAAGCTATACCCAAAGCCACTCAAATTATGCGATTCTGCAGCCGTGGCATTTTTCATATCATTGCAGATTTACCACACCTGCCACATAATCCACCTTTACAGCATAATCTGCAGATTTCAGCAAAAAACAATTCTAACTCAAATGGTGTGAGAAAGTGCCCTCTTTCTGCATGGTAGCCCCCACTTTTTGCTGAACAGCTGATGTGCTTTGACTGAGTGTGCCCTGGACTCCTGCCAATCAGGTACCCAGGGCCTATGTTCTTTCCTTAAAACTGCATTGAAAACAAAACCCAATTGACATCTCTGGCCACAGGTCAGCCCCTGGTAAATGGTACCATAGGTACCCAGGGCACTGTGACCAGGGAAGATCTCTAAGGGCTGCAGCACTTATTGTGCCACCCTTAGAGGCCCTGTACCATTACACTCACAGACTGCCTTTGCAGACTGCGTGTCTTGGTGCAGAGCAAAGTGAAGAGTCGACATGGCACACATCCCTGTGTGCCATGCCTACAACCCATTGGCCTGGCATAGATCAGTCACCCCTCTAGCTGGGTGCCCTATACCAGTGGTGAGGGTACAGGGGCATGAGCCCTGTACCCCTACAGTGTCTAAGTCCATTCTTAGACATTGTAAGTGCAGTGCTGCCATTAAGAGTATATGGTGCTGGGAGTTTGTCATTACGAACTCCACCTCACCATAATGGCTGCACTGAAAACTGAGAAGTTTGGTATCAAACTTCTCAGCACATTAAACCCACACTGATGCCAGTGTGGGATTTATTGAAAAATGCACACAGGGGGCATCTTAGAGATGCCCCCTGAAATACGACCTACCACTAGTGTCCAGGCTGAGTGGCTGCTTTCAGCTGCCACCACCAGACATGTTTCTGGACCCCTGGGTCGAGAGCCTGCTGCTCTCGGGGGCCTGAAACAATGCACATCCTGGGAGGAGGTGCCAAGCCTCCTCCCCCAGGATGGGGAGGGTCCACAAAGGGGAAGCGTCAAAGGCTTGCTGCCTTTGTGAGCTTCCCCAGGCCACTTGCTTCTTTCAGCAACTGGTCCCCAATGGTTCTGACCCTCACTTTGGGCGGGAGGACCGGCGGGAAAAACAAGTGAGGAAGAGAGGTGTGCCCACCTCTGCCAACTCCACCCCTCAGGTGGGGGAGGCGAGGTGAAGCACAACTCTCAGTCCCCGCCATCTTGCAGACCCAGCCAATCAGGGAAAGGCTTATCCCCCCTCCCACTGGAGGGTGGCATAATAGGGGGTATACCCACCCCAGGGAAGCGACCCATTGGTCCCAACCTTTTACCTACCTGTAACGCCCCTAAATCTAGTATTTAGGGGCACCCCTGAACCTTGCTTCCTCAGACAAGAACCTACAAGAAGGAAAGAAGAAGAAGGACCGAACAGCCATGCCGAAGCTAACTAGAGGAGGACGCCCACTGACTTGGCCCCAGCCATACCGGCCTGTCCCCACATCGTACCTGCTCCAGAGAAATCCCGGAGTGTCCTGCAGCCAGCAACCTCAAGAATCCCGGAGGACCTGCCTGCCTTCAATCCCAAAGACTCTGTCTCCCATGAACACCGGATTTGTTCAAATAACAGACTTCAGCTCCGCAAGGATCCACAAGTTTGCACCACTCTGCACCCGATGCCCACAGCACGAGTTCGAGTGGCCCAACACCAAGAGGAGGTCTCACCGGCGATCCTGACCCGAGATCCGGTGACCCCTGACCTGCCTCCAGCCGACACCTGCAGCCTCAAACCGGAAGGTCCCCCCAACCACAACGAGCAGCTGGTAAGAAGATCCGACCCGAAAAGGCACCCCTGCACCCGACGCCCCACGGCATTGGGTGGCCCAACCGACGGTGCCTAAGCAACCCCCAACATCCCAACTTACCTCTCCAAGTGGTGGTCGCACCCAGAAGACCTTCGTCCCCGAGCCTGCAGTGCTTTTGCAAACCGGAGACGCCCGATTGAAAGCTACAGGGCTTCCGATGCCAAAACAGCACTCTGCACCCGGGCGCCCCAGTGCAGCTTAGGGTGCATCTTTTGTGCTGGCCTAAACCCCATTTGCCCTGAGCTTAAGTCCAGGAGCTTTGCTCCCACAACTCAGTGGCCTGCTCGTCAGCAGCCACCAACCGGAGGCCCCCATCCCCTTTTGGATAACATTGGGCATCAGCACTCTGTACCCGGCTGCCCTAGTGCCGCTGAGGGTGTAACAAGAGTACATCCTTGACCCTGGGGGACCCCTGAGTCTACCCCCAGAATATCAACTCCCACAACAAAGTACTTACCTTTGAACCGATAACACTATTTTCCTCCGTAGGATAACATTGACTGTTTTTCTATGAAAAGTTTCTAAGTGTAGAGTTGAAAAATCTTAGAGATCCTTTAAAACTGTAACTAAATAACCAAAACGCTTTTACTTACCTGTTTACAGGAAATGTCCCAGTGCAGTATCCAGGTATACTGCACTGTGTAAGAAAAGTATTCTGAAAAGTAACTTACATGATATTCTACTAAAAATCCTATACAAAGTATATGTACTGTATTCTGAAAAGCATTGCATTATCAGTAACACTACTGTAATCAAATCAAAGTACATTTACAATTGCAATTCAAACTGTTTACAAACGGCATTACTACTTTAAAGTATTTATTGCTTACCTGTGCCAGGCTTGCTTGGTTCTAGAAAATAAAATAACTAAAACAATATTTTATACTAAAACAATTGGTCTGAAGTTCAGTCTTTGAGTGTGTGAATTCATTTCCTGACTGAGTGTGTACAACAAATGCTTAACACTGTCCACTGATAAAGCCTTACTGCTCGACCACACTACCACAAATAGAGAGTGAGGTGCTATCTACTTTACCTCTACCTACCTTTTGGGTTCCACTGGACTCTGTGCACACTATACCTCACTTTGGTAAGGTATATACAGAGCCAGCTTCCTACATTGGTGGATCAGCGGTGGGATATAGAACTTTGCATTTGTTGGACTAACTTGGTTACCACCTGATCACACGACAGAACTCTTAAATTGTCTTTAGAATTCTGATTCTTTTCAAATTGGCATTTTCGCAAAATTACTAAAAGTCTTGTTAGGGCCTTGGTTAAGTCCCTTTAGAATTTTAGAAAAATGAAAAGTCACTTTAGCTAGGGTTAGAGGGGTTAGAAATCTGTTTTAATAATGTCTCAAAACAAGAACCCAGCTGTTAGTGAAAATAACCACAATGTCATAGAGGACCAGGTGGAGGAGCTTGACCTTACCTTCACTTGTCTTTCAAGGAGGTAAGGTCCCTATGTAAAATTAAAAACATAGCCATGGGGTCCCATCCCACCAAACAAAAGCTCCAGGAGCTGTTGGCTGGGTATGCTAAAGACCACCCATCTGAAAATGGTGAAGACCAATCAGATGAAGAAGAAGAGGGAGGGGATAAACAGGTAGACCAACCCCCCCCCCCCACTTCATAGGGAGAAAAGGGCCCCAGTGGCCCTGACTCCAAGAATCAACCTCTCAGTACCTAGATCTCACACAGGTGGATCAGGTACCACTGAGGACATTGAGGACAGCCTCAATGAGGAGGACAGCCTTTTAGCAAAGTTGACCAAAAGACTGGATCTAGAAACCAGGTTGCTGGCTCTAGAGAGAGAGAGAGAGAGCAGAGATGGGCCTAGCATCCATCAATAGTGGCAGCAATTTACTTAATAAGGATAAAGAGCAATCTTATGATCCTAAAATCCCCAAAGGGATTGTCCCTAAATATGAGGAGAGTGATGATATCACAAAATGGTTCACAGCTTTGAAAGGGCTTGTAAAATGAGAAAAGTGAAGAAGTCACACTGGGGGGCACTCCTTTGGGAACTATTCTCTGGTAACTGCAGAGACAAACTCCTGACCCTTTCTGGGGCAGATGCTGGGTCTTATGACCTCATGAAGAGAACTCTGATTGAGGGATTTGGACTCACAACTGAGGAATATAGAATTAGATTCAGGGGGCTCACAAAACCCCAAACCAATCCTGGATTGACTTTCTAGACTACTCAGTTAAAACACTAGATGGTTGGTTAACTGGACACAATGTGCATGATTTCAATGGACTTTACAATTTGTTTTTGAAAGAACACTTTTTAAGTAATTGCACTAATGAAAAGTTACATCAGCATTTGGTAGACCTAGGTCTAATTTCTCCCCAAGAGGCAGACCATTGGGTTAAGACAAGGGTGACAAAAACAGCCACTGGGGGTGACCAAAAGAAAGGGGTTACAAAACCTCCCCAGGGGAAAGGTGGTGAGAATCCCCAAGATAAAAAGCCTGAGTCTTCACAAGGTCCCCAAAAACCTGCACAGGGGGGTGGGTCCCAAAACTCTTCCCAATCTACTAACAAGTACAGGGGAAAGAACTTTGATCCTTTAAAGGCCTGGTGTAACAACTGTAGAAAGTTGGGACACTTAACTGGAGATGCTACTTGTCCTAACAATAATCCCCCTAGTCCTAGTACAGCTACTCCTGGTGTAGCCAGTCTCCAGATGGGATCATCAGTGTACCAAGAGCAAATCAGGTTGCACACTGAAGCAGTTCTAGTTTCAGAAGGGGAAGTTGAGTTTGCCACTTTAGCTGTGTGGCCACCCAACTTAAAGAAATATTTGCAATACCCTTGGATTAATGGAACTAGGATAGAAGCTCTGAGGGATACAGGTGCCAGTGTCACTATGGTGAGAGATACACTGGTTTCCCCTGAGCAATACTTGATTGGGTGTACTTACCCAGTCACCAATGCTGACAGTGTCACCACTAACCATGCAATGGCTATGGTGACATTAGACTTGCGGGGGAGAGTGGGGGGGGGGGTTTACTGGCCTGAAACAGGTAGTGGTCTCTTCAAAGTTTCCAGCTGCATGTCTGCTTGGCAATGACCTGGAAACCTCCATGGGCTGAGGTAGAATTAAAAACCCATGCAGCAAGGCTGGATATCCCTGAGATGGTGTGTGTAAAAAAAACAAGAGCACAGAGCAGAAAACAGGGTGAAAAAGAAGTGTTGGAGCCTGAAAGTATGGCCCAACCTTCCAAGAGGAAAGGTAAGCAGACTGGGAAACCAGCTTCTGTACAGCAAAAGGATCAGGACCCCTATCCCCAGGGAGAGGAGCTGGGCATCCCAAAAGGAACTGAGCCCATGGAGCTTGACCCTCACCAGGTTGAACTCTTGGGCCCAGGGGGACCCTCTAGGGAAGAGCTGTGCCTTGGACAGCAGGACTATCCAACTCTTGAAAGCCTGAGGCAGCAAGCTGCTGCACAGGAAAAGGAAGATGTCAGTGGTACCCACATCGTCTATTGGAAAGAGGGGCTACTGTACACTGACGGCAGAGACCCCAACCCTGGTGCCACTAGGAGAGTGGTAGTGCCTCAGAAGTACAGGGAGTTCCTCCTAACTTTTGCTCATGACATCCCGCTAGCTGGGCATCTGGGCCAAACCAAAACCTGGGAAAGGCTAGTTTGCCACTTCTACTGGCCCCAGATATCCCAGAAAGTAAAGGAGTTTGTCAGCTCCTGTGTCACCTGTCAAGCCAGTGGCAAAACAGGTGGACACTTAACGGCCCCCTTAATACCACTACCAGTGGTTGGGGTTCCCTTTGAAAGGGTAGGTGTGGACATAGTGGGTCCACTTGAACCTCCCACAGCATTAGGAAACAAATTCATTCTAGTGGTAGTGGATCATGCCACGATGTATCCTGAGGCAATTCCCCTTAGGACTACTACAGCTCCTGCAGTAGCCAAGGCCCTCATTGGTGTCTTCACCAGGGTAGGGTTTCCTAAGGAGGTGGTTTCAGGCAGAGGTTCCAACTTCATGTCTGCTTACCTAAAACACATGTGGAAAGAGTGTGGAGTGCAGTACAAGTTTACTACACCCTATCACCCACAAACCAATGGCCTTGTTGAGACATTCAACAAGACATTGAAAGGCATGATTATGGGGCTCCCTGAAAAACACAAAAGGAGATGGGATGTCCTCTTACCATGCTTGCTTTTCGCTTACAGAGAGGTGCCTCAGAAGTGAGTAGGGTTTTCCCCCTTTGAACTTCTGTTTGGCCATCCTGTGAGGGGACCACTCTGTCTTGTAAAAGAGGGTTGGGAGAAGCCTCTCCAAGAACCCAAACAAGATATTGTGGACTATGTACTTGGCCTAGGGTCCAGAATGGCTGAGTACATGGAAAAAGCATCCAAGAATCTTGAGGCCAGCCAGGAGCTTCAGAAGCACTGGTATGACCAAAAAGCTACACTGATAGAATTTCAACCAGGGCAAAAGGTGTGGGATTTGGATCCAGTGGCGCCAAGGGCTCTCTTGGACAGGTGGAGTGGCCCTTACCCCATCTTAGAAAAGAAAAGTGAGGTCACCTACTTGGTTGACCTGGGTACAAGCAGGGCACCCACAAGAATGATCCATGTGAGCTGCCATAAGTTTTTCCATGATTGGGCTGACATCACCATGCTGATGGTGACTGATGATGATCAGGAGACAGAGAGTGAACCTCTCCCTGACCTCCTCTCACACCCCCAAAGATGGGTCAGTAGATGGAGTTGTATTCTCAGACACCCTCACTGCCCAACAGCAGACTGATTGCAAGCAAGTCTTGCAGCAGTATGCAAAGCTCTTTTCCTTGACCCCTGGTCAGACAAACTGGTGTACCCATGATGTGGACACTGGTGACAGTTCACCTGTCAAAAACAAAATCTATCGCCAGTCTGATCAAGTCAAGGAAAGCATCAGAGCTGAAGTTAGCAGGATGCTGGAGTTAGGGGTTATTGAACCCTCTGAGAGCCCCTGGGCCAGCCCAGTGGTTCTAGTCCCCAAACCTCATCCACAGGGTGGAAAGAGAGAAATGAGGTGCTGTGTGGACTATAGAGGTCTCAACTCTGTCACCAAGACAGATGCTCACCCTATCTCAAGAGCAGATCAACTAATAGAAAAACTAGGTGCAGCCAAATTTCTAAGTACCTTTGACTTAACTGCAGGGTACTGGCAGATTGGCATGGCACCAGGAGCATAAGAAAAGACAGCATTCTCCACACCTGATGGGCATTATCAGTTTACTGTCATGCCCTTTGGTTTAAAGAATGCCCCTGCCACCTTCCAGAGGTTGGGGAATCAAGACCTTGTTGGATTGGACTCCTTTAGTGCAGCTTATCTAGATGATATTGCTGTCTTTAGTTCCACCTGGCAGGATCACCTGATCCACCTTGGGAAGGTTTTAAATGCCCTGCAAACTTCAGGCCTAACTATCAATGCAAGATAGGGCAGGGACATGTGGAGTACTTGGGCCACCTTGTTAGTGGAGGCCAAGTACAACCCTTACAGCCCAAGATCCAGGCTATCCTGGACTGGGCAGCTCCAACAACCCAGACCCAAGTCAGGGCATTCCTTGGCTTGACTGGGTACTACAGGAGGTTTGTGAAGGTATATGGGTCCATTGTGGCTCCCCTCACAGGACTTACCTCCAAGAAGATGCCCAAAAAGGTAAACTGGACCGTTAGCTGTCAAAAGGCTTTAGACACCCTGAAAGAGGCAATGTGCTCAGCACCAATTCTCAAAGCTCCAGACTATGCCAAACAGTTCATTGTGTAGACTGATGCCTCTGAGCTAGAGATAGGAGCGGTCCTATCCCATGCCAATGATGAAGGCCAAGACCAACCTGTTGCTTTTATAAGCAGAAGGCTTCCCCCCAGGGAGCAGCGTTGGAGTCCATTGAGAGGGGGGCCTTTGCTGTGGTTTGGTCCCTGAAGAAGCTGAGACCATACTTGTTTGGTACTCACTTCCTAGTTCAAGCTGATCACAGACCTCCCATATGGCTAATGCAGATGAAAGGTGAAAATCCTAAACTGTTGAGGTGGGCCATCTCCCTACAGGGAATGGACTTTGTAGTGGAACAGAGACCTGGGACTGCCCATAATAATGCAGATGGACTTTCCAGGTTCTTCCACTTAGAAAATGAAGACTCCCTAGGGAAAGGTTAGTCTCATCCTCTTTCGTTTGGGGGGGGGGGGTTGTGTGAGAAAGTGCCCTCTTTCTGCATGGTAGTCCCAACTTTTTGCTGAACTGCTGATGTGCTTTGACTGAGTGTGCCCTGGGCTTCTGCCAATCAGGTACCCAGGGCCTATGTTCTTTCCCTAAAACTGCATTGAAAACAAAACCCAATTGGCATCTATGGCCACAGGTCAGCCCCTGGTAAATGGTACCACAGGTACCCAGGGCATTGTGACCAGGGAAGACCTCTAAGGGCTGCAGCACTTATTGTGCCACCCTTAGAGGCCCTGTACCATTACACTCACAAACTGCCTTTGCAGGCTGTGTGTCTTGGTGCAGAACAAAGTGAAGAGTCGACATGGCACACATCCCTGTGTGCCATGCCTACAACCCACTGCCCTGGCATAGATCAGTCACCCCTCTAGCTGGGTGCCCTATACCAGTGGTGAGGGTACAGGTGCATGAGCCCTGTACCCCTACAGTGTCTGTCCATTCTTAGACATTGTAAGTGTAGTGCTGCCATTAAAAGTATATGGTGCTGGGAGTTTGTCATTACGAACCCCGCAGCACCATAATGGCTACACTGAAAACTGAGAAGTTTGGTATCAAACTTCTCAGCACATTAAACCCACACTGATGCCAGTGTGGGATTTAATGAAAAAATGCACACAGAGGGCATCTTAGAGATGCCCCCTGAAAACCGACCTACCACTAGTGTCCAGGCTGAGTGACTGCTTTCAGTTGCCACCACCAGACATGTTTCTGGACCCCTGGGTCGAGAGCCTGCTGCTCTCGGGGGCCTGAAACAACGCACATCCTAGGACGAGGTGCCAAGCCTCCTCCCCCAGGATGTGCAGGGTCCACGAAGGGGAAGCTTCAAAGGCTTGCCACCTTTGTGAGCTTCCCCAGGCCACTTCCTGCTTTCAGCAACTGGTCCCCAATGGTTCTGACCCCCACTTTGGGCAGAGGACCGGCGGGAAAAACAAGCGAGGAAGAGAGGTGTGCTCACCTCTGCTAACTCCACCCGTCAGGGGGGGAGGCGAGGTGAAGCACAACTCTCAGTCCCCGCCATCTTGCAGATGGGGGGACCCAGCCAACCAGGGAAAGGCTTATGCCCCCCTCCCACTGGAGGGTGGCATAATAGGGGGTGTACCCACCCCAGGGAAGGGACCCATTGGTCCCAACCTTTTACCTACCTGTAACACCCCTAAATCTAGTATTTAGGGGCACCCCTGAACCTTGCTTCCTCAGACAAGAACCTACAAGAAGAAAAGAAGAAGAAGGACTGAACAGCCACGCCGAAGCTAACAAGAGGAGGACGCCGACTGACTTGGCTCCAGCCCTACCGGCCTGTCCCCACCTCGAACCTGCTCCAGAGAAATCCCGGTGTGTCCTGCAGCCAGCAACCTCAAGAAACCCGGAGGACCTACCTTCCTTCAATCCCAAAGACTCTGTCTCCCGTGAACATCGGATTTGTTCAGACAACAGACTCCAGCTCCGCAAGGATCCGCGAGTTTGCACCACTCTGCAGCCGACGTCCACGGCCCGAGTTTGAGTGGCCCAACACCAAGAGGAGGTCTCCCTGGCAATCCTGACCCGAGATCCGGCGACCCCTGACCTGCCTCAAGCCGACACCTGCAGCCTCAAAACGGAAAGTCCCCCAACCGCGACCAGGAGCTGGTAAGAAGATCCGACCCTAAAAGGCACCCCTGCACCCTACGCCCCACGGCCTTGGGTGGCCCAACCGACGGTGCCTAACCAACCCCCAACATCCCAACTTACCTCTCCAAGTGGTGGTCGCACCCAGAAGACCTTCGTCCCCGAGCCTGCAGTGCTTTTGCAAACCGGAGACTCCCCATTGAAAGCTACAGGGCTTCCGACGCCAAAACAGCACTCTGCACCGGGCCGCCCCAGTCCTGCTGAGGGTGCATTTTTTGTGCTGGCCTAAACCCCCATTTGCCCTGAGCTTAAGTCCAGGAGCTTTGCTCCCACAACCCAGTGGCCTGCTCGTCAGCAGCCACCAAACGGAGGCCCCCTATCCCCTATTGGATAACATTGGGCCTCAGCACTCTGCACCCGGCCGCCCTAGTGCCGCTGAGGGTGTAACAAGAGTGCATCCTTTACCCTGGGGGACCCCTGAGTCTAACCCCAGAATACCAACTCCCACAACAAAGTACTTACCTTTAAACCGATAACACTATTTTCCTCCATAGGATAACATTGACTGTTTTTCTATGAAAAGTTTCTAAGTGTGGAGTTGGAAAATCTAAGAGATCCTTTAAAACTGTAAATAAATAACCAAAACGCTTTTACTTACCTGTTTACAGGAAATGTCCCAGTGCAGTATCCAGGTATACTGCACAGTGTAAGAAACGTAATCTGAAAAGTAACTTGCATGATATTCTACTAAAAATCCTATACAAAGTATATGTACTGTATTCTGAAAAGCATTGCATTATCAGTAATACTGCTATAATCAAATTAAGTACATTTACAATTGCAATTCAAACTGTTTGCAAACGGCATTACTACTTTAAAGTATGTATTGCTTACCTGTGCCAGGCTTGCTTGGTTCTAGAAAATAAAATAACTAAAAGAATATTTTATACTAAAACAATTGGTCTGAAGTTCAGTCTTTGAGTGTGTGAATTCATTTGCTGACTGAGTGTGTAC
Organism: Calotriton arnoldi; assembly: GCA_963921515.1. Taxonomy (NCBI): domain Eukaryota; kingdom Metazoa; phylum Chordata; class Amphibia; order Caudata; family Salamandridae; genus Calotriton; species Calotriton arnoldi. Next base: position 968,400 of record CAWUFW010001407.1, read on the forward strand.
AACAAATGCTTAACACTGTCCTCTGATAAAGCATTTCTGCTCGTCCACATTACCACAAATAGAGAGTGAGGTGCTATCTACTTTACCTCTGTCTACCTTTTGGGTTCCACTGGACTCTGTGCACACTATACCTCACTTTGGTATAGTATGCAGAGCCAGCTTCCTACAAATGGGTCAAAAGTTACTACAAAAAAATGCCACACGTAGAACGCACAGAGGCAAACCCTATGCAAAGGTTTACTGGTGACCCGGTTGTTGCTGATTACTGTATTCAGTTGTAAACCTGGTTTTAATGAGGTGAAATTCTTGGCCAGATGGAATTACTGTGTGTTAAAATGCCAAATAAAACTAAATAATACTGCCACACTAAGTGCTACACTATCCAGCATAATTTGTCTTTTCTTGATGCATAATTTAGTCAGCCCTGCCACATAATTTGATCCTCCACTGCATAATTCTAGTGTTCCCGGTATTTGATTCTATATGTTCTGTGAGAAGCTCTGTCTCACCACTGAGGGCTGCTGGATGCGAAGGTGGGTTCCCCAGCCATCCTGCTTGACTTGAGTTGTTAAGGGGAAGTTAATGATTCACTCTTTAATATAAGGTCAACATTTCCTCCCTATTAAACACAAAGACATCAAAGGTTGGTTATTAAAAAGCAGATGGCAAATACATTCTCTTGCACTGAAGCTAGCAAGGTCTTTAATGATTTGAGGGGCTTACTTTCAGGGAAAGGAGGTCACCATTTTGATATTTCAGAAAAAGCATCAGACAATGAAAAAACACAGCCACTGTAGCCCTTCAGTGACCTGACTCGGAGGCACAAAAGACTCACCTGTGGCTTTCTAAGCGGGCAAGTGAAAAAGACAATTTTTGACTACATTTTCATCTTCAGGTGATGTTGATGGTTACAAATACAGCACTATACTGCACATAATGATGAAGATGCCCTATTGTTTTATCCCACAACTGTGCAAAATCCTGTTGACTGTGGAACTGTATCATATGTAGCCAACTATGGGGGTCACTGGATAAGAAAGATGTTGGTCAGTGCTTAATTCAGAGAAAAACAAGCAGTGCAGGGGCCCAAAGGTTTTCTTGGGAGCATGCCAACAGTGCTGTTGAATATCTGGGTTGCCGAATACCAAGACTGGCTAGTCTTGATTCCATTTCATGCCTCTTTTTTCCATTACCCTACACTGTCTCCTTATCTCACTCTTGCAGGTTCTTTTTTGTATCCTTGCTTTATTGTTTTTCCACTGGTTTCATAGCTTCCTCTTTCACCCTTTTCTGCCTTACTCTCTCTTGCTTTGGATCAAAGAGTGTTAAAAAAAAAAATCCTAGTCCCCAGAAATGAGTGCCAGTGCACACCATCTTCAATCACTAGCACAATTAAGGATTGGTGTTGTTTAAATAGGTTAGGAGAAAGGAGAAGAATGAATGTCCCACTTTCTTACTTAATAACAAGGTAGCAAAGACTCTCACCATCGACTCTGATATGTGAGTCTTTTTCTGTAGATAGATCAAAGTCTTTAAGAAAGGAATATATAGAGCCCAGACAGCTTGCAAAGAAGTGTTCTTGGACAGGTCTAAACAACTAACTAAAATTCTTAAATTGACTGAGGTGTTCTGAACGCATGTGTGTGCGTTTTCTTATTAGAAAAATAATGCTTACTTATGATAAACCTAAGTTATCATGACTATGCCACAGCCAGCTTGCATTGACATATATTCATATCTGCCGAAAGAAATGTGGACTTTATTTTAGGTCAATTAACTTTTCCACATGTATGTATTTTTCTGTGTGCAATTCCATTTCAGCGAATAAGTGAAATAGAAGTCTAATCCATGGTCTCTGTAATATTAAATTGTATTATTTGTGTTCCTCTTGAGGAAACTATGTCCAGGATGTTCATGTCCTTGTAACTTTCAAGAGCCTTTCCAAGGGACTATTCATTACTTGACTGTTTATTGTATTTCTGTATCACATAAACGTCACATTTCCTTCATTTGCTATGCACACCTCATCCATTGATCTGCCATAGAAGTAGGTGTTTCTAGATGTATCTTACTAAATGCATCTTATGTATTAGAATATTCATTGGCTTACTAGAATAGGTTTCTAGTTCTGCCCAATTATGTTACCTCTGAACACAAAATGTGTGTGTTCCTTTGTCCAAAACCCTATAGAAGATGATGTTTTGGAATATGTGACAGGCTTTCTTGGACTTTCTTTACCTTTCTAACTGTGCAGATTCTACACTAGTCTGTTAGTTGATTTATAATTGGTGCCTAATTAGGACTACGACAGTACGATGGACCGTCGTAGCCACGGTGGCGGTGCGGGCACCACTGCCCCAGCTGTCCAACTGCCCTATTACAACTTGGGCGGTCCGACCGCCATGGGACCAACGCAACCGTCATGGATCAGAGATCCCTGGTGGTGTTGCGGTGGTCTTCAGGCCGCAGTATGCTTGGCGTTGCCGCTGCAGCACCGCCAATCATATTACATGTACATGTTTCCTCTCTGCCCCGGTTTTCGTGGCGGTTAGGCCGCCATGAAAACTGTGGCAGAGAGTAAACAAAGGGGGCCCTACAGGGCCCCGTGTTGCCTCAGGGCCAGAGGGTGCATGCATGCGGGAGGTGCATGTTGTGCCCCCCTGTGTGCATACACCCCTGTTCCTGCATGGCATGGACTGCACCAGTCCATGCCGTGCAGGAACTGCCTTTGACGCTCCCATTGCTGTGCCTTTTTCATAGGCACCACCCTGGGACTGCCAAAGAACCGCCCATAAGAGACTAAAAAAGTTGTAATCTGGCAGGCGGTGTCAGGCTTTGGCGGTCTTGGAGCAGTGCGGCAGTGTGGTGGCCCCACTCCAAGACTGCCAAAGTCGTAATTAGACCCTTAATCTTTTCTGGTTTTCCTTTGGAGGCAAATTCTATGTTCGTCCTCTTGCTGAACTATACTTAGTTCTGGCTGTTTTCTTTCTTTGGAGGTAGGCCTTATGTTGATCCTCTCACATTATTTGATGTTGATTTATTATTGAAACATTGATTGCTACTGATTAATTAACCATTGCTTGCATTCTCTGGTGATCTTAGTTTGGAATAAGCCCATAAGGTTTAACTTTGAACTCTGTCTCGCGTAACTTTATTTGATTGGCTTGGACTCAGTCTTATGAAGACTCAGATAGTTCCAATCCTACAAATCAACCCTTAGAATTATTTTAATTATAGCGTTGATATGCATGCAACTGATGTTAAGAAGGTCTCAGGTCATGTGTGATTGGTGGATTCCGAAAGAGTTATCTATAGGTTGAAGAGAGGTAATAGTCAACTTCTCATGAGTGCCACAAACACCCACTCTATAATGTAGATGCTACAATGGGGAGTTTGTCCTCTTAGGAGGCATACACAGAGCCAAGCAGGTATGAGTGCAGGTTTCAGGACCTTTGACAAGGCTGAAAGTTTTCACAAGCATGTTTTCACTTGCTGTGTTTTCACCAATGCCATTAAAGGATAGAGATGTTCCATTGGCTGTTACAGTAGACAAATAGGTTTCAGGTAGTTAACAGGCTCCGTTATGGTGTTGGCCATCATGACTGAAGGCCCATCTCTTATCTTCAATGGAGTAGAAGTTTTAGAACAAAGCCTACTGTCTCAAACACGGGGAGACAAATGAGTTTCTTCCATCACATTTGGGCACGGTTGACACGGATCAGTGAATTGTAGCCACCAGGCAAGTATTTTAGTTATGTTCTACAAGAGAAGAAAAAGATGAAAATTCACCAGTCATCAATCAAAGGAACTTTGATTGGTTTGCCCTACATCCATTTACTCCCTGATTTTCTACTTCAGGAAGACTGATTGGCACACCCGGATTTAAAGGATAAATACCTCATAATGTTCCCTCGTATTTCTTTGGTCTGGTCATGAATGACAATCTTCTTTTTAGTCTTTCTTTCACCCTTAGGTGCTTTACAACAAACTTAAAACCTTAAATGCTACCATAGCAGAGTTGAGAGGAAGGGAGATGAGGATGATGATCTTTGACAATCTGTTGTTCGTTATGTGGGTCAAGGCTGTGTTGCAGTTAGTAGATAGTTTGTGTGAGTTGCGGGTGGTGGGTACTGGCGCTCACTTTTGGGTAGGAGGACTTATTTTTCATTATCAGACTTTGACCCAGCGCAGGAGAACAAAAGGTAGGAAAAATAGGAAAAAAGGCAAAAGAGAAAGATTGGAAAACCGTGACAAAGGGATCAATGCGGATGAAAAGAACCTGCAGGAGTGATTCAGTAGTATAGAATGGTGGAAAAGAAAGGCATGAGGTGGGATCCAGACCAGGCAATCTTGGTATTCCGCCAACCCATCATTCGGCATCACTGCTTATGGGCTTCTAAGAAAATTATTTGTCCCCTGCACTAATTTTTATAGAAATTAAGCACTGGTTACAGGCACAGAGGACAATTCATATTTTTTAGGAGTTGGGATTTGTGATAACTTGGGAAGAATCACAAGTCAAATTTTCTCTGCAGCTGCAGTTCCCAGGGTTCCTAGCATATAGTCTCCAACACATGTACTCACTTGCCAACCAGGAGTTGAAAATCCAGCTCTGCGAATGAGAGAAATCATATACTTGTTTTGCGACATTTAATGGAAATATCACGAACGTTCTATGAAATTTCCCAAAATTATACTTCTTGTATGAAAAATGGTAATCTGTGTTTCCTGTGACCTTTCCCAAGACAGTATATACTTTATGTAAAAGTATCACACAAGATACCAGCAAGTGACTGGTTTGAGTATAACATGTCTCTCATCATGACATTTAGGGGCCGATTATGACTTTTCAGCAGAGCGGTGGCGCAGCGTTGCAAACCTGGCCTCTGACCACAGCTCCAACACCAGGGAACAGCGCTTCCCTGGCAGACCCGGTGGTCCCAGGGCGGTCCGACTGCCCAGGTTGTAATCAGGCGGTCGGACCGCTGGTGCGACCGGTGCGACGGTTGCTGGATCCACCACTGCCGTGCCACCACAAATCAGGCGGTTCTCGGACTGCCATACATGTAATAAGGCCTTTAGAGTGCAAACCATTCTCCTGTGGTCAAAAATATGCAAAATTGTGGAACCTTTAATTTCAAGTAATTTTATGAATTTCACATAATGAGAAATTCAGGAATTTCACCAGCGTAATTTAGATTTCACCCAGGTCTAAAAGCAAGCTGGAAGGAACTGACAGTGTTTTTAGAGTGCGGAGCCATTTACTGCCAAATTTAGCCATGATAGTCCATTTGTCTGTACAGTGGCATTGCAATGGTGTTGTGGATGCTAATGCACACAAGGAAAATGGGCGTACATATATATTATAGTTGTCCAGAGGATTCCATGTTTGCTGCAACTTTCAACCAGCTGTGTGTCACCTGCTTCTGAGTAAAAACCACTCCTGTCACTCTTCCTACATAAAACAAAGCGGCATTCCAAGTCGACAATCAATGATTTTGTTCTTCTATAATGGTGCAAACTGAAAAAGACAACGTGTTCCGGCTGCGGTATGTTGATGTGAACAAGACCCCTGTCAAAACACAATTGACTGTCCACTTAGAGTGCCACTTTGTGTTATGTATGATATCTATATATTTGTGTCATGGCAGTGAAAACAAATATGGCCCAGTAACACATGTTATTTAGAGCAACTATACTAATAAATGCACATTAGAAAATGTACTACAACAGTAAAAGGACATATTTGAGATGGTATTTTTACCACATTCCAGCAAAATTGACATGAGAAATCTACTTTCTACTTCCTCAAAGATTTCATATAACAATACTTCACACAGGGAAAAAAATCTTAGTAGTACCAAGGACTCTTTAATGTGATGTTACCATACTGCACACATTTAATCCTTTACAACCAGATTTTGATTAAATGCCCTTTGTTAACACAAGAGCACACGAAAAAATGCCATGACATAAACTGTAGATGGATACGTGCAGGGCATCATATGCTAATTATTACCATTGTTGAGGGAGGGGTCCTATGACTTACTCAAGGTTTGCCACACTCAACAATAGCAATATATAGCATATTACACTCTGCGCACCTGTATATAATATATATGTAAATATGCAGCCACCATTGAAAAACAAAAATAATGCTTTTCTGTACTTGTGTAAAGACCTGTCCTTTCTGCCTAAGGACTTTCTTTGATTACAACAGTAGTGAGAAGTAGATGAAGTCGAAATGTGCTTCAAGATTGTAGAGGATGCCCACCAATTTGATTCTCTAAGGGTCTGAAGAGGAGTTTTGTGTTTTCAGTTTGAGGTTTCATGAGAATTAAGCATACCAGCACCTGCAGCTCTAGGCTGGAGTAGTCTGCGTTGTGGCTGGTCAAGGACCTATGGCCTGTGGTAGTCTTGTGCTACCAGGATGACCCAGGGACTGTCTGACTTCAACAGTCTAGTAATATGCTTGACTTAACTGGGTGTAGAACTAGACAGCTTTTGAACACTCTGTCACAATCTGTCACTACTGAAAAGGACGGTGTTTGCCTTCTTTCAGCTGAGGCAATCCTTAATTTGTGGCTAAATCACAACATGATCAGTGTGACATGCCTATTTTCGCCCGTTGGAGGAACTCCGCAGAATCTCACAGAGTTTTATGAATTCCATTGAGTCAAATTCTGTGAGTTCCGCCCACCCATACTCATTAGTACCACTTTAACAACCAAATACAGGAAAAGCAACTGAAAGATGACCAGTTAACCTTTGCAAAGGGTCTTCCACTGAGCGTGAACCCACGGCAGTACGTATTTAGTAACCTTTGATCTGTTTCAGCTCCCCAAAAATTTTTTTAATCTGCAGAATATGCAGCAAATGATGGATGGACACAAATGTGGCAAATCCATAATTATGCAAAAAAAGTAGCGGTGGTGGAATCACATAATTCCAGTATTCCTAATTATAACCCGGCAAGGTGTGGTCATTATTGTGGTGGAATTTAATGTGGTCACTACTGCAAAAATGATCAAAGTTATTAGTAGATCAGGACTATTTTAATTGATCAGAAGTAGCTCTCATTATTGAAAAGGATGGAGACCTCTGCTTTAAACCAACAAAATGAAGAGAATGCGTGCACATGAAGCCGTTCACGTATCCTACCACTAGGCTGTGCCACAGGCCTATAATTAACTGGGCTGATTCCCTACTATCTACTGAGCATCAAACCTACTTTGTGATACACAATTGGAAGAGATTTCACCCTAGCTTTAAATGATAAACAAAAGCTGTGCGGACACTCATTTTTAACTTCAGTGAGTCCAAACAAGATGGGAATAAGATGCACCAACATATTTACAGCAGAACTTGCAAAAACCCTGCCTGTCACCACATCAGATAGATTTATCATTGATAAAGCGATAACATCTTTCAAGTATACTTTGCAATATATTTGCTGGATTTTATGTAGTTTCAAAGCAACTTTAACTGATTTCACCTATGATTAATGTTCTCTTCCGGTGCTCCTCCCAAAATATTTTCTGCACTCCACTAGTCCTAAGGGCACAACAATACAGTCCTCACTAGTACACAGGCCATAAAAGATAACTAGAAAGTGAATGTTTCTATACCCTCAAAAACACGTCACCATCACCATTAGTAAAAGCAGTACATCTAAATGGATTTGCCTTGATACAGCAACTAGGGACAGTAGAAAGGCTTCCCAGGGGTGGCTCCTCCACTAAGGCAGAGGAGCGTCGTCCCACTGCTCTCAGAGCAGGAGAAAGGAAACATAAAATAATCACCCCTTATCATCATTTTATTTGTCACTACGGGACTAGGTTAGGGCGGGGCTGGGGTCACAGGGGGAGGGGTGGTGGCACACTCTAAGTGCGCATGATGGTTTGGCCGGCCAGTCATGCACACTTTGCATGTTCCCCACTGGGCTGCATTACACAGCCTGGTGGGGAACATGCCCAGGCTCCAGTGCTTAATTTGAGCCTGTGCTTTCCGGTGCTCGGAATTGTCAGCACCACTTAATTGTCAGCACCGGGGCCTGTGACAGTCTGCCACAAGGTGGCAATGTCTGGCTAATTTAGAGACGAGGACAGCAATAGTTAATTATTAACTCAATATACATTTAAAATGAATATTACCTGGCCACCCAAGCAATTCTTACAGCTTTGGGGGCCTGAAATAGTCCAAATTGTCACACTTGTAGGAGTGTGAATGTTGGTACTTGTGTTGTTACTATCATTGGCAGGACTGGCAGGGGCAATGTGTGGCACAAGGTGCAGTGGCCTTGCTAGAAATGGGGTTCTCTAGTTGGCTAGGGTATGCACCTAAGCCAGGCAGAACCCACCACTCTAGTCAGGGCAAGGAAGTTACATGCTGAAGATAACCCCTGCTCACCCCCTTGGTAGCTTGGCAAAGCAGTGAGGCTTATCCCAGAGGCAATGTGTAAAGCGTTTGCGCAACACACTCACACAGCAGCGACACACTAGGCATACCACAAAAGAAACTCCACACAAGGTTATATAAAAATTGCCTTTGTATTATCCTTAAAAACACATTAGAACACAATCACATATATAACCGTGCCACTAGGCACTTGTCATGACTTTACAGGGATTTACATAAATCACTTAGGCCAATCGGGCCACTGTCATAAACATTACAGTTAGGGTTATTTGTAGCAGAAAAAAACACTAGACATTACCAACATCAGCAGTGCACTAAAGTACCCACTTATATAGTGCACACCTTACAAAAATAACATAGAAGCTGGGTGCCTAGACACCATCACTGAACATAATCGGCAGTAGGTATAACTCATAGCCATAGGGTGCCACAATAACCTCACAGCGTAATCCGGGCCTGAACATGCCTACCCCCAATACATCCCTGAGAGCCAAATTGCCCCATCACATGTAGGGCACCGAAGTACCGGCACCTCCACTCCAATTCTACAGCCACAGCGCTTCAGCGCCTACTGTGTGGGCTGCGCGGTAATTGCAGGAACGGGACCTCTGTCGAGGGTTGCCACCCCGTCCTGTTCTCTCTCTGGTGCCCCCGGAGTAAGCGAGATACCACGGGTAGGAGCAGCCCCCGTGAGCGCACCACGCCGGGGTTAATAACAAAGAAGCTCAGCCCCACGCACCACTGCTTGGGGGCTGAGCGTGTTAGGTTGCAGCCATCCGCTGCAACCGGCGACCAGCGCTCCGGTGCTCCAGGTGGGAGGTGGTCAATGGCGGTGCTCTGATCCGGCCCTCCGGGGCCAGGTAGACACAGGACGCTGTCTCCGTACTCCTTTCCTCAGTTGCATGGTCCCGCCTCGCCCCGCCCACAGCCAGGCTTAGCCACACGGCTGGTCGCTCCTGCCTGGCTTCCGGCATCCGCGGGGCTTCCCTCTGGGCGGCGAGCAGCTGCTACTCCTTCCGCGCTCCGTAGAGGGTACAGAGTAGCACTCCCGCTTGACCCACAAATGCGGGGTAGGCTCCTACCCTAATTTGGGATCTGCAGCGTCTCCTGCTGCACACTGAGGGAGCGAGCACGCGTCTTGGGGTCCGGCAGTGATTTCTCCACCCCTGCCATGCGCCTCTCGAGCACTGAACAAAGCAGCCCCATACAGTCATAGGCACCCACACCCAGGTTTCAAGAGAATAACTCCAGAGTGCGATAAAGTTAGGTTCAGGGCAAAAAGCGGTCTTCAGGCCCTGTGTAGTGCTCAATACACGCTACGACTTCTCACGGCCAGAGCAGCCTGCAGGAGCAACCCACAGCGCTCCTTTCATGCTGATCCCCCCCCCTGAGAACAACAGGGCACCCTGGTTTAGAACACAGGCAGCAGGCCAGCACACATGGTCCCTGGGCATAGGGGCAGTCCCTTCAGCAAGCAGCTCCCAAGGCGAAGTCCCAGTGGCGGTTCCCTGCCAGCGCAGTGTCTTCTCCAATTCCACAAGTTCCCAATGTTCAACCTTTTCATGGGGTCACAGCCCCAGTACTTATACTAGCGAGTGTCTTTGTTCTCCCCTGGCCCAGGGCTCTGAGCTCAGTTCAAACCAGTTCTGGGGGGCTGTTGGAGATGGCCCTTTTTGCAGGGTTATCCCCAAACTTTTTGCTTCTTCCTCCTGTTTTTTCCTGACCTGCTGTTGTTGGTTTTAGGACTCTGGGCACTTTACTACTGCTATTCAGTGCTAAAGTGCATATGCTCTCTGTGAAATTTGTATTATGGATTGGTGTTTCCATGATTGGCATATTTGATTTACTAGTCAGTCCCTAGTACAGTGCACTGTGTGTGCCCAGGGCATGTAAATCAAATGCTACTAGTGGGCCTGCAGCACTGATTGTGCCACCCACATGAGTAGCCCTGAAAAGGTAACTCAGACCTGCCACTGCAAAGTCTGCGTGCAGTAACCCTGCTTCACTGCAGGGGCGTATGCTGAGCTCTGCCATGCCCCCACGGGATAATTCCCTTATCTGTCACGTTTTTCCCCCTTCCAAGTTGTGGGCTCCTGGGGTGAGAACGGGTGGTATCTCAGCCTGATTGGGGGGTTGGAGTGGGTGTGGGGGGGATGGGTCTTTCGGTACTGTTTCTGGGGATAGGGTGGTGGGGGGGCTGGGTTAGGGGGATTTGGGGTCGGTGGCCTCCTATTGGGGCTCTGCTGTTTGTTTTGACAATGTCTCTTGTTCCCGGCTCCTGCCTGACACGCAGCTGTCACTGTGTTCTTTTATTGTCCGCACAAGATGGCCCTATTTCAGTGTTGTTCCCTGCAATGTTATTGTTCCCTGCCGGGCTGGGCGTTGCATTGCTCCCTAGATGGCTTTGTTCCGCCGCTCAGCATTTGCTAGGTTATGCCATGCCGCGTTGTCTCATGCATGTTCCTACACTCTCACTCCTGCGCACGGCGCTCAAGGTCAACCTCACTCCCACGTTGGGGGCTAGTAGTTCCCCCCTGCAATCCGGCTCCACATCTTGGCAGGCTATCGTTCGTCCTTATGCACTACTATTGTTATTGTCTTCTGCACCTGTTCCTCATAAGGTTTGCACCATCATATGCACCTGCATGCGGCCATTGGCCACTCTTATCACACCCCATACTGAGACAGCATGACAGACATTAACTTCTGGACGTGGAACATTCGCGGCCTTAACGACTTTCGCAAGGCTCGACTGGTACACGCACACCTCATCCGACACAAAGTGGACATCTGTCTGCTGCAAGAAAGCCACCTACTCCCAGCATCTGCTGCCCGACTCTGTTCCAGACACTGGGGAGAATCACATTCCTCTTTTTATTCCAATTATTCCCGGGGGGTGTCTATCCTAATTCACAGGGGACTCCCATGGCACACTTCCCAGGTAATCACGGACCCCGCTGGGCGTTTCGTTATCCTTCATGGCTCACTTCCAGACTTTCCTCTGACGATAGCTGCATTATATAGTCCCAATGCTGACGACCCAGAATTCTTTACTCAGATATGGCATCACATCTCCTCCCTCGGTCCTGCTGCGCTCCTCTGGGGTGGGGACTTCAATGTCACATTGTCTGCGGCGTTGGATCGCTCCGGCCCCCACGCTTCTCACCCACGTGCCACGGCGCTCCTTAGCTCTATTCTTACCGAGAACTCGTTGTATGATGCCTGGCGCCACATGCACCCTGCAGTTCGCGAGGGCACATGTGTCACTGGCACCCGGGGTTGTTGGTCTCGTCTGGATTTCTGGGTCACCTCTCCTGACGTTCTCGCCTGGCTCACTTCTGTCGACCATATGGCGAGTACCCTCTCAGACCACGCGCAAGTCCGGCTAAGCCTCAGGCTACCCCACTCTCCTCGGCGCGCTTTCTCATGGCGGCTTCCATCTAATGCACTACGAGACACTGTATTCTGTGATGAGATCCGGACCGCGATCACCAATTATTTCGAGCTCAACGAGGGTTCTGTGGACTCCCCCTCCACTCTTTGGGAGGGGTTCAAAGTCGTCATCCGCGGTGAGTGTATCTCTAAGCAATCGGGGGTCTTACGCTCCATTCGTGGCGCCCTTAGCAAATTGGAAGCAGAAATTAAATCCCAACCCGGACACACTCGCTCGTCTTCGCGAGAAACACACCGTATTCACCACGGAGGCCGATAGAGAGCTCTCCTTTTTGGGTAGAGAGGCTCGGGCTCGCCGCTTTGGCGAGGGGGACTGACCCGGTAAAACTCTGGCCGCCCTCCTTCGTTCACCTCGAGCTGCATCTTACATAACAGCGCTTCAAGATGGCGGCCCCGCACGGACCACCTCCGCTGAAGAGATTCAGACGAGATTTATTGATTTTTACACGCAACTTTACTCCTCCGGGTCTACTCCCCGCGCGAGGTCATCGACCAGTATTTCGATACCCTCGAGCTGCTATGGCTCGAGCACCATCACCGGGAATACCTGGACGAGCCCTTCTCTAAAGAAGAGATACTCGCCGCCATAAATAGTATGCCTGGTGACAAGGCCCCTGGTCTGGACGGCCTGCCCGCCTCCTTCTATAAGGCTTTCGCCCCGCTACTTGTGCCACATCTGGCTGCCATGTATAATGACTCTTTCGAGAGCGGTCAATTCCCGCCTTCACTTCGTGAGGCTATGCTAACTCTGCTGCTCAAGCCGGATAAGCCCCCCGATCTCCGAGATTCTTATCGCCCTCTGTCCCTCATAAATATGGACAATAAAATCTTTGCCAAGTAACTTGCTGCACGTCTTCTCCCTCTCATGCCGCATATTGCCCGCCCGGATCAGTCCGGCTTCGTTCCTGGCCGCGCCACATCCCATAATCTACGGACTATCTTCTCTGTCCTTCATCAGATTAATCCAACGCTCCCTGCTGTGGCTGCCTTACTCGATGCCACCAAGGCGTTCGACACCCTGGAATGGCCCTTCCTCTTCCCTCTTCTTGCACGTCTAGGCTTCAGTCCAGTGTTTATACGAAAGATCTCGCTCCTGTATACTCTCCCTACTGCCCGGCTTCGGGTCAACGGCCACATTACGGATCCCATCCCTATTGGACGTGGGACCCGACAGGGGTGCCCGCTTTCACCTATGCTCTTCGCCGTCGCTATGGAGCCACTGGCGGCTAGACTTCGTCAACACCATACTCAGAAGGGTATCGGATTCGCGGCCCGCGCCCTCTTGGTCTCTATGTATGCGGACGACGTGACTTTATATGTCCGCAACCCTCAGGAAAATCTAAGTCCCCTGGTGCGCGAGATCATCCGGTTCGGAGGCTATTCAGGTGTACAGGTGAACTGGACTAAATCGGTCCTGTTCCCACTCACTGATGCGACTATTCCCTTTACCCCGGACTACCCCTTCGTGTGGGCGAACGGCCCCACTCGCTATTTGGGTGTCTGGCTGAGCAGAGACGCGGACGAACTTTGGCGAGCTAACTTTGGTCGCGCGATGGACTGGCTGGAATCGAAGATCCCTATATGGAGCCGACTGCCCTTGTCATTGGTCGGTCGAGTGGCTGTCGTCAAGATGGTAGTTCTCCCGAAATTTTTATATTTATTCCTAAACGTGCCTCTTCCTCTCACTGCCCACTTTTTTCGCAAGGTCCGCTCTTTGATCATCTCTCTCATCTGGGCTGGCAAACAGCCTAGGATCGCTTATGACACTCTCACACTTCCGATGGAGTGTGGCGGCCTCGGCGCCCCTAACATTAGGCTCTATGCATTGTGTGCTCAGGCCAGCTTCTTGCATTTTTGGCTTCACCCCACTCTTTTTCAACCGCACGTGGCGGTCGAGGCCGATCTCGCTGCCCCATGGCCACTTACGACGGCCCTATTTGCCCCGGCCAGACTCCGGCGCTCTGAGATAAACACGGTCGAAACTTTGCGCTGGGCTTGGGAGGGCCTTCGCCGCCTCTCCGATGCCCCCATGCTCTCAGCAACAACTATGCCGATCGTTGAGCATCCGACTTTCCCTCCTCTACAGTCCTCTGGTATGGCTAAACGCGCCGCCAGTTTAGGGTTGACTACAGTTGCGGATCTCTACCCGGGGAACACTTTTTACTCTCTCGCGGACGATTCCGGTCCTATGGATACTTTACTTTTCTATCAGCTACGCGCAATCTGTCGAGAGCTGCATTCCACGTTTCCCCAGCCTCCTCCCTCGATGGGCACGCTGGATTTTATGTACTCGTCTCCTTCCCCTCGGAAGTTGGTAACCAAACTTTACGCTCTCACAATGACGGCCTCATCCGTATCCACGGACCGCGCCCGTGCGGCATGGAGTGTGGACCTTGGTATCGACATCCCACAGGCTGACTGGCTCTACTGTTGCAAACAGACAAAGCGTTTGTCCCCAAACTACAGCTTGCGCCTTATTCATTTTAAATATTTACACAGGCTAAATCGCACACCCGCCCAGCTGCACAGGCTGGGACTCATTCCAAGTGATAGGTGCATGCGCTGCTCTGCACCTGCGGCAGACTTCTCCCACCTTGCCTGGCTATGCCCTGGGGTCTCTGCTTATTGGCGTGAGGTCTGCACAGCCATTTCAGAGATCGTCTCCTCGCCAGTTCAGCCCACTCCCTCGCTTTGCCTATTGGGGTTCGTCAAGTTCTGCCCGGACGCGTCGCGCCGTCTTATTGCCATGCTGCTTGTCCTCGCGCGGTGTAGGGTCTCCATGTGCTGGGGTCGTAGACCCGCACCCAAGTTCGGCCAATAGCTCGAGGATGCATCGCATTGCCAGACCATATTGTCCGAATTCTGGGACCTCATGCCAGCTAGATCTCGCCCACTCGATATCTGGGGCCCCCTAGTGTCATACCTCCTAACCCGCACTCCCCCGGGTCCGGTTGCCTCTCCTGCGCTCCCCACCGGCTCTCTGCCCGTGGCGGCCGCCGAGGTGGGCCACTAATCGGCCTTCCCCCGCCCCTACTCCTTTTCAGCTGGGCCTGCCCTTTCATCTAGAGATTGCGTGCCCCCTGTCAATCGCTGTCACTGGTTAGTCGAGGCCAAAACGTCTGCCATGCTGCTGCTCTCTGGTGCTCTGTGCTATTAATGTTTACTGCTACCATCAATGTGCCCTTTGTATATGGTGCTTCGATTCAATTCAAGAATGTAACCTGTTTATTTGATTTGATCAATAAAGGTTTTTGAAAAAAAAAAAAAAAAGTCTGCGTGCAGTTTGTAACTGCCATGTTGAATTGGCAAGTGCATCCACTTGCCAGGCCCTACCCTTCCCTTTTCTTACATGTAAGTCACCCCTAAGTTAGGCCCAAGGTACCCCTGTGGGCAGGGTGAAGTGTATGTGAAAGGTAGAACATGCCCTGATGTGTGAAATACTGGCAATTTCGTTTTTCACTATTGAAAGGCTATCTGGCCCATAGGAAAGCATGGGAGTTAATTTATAACATCTTATAAATATAACTTCCCATTGGGACCAGATAGGAAAATAAAGTTTAGTATGCCTGAACCAAGAATCTAAAGATGCTTCTTTTAGTAAAGGTGATTTTTACATTCTGTGTTTGAAAATACCACTTTAAGAAAGTAGGCATTTTCTTGCTTAGCCATCCTGTGTGCCTCTTCTAGGATGTGTATTGACTGTCTGGCTTTGGAGTGACAGGGGTTGGGGAGGTGCATTCTCTCAGACAGCCACTGGGGGGTTGATGTGTGTCCTGCCTTTCCTGAATGAGTCAGGGCTGGGCTGAATAGACCTGGGCTGCATTCAGAGTAGTGGGAGGAGTTGTCACTAGCACCTGAATAGGCCCAGTCTGCATTTAGAGTGGTGGGAGGAGATTTTCCTTGCACCTGAATAGGCCCTGTCTGCCTTGGACAATGCTGTCTCCACCCCCTGCCAGGAAGCTGGGCCAGAGAGGACACACTCTGCCTGAGAGGACAAAGGATTTTGGGGTATAAATATTGGGGCCCAGACCCCAGAACTTTAGAACTCTTTTGGACCAAGAAGACTGCCAAGAAGAAGAGCTGGAGAAGTTGTGAAGAGGAACTACAACTTTGCTGAGTGCTTTGCTGTGTTGCCCTGCAGTGGCTGCTTCTGTCTTGGGCAGTGTAAGGACTGGGCTTGAACTTTCTACAACTTCTTTATTGAGTTTCTCCAAGGGCTTGAGGTAGAGCTTGCCCCCTGTTCAAGAAGTCTCAGGAACAGCAAAGACTTCAAGCTCTTCCGCATTAGCACTGGGGACTGTGTGTTTTTGTGTTGCAACAGAAGAAAAGCAACTCGACGCCGTCTACGACGCCGCTGCCGACTCCGTGTCCTGAAGGCACCGCAGAGGGCACCGCTGCAATGCCGCTCGCAACCCTGGTATCACTGACAACGCCACCTGACGATGCCACCGAGCCGCTGCTTGCACCGTGACCTGTGGGCACCACACTCCGCACCGCCTCGCTTCACGCCATCGCACTGGTATCCCCGACAACGCCGCTCCATGCCGACATCGACACCGCTGCTTGCACCGTGGCTCGAGGGCCCCGCTCTTAAGTTACACAACGCACTGTCCTCATCCCACACCTCAGCCTTGGCCTACCGACTCCGGCGCCATCGACTCCAGTTCATCAGCTGATGACAGCGCTTCAGCAAGGACGACGCCGCTGCCTACACCGTGACCTGCCAGCACCATGATGAGCACTGCATCACTTTGCACCGCAGCCCTGGTCTCACCAATGCCGCTGGACGACCGACGCTGCCTGCACCGCAACCTGAGGGCACCGCACTCCGCACCGCTGCACTTCGCACCGCAGCACCCGACGCCTGCTGACGCCAGCGCTCCTGACTTCAACCGCGAGGAGTTCGATCTGCAACGCGTGTGACTTCAAGGGCCCGATGACTCCTGCACCGACCTCCGGAACCGACGCCTGCGGACGCCATGCCTTCGGAGCTCAACGAGAGGTCGTCGACGCCCTGCATTTCTAAAGGTACTGTTTTGCGGATCTTCCCGACACCGCAGCTGGCCCGCGACGCCGGGGTCAGCCAGAACTGTTTGGATTTGTTGTTCATGACGCCGTGATCGCCCCAAATGGAGCTATCAACTTCAAGGAACTTTATTTCAAGTTTATTTTGACAACTGAAGATTTCTAAGTGCTGTATTGCTGATTTTTATCGTTTTTGGTCTTGTCTTAAATATTAAAAATATTGGATATTTTTCTAAACTGGTGTGGTGTCCGTTTGTAGTGCTTACACTGTATTACTGTTGGTTATGTGCAAATGCTTTACACACTGCCTCTAAGATAAGCCTGACTGCTCGTGCCAAGCTACCAAGGGGGTGAGCAGGGGTTATTTTAGGAGTGTAACGCCCTTATCCTGACTAGAAGGAAGGGCCCCTACTTGGACAAGGTGCAAACCATTGCCAACTAGACACCCCATTTCTAATAGGGGCACTTTGCAAGTGCACAAAACCTTCCATTGTCAGAGAGAGCCCTGGCTCCAGACACACCACAGGGGGGCGAACCCATCATTATGGAAGGCAGGCACAGCCCTATTCAGGTGCAGGTGCTACTCCTCTCACCACTTCAAATGCAGACCAGGCCTATTCAGCCTAGCGCTGACTCACCCAGACTCTCTGGGGCCACTGCACATCCCCAGCCCCTGTCACTCCAAAGCCAGACAGTCAATACACATCCTAGCAGAGGACCAAAGACACATAGCACACAGAAATGCCTCCTTCTAAAAGTGGCATTTCTAAAATATTAATAATGAATCCGCTTTCACCAATAAGCAGGATTTATCACTACTATTCCAAACATACCAAACTTGATCACGCTACCCCTCTCAGATCAGGAATTACCACTGAAGCACATATCAGGGAATCCCCATTGCATTCCTATGAGAGGGCAGCCTCACAGCAGTGAGAAACCAAATAGGTTGTTTGCCACTACCAGGACATGCCACACAATTAAGGCACATGTCCTACCTTTTACCTACACCGCACCCTGCCCATAGGGCTAGATAGGGTCTATCTTAGGGGTGACTGATATGTAGTAAAAGGGGAGTTGCAGACGTGGCATCCACTTTATGTGCCACGTCACAGTGGCAGTAACTGTGCGCGCAGGCCCTGCAGTGGCAGAGGCCTGAGACAGGTTTGAAAGGCTACTTTGGTGGGTGGCGCAAACAGCGCTGCAAGCCCACCAGTAGCATTTCATTTACAGGCCCTGGGTATATGGGATACCACTGTACAAGGGACTTACAGGTAAATTAAATAAGCCAAACAGGTGTCGACCAATCTTACCAAATTTACAATAGATAGCACATACACTTTAGCACTGAACAGCAGTGATAAAGTGCCCAGAGTCATAAAACCACCAACACCAGGTCAGAAAAAATATAGGAGGAAGGCAAAAAGTTCTGGCATGACCATGCAAAAAGGGCCAAGTCCAACAGGCCTCCTGATGACAGGCCTGGTGAGATATATTTTTGCAAATTAAGCACCGGACAAGTGGTACATGTTGTAACATCATAAGGGGTCAGAGAGTACGTGCTTGAACTTCTTAACCGCCGGCATTTTAGTGAATCGATATCCCCGTGACCCTTCCATGCAAATTTCCTTCCAAGCATATAATTTTGCCTGATGCATAGAGCAGAGACGGAATGATGACAAATACAAAGGCCATCACTCGTGGAGTATTAAAGGAATGAATAGTTACAGGCAGGCAGAAAAGCGGCTTCCGTCACCAAGCTGTCAGGGACATGGGAGATGAAAACAAACAAAAAATACAGTTTTCAGAAAGAAGCTGCAAGATAGTTTAAAACCTGCATTGCCAACATTGAAAGCCAAGGACAACACAAAAATATTGAAACATCTATGCAGACATTTTTTTCTCCATAATTTGTATGTGCACTGAGAGAGAAGAAAATGCTCCTTTTCTTGCTCAAAAAACCTAAACTCCATTTAGCAAGGGGCCGTGGCTGCCGAGCTGAATCACCGCCTCTACCAGGATTCCAGTCAGTGGTCCCAATGTCCATGGAGGAAGCCGAGGCTAATGGAAGCTGTCCCTCTTGCAATTACAGTCACATCTGAGTATTTCTCTGGATGACCGAAAGGCAGAAGGGAGCAGGATGCATAAACACACCACACAGATGCCTATGTTCACACTTGCAAGTGAAGCAGGGATATTTAGACACTTGTCATCCACCATTGTTTGTTAGCAGTGCTTGTTGTCTGCATGCATTATCACACGGTTGGACCTATTGGCAATGCTTATTTGTAAGTGAACCCATCTGGACAGTCAAGACCATGCAATCTTTTTCATCTTCACAGTACTGAGGCAATGCTCTTGCTGTGATTTGCAGAGTGCACGGAAATCACATCCAATCATTTCAGAAACCCTGTTGTACATACAAGAGAACCAATCTTGCATTTATGTGTGTGAAAATGCGGTGCCTTTCATACAGCCATGTTTGTAGAGAATTACAAAATGGGCTCAGTTGATATCCTCAGAGATATACTTGTCTTCTAGAATTATAGGCGAACAGATAACATAATTCATTGCCCCCATCTTAGTATGGCTAAACTGCTCTGCAATGGAAGTCCTCCATTAGTTAATTTATTAATAAGTCCCTGCTATACCTGTCCTTTATAGATCTTAATTCAGCATTCAACCCACTGCTTAATTTGAGCCGGTGGTTTCCGGTGCTCGGTACCAGCACTTAATCATTAACACCAGCGCTTGAGCACCAGTTAAGGACACATTCATTTTTGGTGGGCACAGGGAGATTAGGAGATTTGCCCAGAATCACAGGATGTTGTGCTGACGCAGATACTCGAACCTGGTTCTGCAGCTCCGAAGTAGGCAGCTCTGGCCATTGGGCCACATCCCCTCCCCACTGGTATGGTTTGTTGGTTCTGTGTTAGGCAGCGCTAACAGGAGAAATGGACTGGTCAAAGCTGCCTCCTGACAAGAGCCCCGGCACTTCTTTTTTTTACAAATTAACCACTGCCAGGCTCCCTGTCCCTGTCTGAGCACCGACCCACGGCGCTCAGACCAATCACAACGCTGCTTTGAAGCTTTGTAATTGGCTTAGGGAAGGGAGACTGTGTGCTTCCTGCTTCCGCCGAAGCTGAGGAGAAGGCGGCGTGTGAAGGGACCAAAGCTGAGGAAAGACGGCAGCTGGCAAAGGGTAAGTGTTTTTTTGGGGGGTTTTTTTTGTCCCCGCGCCGCCCGCCACCCCCGTTCCCTGCCAGCCGCCATTGGCTTCTTGCTTCCTTAGAAAGTCGTTCTTAAGGTCCACCGCAAGAGTACTTGGAGGCAGCAAGTCTATGATCAGAGACGCCTCAGAACAGAGTTCCAGCATCAATCCTCCACCCAGGATGACTTTTTGGGCCACAGCGGCTCAGTGACTTCTGAGTGCACTAGGGCAGTGAGGCATACAGTAATGGGAAGCCATGTTAGTGGTTCTTGCGAGTATAAGACCATCATATAGAAGTAGGGTTCTTTATAAGAGTAGAGAACCTGTTTCAAATTTTACAAATGTGTTCTGTAGGAAAAGAAAAAAAAAATAGATCAGCATCTGGCGCCATCTAGTGGACCTCGCCATGTTACCTGCTTCGTCATTAATAAAGAAAGCCGTGAGTATCTTGCAAAATGTAAAAGCGCGTGGCCTAGGGAAGAATGATTCCCTTTCCGCCCTCTGCAGATAAGCCTGAGATTGGGCAGAAGAATGAATGGTGACGGGCTGCTCAGAGGCATACCGCAGGCCCCTGCGCAGGAAGGGGGCCCCAAACCTCCAGTGGGCCACCAACCCTTCAGGGGGCCCCCATGCAGCCCAAGGCTAATGCCTATAAGTGAGATACGGGAGACTCGGGGACCCAGCATTATATTTTGCAGCTAAGGTTGCTCTCTCAGAATTACAAGGTCCAGGCGGTGGTGGCAGCCACTTTGACACAGCCTGGTAGATGTTCTTTGATGCTGAGAGACAGGAGGTAGTGCCAAGCACTTAATGTCGATGCCTTCTGCCATCAGGACACATACCTGTGTGAGTTCTGAGTTTGCCCTGATGGAACGTTCCCCCTAGAGTCTGGCTCATGCTTGCACTTAGAGGTACGAAGAGATACACTTCAGCTTAGGGCTGATTGTTCTGCATGTGGCCCCAACGTGTTTAGCACGAGAGAGGTTAAAGTATCTGAGTGAGTGCGAAATGAAGGGAGGAGCTCTCACTTTCTATAGTCTGAATTTTATGAATCATATTAAATAGCAGCAAACGCAGGTTTTTTTTTTTTAAAGAAGACTGAATAAAGTAAACCTTCTTTTCTCATTATCTGGAATTGAGGTATGCATTATTTATTTATTTTTAAATGTTGCATTTGTGTGTATTTGATCTTTCCAATTCCTGAAAAGGGGCAATTACATAGTTACTAAGTAAGCGCTTCCTGCAGAGAACTGCTGGTAGAGTCCATTTAAAGGAGCCACCCAATGAAACCTTTCTCGTTGCCCAGTCCTGCATCTTCAACAAGTGGCAACAACAGGCGTTCTAGGTTGTTCTTTGTTTGATGATGTCAGCTGGGGTTTTGAGATGTATTGTGACCTCATTGACTGGCTGACCCTCTTAACAGGGTCGAAGTGCATAAAGAAAAGTATGGGAACTGTAATCCGGAGTACAATGGAGCCGTGACCAGCTACTGTGGAGGCAGGGTCAGAGACTTGGCTAAAAGGACAAAATATTCTGGAAATATGTTGTTAGCCTTTGGCCTAGAGGTAACTGCATATAAAATATAATGCACACATCTCTAATGAAAAATAAATGCAACTTAAATTCATTTGTGGGAAATGCATTTTCTGGTCTGACAGTTCGGTTGGTTAATGCGATCACTCCAGATGTCTGTGGGTGTACCCAGATGGTCACTAATATCAACCCTAGTACGTATCCTATTGAAATGTGCTGATTGTAGCTAGGGCAAACCTTTTTATATAGGTTTCCTTTAAAAAGACAAAATCCAGATTCCATCAATTAATTAAATCCTATAATGGCCTCAAAGCAGCCTTCACATTTACAGATTAACCAATTGCATGCATTTATATTTCTTTCAGGGAGCAGACACCCGAGAGTGAAGGCTTGTTTCTGCTTTAGCTGCCTCTCCTTTCTCTCATTTCACAGTAAAAGAGACCCTTCTTCTCCTCTTTCCACCTGCGACAACCCTAGGGTTCAGGGGCAGTTTAAAAAAAATAAAAAGTATGGAAACTATTTTCATCAAATTGATAAAGCTTTAATTGTACAGAAGTCATGCAGAAAGGTACTGGTGCACCCTCATTTAATGTCACACCTGCAGAGAAGCATCTGTGCTGCCCTCTGAAAAGTGCGTGCAGTACAGAAGTAAAGTGCTGGAGCTGCCCCAATTAACATACAGCTGCTTAAATAAGAATAATTTCTGGTACTGTTGCCTTGAAATATGGCAGCCCTGGTAAGACGTTCTGGTGCTGTCCCTTACTATCATAGCAGCCCATGAAAGAATGCTATTACTGCCCATTACATGTAGAGAAGCCATGCTGAGGAGTAGTGGTAATGCTCCACTTGAGATATATTAGTCATGCTAAAAAGTATAGATAGCGAGTCAGTAAGGGGCCACATCCCAATCCATCATTATTTTGTACACCATGCCACCTCAGTTTGGACCCAGCTATATTCAAATCAGTCATGATCCTGCTCCAATTGGAACAGTCCCGCCTGAACTGCCAAGCCTGATCCTCCCAGAACTAGAACACAAAAAACCCAGGACGGGTCTCGCCCTAGTAATGGGCTCATGAGCCAGGTGCAGTTTGGTTCCAGTGACACGTGTGCACGGGACCCATGTTTGGTCATACCCTTCCCACTTAGGGCGACACACCAGCATATACTAAAAAGTGATGGATAGAATGCTTGAATTAGTCTCAGCCACTGGTAATTACTCGAGCGGCACCCCAATCCATTATTTTGCACACCATGTCACCACAGTTTGGACCAAGCTATATGCAAATCATTCTTGATCCTGCTCCAATCACAACAGTCCAGCCCGAACTGCCAAGCCCGGTCCTCCCTGAACCTTTTGTGTGTTTCATGTACTGCCCTAAGCGGAATGGGTATGCCCAGATGTGGGTCCTATGCTAACTGCATCACTGAAACCAAGCTGAATCTGGCTGATGAGTCCATAACTAGGATGAAACCAGTCCTAAGTTGCTTGTGTACTGGTTCAAGGAGGACCTGGCTTGGCAGTTTAGGCTGCGCTGTTCCCATACCGAACAGGGAAAAGACTGATTTGCATATGGTTAGGTCCAAACTGAGGTGGCATGCTGAGCAAAAAAACAATGGGTTGGAGTGCTACCCAGAGCAAATGCCAGTGGTTAGGCTTACTTCAAGCAGCCTCCCATCACCTTATGCGTGTTTTCTGTGTACCATTACTAGTACTGCAGGCCTGATGCAACTGCTGGTACCGATCATTGCAATTGTAGCCTGCTGGGATGGGAGCGTGCCATTACTCTCTTACTAACAGAGTAGTAGATTTTATTGAGTGTCTCTCACAGGCACAGCAGGCCTGCTGAGAAATGTTGGCAGTACAACATTAAATGTACGGCAGCCATGTTGAGATATGTAAGTACTAACAGAGTTGTAAGTGATGCCTTTCTGAAGTATGGTTTAGCATATTAACAACCTTTAAACATGACCTTATAATCCTGCTCTAGTCCCGCCTCTTGACCTCTACCTGATGGGTGCAACAATGAATTACCAGTGCAGATTTTCTAGAGCTGCTAGGAAACACCAGTCAAACCTCCCCAAAAATAAATGGATATGAGACACCTGAAACAAACACCTGGAACAAACAACTGCCAAAACATACATGTTGCAATTGGGTTCCATCCATTCAGTACACCCGGATTTTTTACTTTTTCGATCACCCAGTTTTGGACTTTTTACAGTGTGTGAGTCTCTCAGCTTGTGTCTCACTCACAGTAATTGCATTGCAAATGGACTGCAAGTGTTTACCGCCAGTGCCCGCCTTTTAAGATAAGGCCACTGCAATGCAGCAAGGGTAAGGGGCACTTAGCTGGTTACAAGTGAACATGTGTGCACACATGTGAGGGCTGCACATGTGAGACTACTGCACACAGGAAGCCTGGTACGAAGGGAACTCTGCAGGATTAGATATTGCCCTGAGGTAGGCCTTATAATGTGAGTGAACACTAAGGGCCTGATTCCGATGCCTCCGAATCGGACTCGGCTTTCCTGGTTCCGATTCGTAGCCCTTGTTTCCGACCAAATCGTACACAATTCCGAATGACCAAGTACGATGCAAAGATCCCGTCCACGTCGACCGAATCGTTTCTGAAACTGATCCTGTCAGTCCGACTCGTTCGCAGCCGAATCGTGGCGCGCAATGGAACAGGTGTAGCAGGCCAAAAATACCCCTGCCCAGATTAAACCTAACATTCAACACTATTGATATCATGGGGGTATAATTTGGCGTAGAGGGGTATGGTTTGGCCTAGGCCATAATATACCCCAGCGTATAAATTGGCCCAGGCCATAATATACCCGGGTATAATCTAGCGCAGGCCATTTTAACCCCGGGTATACTCCGGCCTGGGGGTATACTACGGTCTTTTACACAGGCTTCCGAACTAGCATGTATGATGCACAATTCGGACAACCGTATCGACTCTGTCTCAGCGAGATGAAACGGCTGTGGGAATCGGACTTCAGGTGCAGTAGCTGGCCCCCCTTCACCCGGGGCCCTCCGAATCTGTCACGTGGGGGTGCCCATGCGCGCCCCCGATCCAAGCATGCACTGTGTGGGGCACCATGGGATGCCCGCCACAGGGTGTACGCTTCTCCTTACCCACCCCTTTTTGCTATGGGAGCCTGTGTACGCGTTCGGTATACAGGCTCCCATAGAGTTCAATGGGAGTCCGAGCGAACCGAGTCCGTCAGCATACGGATGCATCGTACTCATTCGGTCGGACACTCACAGCGCGATTCACTAGGAAAGCCCTCCTGATCCGAGTCGTACAGAGGGCTTTCCTAGCAAGATCGGAATCAGCACCTAATTGGGAAATTCAGTGTGTCTGTGGTGACACCTTATTATACACATGGCGGAAAACTGCCTTAGAGTGCAGTTTTGCTTCCCTTTGGCTTACAGAGACCAGTGACGTATCGAAATGGGGTGTAGCCTGTGCAAGAAAATGAAATCTGCAAGTTCCACAAAGATATTTGTACAACTTTTGGGTCATCCAGAATTTGTCATATCTCTCTCGCACAGCTCAGGGTCAGAACCCAGGCCTTTTGTCACCCTGCTGTGCCAGGTATATTGCATTTCTCTCCAGCAGCAGGAACAAAGGCCTCTCCATACAAAGGGAGCAGTTAACAGTGCTTCACTCAGCTCCTCTAGAGGAATGGGGTGAGGCTGAAGGATCTGCAGCAATCAATCAATCAGCTGTCACACTGAATGAGGGATGGGCCTGCCCAAGCCCACTGAACAAAGGAGGGAGTCCAGACCTCTGGAGCAACACAGGTGGGTCTTCCCTTTGAAGAGTTAGTAAGAAAGGCCCTGGCAGTGATGTCAGCGAGTGGTGGACTGAGGCCCACAGTGTCTCCTGGATGGAGAAGTGATATGGCACCCTAGGATTAACCAGGGGTGCCTGGCTGCTGGATCCTTCCCCTCCCCTTTAAAAACTCTTGCACAAAGGGGAGAGACTCTCTTGCTTGGGGATTTCTCTGTGCTTCACTGCTGGACCCTGGGGCCGCCATGGACAACTGGAAGGAAAAAACCCCTGATGTACACTAAGGACCCTGCCCCAGTTGACCTCAGGACCAGTGGGTCTCACCAAGGGCCAGTGAGGCTGGCCCCTTTCACCATCTGATGACCAGCTGGGGGGAAGCCCTGGACTTCCGCGCCCAGAGACAAAGATCAGGAAGAAGGCTGGTGCAGGGAGCCAGGAGAAACAGCTCTCTGTGGATTACACCACTTAGAGGTGAGGTATGCTGCCCCTGGTGTCTAGAACTCATCACTAGGAGTAGAAGGGGCCCAAGATCATTCTGATCGGCCCAACGGGGTCTGAGTTATGGCATTTTTAAGATTGGTGACTTTTGATCTCTTTGCTGAAGGGAGCATGTGGTGCTCCGCCGCCCGGACACTAATTACTCTCGGGGTGGGCCGGGCCCGGGGGGTCCGTGCAGGATTTCATTATTTAGTTAGTCCAGGGATGAAGAATGCGTGGAGCCCCCTCCCCACTTTTGCCTCTGGGGGCCCCCATCTCCCCGAGGCCTGACGCACAACTGATTTGGGGCCCTGGGATGTCAACCCCAGGACGCCAAGCTCCGACCGGGCCGAGAGCACCCCACTCCACCCCCTGTGCCCGTGGCTTGAGCTGGGGCAGAGATCCACAAAGCAGATTACCTCCCACCCACATGGAGCGCAGGCGAGAAGGAGAACAGGCTGGTCCCCGCGCTTGCCGAAGGAAGAGGTCGAGCGAGAGGGAGCCAGGGCCGAGGGGGCCTTGGGGCCCCCTTGCAGCCCCTGCTGCTTCACTCACCTTGGGGGTGTCCTGGGTGGGACTTGGCACCCCCCCCCCCCAGAAAAAGAAGACTGTGGAGTGAGGCCGCCTACAAGCAGTCTGGCTCTCCTGAAAGTAGCGTGCGAACCAATACTAAAGTATTCACTGCTCCGGCGTGAGCGCCCCATAATGTCCTTTTGAGACTTTTGCATCTACATATGTTTCTGCTTGTGGTGGCCCCAAAACGGAAAGGGGACACCATCAATAACATAAAGGAAGCACAGGGGGTTGGAGGAGCGTAGCAGCACCCCCCTTAAAAGTTTTTGAAAAATACTGAACCTATGTCTGAGGGGGGTCAGAAAACCAGGACCACTCTAGGATTTCCCAATGTTTTCAAAGCACTGCTAAGGCTAGAGTTCAGGCCCTACAGCTGGGAATGCAGTGCCCTCTAGTTACGTCTTCTGTGGTTTCAGTTATTGTGACTGGAAGATGTTTTAAGGAAGGTACATATTGTACAGCGCCCTCAAGGGGCTAAGTCTATGGTTGCATGTTATGTGATCAGAATGTGATGCCCTCTAGGAGCTGTTTTTATGACTGAATTTTCATGGTTGTAAAGTATATAAAAAGCACACAGACACATGTTTTGCTAATTTTTAAATGTTTTATTGCTATAATAATGTTGACAGTGATTATGGATCACAGTGAATATGTTATATTAACAGCAATAAGTGCATTCACACACGGTTATTATGGATGATTGTATTTTGTGCAAAATTATATGTTTAGCATGTGGTTTGTTGATCTAGAGCCTTTGACCAAGCACGTAAACTTATCTTATATGTTTGTATGACCCCTTTAGAGGATCAAAAGTGATTATGCAATGTCATCTATGGTATTTTCTGCCTACAAATGTACATATTTGTAAATTACTGTGTAGTATTTAGTAGTGTGTGTAAAAAAATTACATGTCCTTTTTACAATGAAAATGCATTGGCTGGACAATCATTTATTGAGTGTTATTGCGTGTCAGTGAATAGTACTTACTAGCCTACATCACCTCCCCTGAGTAGGCCTTGGACTGCTCAGCTTCGCTACCCTGAGTGATTCAAGCACCACAATGAAGTGCTTGGTTCCCAGTAATGGGAAATTGTGGACCGATTACTTGTGTAGGCCACACAACTAATGACACATTTTCCTACAATACTCAAAAACAAAACAACAGAACATGGGAAATGAAGGGGGTGTGTGTAACTTGCGTAATCTGCTTTCATGTGATCGTGCACAATTTGGCGAAATGACGTGTAATTACGTAAAATGCGAATCCATCATTTAGTGCTATATTTTAGTGCAAAATGTGTCCTTGTGTCAGTTTTGACACGAGGATGCATTCTGCAGTAAAAGTTTAAAAACCAAAGTACTATGACAAACAGCCATTTGTGTTCTGCAGTTCGTGTGCATTTGCAGTAATTTTTTACTGCGACTGGTGCATTTGCAGTACATTGTTACCACAAATGGCACGTAATTACACAACGTGGCATAGTGGCAGAATTTCAGGTGACATGCGTAATGAGAAATTCTTCAAATAATGCAAATTGTGCAGGTGTAATAAAAATTTCGCCCAGGTCTAGACTTTACCCTGTCATGACAAATGGTGCAAAACTAATGCACACATCACACCAAACAACAAGTGTCCGAAATAAATAAGTGCTTAAATATCTGGTGTTTTTGGTTATGGGCACGAAATGTCTGACCAGGTTTTCTTTACCTGCTTTAAAAAAGCAGATTTTCAACCATGAACTGCTACAGGGCTGGTCCTAGGTACAAAGTCACACATAATGGGCATAAGACTCAAAAAATTGAATGGGATCTTCAAAACCAGTGCCTGATTTGAGTGGTGGTTTCCGGTGTTCGGCACTGGCACTTAATGGTCAACGCCGGCACTTATAACAGCCGCCACAAGGTAGCACTGTGTGTGTGATTTAGGAATAAGCAGAGCAACAGTTGTTTTATTAATTCAATATACATTAAAAACAACTAATACCTGATGCGGTGATGCCCAAGCAATTCCAATACCTTTTGGGGCCTCGAACAGTCTGAATTGTCACACTTGTAACAGTGTGATGATTAGTAGTTGTGTAGGTACTGTGAAGGCAGCGCTGACAGGAGCAAAGGGTGATGCAAGCTACGGTGGTGGCCTCCTGACGAGGGCCCTGGAACTTATTTTATACAAATTAAGCACTGTTCAAAACACCTAGGACTTCATTCATTGTGGGCCAGTTTTCCCAGTGGGGACAGTAAAAATAACTACTGGGCATATCATGATTGCAAGTCATATGGGAAAATGGCAGGTCTGGTGTTTTTCACCTGTAAGCTCCACCTTCTAATGCAAGCCAAGTGTCTTGATGAAATACCGCGGATAAACTTTATGGGAATTGGTGAGGAAACTGATTCCTACATGTTATGCCCCAAACACTTGTAATGGTAAATAATTCATTTCTCTCCCGTTAGTTACCGATAGCCATGTGTGTTGGTAATTTCAGAGGGTGGGGGTGGGCTAGGGTGAGGGGTTAACAGGCCACTCATAATAGGCACCTTAGACTAGCTGGAAAAACATGAAAATCAAAATAATACACATATTTGGTGCATGGTGCACTACAAACTGGGTTAACTAAAAAAAGAAAATGTATGTGCCACTACCAAACCAACACCAAACCTCTATTGTTCATGCACTGTCAACCAAAATGACCTGGCAGTCTGGAGGCGCAATTTGTGCACATAGGAATAGACCACTTCCCATTCTTGATCTGAAAGTGAGTACTATATGTCTCTTCCCAGCTTGCATTTCCCTACAAACGCCACAAAGAGGTCACTGTCATATATTACTCTAAAGTTGTGCACCTTACTGACTGATGCCCAAGAGGGGCCTAAGTAGCCAGGTCAGTAATAGTTATACAGAAATGGCAGCAGTGGTTAATTTACAAAAACAAAAATAAGTGCTGGGGCTCTCGTCAGGAGGCAGCTTGCACCAGCCCATTTCCCCTGTTAGCGCAGCTTAAAACAGAACCAACTACTAACCATGAAAGTGGGGCGAGGATGTGGCGTAATGACCAGAGCTGCCGAATTTGGAGCTGGGGAACCAGGTTCGATTCTCTGCATCTGCTCAACATCCTGTGATTCTGGGCAAATAACTTAATCTCCCTAAAAGAATGTGTCCTTAACTGGTGCTCATGAAAAGCACCGGTGTTGATGATTAAGTGTGGATGCTGAGCACCGGAAACCACCGGCTCAAATTAAGCACTGAGTGGCAGGAGGTCAAATGGCCACATGTACAGGATGTCATTATTCTGACGACCAGGCAGGGGCTGTCAGCTGCCTTCATTGCCATACTTCCTTCATACAGTTTGCCACTTCATGCAGTGGCGTAGCTAAGGGGGTGGGGCTTGCAGGTGAGCAAGCCTTGTCTGTCGACTGCCAGCATCCACCCGCCCGAGAACAAGTCCGCCCTCAGCCACCATTACCCACCGCCCCCCCGAACAAATCGCCCAATGGCTGCTACTACCCCCCTCCCACTCTTACCTGCACTGGGTGGCAAACTTAGGGGCCGCCCCGGGTGCCAGTAGGTCTAGCTACGCCACTGACTTGGTGTTAGGTCCCACATCCCTCTTCCCGCTCCCAGCAGATCTTGGTGTCATTCACATACAGGCAATGATTGATGTGGGGATCCAGCAGGCTGGTGTGGGTGGCCATGTATGAGTGGACGAGGAGCAGGGGGGAGGATGATCCTTGGAACATTGTGGTTGATGGGTGCAACAATCCTGGGTGATGGAACCAGGGGTGCTGCAGGGACTACAGCACCCCCAAACCTGGAGGCGGGTCACACAGCTCATGGAAACCAATGAGGACATTCGGTCACTTCTCTTTTCACAGCAATATGAGCAGCTTGTTCCAAGGAAGTCAAAGGTCAGTGGTAATTGAGGCAAGCCCAGAGAACAACATTTAACAAGTCACTGCATATGTGCTTGTCATTTATATCGAAGCGTGGCTTCAAAGAGATGGCATTTGCTAACACACGTTTGTCACTCTTGTGCTCAGGCCCTGTAGAGGTGGAAAGAATGAGCCACATGAAAGACACCAATGTAATACATATATGCTTTTTAAAGTTTCCAAATATGAAACATGAGGCTCATTCGGGCATTTTAAGTGTGGAAAGTTGGTGAACGGCAACTTTCAAAGTAGAGTGAGCAAACAAAACAAAATGCATTCATTTTATCCAGGAGTGCATACGTGTTTAAAGCCCTCTAAGTTCTCTTTGAATACAAAATGGACACAATTTATCCAGATATTTGGAATACTGCCCATAATGCACCATTTAGCCACATTCTCCCACAAAAGGCCTCATGTAATCAGTCTCATAGATAACCTCCACAAATACATGTTCCCCACCTAGTTTTTTGTTCATTTCCTGCACTTGTTAATTCAGTAACACCAGGATTTTGAAGAACCCCTGCCAAGCACTCTGATTCAGAAAATGATTCCAGCACCCCTGGTAAAAAAAATATTTGGAGTAGGGTGAAGTAGCTAGGGAAGGATCAGAACCTTGCAAGGGAGAGGGCTTAGATTTCAGCAAATGATGTAAAACGTTAAATCAGCATGCCATGGTCACCCATCTAATTGAAAGCAACATTTGCTGCTTTTCCATTTTTTAGGGTTAATCTGGTGTCCTCTGCTGCCCGAGACCAAGACATTTCATTGATCTATTTAACAGGCAGGCTTAAAACCAAAATCAGCCAGTCAAACTATCTCAAACCAGCCCATCACTCCAGGAGGCTGTGTGTAGAATGGCGCTATGGGGACACGGTGGAGCCATGGCAGCCCGACCAGCCCTAAAAAAGCCCCCTAGCCTGCAGTTTATTAGGGAAATGCCAGAGTGGCAGAATAGCCAGGTCGACCCTGCTATTTAATGAGTCAGCTAGTCACTCAGTCAGACAATGAACAGTCAACCGAGGAATCATTCAGTAGGTCAGGCAGGGATTGTGACTTACATGTTATTTTTTGAGAACCAGATACACAAATCTCACAGAAAACGCAGATTTTTAACATATGTTATTGAGACTAAAGTTGCTTATTTAGACAAGATATAATGCACTGCATGTCTCCTTCCAATCACTTCAGGGCGCTATGATTGGCATGCTGCACGGTTTGTGTGCTAGTGGAGGGATTAGGGAAGTGAGAGTCTAGTCAGAAATAAGTGGGGATCCAGAGGACAGTCTACAATTGTGACCACTACTCTGCGACTAGTTTAGTTAAAAAAAAAAAAGTGTAACTGTTGATTATGTTACCTTTTCATGAAGTGGGCGTGGTTTGGTTCCATTGTCAGGCAAGGGTTCGAGAAATTCCCCAGTTTCGGACTCTGGACTGACCCAGATCTCTCTCCAAGTGCCGCCCACTTGAAAGCATGTTTGGGGATCAGATTTGCTGTTGCTCATCAAAGGCTTCTGATGGTGTAATGTTTATTTTTTAGTGATGCCTTGGCTCGCTGCTAGAAGAGGGTGGCCACCTCACTCCAGGTCATTACAGACACTGTATCCTGTCCTGAACGTTTCACCTACACATTTTTATTTTGAGGTGTGTTTCTCTAAATAATTCAATGTAAGCAAAACAAGACTACAACACCCAGCATGCCCTAGGTTATCACACAAATCCAGGACTAGAAAGTGTGTCCGTAATGACCTGGAGGAAGGCGGTCACCCTAGCCCCAAAAGGGTTTGTACAATGGTGTAAAGAACCATCAATTATGCTCACCAGGAACCTGCAAAGTGCTTTTTAGGGATGTTTCATGTGGTTGTGTTGTCAAAGTCTGAAAAACACTCAAGAAACTTTTGTTATTATGCATGAACCCATTTCACCCAGGCAGAGAAAGGGTAAAAGCTGTGGTATATCAGATTCCTGCTTCTTTAGCCTTCGCACCTCTTGCTTTCCTGCAGAAGACCACTGCCTGTGCATGATGTTGCATTAGTCACGTGGACCAACCCCCAGGCTCTGGTCAGTTTCCTGCTTTGGTCAGTTTGCAGGAGTGGGAGAACTTTCTGAAGTATGGCGAGCTGCAGTCTGACACCTTTGACAACTGCATTCATTTCACGAAAAACATCTGTATTCAGTTCACAATCAAACATGCCATTTGTTTATGAGCCTTGTTTTCCAATGTGCAGTAATTTAAGAAATGAGTTGGATGTGAAGTGAGGCTTTGATTACACGAAAATAGACTTCCTATTTTGAAAAAACGCTTTCAGGATTTGTTTAGCTTTGTTTGAGAAGGCCTATGTTATGAGATGAACACCTGCAACTCATTATATTACGTAGGAGCCAGTTATATTTCAAAATACTGTTAACTGCTTTCCTGTTTATGTTAAATGCAGTGTTTGTCTATGCCAGTGCTGCCTTGGAGCACTGACAGGCAACTTAATCATCAGTATTCTGCAAGATATATTTGTAAGAGAAATGAAGAGATGGGGAAACTACACAAATCGATCATTAGAAGGCAGATGTGTCTGCTTATGATCATAATTGGCATCTTGTTTTTTTATTTATTTTTATGTATCTCTTTATTTCATCTTTTGATAGGATTATGAATACCCTCTTCACGCGCACAACTCGCACTACCAGAAGAATGACCGATGCCCCCCTCCTCCGCAAACCCTACCGGAGCGGGCGTGCGAAGTGCCCAGTTGTAGGTCGGACTCGGAGTGCGAAAGACACAAGCGGTGTTGCTTCAACGGGTGCATCTACGCATGTCTGGAATCAGTACAACCCCCACCAGGTGAGTTAGTACAGTCCCCACCAGGTGAGTCAGTACAGTCCCCACCAGGTGAGTCAGTACAGCCCCCACCAGGTGAGTCAGTACAGTCCCCACCAGGTGAGTCAGTAAAGCCCCCACCAGGTGAGTCAGTACAGCCCCCACCAGGTGAGTCAGTACAGCCCCCACCAGGTGAGTCAGTACAGCTCCCACCAGGTGAGTCAGTAAAGCCCCCACCCAGGTGAGTCACATGAAAATCTGAATTTTTTGAGAAACCTGCATTTGTTGAAGGCATAGTTCAGGGTGCAGTATACAATACAGACTTGCAGTGAAATTTAAATTAGGTCTAGGAACTCAATCGGTTGACTAAACTTTGTGTCAAGAAAAGATATGTTTCTTTTTGAACTGTCCCTTACAGACACATGATGTGTGATGCTCCTTAAGGAGAGTAGAGGATTAATGACCCCACTGTGTGGAAACATTTACAAGCGACCACTACTTAAGCATAGATAGCTAATCTGAAAACTAGGCAGGCCTGCTAGGTTTTCTTGTAACACCTTACTGCAGAGGTACTGGCCCAGCTGGACAGTTATGTACCAGGTACCAAGTCTTGAATGTACTTGCGGTAAAGCCAGATTATCACCGAGTTTTGAGATTGGACTAAATAGATGTAAGATGTTAGAGGTCTAGTGACTGCTGGGCCTCTAACGTCTGTGTTACTTAAAGTCCCATTAGATTGGTTGGGGACTTCTAAGATACATAGAACTTCAAGTGATGGGTTATAATTACTAGGAGCTCCATCACTTATTCTTTGAGGTGCAAATATGTAAAAAATGTGAATTATCGCAACTTCTCTGATGAAGCCCAGCAGTATATAATAAGGGCGAAACAGTCTTTTCCTTGATTATAAAACATTGAACATCTTAATAGACTACATACGTGAAGAAAGGCTATTGAGTTGTGCTGTTATCCAAAATTCTCCTACCTGTAGTGGATAGTGGGCAAGCACTTTTTCACTCATTTTATTTCTCCCTCACTCTTTTGCTTATTTATTAAACGCTCTGGTATTTGAGTAAGAATGTTTCTCTCTTTCCGTTTGTGGGTACATTGCCTGAGGTTGCTGTGACTGAGTCTGCGTCTTAAAATGTATATGCCAAGGTTACTGTTCACAAGGAGTGAGGTGTGCCATCCAGGTTAGTTGTAGATGTCAAAGGTTTAAGTAAGAGGTGATTAAGATGCTTCTCTCATTTGAGTGAAGTAGGTGGTATAGATAGATTTATGAAGTTGTAGACAAACAAGCCTGAGGTGTTCCAGTTTCTCCCGGAACCACTAGGATTATATGTTCGGCGAGTGCTGACGTGCATTAATTTCCCTTTAATGCCTGTCTACCCTCTAGAGGAACAGTTTGTTGAAATGCATACTCACAATAGCACGTACCGGGAAAAATGTAACCCACTATTTATTTAATCAGCAAATCCCTATCTAATCCATTCACTCAACATGTCATTTTAACCAAACTTTATGTATACTAGGCATTGGCAAAATCAATAGGTCTTAACCATGATAAGCGTGCAATTTTGTTATATATGTTTTTTTTAAATAGGCAATATGTAACATATGAAATATGTAAAAAAAAAAAAAAAAAAAAAAACTGACCCAGCAGCCCAGGCGCACCAGCCATAGCACTGAAGTGCACTCCTTTTCATTCAGCTGTGCACTATGATCAGGTAAAATACCATCTCTCATAGTGTGAGACAGCCAGTGGATGAAGTGGGCTGGCCCATTGCCCTGTGCTATTGTGATGGGTGAAATCAAAATGTGCCTGACAGTTGAACAGACTAATAGATGAAGCGGGCTGACCAAAAGCTTTCGCATACATTAATATTTGTGTATATTTGCATTATTGTTTTTGGAAAAACACGAGACTGGCAGACAGCAATCGGACAGAATTAACGAGAATTGGCAAAACCAATGCTCTGGCCCTTTGAATGTATGCTGTGAGTTTGTGATACAATTTTAGTACCAACAATTTTTGTCATTTTACTTCTTTCTGTTGTTTTGAATTTCTAACTTATTGCCATTAATCTTCTGTTCTAGTTCTAAAGTTTGAAATTAATGTGCGATCACACCTTTAGGGCCCGATTATGATGTCGGATGGACCACCACCAACAGGCTGTCAGTAGTGGTCCGTCCGACATTTGGGGCCACGTTCTGACCGCCGCATTACGATGCAGTCGGTCGGAGCGCATCAGTCAGAGGGACCGGACCGATGCTACCGACAGGCTCAAGGAGCCCATTGGTCGGTTTGTATTCCCTACAATAGGGGCGGTGCCTGCAGAGGCACCGCTGTAGAAATTACCATGGTACAGTAGGAAATGATCCCAATATACAATACTTCAACATAAAAACAGTTTAAATAAATATTTGCCAACAATCATATAAACCACAAAATACACGAGTGAAAAGGAACAATGTTATTTAATCACACTGTCACCTTACTTTGTATATGCATCATAACATATATTCACATTGATAAGCAAGTGCCCAAAGAAAGGGAGAAGTGAAGGGTGAATAAGGTGAAAATAATGTGATAAAAAAGGGATAGGGTTAATGTATAAAGAACATATTCATTATTGAACAGTACAAAACAGTTATTCCTTATTTTTGCTCAAAATCGCCAAATTCCTACATCAATCATTTCGCCATGCATATAGAGCAAAAAACACAGTAACACAATCACTGTTGTTTAATATGCTAGCCCTAAACAAGTAGTGTCGACGTTTCGACCCCGAAGATCTGTAGGTTCATTAGTACCTTACGATGGGGTCTTCCTCAGGACAGGAAGAGGGAAGTGGGCACCTACGAATAAGTATAATAATGGCATTAACCTCATAGAAAGTGATAGAAGACATTAAAAATCCAATATGGGCCAAAAATCCCTATATTTACCATGGAAAGCCTTAATACACAGGCCGGTCTTGATAACAAGTTGGGCATGAAGCTCCAAAGTCACGAGAGCAGATTAACTGCACCTGCAAAAGTAAGGTGTAGTTTAACAATGGCCCGCCCAAATAACATGAGCATCGGGCCCGTGTTTGAATCAGAAATAAAACCTCAGTCAAAAATAGTAAACAGCGTAGAATTGAACTTACGCTCATTTTATTAGTCCGATATCGCATTTAATTTTATTAAGCGATCCAACCCATGTTAATCCGTTAAATGATTCAATCCTAAAAATGGGAAAAAACAAAAACTGTATCTAAACCTAACCAGGACCTTTGAATTAAAATCTGTCCACCACCTAACCCCACAGCTATAGCAATGATTACCTGCCAGTGCCACAATAAATGCGGTATATCAGAGGGCTTGGAATCTGGAGGAGAAAACAAAGAAAGGGCGGGAGATAAGGTATAAATCACAAAAACCCTTGCTTAGAGACTCAACAGCTCCAAACCACTAGAATATTGATCCACTCACCACTATCCTATGCGATACCGACCCTCCAGCCCAGCGCGCCAGCGTCTAGGATCAAAGGAGATAATGTTTCAACCAAAGAAACAGAAAGGCGAATGCGCTCATAAGAGTCACAGAATTAATAACATTGTAACGAGCGGAGAAGGCTTACCGCTCGACGCCCGACTGAATCTACAGCTGGAAGGATGGAAGAAGGGGGAACGAGTGCTCAGCAGTTTATATACTGCCTCGTACGTGAGAAAACCCACGAGTAAGACGTGCCGGTGGCAGCAGCTGGATGCTGACACAGCCACATCCACGTCCATCCGGGTTGCAATGGAAAGCAACAATAGACTTGCCCTGAATCGAGCTTTTAACAAGATTAATAGAATATCTTAAAAATAAATAAAATAAACAGTCAGTTAAACTAGAGTATGTTATAAAAAGGGGGAGAGTATTAAGGAACCAATACAGACTGTTCTAGTGTTAAAAAATGGTAGATAGTCGAAAGCTCCAAATAAGGTATATAATCATCAATAATGGTAACCCAAAAATAAGGGCGCCACTCAAAGAATAGATTATTAAAGAAAAGGGGGAATCAAATATAAGCCCCTAAACCATACCCTATTTAGTGCTACCTCCATAAATAATTCTTGAAACAGACCTTCTCATTATTATGGCAATTTGCCATTCATTACAAGGATAACATGATGGATAAAAGATATGACAGCATGTTCTCACATATATTAGACCAGTTGAAAAATAGTTCACATCATCCACGATTAATTTACATTGTTCAAAACTAGAGTAAAGGACAGTTTATCACAAAAACCTCCAGGCAAAGAAGGATATTATAAACATATTATTCTAACATAATGTGTTTACTAAATGTTAATGCAAACGACAAATCAAAAATTGCTAAATATCCATGAGTAACGTATACACCTTAATATGCTACAGCTAGCACCACATACTATAATCATCAAGATTAGATACATCAAAAGAGTAACGGCATATCGGATCATGGAGCTACACAACATGGCTGAACAAAGAGAATGAAAATTCAAGAAAACAGCCCCAATGAAGATGCCCATGGTTCAGAATTGTATAGAAGATACACCCAAGCTCCTATTTAGAGACATGCTAGCTGGGCATGGCTGGACTCCACTTCGTTCAATCCATTCTGTATCGAGTCAAGACGTGTCATCCATTTAAATTCCCTTAAATTAAGGATCGGGCCAATGTTACCACCTCTAGGCCCCAAGGTGACTTTCTCCAACACAAGCCATTTAAGGTCCTCTGGTGTATGTGCAGCACTCTTGAAATGTTCAACTAAAGGTGCCCCCTGTACATCACATCTTATTCTACTGCAGTGTTGCAGTATGCGGGCTTTAATTTTTTGTTGGGTCTGTCCCACATAAACAAGCCCACAGGGACAGATAATGCCATAAATTACATCACTGGTATTGCAATTAGTAAATGACTCCAAAATTATTGTATGGTGCTTGTACATGAACCTTTTCGTTTGAATAGTGGTCTGACACGCCTTACATTGGCCACATTTGAAATGTCCCACTGTTACAGGTAAATTCCACAAGGATTGAATGGAGGGCGACATTGGGCTTGCCAGGAAAGAGCGAACCACATAATCTTTGATGCTTTTAGCTTTCTTGAAAGAATGCATTGGTAAATTGGGTTGTTCAATGTCATCAGACACTAGTCCCCAGTGTCGATTAATGATCTTCTTGATGGCATTACTCTGAGTACAAAATGTAGTAACACAAATCATCCTTTGTAGTGTGTTATCATCCCGATCCTGCACTGCAAGCAAAGCATCTCGAGGGCTATACCAGGCTCTTTTCTGTGCTCTTTTTATCAATCTACTGGGATAGCCCCTTTCGAGAAGTCGATCCCTTAAGTCATCCGACTCCGCCATATAGTCCTCTTTCTTGGAGCAGTTTCTGCGAATCCTTAAGAACTGCCCTACTGGTAGATTATCCCTTAGGCCACGCGGGTGATGGCTATTATATCTTAGAAGTGAATTCCGTTCAACAGGTTTACGATACAATGTTGTATATAGCTTGTCATCCTCATTACAGATGGTGATATCAAGGAAATCTATCCTATTGGGACTGGATTGCATAGTAAATTGAATGTCTTTATCCCTCTGATTCAGCCAAGCATGGAAAAAGCCCAGATCTTCGCTCGTGCCTGTCCATATCATCAGCACATCATCAATGTACCTTCTCCACAACGTTACCTTCTCACGATATGGATTATTCAAATTGAAGATAAATGCTTGTTCAAAATAGTCCATGAAAATTATAGCCAAATCAGGTGCGAAGGAAGCCCCCATTGCCACACCCTTTGTCTGTAGATAGTAACTTCCCTGGAAAAAGAAGAAATTCCTCATCATAGCTATAGATAGTAATCCAATGATGAAATCCGTGGGCACTGCCATGGGAGCTGGTCGTTGATTCAGAGCATGCCTCACCACTTCAAGTGCTGATTGTTGGGGAATGCTAGTGTATAGCGATACAATGTCGCATGTCACCAAAAGTTGATCATTTGGATCAAAAGGAAGCTGATCAATCAAATTAATGGTTTGGAGCGTATCCCTCAAGTATGTTTCAGTTCTTTCAGCAATCGGTTTCAAAAAGAAGTCAATATACCTACATAGTGGTTCAAGCATAGACCCACAGCCTGAAACAATGGGTCTACCAGGTGGATTTCGCATATCCTTATGAACCTTTGGCAGTGTATAAATGGTGGGGAGCCGTGGATCTGATTGATTGAGATACTCATACTCAAGTTTACTAAGGAAGCCCAGTTCCAGACCTCCTTTAGTGAGGCTAAGGATCTCAGAGGCCATTTCTGTAGTAGGATTCGACCTCAATTTGGTGTAACTCACTCCATCCTGTAATTGCCCAATGATTTCCAGCTTGTATTTAGCCACATCCTGTACCACAATCGCTCCGCCCTTGTCCGCGGGCTTAATCACAATATCCTTGTTGTTGCTTAGGGC
The DNA here is from genome assembly GCA_963921515.1 of Calotriton arnoldi. NCBI lineage: Eukaryota > Metazoa > Chordata > Amphibia > Caudata > Salamandridae > Calotriton > Calotriton arnoldi. The sequence continues at coordinate 1,008,110 of CAWUFW010001407.1, forward strand.
AGATAGAGCTTCTCTCTCACTGCGGGTCACATTCACATTGGAATGTTTGTGTGACTCCAAAAGTTTAGATATGTCCCTAAGTACAATGTCTTCATAAGCCAGAATTCGATTACTCATGGCGTTGGTCGGAGGAACGAAAGTAGAGGGAACTCGAAGTCCTGTCACGGATTTGACGGAGGAGGTTGCAGAATTCTTGAAAAATACCTCAGACGAACTTTCCGAAAAAATCTGAGTAATTCTATTTTCAATGTCAGATGATTAGGATGTGCTGTAGGTACAAAGGACAAACCCTTACTCAGAATCCTTTCTTCTTCTTCCTTCAAAACATAGGAGGAGATATTCACTACCGGACTCTGATGCCTGCTCACCACCTGTAAACTTTGCGTCGTGTCGATATTTCGCCATGATTCTCTTGCGGAAAACGAACCTGCTTCTGGGTTCCCCCGCGACCTCTCTCCCAGGTCGCATTGGCTTGTTGCTGGCCCCGTGGTGGTCCCCTCGGCCAGAAGCCACCTCGGCCCCTGGGTGGTCTCCATTGTCCCTCTCCTAAAAAAGGAAAAGGTCCTTGTGGTTGGTGCCAATTTTCCTGATAACTGTAATTGGTACTGGGGCCTGCCTGTTCGTTCTCACTATCCGTGCTATAGGATGATTCCGAGAAGGTAGTATAATTCCTACGTCCACGGTAACCTCCCCTGCCTCGGCCTGTAAAGCGTCCCTGATTATCCTGTTTGTAGAAATCCTCTTGAAGGTATGGATATGTGTTCTTCTTATCGTAATAGCGTATATCTTTAGATAACTTATCCAATTTCTTATTCTGGGTGGTAGTCTCAAAATCCTTTAATGTTTTCCCCAGATTCTCCAAAGCCTCCTTAGCATTGGTGAGTGTGGAATCACCTGCAATCTCAGATTTCAAGGCAGTGATTTCACGCATAAGAACCTGGATCTGTTCCGCCGCTATCTCAACACCCAGCACCATCCAATGCCGGGAGCAATTATTAGCAACAAAACTAAATCCTTCCTTAAATTTAGGGATATCAACAAAAATTGCAGGTTCGTTCCTAACCTGCAATCCAGTAGGAATAATATTAGATTGAAGATATTTAGTCAACAAATGCCCATGTAGGCGAGTCCGTATCAATTTTTTCTCAAGACGCTCCAAACGAGCAACCTTATCATTTAAAGTAAAATCAATCGTAGGGGTAGTGGAAGACAGAAATTGATTATTAGGGTCCTGTAACAGTTGGGCAATATACTCCTCTGTATATGATAAAGTTCCGCTCTCTACCATTTTGGACAGTAAGTGATTCAATCACTAATAAACCTCGCAGGCATGCACCTGCTCAGAAGACATTACAAAAAGGGTTAACCCACCGATACTGGGATCTGGGTAGTAAACGGTACAGTAGGAAATGATCCCAATATACAATACTTCAACATAAAAACAGTTTAAATAAATATTTGCCAACAATCATATAAACCACAAAATACACGAGTGAAAAGGAACAATGTTATTTAATCACACTGTCACCTTACTTTGTATATGCATCATAACATATATTCACATTGATAAGCAAGTGCCCAAAGAAAGGGAGAAGTGAAGGGTGAATAAGGTGAAAATAATGTGATAAAAAAGGGATAGGGTTAATGTATAAAGAACATATTCATTATTGAACAGTACAAAACAGTTATTCCTTATTTTTGCTCAAAATCGCCAAATTCCTACATCAATCATTTCGCCATGCATATAGAGCAAAAAACACAGTAACACAATCACTGTTGTTTAATATGCTAGCCCTAAACAAGTAGTGTCGACGTTTCGACCCCGAAGATCTGTAGGTTCATTAGCACCTTACGATGGGGTCTTCCTCAGGACAGGAAGAGGGAAGTGGGCACCTACGAATAAGTATAATAATGGCATTAACCTCATAGAAAGTGATAGAAGACATTAAAAATCCAATATGGGCCAAAAATCCCTATATTTACCATGGAAAGCCTTAATACACAGGCCGGTCTTGATAACAAGTTGGGCATGAAGCTCCAAAGTCACGAGAGCAGATTAACTGCACCTGCAAAAGTAAGGTGTAGTTTAACAATGGCCCGCCCAAATAACATGAGCATCGGGCCCGTGTTTGAATCAGAAATAAAACCTCAGTCAAAAATAGTAAACAGCGTAGAATTGAACTTACGCTCATTTTATTAGTCCGATATCGCATTTAATTTTATTAAGCGATCCAACCCATGTTAATCCGTTAAATGATTCAATCCTAAAAATGGGAAAAAACAAAAACTGTATCTAAACCTAACCAGGACCTTTGAATTAAAATCTGTCCACCACCTAACCCCACAGCTATAGCAATGATTACCTGCCAGTGCCACAATAAATGCGGTATATCAGAGGGCTTGGAATCTGGAGGAGAAAACAAAGAAAGGGCGGGAGATAAGGTATAAATCACAAAAACCCTTGCTTAGAGACTCAACAGCTCCAAACCACTAGAATATTGATCCACTCACCACTATCCTATGCGATACCGACCCTCCAGCCCAGCGCGCCAGCGTCTAGGATCAAAGGAGATAATGTTTCAACCAAAGAAACAGAAAGGCGAATGCGCTCATAAGAGTCACAGAATTAATAACATTGTAACGAGCGGAGAAGGCTTACCGCTCGACGCCCGACTGAATCTACAGCTGGAAGGATGGAAGAAGGGGGAACGAGTGCTCAGCAGTTTATATACTGCCTCGTACGTGAGAAAACCCACGAGTAAGACGTGCCGGTGGCAGCAGCTGGATGCTGACACAGCCACATCCACGTCCATCCGGGTTGCAATGGAAAGCAACAATAGACTTGCCCTGAATCGAGCTTTTAACAAGATTAATAGAATATCTTAAAAATAAATAAAATAAACAGTCAGTTAAACTAGAGTATGTTATAAAAAGGGGGAGAGTATTAAGGAACCAATACAGACTGTTCTAGTGTTAAAAAATGGTAGATAGTCGAAAGCTCCAAATAAGGTATATAATCATCAATAATGGTAACCCAAAAATAAGGGCGCCACTCAAAGAATAGATTATTAAAGAAAAGGGGAATCAAATATAAGCCCCTAAACCATACCCTATTTAGTGCTACCTCCATAAATAATTCTTGAAACAGACCTTCTCATTATTATGGCAATTTGCCATTCATTACAAGGATAACATGATGGATAAAAGATATGACAGCATGTTCTCACATATATTAGACCAGTTGAAAAATAGTTCACATCATCCACGATTAATTTACATTGTTCAAAACTAGAGTAAAGGACAGTTTATCACAAAAACCTCCAGGCAAAGAAGGATATTATAAACATATTATTCTAACATAATGTGTTTACTAAATGTTAATGCAAACGACAAATCAAAAATTGCTAAATATCCATGAGTAACGTATACACCTTAATATGCTACAGCTAGCACCACATACTATAATCATCAAGATTAGATACATCAAAAGAGTAACGGCATATCGGATCATGGAGCTACACAACATGGCTGAACAAAGAGAATGAAAATTCAAGAAAACAGCCCCAATGAAGATGCCCATGGTTCAGAATTGTATAGAAGATACACCCAAGCTCCTATTTAGAGACATGCTAGCTGGGCATGGCTGGACTCCACTTCGTTCAATCCATTCTGTATCGAGTCAAGACGTGTCATCCATTTAAATTCCCTTAAATTAAGGATCGGGCCAATGTTACCACCTCTAGGCCCCAAGGTGACTTTCTCCAACACAAGCCATTTAAGGTCCTCTGGTGTATGTGCAGCACTCTTGAAATGTTCAACTAAAGGTGCCCCCTGTACATCACATCTTATTCTACTGCAGTGTTGCAGTATGCGGGCTTTAATTTTTTGTTGGGTCTGTCCCACATAAACAAGCCCACAGGGACAGATAATGCCATAAATTACATCACTGGTATTGCAATTAGTAAATGACTCCAAAATTATTGTATGGTGCTTGTACATGAACCTTTTCGTTTGAATAGTGGTCTGACACGCCTTACATTGGCCACATTTGAAATGTCCCACTGTTACAGGTAAATTCCACAAGGATTGAATGGAGGGCGACATTGGGCTTGCCAGGAAAGAGCGAACCACATAATCTTTGATGCTTTTAGCTTTCTTGAAAGAATGCATTGGTAAATTGGGTTGTTCAATGTCATCAGACACTAGTCCCCAGTGTCGATTAATGATCTTCTTGATGGCATTACTCTGAGTACAAAATGTAGTAACACAAATCATCCTTTGTAGTGTGTTATCATCCCGATCCTGCACTGCAAGCAAAGCATCTCGAGGGCTATACCAGGCTCTTTTCTGTGCTCTTTTTATCAATCTACTGGGATAGCCCCTTTCGAGAAGTCGATCCCTTAAGTCATCCGACTCCGCCATATAGTCCTCTTTCTTGGAGCAGTTTCTGCGAATCCTTAAGAACTGCCCTACTGGTAGATTATCCCTTAGGCCACGCGGGTGATGGCTATTATATCTTAGAAGTGAATTCCGTTCAACAGGTTTACGATACAATGTTGTATATAGCTTGTCATCCTCATTACAGATGGTGATATCAAGGAAATCTATCCTATTGGGACTGGATTGCATAGTAAATTGAATGTCTTTATCCCTCTGATTCAGCCAAGCATGGAAAAAGCCCAGATCTTCGCTCGTGCCTGTCCATATCATCAGCACATCATCAATGTACCTTCTCCACAACGTTACCTTCTCACGATATGGATTATTCAAATTGAAGATAAATGCTTGTTCAAAATAGTCCATGAAAATTATAGCCAAATCAGGTGCGAAGGAAGCCCCCATTGCCACACCCTTTGTCTGTAGATAGTAACTTCCCTGGAAAAAGAAGAAATTCCTCATCATAGCTATAGATAGTAATCCAATGATGAAATCCGTGGGCACTGCCATGGGAGCTGGTCGTTGATTCAGAGCATGCCTCACCACTTCAAGTGCTGATTGTTGGGGAATGCTAGTGTATAGCGATACAATGTCGCATGTCACCAAAAGTTGATCATTTGGATCAAAAGGAAGCTGATCAATCAAATTAATGGTTTGGAGCGTATCCCTCAAGTATGTTTCAGTTCTTTCAGCAATCGGTTTCAAAAAGAAGTCAATATACCTACATAGTGGTTCAAGCATAGACCCACAGCCTGAAACAATGGGTCTACCAGGTGGATTTCGCATATCCTTATGAACCTTTGGCAGTGTATAAATGGTGGGGAGCCGTGGATCTGATTGATTGAGATACTCATACTCAAGTTTACTAAGGAAGCCCAGTTCCAGACCTCCTTTAGTGAGGCTAAGGATCTCAGAGGCCATTTCTGTAGTAGGATTCGACCTCAATTTGGTGTAACTCACTCCATCCTGTAATTGCCCAATGATTTCCAGCTTGTATTTAGCCACATCCTGTACCACAATCGCTCCGCCCTTGTCCGCGGGCTTAATCACAATATCCTTGTTGTTGCTTAGGGCAGATAGAGCTTCTCTCTCACTGCGGGTCACATTCACATTGGAATGTTTGTGTGACTCCAAAAGTTTAGATATGTCCCTAAGTACAATGTCTTCATAAGCCAGAATTCGATTACTCATGGCGTTGGTCGGGGGAACGAAAGTAGAGGGAACTCGAAGTCCTGTCACGGATTTGACGGAGGAGGTTGCAGAATTCTTGAAAAAATACCTCAGACGAACTTTCCGAAAAAATCTGAGTAATTCTATTTTCAATGTCAGATGATTAGGATGTGCTGTAGGTACAAAGGACAAACCCTTACTCAGAATCCTTTCTTCTTCTTCCTTCAAAACATAGGAGGAGATATTCACTACCGGACTCTGATGCCTGCTCACCACCTGTAAACTTTGCGTCGTGTCGATATTTCGCCATGATTCTCTTGCGGAAAACGAACCTGCTTCTGGGTTCCCCGCGACCTCTCTCCCAGGTCGCATTGGCTTGTTGCTGGCCCCGTGGTGGTCCCCTCGGCCAGAAGCCACCTCGGCCCCTGGGTGGTCTCCATTGTCCCTCTCCTAAAAAAGGAAAAGGTCCTTGTGGTTGGTGCCAATTTTCCTGATAACTGTAATTGGTACTGGGGCCTGCCTGTTCGTTCTCACTATCCGTGCTATAGGATGATTCCGAGAAGGTAGTATAATTCCTACGTCCACGGTAACCTCCCCTGCCTCGGCCTGTAAAGCGTCCCTGATTATCCTGTTTGTAGAAATCCTCTTGAAGGTATGGATATGTGTTCTTCTTATCGTAATAGCGTATATCTTTAGATAACTTATCCAATTTCTTATTCTGGGTGGTAGTCTCAAAATCCTTTAATGTTTTCCCCAGATTCTCCAAAGCCTCCTTAGCATTGGTGAGTGTGGAATCACCTGCAATCTCAGATTTCAAGGCAGTGATTTCACGCATAAGAACCTGGATCTGTTCCGCCGCTATCTCAACACCCAGCACCATCCAATGCCGGGAGCAATTATTAGCAACAAAACTAAATCCTTCCTTAAATTTAGGGATATCAACAAAAATTGCAGGTTCGTTCCTAACCTGCAATCCAGTAGGAATAATATTAGATTGAAGATATTTAGTCAACAAATGCCCATGTAGGCGAGTCCGTATCAATTTTTTCTCAAGACGCTCCAAACGAGCAACCTTATCATTTAAAGTAAAATCAATCGTAGGGGTAGTGGAAGACAGAAATTGATTATTAGGGTCCTGTAACAGTTGGGCAATATACTCCTCTGTATATGATAAAGTTCCGCTCTCTACCATTTTGGACAGTAAGTGATTCAATCACTAATAAACCTCGCAGGCATGCACCTGCTCAGAAGACATTACAAAAGGGTTAACCCACCGATACTGGGATCTGGGTAGTAAACGGTACAGTAGGAAATGATCCCAATATACAATACTTCAACATAAAAACAGTTTAAATAAATATTTGCCAACAATCATATAAACCACAAAATACACGAGTGAAAAGGAACAATGTTATTTAATCACACTGTCACCTTACTTTGTATATGCATCATAACATATATTCACATTGATAAGCAAGTGCCCAAAGAAAGGGAGAAGTGAAGGGTGAATAAGGTGAAAATAATGTGATAAAAAAGGGATAGGGTTAATGTATAAAGAACATATTCATTATTGAACAGTACAAAACAGTTATTCCTTATTTTTGCTCAAAATCGCCAAATTCCTACATCAATCATTTCGCCATGCATATAGAGCAAAAAACACAGTAACACAATCACTGTTGTTTAATATGCTAGCCCTAAACAAGTAGTGTCGACGTTTCGACCCCGAAGATCTGTAGGTTCATTAGCACCTTACGATGGGGTCTTCCTCAGGACAGGAAGAGGGAAGTGGGCACCTACGAATAAGTATAATAATGGCATTAACCTCATAGAAAGTGATAGAAGACATTAAAAATCCAATATGGGCCAAAAATCCCTATATTTACCATGGAAAGCCTTAATACACAGGCCGGTCTTGATAACAAGTTGGGCATGAAGCTCCAAAGTCACGAGAGCAGATTAACTGCACCTGCAAAAGTAAGGTGTAGTTTAACAATGGCCCGCCCAAATAACATGAGCATCGGGCCCGTGTTTGAATCAGAAATAAAACCTCAGTCAAAAATAGTAAACAGCGTAGAATTGAACTTACGCTCATTTTATTAGTCCGATATCGCATTTAATTTTATTAAGCGATCCAACCCATGTTAATCCGTTAAATGATTCAATCCTAAAAATGGGAAAAAACAAAAACTGTATCTAAACCTAACCAGGACCTTTGAATTAAAATCTGTCCACCACCTAACCCCACAGCTATAGCAATGATTACCTGCCAGTGCCACAATAAATGCGGTATATCAGAGGGCTTGGAATCTGGAGGAGAAAACAAAGAAAGGGCGGGAGATAAGGTATAAATCACAAAAACCCTTGCTTAGAGACTCAACAGCTCCAAACCACTAGAATATTGATCCACTCACCACTATCCTATGCGATACCGACCCTCCAGCCCAGCGCGCCAGCGTCTAGGATCAAAGGAGATAATGTTTCAACCAAAGAAACAGAAAGGCGAATGCGCTCATAAGAGTCACAGAATTAATAACATTGTAACGAGCGGAGAAGGCTTACCGCTCGACGCCCGACTGAATCTACAGCTGGAAGGATGGAAGAAGGGGGAACGAGTGCTCAGCAGTTTATATACTGCCTCGTACGTGAGAAAACCCACGAGTAAGACGTGCCGGTGGCAGCAGCTGGATGCTGACACAGCCACATCCACGTCCATCCGGGTTGCAATGGAAAGCAACAATAGACTTGCCCTGAATCGAGCTTTTAACAAGATTAATAGAATATCTTAAAAATAAATAAAATAAACAGTCAGTTAAACTAGAGTATGTTATAAAAAGGGGGAGAGTATTAAGGAACCAATACAGACTGTTCTAGTGTTAAAAAATGGTAGATAGTCGAAAGCTCCAAATAAGGTATATAATCATCAATAATGGTAACCCAAAAATAAGGGCGCCACTCAAAGAATAGATTATTAAAGAAAAGGGGAATCAAATATAAGCCCCTAAACCATACCCTATTTAGTGCTACCTCCATAAATAATTCTTGAAACAGACCTTCTCATTATTATGGCAATTTGCCATTCATTACAAGGATAACATGATGGATAAAAGATATGACAGCATGTTCTCACATATATTAGACCAGTTGAAAAATAGTTCACATCATCCACGATTAATTTACATTGTTCAAAACTAGAGTAAAGGACAGTTTATCACAAAAACCTCCAGGCAAAGAAGGATATTATAAACATATTATTCTAACATAATGTGTTTACTAAATGTTAATGCAAACGACAAATCAAAAATTGCTAAATATCCATGAGTAACGTATACACCTTAATATGCTACAGCTAGCACCACATACTATAATCATCAAGATTAGATACATCAAAAGAGTAACGGCATATCGGATCATGGAGCTACACAACATGGCTGAACAAAGAGAATGAAAATTCAAGAAAACAGCCCCAATGAAGATGCCCATGGTTCAGAATTGTATAGAAGATACACCCAAGCTCCTATTTAGAGACATGCTAGCTGGGCATGGCTGGACTCCACTTCGTTCAATCCATTCTGTATCGAGTCAAGACGTGTCATCCATTTAAATTCCCTTAAATTAAGGATCGGGCCAATGTTACCACCTCTAGGCCCCAAGGTGACTTTCTCCAACACAAGCCATTTAAGGTCCTCTGGTGTATGTGCAGCACTCTTGAAATGTTCAACTAAAGGTGCCCCCTGTACATCACATCTTATTCTACTGCAGTGTTGCAGTATGCGGGCTTTAATTTTTTGTTGGGTCTGTCCCACATAAACAAGCCCACAGGGACAGATAATGCCATAAATTACATCACTGGTATTGCAATTAGTAAATGACTCCAAAATTATTGTATGGTGCTTGTACATGAACCTTTTCGTTTGAATAGTGGTCTGACACGCCTTACATTGGCCACATTTGAAATGTCCCACTGTTACAGGTAAATTCCACAAGGATTGAATGGAGGGCGACATTGGGCTTGCCAGGAAAGAGCGAACCACATAATCTTTGATGCTTTTAGCTTTCTTGAAAGAATGCATTGGTAAATTGGGTTGTTCAATGTCATCAGACACTAGTCCCCAGTGTCGATTAATGATCTTCTTGATGGCATTACTCTGAGTACAAAATGTAGTAACACAAATCATCCTTTGTAGTGTGTTATCATCCCGATCCTGCACTGCAAGCAAAGCATCTCGAGGGCTATACCAGGCTCTTTTCTGTGCTCTTTTTATCAATCTACTGGGATAGCCCCTTTCGAGAAGTCGATCCCTTAAGTCATCCGACTCCGCCATATAGTCCTCTTTCTTGGAGCAGTTTCTGCGAATCCTTAAGAACTGCCCTACTGGTAGATTATCCCTTAGGCCACGCGGGTGATGGCTATTATATCTTAGAAGTGAATTCCGTTCAACAGGTTTACGATACAATGTTGTATATAGCTTGTCATCCTCATTACAGATGGTGATATCAAGGAAATCTATCCTATTGGGACTGGATTGCATAGTAAATTGAATGTCTTTATCCCTCTGATTCAGCCAAGCATGGAAAAAGCCCAGATCTTCGCTCGTGCCTGTCCATATCATCAGCACATCATCAATGTACCTTCTCCACAACGTTACCTTCTCACGATATGGATTATTCAAATTGAAGATAAATGCTTGTTCAAAATAGTCCATGAAAATTATAGCCAAATCAGGTGCGAAGGAAGCCCCCATTGCCACACCCTTTGTCTGTAGATAGTAACTTCCCTGGAAAAAGAAGAAATTCCTCATCATAGCTATAGATAGTAATCCAATGATGAAATCCGTGGGCACTGCCATGGGAGCTGGTCGTTGATTCAGAGCATGCCTCACCACTTCAAGTGCTGATTGTTGGGGAATGCTAGTGTATAGCGATACAATGTCGCATGTCACCAAAAGTTGATCATTTGGATCAAAAGGAAGCTGATCAATCAAATTAATGGTTTGGAGCGTATCCCTCAAGTATGTTTCAGTTCTTTCAGCAATCGGTTTCAAAAGAAGTCAATATACCTACATAGTGGTTCAAGCATAGACCCACAGCCTGAAACAATGGGTCTACCAGGTGGATTTCGCATATCCTTATGAACCTTTGGCAGTGTATAAATGGTGGGGAGCCGTGGATCTGATTGATTGAGATACTCATACTCAAGTTTACTAAGGAAGCCCAGTTCCAGACCTCCTTTAGTGAGGCTAAGGATCTCAGAGGCCATTTCTGTAGTAGGATTCGACCTCAATTTGGTGTAACTCACTCCATCCTGTAATTGCCCAATGATTTCCAGCTTGTATTTAGCCACATCCTGTACCACAATCGCTCCGCCCTTGTCCGCGGGCTTAATCACAATATCCTTGTTGTTGCTTAGGGCAGATAGAGCTTCTCTCTCACTGCGGGTCACATTCACATTGGAATGTTTGTGTGACTCCAAAAGTTTAGATATGTCCCTAAGTACAATGTCTTCATAAGCCAGAATTCGATTACTCATGGCGTTGGTCGGGGGAACGAAAGTAGAGGGAACTCGAAGTCCTGTCACGGATTTGACGGAGGAGGTTGCAGAATTCTTGAAAAAATACCTCAGACGAACTTTCCGAAAAAATCTGAGTAATTCTATTTTCAATGTCAGATGATTAGGATGTGCTGTAGGTACAAAGGACAAACCCTTACTCAGAATCCTTTCTTCTTCTTCCTTCAAAACATAGGAGGAGATATTCACTACCGGACTCTGATGCCTGCTCACCACCTGTAAACTTTGCGTCGTGTCGATATTTCGCCATGATTCTCTTGCGGAAAACGAACCTGCTTCTGGGTTCCCCGCGACCTCTCTCCCAGGTCGCATTGGCTTGTTGCTGGCCCCGTGGTGGTCCCCTCGGCCAGAAGCCACCTCGGCCCCTGGGTGGTCTCCATTGTCCCTCTCCTAAAAAAGGAAAAGGTCCTTGTGGTTGGTGCCAATTTTCCTGATAACTGTAATTGGTACTGGGGCCTGCCTGTTCGTTCTCACTATCCGTGCTATAGGATGATTCCGAGAAGGTAGTATAATTCCTACGTCCACGGTAACCTCCCCTGCCTCGGCCTGTAAAGCGTCCCTGATTATCCTGTTTGTAGAAATCCTCTTGAAGGTATGGATATGTGTTCTTCTTATCGTAATAGCGTATATCTTTAGATAACTTATCCAATTTCTTATTCTGGGTGGTAGTCTCAAAATCCTTTAATGTTTTCCCCAGATTCTCCAAAGCCTCCTTAGCATTGGTGAGTGTGGAATCACCTGCAATCTCAGATTTCAAGGCAGTGATTTCACGCATAAGAACCTGGATCTGTTCCGCCGCTATCTCAACACCCAGCACCATCCAATGCCGGGAGCAATTATTAGCAACAAAACTAAATCCTTCCTTAAATTTAGGGATATCAACAAAAATTGCAGGTTCGTTCCTAACCTGCAATCCAGTAGGAATAATATTAGATTGAAGATATTTAGTCAACAAATGCCCATGTAGGCGAGTCCGTATCAATTTTTTCTCAAGACGCTCCAAACGAGCAACCTTATCATTTAAAGTAAAATCAATCGTAGGGGTAGTGGAAGACAGAAATTGATTATTAGGGTCCTGTAACAGTTGGGCAATATACTCCTCTGTATATGATAAAGTTCCGCTCTCTACCATTTTGGACAGTAAGTGATTCAATCACTAATAAACCTCGCAGGCATGCACCTGCTCAGAAGACATTACAAAAAGGGTTAACCCACCGATACTGGGATCTGGGTAGTAAACGGTACAGTAGGAAATGATCCCAATATACAATACTTCAACATAAAAACAGTTTAAATAAATATTTGCCAACAATCATATAAACCACAAAATACACGAGTGAAAAGGAACAATGTTATTTAATCACACTGTCACCTTACTTTGTATATGCATCATAACATATATTCACATTGATAAGCAAGTGCCCAAAGAAAGGGAGAAGTGAAGGGTGAATAAGGTGAAAATAATGTGATAAAAAAGGGATAGGGTTAATGTATAAAGAACATATTCATTATTGAACAGTACAAAACAGTTATTCCTTATTTTTGCTCAAAATCGCCAAATTCCTACATCAATCATTTCGCCATGCATATAGAGCAAAAAACACAGTAACACAATCACTGTTGTTTAATATGCTAGCCCTAAACAAGTAGTGTCGACGTTTCGACCCCGAAGATCTGTAGGTTCATTAGCACCTTACGATGGGGTCTTCCTCAGGACAGGAAGAGGGAAGTGGGCACCTACGAATAAGTATAATAATGGCATTAACCTCATAGAAAGTGATAGAAGACATTAAAAATCCAATATGGGCCAAAAATCCCTATATTTACCATGGAAAGCCTTAATACACAGGCCGGTCTTGATAACAAGTTGGGCATGAAGCTCCAAAGTCACGAGAGCAGATTAACTGCACCTGCAAAAGTAAGGTGTAGTTTAACAATGGCCCGCCCAAATAACATGAGCATCGGGCCCGTGTTTGAATCAGAAATAAAACCTCAGTCAAAAATAGTAAACAGCGTAGAATTGAACTTACGCTCATTTTATTAGTCCGATATCGCATTTAATTTTATTAAGCGATCCAACCCATGTTAATCCGTTAAATGATTCAATCCTAAAAATGGGAAAAAACAAAAACTGTATCTAAACCTAACCAGGACCTTTGAATTAAAATCTGTCCACCACCTAACCCCACAGCTATAGCAATGATTACCTGCCAGTGCCACAATAAATGCGGTATATCAGAGGGCTTGGAATCTGGAGGAGAAAACAAAGAAAGGGCGGGAGATAAGGTATAAATCACAAAAACCCTTGCTTAGAGACTCAACAGCTCCAAACCACTAGAATATTGATCCACTCACCACTATCCTATGCGATACCGACCCTCCAGCCCAGCGCGCCAGCGTCTAGGATCAAAGGAGATAATGTTTCAACCGAAGAAACAGAAAGGCGAATGCGCTCATAAGAGTCACAGAATTAATAACATTGTAACGAGCGGAGAAGGCTTACCGCTCGACGCCCGACTGAATCTACAGCTGGAAGGATGGAAGAAGGGGGAACGAGTGCTCAGCAGTTTATATACTGCCTCGTACGTGAGAAAACCCACGAGTAAGACGTGCCGGTGGCAGCAGCTGGATGCTGACACAGCCACATCCACGTCCATCCGGGTTGCAATGGAAAGCAACAATAGACTTGCCCTGAATCGAGCTTTTAACAAGATTAATAGAATATCTTAAAAATAAATAAAATAAACAGTCAGTTAAACTAGAGTATGTTATAAAAAGGGGGAGAGTATTAAGGAACCAATACAGACTGTTCTAGTGTTAAAAAATGGTAGATAGTCGAAAGCTCCAAATAAGGTATATAATCATCAATAATGGTAACCCAAAAATAAGGGCGCCACTCAAAGATATGCCGTTACTCTTTTGATGTATCTAATCTTGATGATTATAGTATGTGGTGCTAGCTGTAGCATATTAAGGTGTATACGTTACTCATGGATATTTAGCAATTTTTGATTTGTCGTTTGCATTAACATTTAGTAAACACATTATGTTAGAATAATATGTTTATAATATCCTTCTTTGCCTGGAGGTTTTTGTGATAAACTGTCCTTTACTCTAGTTTTGAACAATGTAAATTAATCGTGGATGATGTGAACTATTTTTCAACTGGTCTAATATATGTGAGAACATGCTGTCATATCTTTTATCCATCATGTTATCCTTGTAATGAATGGCAAATTGCCATAATAATGAGAAGGTCTGTTTCAAGAATTATTTATGGAGGTAGCACTAAATAGGGTATGGTTTAGGGGCTTATATTTGATTCCCCCTTTTCTTTAATAATCTATTCTTTGAGTGGCGCCCTTATTTTTGGGTTACCATTATTGATGATTATATACCTTATTTGGAGCTTTCGACTATCTACCATTTTTTAACACTAGAACAGTCTGTATTGGTTCCTTAATACTCTCCCCCTTTTTATAACATACTCTAGTTTAACTGACTGTTTATTTTATTTATTTTTAAGATATTCTATTAATCTTGTTAAAAGCTCGATTCAGGGCAAGTCTATTGTTGCTTTCCATTGCAACCCGGATGGACGTGGATGTGGCTGTGTCAGCATCCAGCTGCTGCCACCGGCACGTCTTACTCGTGGGTTTTCTCACGTACGAGGCAGTATATAAACTGCTGAGCACTCGTTCCCCCTTCTTCCATCCTTCCAGCTGTAGATTCAGTCGGGCGTCGAGCGGTAAGCCTTCTCCGCTCGTTACAATGTTATTAATTCTGTGACTCTTATGAGCGCATTCGCCTTTCTGTTTCTTTGGTTGAAACATTATCTCCTTTGATCCTAGACGCTGGCGCGCTGGGCTGGAGGGTCGGTATCGCATAGGATAGTGGTGAGTGGATCAATATTCTAGTGGTTTGGAGCTGTTGAGTCTCTAAGCAAGGGTTTTTGTGATTTATACCTTATCTCCCGCCCTTTCTTTGTTTTCTCCTCCAGATTCCAAGCCCTCTGATATACCGCATTTATTGTGGCACTGGCAGGTAATCATTGCTATAGCTGTGGGGTTAGGTGGTGGACAGATTTTAATTCAAAGGTCCTGGTTAGGTTTAGATACAGTTTTTGTTTTTTCCCATTTTTAGGATTGAATCATTTAACGGATTAACATGGGTTGGATCGCTTAATAAAATTAAATGCGATATCGGACTAATAAAATGAGCGTAAGTTCAATTCTACGCTGTTTACTATTTTTGACTGAGGTTTTATTTCTGATTCAAACACGGGCCCGATGCTCATGTTATTTGGGCGGGCCATTGTTAAACTACACCTTACTTTTGCAGGTGCAGTTAATCTGCTCTCGTGACTTTGGAGCTTCATGCCCAACTTGTTATCAAGACCGGCCTGTGTATTAAGGCTTTCCATGGTAAATATAGGGATTTTTGGCCCATATTGGATTTTTAATGTCTTCTATCACTTTCTATGAGGTTAATGCCATTATTATACTTATTCGTAGGTGCCCACTTCCCTCTTCCTGTCCTGAGGAAGACCCCATCGTAAGGTGCTAATGAACCTACAGATCTTCGGGGTCGAAACGTCGACACTACTTGTTTAGGGCTAGCATATTAAACAACAGTGATTGTGTTACTGTGTTTTTTGCTCTATATGCATGGCGAAATGATTGATGTAGGAATTTGGCGATTTTGAGCAAAAATAAGGAATAACTGTTTTGTACTGTTCAATAATGAATATGTTCTTTATACATTAACCCTATCCCTTTTTTATCACATTATTTTCACCTTATTCACCCTTCACTTCTCCCTTTCTTTGGGCACTTGCTTATCAATGTGAATATATGTTATGATGCATATACAAAGTAAGGTGACAGTGTGATTAAATAACATTGTTCCTTTTCACTCGTGTATTTTGTGGTTTATATGATTGTTGGCAAATATTTATTTAAACTGTTTTTATGTTGAAGTATTGTATATTGGGATCATTTCCTACTGTACCGTTTACTACCCAGATCCCAGTATCGGTGGGTTAACCCTTTTGTAATGTCTTCTGAGCAGGTGCATGCCTGCGAGGTTTATTAGTGATTGAATCACTTACTGTCCAAAATGGTAGAGAGCGGAACTTTATCATATACAGAGGAGTATATTGCCCAACTGTTACAGGACCCTAATAATCAATTTCTGTCTTCCACTACCCCTACGATTGATTTTACTTTAAATGATAAGGTTGCTCGTTTGGAGCGTCTTGAGAAAAAATTGATACGGACTCGCCTACATGGGCATTTGTTGACTAAATATCTTCAATCTAATATTATTCCTACTGGATTGCAGGTTAGGAACGAACCTGCAATTTTTGTTGATATCCCTAAATTTAAGGAAGGATTTAGTTTTGTTGCTAATAATTGCTCCCGGCATTGGATGGTGCTGGGTGTTGAGATAGCGGCGGAACAGATCCAGGTTCTTATGCGTGAAATCACTGCCTTGAAATCTGAGATTGCAGGTGATTCCACACTCACCAATGCTAAGGAGGCTTTGGAGAATCTGGGGAAAACATTAAAGGATTTTGAGACTACCACCCAGAATAAGAAATTGGATAAGTTATCTAAAGATATACGCTATTACGATAAGAAGAACACATATCCATACCTTCAAGAGGATTTCTACAAACAGGATAATCAGGGACGCTTTACAGGCCGAGGCAGGGGAGGTTACCGTGGACGTAGGAATTATACTACCTTCTCGGAATCATCCTATAGCACGGATAGTGAGAACGAACAGGCAGGCCCCAGTACCAATTACAGTTATCAGGAAAATTGGCACCAACCACAAGGACCTTTTCCTTTTTTAGGAGAGGGACAATGGAGACCACCCAGGGGCCGAGGTGGCTTCTGGCCGAGGGGACCACCACGGGGCCAGCAACAAGCCAATGCGACCTGGGAGAGAGGTCGCGGGGAACCCAGAAGCAGGTTCGTTTTCCGCAAGAGAATCATGGCGAAATATCGACACGACGCAAAGTTTACAGGTGGTGAGCAGGCATCAGAGTCCGGTAGTGAATATCTCCTCCTATGTTTTGAAGGAAGAAGAAGAAAGGATTCTGAGTAAGGGTTTGTCCTTTGTACCTACAGCACATCCTAATCATCTGACATTGAAAATAGAATTACTCAGATTTTTTCGGAAAGTTCGTCTGAGGTATTTTTTCAAGAATTCTGCAACCTCCTCCGTCAAATCCGTGACAGGACTTCGAGTTCCCTCTACTTTCGTTCCCCCGACCAACGCCATGAGTAATCGAATTCTGGCTTATGAAGACATTGTACTTAGGGACATATCTAAACTTTTGGAGTCACACAAACATTCCAATGTGAATGTGACCCGCAGTGAGAGAGAAGCTCTATCTGCCCTAAGCAACAACAAGGATATTGTGATTAAGCCCGCGGACAAGGGCGGAGCGATTGTGGTACAGGATGTGGCTAAATACAAGCTGGAAATCATTGGGCAATTACAGGATGGAGTGAGTTACACCAAATTGAGGTCGAATCCTACTACAGAAATGGCCTCTGAGATCCTTAGCCTCACTAAAGGAGGTCTGGAACTGGGCTTCCTTAGTAAACTTGAGTATGAGTATCTCAATCAATCAGATCCACGGCTCCCCACCATTTATACACTGCCAAAGGTTCATAAGGATATGCGAAATCCACCTGGTAGACCCATTGTTTCAGGCTGTGGGTCTATGCTTGAACCACTATGTAGGTATATTGACTTCTTTTGAAACCGATTGCTGAAAGAACTGAAACATACTTGAGGGATACGCTCCAAACCATTAATTTGATTGATCAGCTTCCTTTTGATCCAAATGATCAACTTTTGGTGACATGCGACATTGTATCGCTATACACTAGCATTCCCCAACAATCAGCACTTGAAGTGGTGAGGCATGCTCTGAATCAACGACCAGCTCCCATGGCAGTGCCCACGGATTTCATCATTGGATTACTATCTATAGCTATGATGAGGAATTTCTTCTTTTTCCAGGGAAGTTACTATCTACAGACAAAGGGTGTGGCAATGGGGGCTTCCTTCGCACCTGATTTGGCTATAATTTTCATGGACTATTTTGAACAAGCATTTATCTTCAATTTGAATAATCCATATCGTGAGAAGGTAACGTTGTGGAGAAGGTACATTGATGATGTGCTGATGATATGGACAGGCACGAGCGAAGATCTGGGCTTTTTCCATGCTTGGCTGAATCAGAGGGATAAAGACATTCAATTTACTATGCAATCCAGTCCCAATAGGATAGATTTCCTTGATATCACCATCTGTAATGAGGATGACAAGCTATATACAACATTGTATCGTAAACCTGTTGAACGGAATTCACTTCTAAGATATAATAGCCATCACCCGCGTGGCCTAAGGGATAATCTACCAGTAGGGCAGTTCTTAAGGATTCGCAGAAACTGCTCCAAGAAAGAGGACTATATGGCGGAGTCGGATGACTTAAGGGATCGACTTCTCGAAAGGGGCTATCCCAGTAGATTGATAAAAAGAGCACAGAAAAGAGCCTGGTATAGCCCTCGAGATGCTTTGCTTGCAGTGCAGGATCGGGATGATAACACACTACAAAGGATGATTTGTGTTACTACATTTTGTACTCAGAGTAATGCCATCAAGAAGATCATTAATCGACACTGGGGACTAGTGTCTGATGACATTGAACAACCCAATTTACCAATGCATTCTTTCAAGAAAGCTAAAAGCATCAAAGATTATGTGGTTCGCTCTTTCCTGGCAAGCCCAACGTCGCCCTCCATTCAATCCTTGTGGAATTTACCTGTAACAGTGGGACATTTCAAATGTGGCCAATGTAAGGCGTGTCAGACCACTATTCAAACGAAAAGGTTCATGTACAAGCACCATACAATAATTTTGGAGTCATTTACTAATTGCAATACCAGTGATGTAATTTATGGCATTATCTGTCCCTGTGGGCTTGTTTATGTGGGACAGACCCAACAAAAAATTAAAGCCCGCATACTGCAACACTGCAGTAGAATAAGATGTGATGTACAGGGGGCACCTTTAGTTGAACATTTCAAGAGTGCTGCACATACACCAGAGGACCTTAAATGGCTTGTGTTGGAGAAAGTCACCTTGGGGCCTAGAGGTGGTAACATTGGCCCGATCCTTAATTTAAGGGAATTTAAATGGATGACACGTCTTGACTCGATACAGAATGGATTGAACGAAGTGGAGTCCAGCCATGCCCAGCTAGCATGTCTCTAAATAGGAGCTTGGGTGTATCTTCTATACAATTCTGAACCATGGGCATCTTCATTGGGGCTGTTTTCTTGAATTTTCATTCTCTTTGTTCAGCCATGTTGTGTAGCTCCATGATCCGATATGCCGTTACTCTTTTGATGTATCTAATCTTGATGATTATAGTATGTGGTGCTAGCTGTAGCATATTAAGGTGTATACGTTACTCATGGATATTTAGCAATTTTTGATTTGTCGTTTGCATTAACATTTAGTAAACACATTATGTTAGAATAATATGTTTATAATATCCTTCTTTGCCTGGAGGTTTTTGTGATAAACTGTCCTTTACTCTAGTTTTGAACAATGTAAATTAATCGTGGATGATGTGAACTATTTTTCAACTGGTCTAATATATGTGAGAACATGCTGTCATATCTTTTATCCATCATGTTATCCTTGTAATGAATGGCAAATTGCCATAATAATGAGAAGGTCTGTTTCAAGAATTATTTATGGAGGTAGCACTAAATAGGGTATGGTTTAGGGGCTTATATTTGATTCCCCCTTTTCTTTAATAATCTATTCTTTGAGTGGCGCCCTTATTTTTGGGTTACCATTATTGATGATTATATACCTTATTTGGAGCTTTCGACTATCTACCATTTTTTAACACTAGAACAGTCTGTATTGGTTCCTTAATACTCTCCCCTTTTTATAACATACTCTAGTTTAACTGACTGTTTATTTTATTTATTTTTAAGATATTCTATTAATCTTGTTAAAAGCTCGATTCAGGGCAAGTCTATTGTTGCTTTCCATTGCAACCCGGATGGACGTGGATGTGGCTGTGTCAGCATCCAGCTGCTGCCACCGGCACGTCTTACTCGTGGGTTTTCTCACGTACGAGGCAGTATATAAACTGCTGAGCACTCGTTCCCCCTTCTTCCATCCTTCCAGCTGTAGATTCAGTCGGGCGTCGAGCGGTAAGCCTTCTCCGCTCGTTACAATGTTATTAATTCTGTGACTCTTATGAGCGCATTCGCCTTTCTGTTTCTTTGGTTGAAACATTATCTCCTTTGATCCTAGACGCTGGCGCGCTGGGCTGGAGGGTCGGTATCGCATAGGATAGTGGTGAGTGGATCAATATTCTAGTGGTTTGGAGCTGTTGAGTCTCTAAGCAAGGGTTTTTGTGATTTATACCTTATCTCCCGCCCTTTCTTTGTTTTCTCCTCCAGATTCCAAGCCCTCTGATATACCGCATTTATTGTGGCACTGGCAGGTAATCATTGCTATAGCTGTGGGGTTAGGTGGTGGACAGATTTTAATTCAAAGGTCCTGGTTAGGTTTAGATACAGTTTTTGTTTTTTCCCATTTTTAGGATTGAATCATTTAACGGATTAACATGGGTTGGATCGCTTAATAAAATTAAATGCGATATCGGACTAATAAAATGAGCGTAAGTTCAATTCTACGCTGTTTACTATTTTTGACTGAGGTTTTATTTCTGATTCAAACACGGGCCCGATGCTCATGTTATTTGGGCGGGCCATTGTTAAACTACACCTTACTTTTGCAGGTGCAGTTAATCTGCTCTCGTGACTTTGGAGCTTCATGCCCAACTTGTTATCAAGACCGGCCTGTGTATTAAGGCTTTCCATGGTAAATATAGGGATTTTTGGCCCATATTGGATTTTTAATGTCTTCTATCACTTTCTATGAGGTTAATGCCATTATTATACTTATTCGTAGGTGCCCACTTCCCTCTTCCTGTCCTGAGGAAGACCCCATCGTAAGGTGCTAATGAACCTACAGATCTTCGGGTCGAAACGTCGACACTACTTGTTTAGGGCTAGCATATTAAACAACAGTGATTGTGTTACTGTGTTTTTTGCTCTATATGCATGGCGAAATGATTGATGTAGGAATTTGGCGATTTTGAGCAAAAATAAGGAATAACTGTTTTGTACTGTTCAATAATGAATATGTTCTTTATACATTAACCCTATCCCTTTTTTATCACATTATTTTCACCTTATTCACCCTTCACTTCTCCCTTTCTTTGGGCACTTGCTTATCAATGTGAATATATGTTATGATGCATATACAAAGTAAGGTGACAGTGTGATTAAATAACATTGTTCCTTTTCACTCGTGTATTTTGTGGTTTATATGATTGTTGGCAAATATTTATTTAAACTGTTTTTATGTTGAAGTATTGTATATTGGGATCATTTCCTACTGTACCGTTTACTACCCAGATCCCAGTATCGGTGGGTTAACCCTTTTTGTAATGTAGAAATTACCATGGCCCATTCCAACTGCCTTTTCATGGCGATCTGACCGCCGCAAAAAGGCAGCCGGAATGGGACTTTGGGAACCCTTAGCAGGGCCCCCGTCCCCTGTGGGCCTCCGCTATGGGGCCAGGGACATCCATGCCCCGTGTGCCAGATATCACATGGTGCCTGGCACACAGTGCATGGATGTTTGTAAACATCCCTTTTTCCACTGTGGCTTGTATAGTGGCCCTTTTAGGGCCGCAGCAGTAGCCGCAATGGAAAAAGTTATGATTCTGACCACCTACACGGCGGTCGCATCATAATTTGGCGGGTGGGACCTCTGACTACTTTTCGGTCGATCCCAGTACCGCTACCATGTCGGCTGGACACTCGTCCGACCGACATCATAATGAGGCCCTTAGATATGAAATGTTAACAGTGGCTAAATTTCAAAATAGTATGAAAAAGTCATGGTTGGTTGTTAGTAAATAAAAATGTAAAGAGTGCCCAAAGCATTACTATTTATACTATTTTAGCACTAAAACATATGCATGGCAGATAGCAGCCTCACACGCACAATTAAAAACATTGCTTGAAATAAGGAACTGTATTCAAGTATGCCAATGGGGCACACTGGTGGCTGGTTTTCAATATTGCTTGACTTGGCTCTTTTTGCAGAGTCATCCCAGGACTTTTTGCCTTCCTCCTGTATTTTTTCTGACCTGTTGTTGGTGGTTTTATGACTGCGCACTTTACCACTGCTGATCAGTGCTAAAGTGCATATGCTCTCCCTGTAAATTGTTGTTATGGATTGGTGTTACCATGATTGGCTATTTGATTTACTAGTCAGATCCTAGTACAGGGCACTGTGTGTGCCCAGGGCCTGTAAATCAAATGCTGCTAGAGGGCTTGCAGCACTGATTGTGCCACCCACAGAAGCAGCCTGTAAAATGTAACTTTGGCCTGCCATTGCAGAGCCTGTGTGCAGTCTAGTACTGCCATGTCGACTTGGCAAGTGCACCCAGTTGCCAGTCCCTAAACCTTCCCTTTTCTACATATTAGTCACCCCTAAGGTAGGCCCATGGTACCCCTCTGGGCAGGGTGCATTGTATGTGAAAGGTAGGACATGCACAGATGTGTGTGGCATGTCCTGATAGTGTAATACTGCCAATTTCGTTTTTCACTATTGCAAGGCTACCTGTTCCCATAGGACGGAATGGGGAGTTTGTTTATAACATCTTATAAACATAACTGGCCCTGGGAACAAGGTAGAAAAATAAAGTTTAGTATGCCTGAACTCAGAATGTTAAAAAGCATCTTTTAGTGAGGGCGATTTTTACATTCTGTGTTTGAAAATACCACTTTTAGATAGTAGGTATTTTCTTGCCTAACCATCCAGGGTTCCTCTGCTAGGTTTGTGTATTGCATGTCTGGCTTTTGGATGACAGGGGCTGGAGAGGGGCAGTGGCTCCAGAAGTCTGATGAGTCAGGGCAGGGCTGAATAGGCCTGGTCTGCATTTGGAGTGGTGGGAGGAGTAGCACCTGCACCTGAATAGGGATGTGCCTGCCTTCTACAATGATGGTTCCGCCCCCCTGTGGTGTTTCTGGAGCCAGGGCTCACACTGACAATGGAGGTTGTTGTGCACTTGCAAAGTGCCCCACAGAACTGGTTTTGGCTGGGTACAGACACTCTCTGCCTTCAGAGAAACAAAGGATTTTTGGGTATGAAAAGAGGGGCCCACACCCCAGACTTTTAGATCACTTCTGGGAAATCAAGAGGATCCTTTACCAAGGAGAAGAGCCGGATAAGCTGAGGAGGAATACTGCCCCTGTGCTGTTTGCTGTCTGGGGTTGGCCTGCAGTGGCTGCTTGCTGCCAAGGAAAGGAGAAAAAGGACTTTGCTGTTTGCTTTGTCACCTGCGTGAAGAAAAGATCTCCAAGGGCTTGAAATTGAGCTTTCCTCCTGTTCTGAAGTCTCAGGGACACAAAGACTTCACCACCAGCTCCCCTGAATTTCCTTGCTGGGAATTCCAACCTGCAAAGAGGTGCCTGCTGCTGTTTAGGACCTCTAGAGACTGTTTGTCGCTGGGAACTGGAAAATCGACGCAACATCGAAGAAGCGTGACGCATCCGCACCTGTTTCTGATGCATTGCTGAAGAAACCGTTGCAGCGCCTGCCGCGGCTCGAGAAATCGCCCCACGACGCATCGGGTGCAACGATCTCCGAAGTCCGAGATCACCGCACCGATCCCGACGCAAGCCTGCTGTGCGGCTGCACGAAGCCACGCATCGTACCGGATCGACGCATCGCATCGAGGCGCCAAGACTGTTGCATCGTTGGGGACCGCAGTAAGAAACAGACGCATCAACTCCCCATGCAGTAAGAAAACGACGCATCACCTCCTCTCCGGTAAGGAATCGACACATCAACTCCCCTGCGATGCAGTAAGGAACCGACGCATCACCTCCCCCGGAGCAAGGAATCGACGCATCACCTTCCCTGAGTGTAAGGAACCGACGCATCACCTTCCCTGAGGCCATTTTGTTTGTTTTGTGTGACGCATCTAAGGTACTTTTGAGAAAAGTGTCGCATTTACAACTTGCATTGAACTGAACTATTTCTACCATCTGAAAGTCATATTTTTAGGTCAAGCCTAGACAGCGCATGCACTGTCGCAAGACCTGTAGTAAATAGAATATCACGGGTAATTTCTCCTGCCGCTTGCCATTGGTTAACTCTGGCATTGCTGTTCTTATCTCGCTTATTGTTGGCTAGCGATCCAATATGTCACTTCCGTTTTTGGAGGAAGCAGCACCGACCAACTACAGTTAAGTTACGCTGCAGGGCTGTATCTTTTAATTTAGGGACTAATTTGTTGTTTTTTGCCATGGCGCCTGGTTCACTGAACGCACGACGCACTGGGTAATGGAATTTAAATATTAGGGCTTAAGAAAAGGGAGCAGTACCACAGACTGTTACTAGGTGTCTCAGGGACACCTAGTAACAACCTGTGGTACTGCGCCTTTTCCTTAAGCCCTAATATTTAAATTCCATTACGTAGTGGCTTTAGGAACGAGCAGCGCAAGCATTTGCCTTTGTGATAAGAAAACATTTCAACTTAATAAAGGAAGAAATGCTTGTGATTCTTCATAAAAGCCACTGCTTAATGGAATGCCTATATTAGTGCTTAAGGAAAGGGTGCAGTACCTCAGGTTGTTACTAGGTGTCCCTGGGACACCTAGTAACAGCCTATGGTACTGCACCATTTCCTTAAGCCCTAATATTTAAATTCCATTACCCAGTGGCTTTAGGAAAGAGTGCAAGCATTTGCCAGCATTTTATTTAGGCTTTTGTAGCCTTTAGGATTAGAAAAAAAATACACTTAATGAAGGAAGACATGATTGCGCTTATTTCTAAAACCACTGGGTCATGGGATTTAAATATCAGGTCTTAAGAAAAGGATGCAGTATCACACACTGTTACTAGGGACACCTAGTAACAACCTGTGGTACTGCACCCTTTCGTTATGCACCCTTTCTTTATGTAATATTTAAATTCCACTACCAAGTGTTTTAGGAACGAGTTGGAGCATTTGCTATCATTTTACTTATGCTTTTGTAGTCTTTACAATAAGAAAATCAAATCAAATTCTACAATATGAAAAAAATCCACTTAATGAAGGAAGGAATGCTTGCGCTTCTTCCTAAAGTCACTCTATAGTGGAATTTAAATATCAGGTCTTAAGGAAAGGGTGCAGTACCACAGGCTGTTACTAGGTGTCCCTAGGACACCTAGTAACAACCTGTGGTACTGCATCCTTTTCTTAAGTAATATTTAAATTCCATTACCCAGTGGCTTCAGGAACGAGTTCGAGCATTTGCGAGCTAAATCTATTGGGTAATGCCTATATTAATTTGTAAGGAAAGGGTGCAGTACCACAGGCTGTTACTAGGTGTCCCAGGGACACCTAGTAACAGCCTGTGGTACTGCACCCTTTCCTTGCATAGTGCATTTTTTTTTAATTAATTATGCTACTGCTGGGATATTTTTTAATTAAAAAAAAAGAAACCTCATTTGCAACACCAATAGCTCAAAATTTCACTAATGCGAGACCTATTGCATTGAAAATGCTTGTTATTACTGTATTGTGGATTTTTGTCGTTTGGTCTTGTTTTGGTTTAGATAAAGATTACTTATTTTTCTAAACTGGTGTGGTGTCCATTTGTAGTGTTTTCACTGTATTACTGTATGTGTTCACAAATGCTTTACACACTGCCTCTGAGATAAGCCTGTCTGCTCGTGCCAAGCTACAAAGGGGGTGAGCGGGGGTTATTTTAGAAGTGTATCCCCCTTACCTTAACTAGAAGCAAGGGTCCCTATTTGGACAAAGGTACCTATCTCTGCCAACTTGAGACCCCCATTTCTAACAATTATGAATAGTCAATGTACTAATATTAGCCTGTGTGGCTACCTCACACCACCATCAGTTGAAAATAACACATAGACAAAGCCCTTTCATAGATCTGCAAAGCAAACAAGGGCCACAAAAGCATGGTGCAGCCTAAAAGCATACTTTTTTCAAAAATAGTGATTTAATAAAGTATGCCCACTAAGCACTCTGTTTAAATATAAGTAATTAATATGCTATTAGCCTGAAATGCTGCATAGGCCAATTAACTGTGTAAACAAAAAAAATATATATATACCCCAAACGTGGGCGTAATGGCGCTTCACATGAAAACCAAACGTTAGACATTTTTAGGCTCAAGGAGATTAAGGGCCTGATTTCGACTTTTGGTGCAGCGGGAGCAGGCGGTACCCCACCGCCCACTCCTGCTGTGCCAAAGCCATGGTCAGGACGTCCTCCAGATTAGGAGTTCCTCCTGTTTGGCAGGCTGTTTTTTGGCGTCCTCACGGCGGTGCCTCATAAAATGGACACCGCAATGGGAATGCCAAAAACAGTTCCTGCACAGCATCAACTGTAAAGTCCATGCCATGCAGGAACTGGGTGCATGCATACAGGGGGAGTACATGTTGTGCCCCCCTGCATGCACACAGGGCATGAGGCACCAGGGGGACCTGTTGGGCCCCCTTTGTTTCCTCTCCACCCCAGTTTTCACGGCAGTGGAACTGCCATGAAAACCATGGTGGAGAGGAAACTCGTGCTGTGAAATTCCTAGGGCTACTTCATGACAAAATATTAGACCATAATTATATAAATGATGATAGTGACACTAAAGTTAGAAAAATACAAAAAAGTTTTATTGAAAAAATGCTTCATTAAAATGAAGAGGCCTAGTGTGCATTTTTGCTGGATACATTATTTACACGGCCTGCATATTGCAATCCATCATTTATACATTTTATTATATATTTTTATATCTCATCTTCATTTTCATGATATCAATATGACAATTTATAAATCAAGTTAAAAACTGGGTGGTTTCCAAGATGTCTCAGAGGAGAGGAAACTCGTAACATGCTTTGCAGGACCGCGGAGGTCCCGCCAAGTGTATTGCGACCTCAAGACTGCAGCGCGACTGCCAGGGAATGGCGGTTCCCTGATGGCGGTCCCAGGGTGGTCCTATTGGCCAACTTGTAATGTGGCAGTTGGACTGCCAGTGCGGAGGTGGCTGCACCGCCACCTTCACGCCACCATGAGTCTGGCAGTCCTTGGACTAATATCGTATAAGTACATAGAAAAAGCAGTTTTATGCACCTTATTGGCAGACACTGGCCACACGTACATGGTGCATAGAAACGAAGGATGAGTGTAACTAGTAATTCTCTCTATCACAATTACTCGCAATTATAGCAAAATTACTTGCAGTTATGTACAATTACATGAGAAGCATAATGCAACATTTAACACTATTTTCTTAGTGAACATATACCCTTGCGTCCAAAGTGAGCCTGAGAATGCATTTAGCAGTAAGAAAATAGCCCTAAATGCTACAGAACAGGAACAGCAGTAGCCAGCAGCTGCTCTCTCTCTCTCTTAGATCATTGTTTCTGTGCTCTAGCGGTAGGATTTTTCCCCCGAATTACTCTTTGTTACTCACACTGGCATAATTCTGTAATTTTGGTAATTTTGCATCACAAGAGTAATGAATGATTACTGAAATCACTCTGGCGTAATTCAAATTTCGTCCAGGCCTAATAAATGTAAAAAAATGTAAATGGGTATTTGTAAAGCGCGAACTACTCACCCTTATGGGTCTCAAGGCGCTGGGGGCCATCGTGGAAATTAAGTGAGCTATTGCCCAGAGTCACATGGTGCTGAGCTGAGCTGCCGCCAGAGCCGGGGATCGAACCGTGAGCCCTGTGCTCCGAAGTCAGCTGCCCTGGCCGCTGCACCACACCTCTCCACCAGCACTGAATTTAAATATGTAGAAAATTGAACACTAGCAGCTGGTTGTAACAATACATAATTGGTATGCTCTTATGACCCTGAGCCACATACCTCCAACATCAACTTTGCAAAAACTAGTTAATAGAGCAGTTCAAAATTCCCTTAACTCACATAAGCAAACAAAATTATGTGCCCAGTACCTCCCCCACAATGAAGTTAATTAATAGTCAAACCTGCAGAAAGCACTATCTTAGATGTGAATGAGAACACAATGAAACTCTGCAAAACTAGATGCACAACATGGCTTCCATTATAACACCGTTTTAAACACATGAACCTGAACTAATGTTCAAAATAGTTATCTTAATGTGCGCGCTGTGACCTTAGGACCTAAAGACATATAACAATAAACAAAGGAGCTGTTTCCGAAATTTGTAAGTAGCAGCACTTTCATCTAATCTAAAATATGTAATCACAGCTGACATCACATAAACACAAAAGTACAATGTCACAATGAATGCTCAACGCCTTTCTGTACCAGTGACGCAACAGCACAGTCACTAAGCCAAGTTCCTGACATTTACATACATTTACAAGTACATTGGGTCGGCCATTTTGTCCTCTTGCATGTTTTCTAATTTCTGACTTTCTGATTTAATTACACACCCATTGTGAATATTCCTCAACAGTTTTGTGGTATTGACACCTCAAAAGTAAGATAGCACATGAAAATAAATGTTACAGGAACTCAGAAATGCTGTCTTCTTTCCAGCAATAGTCCTTGACGCTTTCATGAGTTACACATTCAAAGTAAACACAACTGAGGCGTAGGACATAAACGGTGATACTTTTACCTTAATCCTTTTTAGATTTGTTGTTGTGTTTGCTTTTGCAGTTTTATATAACGCAAACTTGGCTAAACGTGCATTAAATCACTCTATCAGAGTAGATTATGTAACTTGTTAAGAGTCACAGAGTGTTGTGGCAAAGCGGATATTCGTACTTGGTTCCCCAGGTCAGAAGTCACCTGCTCTAGCCACTAGGCCACATCTCTCAAACGTGCCAGTTAACATCGGTAAATAAAGGCCTTTGCAAAAAGCGTGCTTAGCAAATATTGGAAATAAAGTAACTGTAAGTGTTTTGGAAAAGAATGGAAACGTGCAGCAAGCCTAAACACAAATAAAACCAGCAAAAAGTATTTCTTACACCTGTACTGAAAACACAAAGTCACACTTTAAAATAAGATCCACAACACACCTTACAATAAAGTCCCATTTAAAACAAACGAACAGAAATTCGCCCACAATAAAAATTCCAACTTAAACATGTCAACAAAACAGTAGTTCCTCCACTAACAGGAAAGAAGACATTCATTAAATTGCGTTTTAAGTGCACAGGCAAAATGGTGTCACTCCACAGAACAGGCACTTCAAACGCCTAATCACAGTCTAGTAAACAAAAAGGAAATACAATTGTGGCTCAGAAGACAGCCAGTGTAAACAATCGGCACACCCCTTCTCAAACTAAATGTACACTATCTAAGAGCTGATCCACTTTTGGACTGACAAGCGAACTAGCAAATGGCAAAGGCAGGCTGACCAAATGTCCCCTTTCTCTATGTTTGTAATGTATATTTTGTTTTTATAAAGGAGCATGGCAACAGCTAAAGTTTTCTCTAGGCCAGGCCTAAGACTGGCCTCCTTATGTAACAATTGAAGCCTGTGCCATGTCCTGGATAAGAACTAGATGGATATGTGTTGTTTATTTTACTTAAGCAAGTGCATTAAATAGGCCCTGGGCCTTAAGGTGGATCAGGCATTGTGCCATAGAGAATAAAACACAAAGAGGTCGAAATTAGCAGTGTATGAAGCTTTAAGCTTTCTCAACATAAACTTTTTTTGCTTTTTGAACTTCACCCAACTTTGCTTGGAAGAAAAGGTTGATGTAACAAAATATATTGTGGTGCGAACAGTAGGGTTGTGTGGTGTCTCCTTCTACATTTGTTTTGATTTAGTAAACTTTAGGAAGTGCAAGGACACTGCACAGTTTTTTTAAGTTATACGTTTTTGGAGGAAAAACTTTTCTAACTTCCAACACCCTTATTAAAAACTGGTATAAAAGTTTTAAGAAAAGATGTAGAACATAAAGACATACATTTGCTGGGGCAAAGAAACCGGTGTCAGTAAGTGGCTACCTGGGTGCTAGTAAGTTGAATTGATGAGGTTTAGTAAAAAACAGTAAGACTCTTTTTGGTCAGTGAATGTTGGCAAATATGATCATTGGGGCTGGCAATGGTGTCAGGGAGGCACGTGTCAAATTTGCAGATGGGGCATGCAAACCGCGCCAACGAGTTACCAGTCTTTTCATTCACAGCAACCACTACACCACCAAAAGATGCGCATCAGCCGTGCATGCCACATGCTTTCTTCGAGTGACAGGACACCGGGCCTACTGTCCTCCAAAGCTAGTCCCAGGTCATGTCTCTGTCTTCTCTGTGTTTCAGACTGCCCTTAGCATCATTCTAGGTCCTTTATATTTTCTCCTTAGCCTCTTTTTCACATTGACAACTTATTGAAGCTCATAGTGTTGTATGACAAACACAATACCAGATACACACCTCCCCTGTGGCCAAACATCTCCCCATAGGCTCTAGTGTCTCGCTCACTGTCCTTGATGTCCTCTTCAGTCCACCATACCTCTACCCTGCTTCTCTTCCTCATGGAGCATCAGCACCTAGACACCCGCGGGTATTAGTGCGCTTTAGAAATCCTATTTTCATTTCATTTCTATTGCCCCTCAAAGACTCCCACATCTCTCTTTCAGCCCTGATATCAGTCTCTTGAGTTGGTGCAGGAACACGTCTAGGTTGAAGATAGGACAGACCTAGGCTCAGCTCTGCAGAAATCAGTCAAGGAGCCAAACGGTGATCTCTCTGCTTTGTATTGGTGATTGTGTAGCGCTTTGCAGCAACTTGTGTAGCGCATCTGTTGCACAATATTTATTTTAGGTTATGATACACTTGTTAGGGGGATACAAATAACCTATAAAAATGTGTATCTTTATGGTATTTATACAAAAAGCAGGACAACCTTTAGCTTCCAGGCAAAGAATAGGGATAGCCAAATTTAAGCAAGATTTTGTTAACAATTCAATCATAACTCAAAGTAATGGAAACATAAATCCTTGCAGGATTCACCTATGGGATTGGGCACCAAAGCGCAGGATAATTTGCAAACTAGTGTCGTGTAAAACATGCTCAGGTTTCTTACTAATTTGTGTTACCTGAACTTTGTGTAGCTCGTGACTCGCCATTTCCTCTGCCTCTTGGCGCCCTTCAATGTCTGATGATGGTGATGGGTTGTCTCAATGAAGGATAGTCCTGGGGAGGCAGTCCAGTATAGTGACTTTCCATGACAACCAGTTTCTTTCTTATTACCTTTCTTCTCATGGAGCAGTGGTGACCTGTGAGAATTTTATCCCTTTTAACCTTGTGTTTAATAATGATCCTATCCTTGTCTTCTTAGGACTGCTCCCCCTTTTCTCTGCAGGTTTTGGGAAGGACTCGGAGCTTAAGGCAGCCTGGAAACTGCATGTAGTATATTGAAAGAGGTCGAGTCCAAGTAATTTTCCATGAAGATTTATTGATGAGTAGGTTACATGGAAAGGAAGAATAAGAGCGGAAGTAGAGCCCCACCAGGAGCAGCTTCCGAATAAGAGCGGAAGTAGAGCCCCACCAGGAGCAGCTTCCCTGCTGCTCAGCCCATACACCAACTGACTCAGGCACTCCAACATTCCACATCCCAACATTCTCTCACGCAATCATTCTGGCTGAGCAGCAGGATACCACACTGCGTTAGTAGTAGCCCAACGTTGAACTGAATGGTCTAGTATTTGCATCAAGTCTGACCTTTGTTCATGGAGGTTATTGCCACCCAAGTACCAATTCCAAACTTCTTCACATGTTTTAGCCCTTGCCCACCCCTTGGAAGGACCATGAACATTTTGGACTATTGCTTAAGTGCCCTTTCAGGCTGCCGTTTATGAGCTTATGGCTTGTGAAATGCACGATTTGACACCATTTTTTCAAATTTATGATCCTGGGCTGGTTTAAGCTTCTCACCCTTTTCCAAAATGCAGCGCAGCAGCTTTGGTTGCTGTGCTGCGCTAAACATAATAAATCGGCTCCTTCGAGTGCGTGTCTGCCCTATCCAGCCTCAACCCTTAGAATTTGGTGGCAAGTAAATTGAAAAATAATCTTTCTGTGTGATTTCTCTCTCCTTACTTCACCTCACATCTTCTAACTTGACCTCTGTCTAGCTCTACTTCTCTATGTACCTCACCTCTCTTTTTATACCCAATATATCTCACTCAGTTTCACCTCCCTCTACCTCTCTCATATGACCTTGGCGCTTTCTCTATCACCCTCGGTGCCTCGTTCTGTATGTATCGCTCACGATCCCCTCTCTCTACCTCAACTCTTTCTACCTCATCCCTCAGTTTGTGACTCATTGTTCTGTATCTATCTGACCACCTTCTACTCTACTTCACTTCTCACATAACTGCATCTCTATCTTTACTGCACCTCTCCATCTCTCTATTCATGTCACTACTACTTTACCTCTTTCTACCTCTCTCTTAGACTTTTCTCTACCTCACCTTTCCCCCACCTCTCTCATTTCTCTCTACCTCACATCTCTCTCACTACCTCACCTCTTTTTAACCCACTGCACACTCTAGCTACCTACCCTCTCAATTTACCCCACCATTAGTCCACTACCTCGCCTCTCCACCTCCTCTTTCTCTTTTCTACCGCTGTTCCCTTTCCTTCACTTCTCTAAGTATCTTACTCCTTTTTGGCTACCTCTGTTTCTTTACCTCAACACAGTTTACTCTATCATCAACTTCTCTCTTTCTCTCGCTCTCTCTTTCTGAAACCAACACAAATCTCTCTCAGAATTTCATTTCAGATCACCCCTCCACCTCAACTATCTCTCTCAACCTCTTTCTTTATTGATCTCTCTACCACCCTTTCTCTTTCTCTCAGAACTCAAAATTATGCACTAGTCCCCTAAACATCTAATAAGTCACCCATTACATGTTTTTTCTACAGCGGGAGTAACAAGCTGGTTAGACAGTGAATCAGTGGCGGCTGGTGAAGTTTGATAGTGGTGCGGCTGAGCTTGGCAGAGCTTGGCTGAAGGGTCAGGGGTAGCACGTTAAGGGGTCATGATATTTTTTGGTAGGCCGGTCGCCATTTCCCAGACAAATACAATGTACATGCACAGTTTGCCACACACGAACTATACACCACCTATATAATATACAATGAAGGAGTCAAAATAAAACATTAATATTTTGCATACATTATACTGTACTCATTCATAGCTCACACACAAATATACCATACACAGTGTGTGCATGTGGACTAAACTAACTTTATGCGTATATTATTATGAACACGAAGAGCATTGTCATAGTATATGCTCTGGGAAAATTATCTACGAGCTAATACTGCACATGATATGCTGAAAAGGTGGGGCATGTAAACATACAGCATGCATACACAACCGGCCGGATACACACTGAGTACACTTAGACAATAGTGTACAGTGAAAGCAAGCCTGTCGCTTGGAGTCGGCAAAAATGCAGCAAGCAGAGCTAACTAAAAACAAGTCCTTTTTATTTGAACACGCACACATAACTTGTATCCACAAATTGGTGTGCTGATCTGCCGACGCAGAAAGTGCACAAGGCATCCAAGGAGACTATGGGGCCGATTCCGATTCGGGCCGGAAATCTCTCCGACCGAGCCGGACTCGGAGAGATTTCCGACCGAATCGGACCCTAGCAGCCCGACCGAACGAGTACGATGCGCACGTATGCCATCGGACCCGATTCGGTCGGACTCCCATTGAAGTCAATGGGAGCCTGTCGTACAACGCGTACGCGGGCTCCCATTGACTCAATGGGTGCGAGGCGAACAAGGGCGCCCCCTACAGCGTGTACGCGGCGAAGCGACTCGTGCCGTACACGCACAGGTAGGGGGGACCCATGGGTCCCCCCTGTGTGCGACTCGCGCGGCTACGCGTACAGGGGGGTCCGACACGGACCCCCGAAGTACGGCTCCAACTGCTCCTTCGAGCCGGACGGCGCGAGTCGGTCGGACTGCTCGCGGCGCGCATCGTACTTGCCCGGCCGGGGAACGTCTCCATTGCACGGTGCGAGGCGTGTCCGAGCGAGTCGGTCGGAGCGGTCGGCTTTCGCGTACGAGTCGGTCGGTGCGGTTGGGTCTCGCGAACGAGTCGGTCGGAGATTTCGCATCGTACTCGCTCGCCCGGACGCACGTACGAATCGGTCGGGAAACAGGGCTCCGAATCGGATCCGGTAAAGCCGAATCCGATTCGGAGCCCTACCGGCTGAGATCGGAATCGGCCCCTATGTGTCTCGTTGCAAAGCGGCTGGAGGTATCTGCATGGTCAACGTTGAGGGCTAGAAATGTACAGGAACTGTACATTCCAAAGAGAGAAAGGCTCTTGCACCCTGTTCAAGAGTCAAAAGTTAATACTAATTATGGGGAACAAAGAAAAATATATTGAATAACACTTTAAGACTACAGGTTGGCTAAAATTCCTATCTGTGTGGACACAGCTGAGATTTCCCCAGGAAACCGACAATTACAATACCAGCAGTCTTTCCAAATTTCCAGCAAAGAGGCAATGTATTGAATGGGCATGGAACCTTTACCACAATATTTTGGTGGGGAGTTGAAAAGCTGGAATTGGTAGCTAGTGTGATATGTTGGCACTGTTGGGTACTATAAGGAACTCCTACTGATGCTAAGAACTTCAGACCCCTAAGGCTCCTAATTCCGCATTTTTAGCAAGACCAGATGCCCTCTGTGAAGCCACGCAGGGACCATGGAGCGCAAGTTCACAGGGCACAACACACAATAAAATAACATCACAGCAGTCTCTATCTATGTGGCAAATGTTTCCAATACCTATATGCTGTCTTCAGCCTCCCTTAACTCCTTGTGGATTTATTAGAGAGTGCAATTTGAATTCACCCAGAAACTGCAAATGTGAGGACAGCTTTATACAAGTCTACCTTGTAGGACATTCCCAGACTAGTGCATTCTCTTCACTTTGGTGCCAGTGACCTCTCCAGGACACTCTTGGTGACGGCCAAGGTTTCTCCCACCTCCCCTACACACTCTGCCAGTAACTATGCTCATTTAAATGTTGTTTGAAAGCCTTTTTTACACAATAGTTGTTTGAGACGCTTTCCACGAGTCACACTCCGTACCATTTATTTTATCTTTATTCTCCTTCTTTGAGCTTCCCAATATCCAATTTATGTCCTGTGTCTCACTGACGTTATTTTTTTGTCAAGTTCGAGACACGCCCAACGTCTTTACAAAGTCCACACAGACAGTCCAATAACAAGCATTGGCATAGCCAATAGGTCTCGCCCTTTGGACCTTATACGTGTTTAGCCAAGCAGCACATTATCCTGGGTGCTGTGGTGCCAGGGATTGAAGAGCTATGCAATTACTACACACTGGGAGTGAATAATAGAGTGAATATTGTTTGGGCATGAAAATAGTGTGGGGCTTAGTGTGTGTAAGAAACAGCAAAAAAAGCTGCACCTTCAAGAATGTGTCCATCTTCTGTGCAGCATGCTGGTACCAGTGCATTTTGGACCACTAAGGGTAGACAAGTAAAAAGAAAAGTGTTAAAAAGACAACTCACAACAAACCATCCCTACTTCCTATAATAACACAACATTGTATGTCATATAAGAAGCTCAAACAAAATAACAGTGTGTCAGAAGCAAATCAGAAGCAAATGTTTAAAAAAATGTGAATATTTAGGCATACTATCGCCTTACTTACATATATAAGTGGCATTGTATACGGTGGCCGCTGAAACATGCCCCCAATACATGTGGTTGTACCAAAGTACGCTGCTTGTTAAATAAAAATCCTTTGCAATAATATTACAATGATTTAAAAAGCATGAACCAACGTCGTAAGGTGGCTCTAAAGTTAACAGCACATAAGAAGAATGCGTTAAGTCTGTTATTAAGCCACCTTGGCACAGGGAAAACCAGAGGCAAAAGGCCATAATTTGGTCGAAGTGATTTTCCTAAAGGAGCATGACACAGTCTAAGGACAATGACTTCCTAATATTACCTTTGAATTCCTCCAAGCCAGCCCATGACATTATCATTAGCTTGAGGGAGTGGTGCAGATACCAACTGCTAGAAAGTCAAGCTTCACTCCTCAATGCTGGGACAAAGGGCCGCTTGCATTCAGGTACAGAAAGGCTTCCTCTGGAATAAAGGAAGTCATTTTGCGCCCTACTCACTCAGAACACTTCACGTCATCTTCTCGGAAACACCAAGCCAGCCTTCATGTCCACTCATTTGCATAGTATGGTTTTTGCATTTATATAACTCTTACTGCCCCAGATGGGACACCTGTATACCACAAGCACTTGCTAGACGTCTCTGCTGCGCTTTTGCTGACATGCAGTTTATGGGATGCAGTAAGCTGCTGCATCATGCAGAAGAGATAACATATACCGTACATGCAGTTTGCTAAAGAGAGGGTAAGTATATTTCGCCGTTTAAAAAACATGAGTGAGCGTAGCTTACAGAAAGGAGGAAGGTGGGGTGGCATGATTTAATGTATCTAGACTGGGACAGTGTTTCACAAACAAAGTACTCATTTGCGAAAACATTACACAACGATAACGAAACTGACAAGTTGCCAAGTTTTATCCCAGCTGTCCTCCGCACACATGTATTCTAGTCTATGCGTTGGTGCTGCATGTCCTGTTGCACCCCAAGAGGCTTCTGGGAATATAACCTGTTTACTACATACAAAATAACAAGGCACTGAATCAAGACGCTGCAGGAATCCTAGTGAAAATGGAGAGACTGCTGCCAACAGAATCAGGCACACAGTCGCACACCTATGACTGTCCTTCACCTCCCTCCTTGTTAATACAAGCCCTTTTTCCACTCTCAAATTACAATAATTCATAGCGCTCCCCCACCCCATGAGCCCAAGTCTTGACATTAGAAGATGAATCGCCTCTTCTTTGCATAAACTGCCCTCCCCAAGGACACTCTCCCACCCTCACCTTTCACTTTTCCGAAAGTGACGACCCCCAAGGAGTTCACTGCATGTACAG
Source organism: Calotriton arnoldi (assembly GCA_963921515.1). Lineage (NCBI taxonomy): Eukaryota > Metazoa > Chordata > Amphibia > Caudata > Salamandridae > Calotriton > Calotriton arnoldi. Next base: position 1,045,389 of record CAWUFW010001407.1, read on the forward strand.
CGCTCTGAAACTCACAAGGGCTTAGTGCACGCTATACGAAAATGGCAATACTGTATCATGTTAAGGTTCGGTGCGGATTATTCTGTTTTTTTTACGTGATCAAGTGAATCCCTCTTTTCTCCTAAGCTTTGTTGATCAGGTTTCAAATCAGCCGCTGACTTCAAAAGATGAAAAAGCGAGACTTCCGGGCCAGGTTCCAGCACTGAGTGTTCTTTCTTGCAAATACATTATTTCGGATCCGCTTTTGAACGGGTCACAAGCAAAAAAAACAATCATTTGCAATGCAATAGGACTCACATTACACAAGACCTATTGCATTACAAACGGGAGTGCGGGCGGACGGGAGTGCATGGGGGGCAGGGGGGCGAGAAGGCACGGACAGTGGGAGTGTGGGTGGGGGGCGGGGGGTGCGAGAAGGCACGGACAATGATAGTGCGGGGGAGGAGAAGAAGGCAAGGACAACGGGAGTGCAGGCCGGAGGGGGGCGAGAAGGCAAGGACAACGGGAGTGCGGGCGGGGGAGGGGGAAAAATAGTGCTCTAAATAACACGTACGGTACAGTGTAACATTCGAAGTAAAGGGGCCAATAGCCATGGGAGGGTACAAATGACGACATGCCATAATAAGGCGGGACTAACAAGCCTCATAATCAATCAGAATACAGAATTTAGGAAGGACAAAGACAGAAGCCAATGAAAAATATGGGCGGAGAGTGAGGGCAATTTGCCTCCCAAACTCTACTACTGCATGCCTCGCAGTGCGAGCAGCGCATGTGCGCTGCCGCTAAAGCTCAAACTAAAAATAGCTGCTGTCTTGAAAAAACCCTTCAGGCAGTACGAAGGAGCTAAATAACAGTCAAGGAACGAAACAGGAGTTAATTTTAATGGGCCTCACGCCACATTTATTACCACAAACTAAATTGACCGGGCACAGGTTCTTAGTTTTTTTTTCACACGCACATCCCCTAGTAGTCCACTCACAGGGTTGAAGGCTGCAGGGCACCGTCTGGACTCGAGGGAAGCTTCAAGTTAGGCAATGCCACCTCCTTTGCACAGACACGCGCACCTGCAGTGGGCTACCTCTGTGCCACGTGTCTGCTGGCTGAAATTTCATCCTGCATTAACGCGGGAAGAAGACACCTCGAGACTGCGCAGTGTGTATCAAAAACTTGATGAAAAACTGCGCAGGTCTGATTTCCTATCTTCCTGTCTTCCTGCAGCCTCTATCCCACCCTTCCCCAACGAGTTGGGAAAGGATGGGGTGACCATCTGCTCCACTCCCTGACTCACGAGAAGCCCCAGGCACTACAGGGCTTCAGCCTGAAGCGCCCAGGGTTAACTTTACCCCGACGTCATTAGGGGGTGGAGACTGGTCCTCGAGACTATGTCTTTGCCGAGTTGATGACCTCACAGGCCTCAGGGCTGTGAGATCGTCAGCCCGGCAAATACTCTTGACATTGGGCCCGCCCAGGGGCACAAAATTTATGGAAAGCATCACTGCCATCACAGCGACAAACAGAGTGAGTGGCAGTGTGCAACAGCCCACCCATGTATAAATCACTTCTAGATCCAAATGCAAATTTTACCACTGCTTGTTTGAGCTTGCCTTTGCTACTATTTGGCTGGTACATGCTTGGCAGTTTGAGTTGTCAACTGTTTTTGCGGTTTCCGTTTCTGAACGTTTTACATGTAATTGAGAATGGCCATGAAGATGACACCACATTACACAAATGGTCAGAAAAGGTGTGGTTATAATAATGGGAGGGGAGTGTTCCCCTGGCAAAATTTTTTATTTTGGCTTCAGCCCAAACACCTTTGCACCCTTTCTGTGGTCTCTCTCTAGTACAACTAATTATCTGATTTAAATTGCTCATAAAGCTGTATAGATCTATCTAGATATGGCCTAATCTTCCTTTTAAAGCACATCCAGTGTTGCATAAACTACGTCTTTCATGTAGTTTGACAAGGTTTACTTTCTCACCCACGGGTGACACAAGTGAACTCAGTTCAATGGACCAGCGCTGAATGTGAAAGACAGGTTATTGTAGCCCCGCAGAACGCAATGCAAAACATTGTTGAAATAGCGTTATTGCTTTTGGGTTACTAATAATCACTCTAAAGGGATCAAGGGCACTGTGGCAACAGAAACAAACCTACACACATGCACACAGTACTAGGAAGAATGGACACTTTTGAATAAAAGCATGTATTACAACAGAAGCCACCTGTTTCTAAGTATGTCTAAAACAACTACACAGAATATTATAAAAACAGCAAGAAGGCCTGTTATGAGTAACAAGAATAAAATGAACATTTCTAACATGGTTAAAATGTAATCTAAAACCTTACACCCTAAAACCTACTTCTGTTCTATTTAAACTGCGCACCTTCAGACTTTTAAAACTTTGTAAATCTGTACCTCCGATATCCGCATTTACACCTCCTAGGGCAGGCAATCGGGGACGGATTTCACTGTTACACTTCCGCCTGTTCAGGAAGTGCTCAGGGGCTCAGGGGCGGGGCTCGGATCTTGATGTAGTGCCCTGGGGGAAATAAAAGCACTGCCGCAGCGCGACCGCAGTGATAACTCATACTCCCAGACTTAACTGCAAACCACGCTCGCTTAGCGCTTTTCACAGATAACCTTTGTTCTGCACAGTTGCACTCTATTTCGCATTTTGTTGCACTGTATGAATTTGAATTGTTTGTTGCCTCTTAGCTGCTTTTAAGCTGTTTTATACGAGTGCATTTTTAATCATTTTAATCCTATCGCGTCAATTTTAACTTTGTTCCTGCTGCTATTTAAACTGCGCACCTTCAGACTTTTAAAACTTTGTAAATCTGTACCTCCGATATCCGCATTTACACCTCCTAGGGCGGGGGCAATCGGGGACGGATTTCACTGTTACACTTCCGCCTGTTCAGGAAGTGCTCAGCGGGGCTCCGATCTTGATGCAGTGCCGTGGGGGAAATAAAAGCACGGCCGGAGCGCAACCGCAGTGATAGCTCATACTCCCAGACTTAACTGCACACCACGCTCGCTTAGCGCTTTTCACAGATAACCTTTGTTCTGCACAGTTGCACTCTATTTCGCATTTTGTTGCACTGTATGAATTTGAATTGTTTGTTGCCTCTTAGCTGCTTTTAAGCTGTTTTATACGAGTGCATTTTTAATCATTTTAATCCTATCTGGTCAATTTTAACTTTGTTCCTGCTGCTATTTAAACTGCGCACCTTCAGACTTTTAAAACTTTGTAAATCTGTACCTCCGATATCCACATTTACACCTCCTAGGGCGGGCAATCTGGGACGGATTTCACTGTTACACTTCCGCCTGTTCAGGAAGTGCTCAGGGGCGGGGCTCCGATCTTGATGCAGTGCCGTGGGGGAAATAAAAGCACAGCCGCAGCGCAGCCGCAGTGATAGCTCATACTCCCAGACTTAACTGCACACCATGCTCGCTTAGCGCTTTTCACAGATAACCTTTGTTCTGCACAGTTGCACTCTATTTCGCATTTTGTTGCACTGTATGAATTTGAATTGTTTGTTGCCTCTTAGCTGCTTTTAAGCTGTTTTATATGAGTGCTTTTTTAATCATTTTAATCCTATCGCGTCAATTTTACCTTTGTTCCTGCTGCTATTTAAACTGCGCAACTTCAGACTTTTAAAACTTTGTAAATCTGTACCTCCGATATCCGCATTTACACCTCCTAGGGCGGGCAATCGGGGACGGATTTCGCTGTTACACTTCCGCCTGTTCAGGAAGTGCTCAGGGGCGGGGCTCCGATCTTGATGCGGTGCCGTGGGGGAAATAAAAGCACGGCCGCAGCGCGACCGCAGTGATAGCTCATACTCCCAAACTTAACTGCACACCACGCTCGCTTAGCGCTTTTCACAGATAACCTTTGTTCTGCACAGTTGCACTCTATTTCGCATTTTGTTGCACTGTATGAATTTGAATTGTTTGTTGCCTCTTAGCTGCTTTTAAGCTGTTTTATACAAGTGCACTGTCCGCGCTCTGAATGCGCCCTGCGCCAGAACCCCTGCCCGTCTCATGCCAAAAAAGTATGCACGGGAGCTATTGATCAGCCAGAATAAGGGTGAGTGCCAAAATCCCGATTTATTGGTCGATGGAGACTTCAATTGCACAGCGAGACGCAACTTATGTGGTTTAGTTGCCCACTGCCAACAGAGTAAAATCATAAGTGCCAGGGAAAGTGGGGGCAATATCCCTCTACCCCTACTGGATAGTTACCAGTGTAGTACCGGTGGGTGGGGGGTATCCCAAGGACGTTTAGGAGTCAATGTCCCTTGGCAGATACAGGTGGAACCCATGAGACCGCAGGTCTCTAGCAATGATAGTATCAGGTGCATTCTATTGAATACAAGATCAATGGGGAAACATAAATATGAACTAGAATGCATGATACAACTTTTAAAACCTGACCTGGTCTTTTTAACAGAAACTTGGGCAAACAATGCCTCCGAACCAGACTGGAATGTTGCTCTACCTGCTGGCTATCAGGTAGCCTGTGCAGACAGGGTAGGGAAAAAAAGGGGGGGGATTGCTATAATACACAGGTCCCAGTTCATAGTGAGGACTGAGCTGGTGACAGTATTGGAAGCGGAGGCGATGACCTTCAGCATTAAAAGTAATAACACCTTGCTTCTTCCGGGGCTCCTTATTTACAGACCCCCTGGGGCGCGGCCCCCATTCAGCCTTGCACTTCAGACTTTTCTTGAGTCATGCCTTGATACCCCGACGTTCACAATCTTAGGGGACTTCAATTTCCATCTAGAAGCCAACAATGATGCGGAAACAGCCACATTGGTGGACAATCTTGCAGGGTATGGGCTGAAACAGATAGTTTTGGGGCCCACACACTCAGCTGGTCACACCTTGGATGGCATATTTACGAATAACCAGGATATAGATCTGACAAGCTTGCCCTTACCTTGGTCAGATCATTATGTAATACTTTTTAACATTGCTAACCCTAGAATTAGTAGAGATCAGAGGAACAGACCGCCTTTGGTCAAATTTCGCCGATGGAAAGATATCCAAAAAAAAACAATTGGCAGCCTCCTTGGCAGATAATTCCCCTAACACTATGCTTGACCCTGATGTTGCGGCAAATAACTTTGATGACTGGATTAGGTCATCAATAGACCAACTTGCCCCTGAAATAACCAAGCAGCCCAAAAGGAACCGAGTGTCAGCACCTTGGTATGGGGCTGAGCTCAGACCCATAAAAGCCAAATGTAGGCGTCTTGAGCGGCTTTGGAGGACGGACTATAGTGAAAAGCACAAAAAGGACTATAACTTGGCCCTGGAGGAATATAAGGAAGCCATAAAACGTGCAAAAGCGACCTATTATACAACTAAAATCTATGAAGCCAAAAACTCCTTGAAGGAGCTTTTTAAAACAGTCGCAGCCCTATCTAAACGTCCGCAGGATAGCCACTTTAAACCGGACCAAAACTTCGTGGACAAAATCGCCTCCTTTTTTCAAAATAAAGTACAGGCAGTTTATGACGAACTGCAGAAGACAGAGCCAACGACAATGGAAAACAATGAAGATCCCCCGGCGGACAACTCTTCTCAGAGCAGTCTGTTAGAGTTCTCTGTTTTAGCGGCAGAGAAAGTCAATGATATACTATTATTGACAAAATAAGGCTCGCCTTTGGATCCCTGTCCTCCATCAATTCTGCACTTGGTATCCGACCAAATCAGCGTACAGATTACCCCTCTTTTAAACGGGGTAATTAGCTCTGGTGTCTATCCTCAGTTATGGAAAAAGGCTTGCATTAGGCCGATCATCAAGAAAGCCACACTGGATCCCGCTGAGGTAAAGAATTACCGCCCGATATCATGTCTCCCATTACCAACTAAAATTCTGGAAAAAGCAATCAATTTAGAATTTATGGACTACTTGGATGGTAATCTACTTTTTGATTCCACCCAACACGGCTTCAGAGCAAGACATTCCACCGAATTTGCCTTGATAATTGCGACAGAAGAAATCCGCAAACTGGTGGATGAAGGGGGCAGAGCCGTCCTCATCCTGCTTGACCTATCGGCAGCATTCGACACCGTGAATCACACGGTGTTGGTGCAGCGGCTGAAGGCAGTAGGTATTAGAGGGAAGGCTCTAGCCCTCCTTTCATCCTTCCTGGCATCCAGGGAACAACTGATCCACTGGGAGGGTCTTAAGTCTGTAAACTTGTGCCTCCCGTGTGGAGTCCCACAGGGGTCGGCTCTGTCGCCAACGCTTTTCAACATCTATGTTACCCCTCTGGCCAGATTAATCAAACAGCACGGATTTAATCTGGTTTCATATGCGGACGACACCCAGATAGTGGTGTCGGTCACGCAGAGGGTGGACATCACAGCGGCCCGGTTCCGTAATTGTCTTAATGCAGTTATGGCTTGGATGAACGCAAACTTCCTCAAACTCAATACTGATAAGACCGAGGTTATTGAGTTTGGGAAGGGCCCCTCAGTTTGGAATCAACTTTGGTGGCCTGCGGAGGCTGGGAGTTGTCCAGCCCCGGTGACCAAGGCAAAGAACCTAGGCTTTATATTCGATAGTGAATTAAAGCTTGGGAAGCAAATCAATCAAGTAACCTCTGCCTGCTTTTTCACCTTGAAAGTTTTGCGCAAAATCTTGCCGTTCATCCCATTCACTCTAAGGAAACCGGTAATTGGAGCCCTTGTACTCCCGAATTGATTATGGGAATGCGCTATACTTAGGTATAGACAAAGGCCAAACTGCTAAATTACAATCTCTGCAGAATGCGGCTGCCCGCGTGCTGCTCGCTCTCCCCAAATATCATCCCACGCCTACCAGTATCAGACAGCTCCACTGGCTTACCATCCCGGAAAGAGTAAAATTCAAGGCCCTCTGCCTAGTGCAGAAGGCGCTCCACGGAGGCGGTGCCATTGACATTCAAAAGCTATTCTCCTGGTACAAACCTCTGCGAAGCCTGAGATCCGCCGACACAGGGTTGGTACTGGTGCCCAGAATAAAAAGGCTAGATGGGGTGGTAAGAGCTTTTCACATCAAGCTGCTAAGTTGTGTAACTCCCTCCCCTCACAGCTGAGACTGCAACCCAACAGGACTATCTTCAGGAAACAGGTTAAGACCTGGCTGTTTCCTAAGTGCTCTTAAATAAGCAAGCATCTGGATCAGTATGAACTCACCTCAGCGCCAAGACGCCTCGGCAATCGAGCGCTCTATAAATGCATCAGTCAGTCAGTGTGCTACACTAAGAGAGCATGGAAAGCAGGGCAACTTGCAGTGTAGAGTTTCTTATGAAAAAGCAACGCACTGCATACCGTGTTGACAGTAAAGGCTGTCGTTAACAGTGGAGGTGTGAAGGCAGTGTTCCCTGTGAAGGGCATACATGTGCAGTGGTAGCAGCCTTCCATCAGGACTTGGCTTTATCAGCACTGAACGAGATGTTGCATCTTCAAAGTGATCCGCAAGTAGTTGAGACCGTCTTCTGGCAGAAACCCTGGCCAATAATCTAGTTGAAGGAGCTCTCTATTAAATTGTAAAATGGTGGTCAGTATATACTAAATCTTATCAGAGATTGGAACTTCTGACATAAGAGAATGTCAATTAAGACTACACTATTTTGACTATGTGTCTTGACTTGTTCTTGTTTGACCTAGACGTGGTCATAAGTAGACACTTGACCCGGACGTATAACGCAGCAGGTGTTATATCTAGGTCATCAGTCAGATGACTTGACACTTATACAGCTCTTTGAAAAATAAGGTAGATGGTCCTTTCCTTGAGGACAAGCTCGTCGATCTCAAGCGTGAACTCCAACTAGTCAAGAGAGACCTACGAAACCTTATACACATAACACTGAAGCTTGAGAAGCTCTGGAATCCCAGCCTAATCACTGGAACTTCCGGAACCCCAGTCACTAAACAACTTAATCTTCCCACAATTGATCGACACTCCTTGCATGAATCAACAAACATAAAGAACCCACCCATCTTGCACATGAGATTGTGACCCCTTCTCAATCCCTACTCCAGGCCCCAGAGGCTTACAGATCATCTATCTGATGATGGCATTCACTCCGTTTTGCAATCATACAACACCACACAGAAAGACTCTTTACTGTTGCTGGTCATCATCCAAACTATTCCCTCCAACCCACTGAAAGAACCCACTATCAACCTTAGAATCATAAACAAACATAATTTGCTTCATGTCTCTATAACACACAAAGAGGCAGTAGTAACCAAATCACATATCGAGTCCATGCTTCTTACCTGCAGATCAGCTGTAAAACACGCAATGGACATTGCAGATCTCATACTCGTACAAGACCTTGCCCTCATGATCTTAACACAAACCTGGATCAATGACACCTCCTCGACATTCTAGACATTCTTAGGCCTCCAAACTATGACATCATCAGATTGGATAGCTCTGGAAGAGCAGGTGGTGGTATAGCATGCATCTATTGCTCAACCCTCTCCCTAAATCTTGCACAAGCTGCCCCAAAGTCCACCTGTGACTACCTAGGCATTGAAATATGGAACAATGACAAGATGTTACCAAACTCCACACAATTTGCCACCCACCTGGTAATAACGGGAAACATCCATTACAACGCAGTCATTACAACTACCTACCTTTACAACGCAACTGTTACAACGCAACTGCCTTTACATTGCATGCCATTACATCGCATGCCATTACAATGCATGTCATTACAACGCATGTCATTACAACGCATGTCACTACAACGCATGTCACTACAACGCATGTCACTACAACGCATGTCACTACAACGCATGTCACTACAACGCATACCATTACAACGCATTATAAGGTAAGTAATGGAGATTTTTTAGTATTAGGGTGGGTATGGGTTTTGGGGTAAATGGGAATAGTAATTTTACCCCTACACTATTCAACACTTTCCCTACTGTTACACTCACTGGAGTGGGAATAGTAATTTTTACCCCTACACTATCCAACACTTGCACTACTGTTGCCCTAAAAGTATTATGCTTTGTAATGGTATGCGTTGTAATGGAATGCGTTGTACTGGTAGTTTTTAAAAATGCGTTGTAACGGCATGCGTTGTAAAATCATGCAATGTAATAGTAGTTGCGATGTAAAGACTGCGTTGTAATTGCATGCGTTGTAACGTCATATATTCGGTAATAACCTACCTTTCATTAAACAATTAATTGAGACCATCTCATCTAAAACGGAGCAACCACCTAACCAGATCTTCCTTGGGGATATCAATATACACTGGAATTACCCAAAGGACCCCTTACTGAACATCTTCAAATCTTTCCTTGCTGACCTCAACCTTGCCCAGTCTTGCAATGGCACAACCCATAAAAGAGCGTCCACCCTTGATCTAATCATTGCCAAGGAAAATGTCATACAACTAGAATATATGTCACCCTGTGACTGGTCAGATCACTATCAAATCTCCTCCTTCATCTTGGATAATGTACTTATTAGACAAGGCCAGACTCGCAAAACAAAACAATGATCCAGAGACTTTAGAAAAATAAACATAACCAATCTAACTTCCATTAGCAACAACCCCCTTCTTCCACCCTCAAACATGACAAATGCGAATGACCTCACCAATCACCACATACAATCCATGTCAGACATTTTTGATACAATTGCTCCGAAGCAGCATAAAACAGTACCCACTAGGCACTCTAAACCCTGGTTCAGCGGAGACCTTAATGAGTTAAGGCAGAAATTTAAGCGTGATAGCATGGAGAATCTCTCCGTCCACAACACACCTTCAGCACTTAAGGTTTATAAGAAGTTTCTATAACATGCTTATGCATGATTCCAAAGCAAACTACTTTAGAATGCAACTGGACAATGCCAAAAATAGACCCCAAAAACTTTTTTAAATCATCAAACAGCAAACTAGTGGCAGATCTAACTACCTTAAAGATAATGTGACACTCTCAAGTGATAATGATTTCTCCACTCATTTAATTAAAAAAACGATGAGGATTGAATCAGATCTACAATTTGCCTCTCAACATTCGCTAAGACAGACCCAATCTAGTCTCCACCATATGCCTCCTAAGATGTGGTTCACTCTCTAATTTCACAACAAAAAAATGCTGCATGGATTAACTTCAAACTTTCTGATGAAGCTGAGATACTCAAAGCAATAATATCAATTAAACTAATGAAAGAGCTTAGATCTTCCATACTCCCACTTTGGTCTAAGATTGTCAGTGCTTCTCTATCCCAGGGCACGATTCCTGATTGCCTAAAGATTGTTCATGTTACCCCAATTCCAAAAAAGCCAAATGCTGATTTGTATGACCTCAACCATTTTTGTCCTATTACTAACACTATGACACTAGCAAAACATCTAGAGAAATGTGTACACTTAAAACTCTGCAACCACATTGAACAGTTTCAACTCCTCAACCATTGGCAATTTGGTTTCAGAACAGGTCATAGCATTGAAACAGCTCTGACACACATTGTGGATGATGCCTTGAGACTACTTGATCAGAATGAACCTTTCCTGCTTATACTCCTTGATCTCTTATCTGAGTTAGATATGATCAAACATGACAACATGATAAACCTTTTGGAGAAAAGGATGGGTTTATCTGGTCCCGTCCTAAGCTGGTTTTCCTCTTTCCTTCATAATAGAGCTCAACGAGTCAAAGTCAATCAAACCCTACCGGACATTACTACGGTCTCGATTGGGGTACCTCAAGGATCCACACTCTCACCTATGCTATTCATCTTGTTCATGGAACCACTTACCGAAATCTTTACACACTCAAATATACAATATCACATGTGCGTGGATAACCCACAATAATACTTGTAAATTTCTTCACCTGAAGATGTCAAAACTCTTATCTTCACCCTACTGAAAACTCAACAATAGTTAACCTGCAATCACCTCATGCTAAATATGTCCAAAACTGATTTTCTCCTGATCCCCCCTTACAATCTTTCTAATCCCATAGATAAATGGTTCAAACCAGTTATATAGCGCTCAACTACTCCTCACATGTTGTTGATTCTACTAGATCTTTAGGCATTACATTGGACAAATACCTCAATATGAAAGATCACATCAGTGCGTCTAACAGAAGAGCTAATTACTATTTTAGCACTCTTAGGAAAATCAGACTCTTCTTACCCCACGTGACTTTCAGTTAGCAGTCCAATCCCTAGTCATCTCCCGCCTAGACTACGGGAGTGTCACTCTTGCAGGTCTAACTAAAGTCAGGCGTGCTCCATTAAGAGCCATTCTAAATTCAGCCTCTAAGCTCATTACGGGATCTAGTAAACACTGCATTTCACCGGACCTGAAATATCTCAAATGGCTCCCATTAGAAGCCAGAATTCAGTTTAAGATAGCCTGCATGACCCATAAGGCTCTTCACCACAACACTCCCATCTACCTGGAAAAAAAACTTGATCTATCGGGTGGGAGTCGCTCTCTAAGAAGTTCTAACTGTCTATTTTTGAAGCCTCAGACGTTCAACAAAAAGAAAACTTATAATCACTCCTTTTCTGGTCTTGCTCCTAGAATATGGAACGCAATTCCTCCTGAAATGAAATCTATACCTTCGACGACCTCCTTCAAAAAAGAATTAGAAATGTTGTTACTGAATAGATACCTTCAACAGTAGTCATGATCTCACAAAGTTCGGACTATCTTGCCTATATACAGTCATGTATCCTGAGTACTCCGAGTCACCTGTTTGCATTGTATATATTTTGTTGATTGCCTGTTCTTTTTTGCTTTTGCTGTTACAACTTATTTGCTATTTGTACAACATACTGTATTTTTATCTGTTTATTGCCTGTGTTTTCTATGTTTAACTTTTTTGCTATTTGTACAGTGCTCTGATACCCAGATGGGTCATGTTCACGCTATTTAAAACTCTTTAAATAAATAACTCGGTCCTGCATCCCCATCCATTGTCCTGGGTTTGTTGTGCTCCGGTTCAGAGAGGACTTGTCTTGGCAGTTTGGGCTGGACTCTTCCCATTGGAGCAGGGTCAAGACTGATTTGCGTATGGCTGAGTCCAAATTGAGGTGGCATGGTGTGAAAAATAACAATGGACTGGGATGTGGTCCGAGTAATTACCAGCAGCTGAGATTAATTCAAGCATTACATCCATCACTTTTTGTATACTTTAGTATGTCCCACTAATGGGCCTACAGCACTTATTGTGACACCCACTCAAGTAACCCTTTAAAACATGTCTCAAGCCTGCCATTACAGCCTGTGTATGCAGTTTTAAACTGGTGTTTCGACCTGGCAAAATAAACCGTTTGCTAGTCCTAAACCTTCTTTTTTAATGCATATATGTCACGCCTAGGGCGGGCCCTAAATAGTCCATAGGGCAGGGTGCATTGAATTTAAAAAGTTGGACATGAACTTAATTTTTACATGTCCTGATAGCGAAAAACTCACAAATTCATTTTTCACTATTGCAAGGCCTACCTCTCCCATAGGATAATATTGCATTTAATAGTGATAATGTTTCTTTCAGAACAGGTAGGAATGTCATGTTTGGTATCTGAGGAATTGTAATTTAAAATCTTCTTTAATGAAAAAGTCAGATTTTAAGTCACATTTCTGAAACTGCCACTTTTAGAAAGTTGGCATTTCTTTGCCCTAACCATTTGCAGACTGTTCCTGGGTCACATCCCTAGGTGTAGTTGGCAGTTGGACTTATGTATTCCTCCCAGACAGGCACACAATAGAGGGTCTGGGTGTAGGCAGGATGGGACACTCTGACTTGATGAGGGGGCTGAGCTCTCACCTGCCCCACTTGCACTCCAGAGACACTTCCTCAGCTTACACATAAAGGGCTTCATAATAACCCATTATGCTTGCAGACCGACTGGGACCAGGACAGGGAGGCAGGACATTCCAGACACTTGTGCAGGGGGAAGACTCCAGACGTTCCTTTCACTTCTAAGTGGGCACCAGGTCTAAAAAGGGGACCCACAGGACCACTCCTAAGAACACTCCTGGACATGTGGATAACACAGAAAGACTGGCCTGCTGCCATAGGACTACACTGCTGCTTGAGGCCTTCCCTGATGTCTGAGAAGGACTGGACCTGCACCCTTCATCCCTGGCTGAAGTGACTCCATGGGTCAGCTGACTGACCTCTTGTTCTGAGCTACAGGGACAAAACAAGCTCTAGAGGCCTCCCTGCCATGGCCCTGCTGGCCTCTCCTGGAACGAGTTCCTGATCTCGAATACGTGGTCCTGAAACCTTGACGTGGCATCAGTTGAGCTCCTCCTAAAAGAAAAGGAGGAATCCTGAAGTTTTGGGTTCTTGGTGAGGCAGGTAACCTTTTCAGCAGGACTAAGCTGGTTCCTGTATCTGGCCCACAATCCATTGCAGTCATCCTGAAATTGTGACTTTTACCCGGTCTCGCACAACCAGATAACCAAGTGTGGCGCTTTATTTTAGACGCTATACTTATCTTAAATCTTTGAAATTGCATATGTCCGGTTCTACTGACTGAATTTTGTCATTTTGGTGTAAATAATTTAATACACTTTCTCTATTTTTCTAAATAGGTGTTTCTTGTGTTTTGTTTTCACTTTATTGCTGTTTGATTGCTGCATAAATACTTTACACATTGCCTCTAAGTTAAGCCTCTCTGCGTTTGTGCCAAACTACCAAATGGTTAAGCACATGTTAATTTAGTGACTTTTGTTGTTCACTCTGATAAGGACTGTGGCTGTTGCTTGAGAAGGGCTCACACACACCTCAACCAACAACCCAATTTCTTACAATGCCCGTTGAAGTGGAACGATGGCACATTGGTAGACTTTTGCACTAAATACTTTCTTCAAATAACGCATTAAAATCTGACTGCAACTGGCATGCAATTGTAGGTGCTCCGAATACTAACTTTGTTTAAGAGATGCTCAAATATGGTACCTTTGAGACCTACTGACTCCAACAGGTTTTCATCTCATCTGGCTCTTGTCTGGTTTTTGAAGTGCTCATGGCTTATTTTAATATGCTAAAGAGAACATTTGTCTCAATTCATTTAATGACTTCTATTTTACTACTTACTCATCATTCAGCTACATGGTATGTGGCATTAATATACTGGGAAAATGTTCTCTTAGGTTAGGCCCTAGAAGGACTGTGTTGGTCTATGTCCACCACTTGTAGCCCTACTTAATTACATGAGCTCCCATGGTAAAGAATTATTTTGGCATTGTTGAGCATAAATGGTGGGAGGGGTAGAAAGTTGGCTGCCTAGCTTAGCGGGATTAATGCCTGCATATGTTGTCATTGGAGAATTAGAAGCTATCAGAAAGATGTACTATCCACCCAGACTGATATTTTGCAGTGAGCGCCAACAACACTGGGCCATCACTTTTTAGATGTTAGGGAAACACACAATAACTAAGGGATCATAAAGTGCAAACTTTTAAAGTCTGCAAGCTTTATTAAGAATGAAGCTTGCAAAGTTAAACAATGGTGTTATTGGCAACTCTTCACAGTAGTAGGAAACCATTCCCATTTTTGTTCAGATCCTCAAGCTTAATAGCAAAGCACTATGATTCTCCACCATAAAAAGTCTCTCTATCCACAGATCAATAACTGTTGGCCATCAGTGTTTAGACAACAAGGAAGAATATGATAACTAAGAATGGGTGTAGGGGAGCAGATTCTGACAGGTGAAACCTCCCAGTTTTTTGCTTTTGGACATGTACTCCGAGTCTCCCTTATTGTGTCTTACCTACTTCAAGCTTCAGGTACAAATGGATTTGAGCTGCAGCTGTTGGTGCCTACCTTGCAAAATAAGGTCAGCTTTTCGGTACAGCTGTGGTAAAGGGCTCCGAACATGTTGGGTATGACATGTGTTCAGACATGTGTACACATGTGTAGAGGGAGGGAAAGGGGCTGCTTGTCTGGCTTAGCCTGGCATCTGTCCACAGGTAGAACTGTGGTAGATGTCACCCAGATTTAATTGGTTATGGCCAACTAAAACCTTTTAATTCATTTGGAAATTTAAAAAGGGATGCTCCAAGTGTGAAATCTACAGGGTTTAAACATTTTTTGCACTTTGAGTAAAGTGTGTCTAAATGTTTGATTGGCCTGCAATACGAAGGTCATTGATGTCTTTTCCTATCAAATTCTTGGTCACAAACTCCTATTAAGATCTAGATTTACTCTATACTTATAAAATTGGGCATATTTCTCTGAGAAAACCCTAATGGATTTCAGACTTTGTGATTCTCTGCAGGAATAGTTAATTACTCTGCTGGCCAGCAGGCCCTGCAAACCCCCCCCCCCCCCCCCCCATAATAATGGGCCCATTCTGAGAGATTAGCCCTCTTATGGCAGAGGAAGAAGGTGGGGGTGAAATCACCATAAGTTGAATAGCTGCATCTTGTTTACAAGCTCTGGCAAGATGTTAACTTGGGGGCAAAGGGTTGGCAGACACACTTGTGACTTCAGTCACCACAGGGGGGTTTCCTTGAAGCTTGAGGGAAGAAATCAGACCTAAGTTGACAGAGCTTGGCTTGGATGGGGGGAAATCTTTCTGTTTGCCATCAAGCCACTGTTTGGGTTCTTCTAGAATGATGAACAGTGAGGTGGGACAGCTAGTGGGCTGATCCATGAAAGTTTCAGTTAGAGGTGGAGGGGTGACATTGCATCTCTAGACTGGATATTTACTCTCACTTTCTAGAACTTTTCACTTTCATTATTGAAACAATGCACACAGAAGAACATTTGAGAAAAACAGGAGAAGGACAGACACACATGCTGGATGACCCCATGTCTGTAGCGGAAGGGCCCACTTCCAGCTTTTACATCTAGGTATTCTCTTAGACTCTATCTCCAGAGTTTGTGGAATTAGCTCCCCTTGTCACTCCCAGAGCCAGTAGAGGGTGAAATTGCAAGGGACCCTGAAAAAAAAGAGGTTGTTCTGTGAATTTTTACTAATAGTGAATGCTCTTGGAATGGGTATCTCATCTTCCTGCTGAAGACACAGGCTGAGAGGCCTGGCAGCCAGGGTTGAGAGGCCTGGTAGCTTGGGAATTGTTGGCAGGTAGAGTGATCTTCCTAAGGACGATGGAGTGCTGCTGCCAGGAAGACCCCAAGTCAAGACTACCTGGGGTGGGCATGAGAAAAGTTCCAAACTCTTATAACTAGCTGTTGCTGAAGGTGAGGAAGCAGCGGTGCCTGGGATTATAAGAAAAGGATTAAGGAAATCACTGTCAGAACTTCGGGGTTCAGAGCCTCCTCTCAGGGTATTCATGGTAGCTGGAGTATGACAGCACAAGCCCAGAGATGAAAATTCATCACAATCAGCCCAGAAGGGCCTGAGATAACTGATTGAGAGCTTTACGGTTGACCACAGCAAAGAAATCATCTCATTGGATAAACTGTTGGCTCGCAGCACCTTGAGCCAAAGGGACTACAGTACGAGTGGATGTTCACTCACTGGGTGTGCTGGGTCCCTGCTATTTTTTAAAGATACAGGCATGCTCTTTGTGACCCTCTGCAGAGGGAGGGCCCTCTCAGGTGAGAGGAGTGCTGCAGCTATTACTCTCCCTTTTCCCATGTTCAGAGCCATAAAAGCAGAAACAGCAGACTTCCCTGCCCGGTCTCAGCTGACAAGTTCTGGGCTGATGGAGAAGAGGAAAGACCACATAGCCTTGGGACAGCATCTGGCTTAGTGCCCCATCAGAGTGGGTGGGTATTCACAAAGAGTAGGGGCACTTGCAATGAAAAAGGCAATAATGAAAGCTCTCAGGTGAAGGAACACCACATAACACATTAATTTGCATATTTTTCCATAGTTCCCCTGAAGTAGCAAGGGCACTACAAAGTTTTTTAGCAGTATTGGGGGCTGCCAGGTTGTCATCCAACAAGGGTCCCATGTGCAGGAGAAAATAAATTGGCACCCTAAGTTTCCAGTGTGTTGCAGTAGTACCTCCAGGAGAGGAGAGAGGTTTAGGCATATTTCAAACACTCCTGGGATTGTACTTTTGGTATACCTTGGAATTTAGTGCGACCCATAGTGCTTTGTCATTGACAAGTTTTTAGATGAGCAGCGTTAATATTAAAAAGATGTGCTTCCATTGAAAAAGTCTGTATGATGACTAATCATTGTGGAAATTGTGTTTAAGCCAGTAAGTATGTGTTGGACTTGGCCCTTTCTGCAGGGTCATCCCAAAAGTTTTACCTTTATTCCTCCATTTTTGCTCAATTCATTTTTATTGGCTTTAGGACTCTGTTCACTTTACCACTGCTAATCAGCGCTAGAGTGCTTGTGCTCTCTCCTTAAAACTTGTTAGATTGGCTTCTACCCAATTGGCATATTTAATTTACTTCTAACTCTCTAGTAAAGTGGCACTACCTGGGCATAGGGCCTGTAAATTAAATGTTACTATTGGGCCTGCAGCACTAATTTTGCCACCCATTTAAATAGCCCTTTAAACATGCCTTAGGCCTGCCAGTGCAGACTGTGTGTGTGCCGTTTTAAACTACCATTTCAACCTAGGAAAATAAACCCTTTGCCAGGCCAAAACCTTCCTTTTTAATACGTATAAGTCACCCCTGAGGTAGGCCCTGGACAGCCCCAAGGGGAGGGTGCCATGTATTTAAAAAAAGTTGTTAATGTGCTTTTAAGTTTTACATGTCCTGGTAGTGAAAAACTCTTAAATTGTTTTTGACTACTGCAAGGCCTACTTCTCCCATAGCTCAACATTGGAGTTACCTTATTACATAAGTGTAATTTCCAAATTGGAACAGGTAACCAGTTCATGTTTGGTGTCTCTGGAATCACAATTTAAATTCCAAACTTATGGTAAAGTCGGATTTTAAATTGTAATTCTGAAAATGCCACTTTTAGAAAGTTGGCATTTTCTTGCCTTTGCCATTTGGTGCCTGCAGCCTGTCTCTGGGTGACAGTTGGGCTTTGTGTATTCCTTCTAGAAAGCCACACACAATGGGGAGCTTAGGTGGGACTGGATAAGCCATCACTGGCAGGATGGGAGGGAGGTGCTGGGCACAGCCCTATTTACACTTGCATAGGCTGTGTCCTGCCTCAACACAAATGGCTGATTACCCCCTGTAGTTAGTCTGGAGCCAGGGCAGAGAAGGCAGGGCATCTGTACACTTCAAAGGCATGCCTCTAAAAGCTTCTCCCCACTTCAAAGGCACAACTGTGTATAAATACTGGACCTCAGACACCAACTATTCAGTACACTTCTGGACCTATGGATTCTCTGCCAGGAAGGACGACTGCTGTGCTGCTACAAGGACTGCTACTCTGCTGGACTACTGCTCTAAAAGAACTGCTGCCCTGCTGTCCTGCTGCGCTCTTGCCTTGGGAAGCAGAAATGGACCTGCAGCTTCATCTTGAACCCAAGATCGCTGAGAGACTCCAAGGGCGAGTCTGCTGGCCTCCTAATCTCAGCTTCGGGGATATAAAAGGCTCCCCAACACCCTGAACCGGCCCCTGGACTCAACTGCAGCGAGTTCCTGACCCTGAAGTGGTGCCTCCCAAGTACTGGACCTTTGGTGTGACTCACAGTTGCTGAAACCAAGCTTTTGGGGTCTTTGCGACTGCACACAGGCCTGTTTGCACTGAGATCTTGTTGCTTGCACCGCAAATCAGCACAAAGCTCCGTCAGCCTTACTCTTCGCACTGCAGCATCGACGCTTGTGGGGCCCGCCCCCGCAAAGTTTCAGCAACACCCACCCTGAAAGCGGGCCAGCTCCTCGTGCATCACCAACAGCATCCCCCGACGCTCTCCTTGTTCCTTGTGGCCCTCTGCAACACGAACGGGACTCTTGGCACAAACTTGAGATGATAAACCTTCAGCAGGACAAACATTGGACTGTAACCAACCTGCGCTCCATTACAGTCAGCCTGAACTTTTGAATTTGACCCAGTCCAGCACAACCAGATATCTCGAGTTGTCGCTTTGGGCGTTTTGGTGCTATATTCCCTCTATTCTTTAAAAAGTCATAGTGTGGGTTCTACTGATTGGATTTTTGTCGTTTTGTTCTTGTTTGATTTATTAAATTCCACTCTGTTTTTCTAACTTGGTGTGGGATCTTTTTGTGTAGTGTTTCCACTGTTTTACTGTTTGAAGTGTTGCACAAATACTTTACACATTGCCTCTAAGTTAAGCCTGACTGCTGAGTGCCAAGCTACCTGGTGGTTGAGCACAGGTTAATTTGGGGTTTGCTTGTACCTTACCCTGACAAGGATTGTGGTTGCTGCTTGACCGGGGCTGACACCTCAGTCAACCAGTAACCAAATTTCTCAAAGTATTGCCTAGCAACAGTGTAAATCAAAATGTCTGCACATTTGTGTGACAACACTGCAATTCTCATTGATACTGAAAGCTAAATTTTTCCATTGTAAAATGTTATGTGAACAACTTGTGATAAAGCATAGGAATATGACTCGTTACATCGCGAGCCATTACTCTGCGTGCCATTACAACGCGGTCGTTACAACGACCGCGTTGTTACCACGCAAAGCCATTACTACGCAAGTCGTTACATCGACTTGCAGTAGATGGCGCGCTGACATTAGAAATGTATAATTTACTATTCCAACTCCAGCCTACGTAACAGTAGGGAAGGTGTTGGAATAGTAAACTATACTATTTCTAATGTTAGCACGCCATCTACCGCAAGTCGATGTAACGACTTGCGTGGTAATGGCATTGCGTGGTTACAACGAGGTCGTTGTAACGACCGCGTTGTAATGGCATTGCGATGTGATGCTCGCGTTGTTAGGGTTGTTTCCCAAAGCATAGGTATGACTACTTATAACTGGGTGGCCCATATTTGCAATGGACTTACATGGGCGTATTGTGTCTTTAGGGGTTGGAGTCTGCTGGTGCACAAAATGTTAACCTTTCTTCAGGCCTACAGGATCTTGTCTGATTTCAGGGGTTAGTTAATAAATGCAAGCTTTGTTTATCTACACCCCTTTTCGTTGTCATGATTCGTTGGTAGGTGATTGCACTGTTCTGTTTTTTCCATCTGCCATTTTGTACATATTTGTAATTTTGTGTGTAGTTTTTAGATATGTTTATTGAAGTATTTTCTCTTTTTAAAGGCAACATTACTAACTTGCCATAGATTTATGGAGTATTTTTTGTTGAGTTCGGAGTTTTGACCTACAGCACCTACTTGAGTCAGGCTTGGACTGCTCTGCCTCTCTACCTTGAGAGTCAAGTGCTAAAAGGTGTACTTGGTTCCAGGTTTCAGGGTCTGCAGTGCAGGGGCCCCTAGGCACCATAAGCTACAGGTTACAGTTGGGGCCAGTAACCTCTGATTGTCCTGGCACCATCATACCCAGGTTTTTCACATTGGGTCTTCTAGTACTGGAGAGTTGTGGATGCTCATCTGCCATGTGTTGGAAGTTTATTCACTGTTATGCATGAAATGCTGTCCCTGCTGGAAGCAATGAAGCGTAATGTGATTTTCTGCGGCAGTGTTGTTCTCTGTAGTTCTCTGCATTCGGATATCCCTGCCATTCCTGGAGACCCAGATAAAGGGAATCATCAACTGCTGTGTTCTACATAGGCTAAGTTTTGCCTCTGTCAAAGTCTAGAAACATTGTTTGCCTTAATAAAGACCATTCATTGCTAACTTCTCCCTACTGCATGGGTAAACTATCCATCTCTACAAACCCTTAACAATAATAGACCACCAAAGAAACTTCATATTCATTGGGTTACAATGACTGTGTATTACAGCTGGAATGTTTGCTGTCAACTTGAGTCCCAATAACAGAAGGATCAGAATTAACCTCACCAGAATGTGTGCTTTCACCTGTGCCAAGTCTGATTCAGCACCAGGGAAAGAGTACTTTAGGCCCTTGAATAATTTAGCAATGAGCTGTGACTGATTCAGACCAGCGAAACAGTCCATTCCCCTCTTGAGGAGATGCAAAAAGCATACATTTTGTGTGCATTTATAGATCTGCCTGGGCAGATTGCAAGGGGTTTTTATAAATCAGCAGTCGTTTACGCATTTATTCAAACCCCAACAAGCACAGATGTAAATTAAGAAGGAGATATAGACTTGTTTTGTGTTCTGATCCTAGATGTTAGTCTGCTTGAAAATTTAAGCATGTGTGTCTCTCTTTTCTTTCAGTGCTTGACTGGCTGGTGCAACCCAAACCTCGGTGGTTGGGAGGAAACGGCTGGCTCTTGGATGGACCAGAGGAAGTGTTGCAAGGTAAGACATCCCTTCACTTTAACAATGTATAAACAGAACCATGAATAGTGCAATAGGATACTTTGCAAGGCTGGACAGTGCAGGATCAGTTGTCCTGGCATTTTTAAGTCTAAAAGGCAAACCTTTCACAAACAGAGAGAGTGGTGATTGTGTGGAGCGAGCAGCTAACCTTCAAGATCAAGTCACAGAAGTCCAATACCATGCCTCTCAAATCACCCGCCTTTGTGGTGTGACACTTGCCCTGGGGGGGCCTCGTCCAGTCTCCTGCCAGCCTCCCTTATTCGCCCTTCTTCCTGCAACAGCTCTCTGAAGAAGCAGCATATAACTCGCTTTTCTTTATAAATACAAGGTGTGTTCTTTTACAGTAAATAACACATTGTTATAATTAGAAAAATTACTGACCCTCAGTAGTATAGGAGATTCGAACTCTTGACTTTCTGCTTTGTTGAAGGGAGGAACGCTCAGTTTCCTGCTGGTCAATGGAGCTCACATTTATTTGGGTGTTGTGTTTCTTCCTCTGGTCAATGACGAGAGTTTGCATGTCCAATTCCTGGTATACATCATGCGCAAGAGAGAGCTAGACTGGTAATTTGAATTAAACCTGCATTTTAGCAGCCTGATCAATCACAAGTGGCTTTATCTGTATAATGCAAAGTGGCACCGAACTGGCTCCCGTGCAATCTCAAAACAGCAGGACTCCAGACAGCCAAGAAGACGCTATTGCTAGGAATATGCAATAAATTGTGTAAACAATTAAAATAGGCAAACAATGAAAGTATACATTGAATAAAAAATCACAATTAAATTAGCCAGGGAATAACATGAATAACATCAAAACAAAGTAAGCTCCCTGCTGGGCTTCCTGATGAAAACCTATACAAGGAACCTAACATGCCATGGCTGCAGGGTGTGAGCAAACAGAAATAAAATCAAATTCCAAGTTGAGTTAGGGGAGTAGCCTCGTTGTATGTTGGTCCAAGCTGCCATACTACAGCCAAAATCCTATACATCAGCAGTAGTCTGGTCTCAGCTGCTCTCTTGAGAGTATATCCAACCACCTAAAACTGGGCATAAACTGTGACAGGATGTTAAGCAGGCAGGGATGTGGCCAAATTCGGCATGGCTTGCGGTGGTTGCTGACCATGTCATTATGTGTTTCTTTGCATTGTTGAGGATAACTGGGTTCCAGATCTAACATTCAACTTCTGTACATCAAAATCTGCAAAGCTTCTCAATTCGTGACCTCCATGAGTGTCAGAAAAGTTACTGAGGGTTAGAAAGTGGAAGCAGCACATTGACACTTCAGTCTTCTTTAGGTTGCTGATAATGGCCCCACTGGGGGTGTTGGTGGGCCCGGTGCCCCATCTGTAGTTGCCCTGGTCTCTGTGCCTCACCACAACGCGACAGCTACAGCCAGCCAAAACTGACCCGGCCTCTCAGCCTGAGAATAGCAAGTTGTCCCTGTTTACATTTCACGTTTTACCCACTTCTCTATGAGTATTTGACTTTTTTTAATGTGTTTCTGTAGTTTTTTCATGCACACTATTACTCATGTGTAGCGCATACTGTGAAAAGTGCTGGTTTTTTATATCAGTTTGAGTTCAGCTTGAGAGTATGCGTTTATAAGGAGCGACGAATGAGCCGTGGAGTTCAGGCCAAAGGCAGTGGGAATTTCTCAGCGAGACTCACTGGGTCATAAAGGAGTTCAGAATCCATGCTCATCCAATCCTTGGCCCTCCTGCAGAGCACATAGAGCAATGGTCAGGTGTGCTTACTGTAAATGTCATTCTTTGCAAAAGTGTAGGAATGAGCTACACTACTGTTGAAATATTGCTGGGGCAAAAGATAAAGAAAAGGCAGTGCTTACTGATGAGTGGGAGTTGTGTGTGGGGGAGCTTAGGGGAAGGAGCTGCAAGGAAGTATGTGCAAGAGAGAGTGAAAAGAGGGTGATATAGAGGAAAGAGATGGTGTATTAGATATGCAGATGGAGGGTTTCACAAAGATATCAGGAGAGAAATGCCACACGAGTCTGAGACTGCACAAAAAAAAGTGATGTGAAGAAGAGATGTAATTGTGACAAACTGAAGACCACTACCATGTCCACAGACCTTAATAATGTTTAACGCATCGTCTGCTTAAAATGTTTACATGACTTTGTATGTGTGCGTATATATGTATATATGTGTGTGTATATGTATGTGTATATATGCAATATATGTATATGTGAGGTTGTAGAAATTCAATTAATTGCATCTTTATTTGATTTTAAGTTAAAATCATAAAAGAAAAAGGGATACATCATAAAATGATAATTGCAGTGACACGGGTGATATGCAGGTGAAAGTGCGTACACTTAAAACAACCAGCAATAAAACAAAGCTTAAAACTTAGTGTTCATGTCAACACAGGAACAAACCATCGAGACAAAGTCCATACAGTTGAAACAAGCAGCATTTGAGTGACTTGACTAACATTCCTCGGCATAATGGTACGTTAGTTAAATTCTAAAACAGCAATTACAGAGCGGTGCAATTGTAGGATAACCTACAGATTTACAGCTATACACACATGAAAAACCTCCAACGCTCTGCTATGATTCTATAAGTTAAAAGCAGAGGGAACCCTGCAATTAACAGAAAAACACTGTCCCTTCGGATCTAATCCTAGTAAACAATAACTAAAGCCAGGTAGTCAACGTGACGGAAGGTGGGGAGGAGTGAATGTCACGTTGTGCGCACACTATAACTAAAGCCAGGTAGTCAACGTGACGGAAGGTGGGGAGGAGTGAATGTCACGTTGTGCGCGCACTATAACTAAAGCCAGGTAGTCAACGTGACGGGGAGGTGGGGAGGAGTGAATGTCACGTTGTGCGCGCACTATAACTAAAGCCAGGTAGTCAACGTGACGGAAGGTGGGGAGGAGTGAATGTCACGTTGTGCGCATACTATAACTAAAGCCAGGTAGTCAACGTGACGGAATGACGGAAGGTGGGGAGGAGTGATTGTCACGTTGTGCGCGTACTATAACTAAAGGCAGGTAGTCAACATGATCTTACTGCCACTTTCAAGAACACACTCTAAAATAAACGTCGGTATTGCCTAAAAACTCCAAGTAGCGTAACGCATCCCTGCACTTTCTGACCTTAAAACACTTTAAAATATGTTTTTAATAGGATATAAAAAAGGTCTAAAAAATTCACAGAAAAACATAAAGTGCATCAAAAATTGATCAGACAGCCCATCACATAGGCAACCAATGCGGTGCTTCCAAAGGCACTCTGATTCTCCCAAAAACACAGAAGCTGCCACACCGTACCTATTCTAAAACGAAAAAGAAGAGATCCTTCCCAGCATGTCAGATATAACTTTAAATACAGAATGGCCTCATATGGTACTAATAGCATGATAAAATCTCCCACAGAGTGTATATTAGATTCTGTGAGTGGCCTCTGTGCCTGGCTCAGTTCCTGAAATTGGAGCTTAGCCATCTGCTTATCATCTTTGGTTAGAGAGAAAGGTGATTCGATTTCTTTCTAACAAACCTAAGTCTTTCAGGATGTTTTGCACATAGCCCAGTCAGGGGATCAACAATCCTTTCTCAAGACTCAGGCAGACACATATGACCTCCCTGTCCAGACTCGTCTCCTTATTGGTCCAGATCTTAACCCACAGTAAAAGATGGGCAACTTCACTTGCTCTGAGATATACTGTGAACTTAGTTCTGAGTGGATAATAAAGTGAGAGCTGGTAGGAGGAAGACATAGGAGTCGTCTACATATGCAGTTTTCATCAGTCTGTATAGGGATCGAATTAAAATATTCCCAGACCCCTGCTCCACACTGAGCTGCAGAAACACACTGCAGTTTATAAATATTCAGTTGTGGTGAGATGGTTGCTCTACCTACAGTCTGAGAGAGATTAAATATTGCTCTTGCTAACCTACCAAGCTTCAAGCAGAAGTTAATGACTGAGGAATCAAATACTACTCCCAGATAAGAGATACTACTGTCACATCTCAGGGATTGACTGCCAACCAATTGATTTGGAGCATTTCTCCTGCCTGGCCCACATGCCATGATATGAGGTTTCCCAACATCGGTTACTAGATCTAATTTCCTCATAAAGGTCACAAATGACCACCAATATTCAAAGTACTCTCGGTGTTCGTGCCATAAGTACCACATCATCTGCATAAAGTAGTGCTGGGACCAGAGAGTTCCCTATCTTTGGGACATCACTTCCACCTCTAACCATGGAGGATCTCGAGTCATTAATATAAATAATAAACCAAAGCAGGGTCTAAATACAACATTGGCGCACTCCTCTAGCTAACGCAAAGGTATCTGGCATTTCACCTGTGATGGGCCGAATCGTACTTGGGCTGCTAAGTTCTCATACAAGATGTACAAGAAGTGCTTCCTCTACCCCCAGTTCTAACAACTTCAAACACAACTATATGCGACTGATGGAATCTAAAGCTGTAGAAAGGTCCATAAAGGCCAGGGACAGTGGGCACCTCCTGGCGACTTTAGACTTTCCAATACTCAGATGCAAGTTCAGGCACTGCTCCACTGTGCCCAGCCCTGGTTGAAACCCATATTGGTAGGGGCACAAAATGTTATTTTGATTATCCCAAAGCCTCAGGCGGTTAAAAAAACACTCCTCCAAAGACCTTAACCGTACTGTCAATAAGGAATATAGGGTGGTAAAATTTAGATAACATGCACGCCACTTTTTTTTTAAAATGAGGACTATGGTTGAAAGAACCCAGGAATGTGGAATTCTTTTACACAGTGAGTTATTAAATGCATGCGTAAGTAAAGGATCCCATAAATCTAAATTGTATTTGGTGAGGTTCTTATATAATTATAACTCGTGCCTTAAGGTAACTATAACTAGCGCCCCTGCCATGCACAGTTTTTTCATCAATAATTTATTGCAAATGTTGCAGTGATATCAATGATGTCATAGAAGATGTCATGACTGATGTAATATGTGGGGTAATTAGCAGTGCATGGTGAGGGTGCAAGTTATAGTTACCTTAAGACACAAGTTTTAGTTTCTTAAGATGATTAGAACAATAACTGATGAATTTCTATGGTTTTATGTGTGTGAAATCTGAACCTAACTGTACTGTCCCTGTAACCTTTGTTTTTTTAGTGAATTTCCAAGGTTTTTTTAAATTCTATATCCTAATTATATCAACTCTGTAAACGTTGTTTTATTGTAGTGAATTTCTATGTTTTTTTAATACTATTTCCTAACTTTTACATCCTGTAACCTTTGGTTTTTACCTAGCCTGTGGCCAGGCTCTGCGGCCAACCCTCCACATACATTATGGCAACAATGGGGCGACCCTGTGTCCCTCAGAACCTGGGTATGTGTATAATAAGCTACAATGGTTCTGTCGGGGAGAACCCAATCGCTTTGAAAAGAACAGAAAGAGTTGCTTGATACCTATTGAATAAGTATGACTAGTGTAGCATTTACATGGGTTAATTCATAAAGCGTATTGCAGAAACGTTGGAACGCATAGACACAGATTAAAGCAAAACACCTACTAATAAATGCTAGCAAGAGGCTCTTATTTTATATCAATTAAATGCATAAATTCAGTATATAAAAGAAATCAGAAGGCTGTCAATACAGGAAATACTGACAAAGTGATACGTGATAAGGTGACGTTTAGTGTTCAGTGATAATGGTGCAGTGCATATATACACGGTGACAATATGTACAATTATTTACACAGGGGAATAGAATGCGGTCAGAATGAAGATAGGCAATAACTCTTGTGGAAAGCGGGTTAGCTTATTGATTTGACAACCAGAGTTTTGATTGATCTGAACCATATGTATTCGTTGACGTTTCGACCCTGACAGAGCATCATTGGAATGTCATGGCGGGTCTTCTTCAGGACAAGTGGGAGTTTTGACAGCCCAAAAAGTGGGATGATTCGCAGAGGCGTCTCTTCCCGGGTGGAGGACATCAGAGGATCAGCAACCGTCAGATAAGCTCAGGGAGTGGAGATGGTTGTTTTATTGTAGTGAATTTCTATGTTTTTTTAATACTATTTCCTAACTTTTACATCCTGTAACCTTTGGTTTTTACCTAGCCTGTGGCCAGGCTCTGCGGCCAACCCCCCACATACAGCCAGCCCCACGCTACGGACATCCTTTGGTCGTGCACAGTGGAGAGCGGGGGGTTGGTTCGTTCATATGAGGAATTACATAGACTGTGGAGCCCCAGTGTGGCCATGATACAGTACAATTGGGCGATTGCAACGGTGAACATATGCAACCATTTAGACTATCCATAAGTGCAACCAACGCGCTCATCTAGGGGTTGCTCGCCAGGCATAGCCTTCTGTCCTGTCGCGCTACATATTACCTATCATTACGACCGTTGCGCAGTAGTTTTTCACTATAACTCTTGTGGTGTTTCACTTCTGGATAGTCTAAATGGTTGCATATGTTCACCGTTCCAATCGCCCAATTGTACTGTATTATGGCCACACTGTGGCTCCACAGTCTATGTAATTCCTCATATGAATATCTAAACATGGAATTCAACGCAATTGATGAAGTGTGTGTTCATACCTCGAGCATATTTTAACTTTTTCCCTTGTTCTCCCCACTCCCCTTCCCATTTTCCTCTCCCATGCTTACCCAGGCAACTTCCCAGGCATTTGCTTTATGCTTAAGTCCTGATGATGATCCCATAACCTGGTTGGGGATCGAAACGTCGTCGACACTCACATCTTAAACTCATAACTATAAATTAATGTAATTGTTGAGTACTAGATGTTATTCTTATTGTGACTTCTACTAATTTGCATTTCACTTCGCAAGTCACTTTTAAGTCACCTGCCTGTGGTAAGGAAATCGGCTGATTTCCCATTACCCTTTCACGCCCTGCTCACTCACTGTTTGTATACTGTTTTGTTGGTATATTTTTGTGTCTATTAAATATAAAATAATGTCTATTTAGACAAAAGCAGACCCAATATTGATTGTGATTTTGTGGCTATTTATGTTAACTTATGTTATAAAGGACCACTACCCTGGGACCTGGCACACCCATGTTAAAAAAAAAAAAAAAAGCAATTGCAGGAGACCACACTTGTTTTTATATTTTTAAAATTTTGCTGCTGTTCCTCAGCGCTTTTGTGGCAATGTTAAAAAAACAACAACAACCCTTTTGGTCCAGACGGGGTCACAGGCCTAGGAGGCTCAGGGTATTCCTACCCTGCCCCCTTGTGTATTTTTTTTTTTTACCTTTTTCTTGGGACTCGATCAAGTCAGAGTTGCAAGATTACTGTCACCACTACCTGGTTGAAGTGGTGGCAGCCAATCACGGCATTGCTGTTGACATGTGGATCTGCAGTAACCAAAGATTACAGGGACGTTATAGTTAGGTTCAGATTTTACACACACAAAACTATAGAAATTCAACAGTTATAGTTATTTCAAGTAACTATAACTCGTGCCCCGCTATGCACAGTGGCATTATCAATTATGTCATAGAAGATAGCATGAGTGATGTAATATGTGGGGTAATTGGCAGTGCATGGCGAGGGTGTGAGTTATAGTAACCTCAGGGCTTGAGTTATAGTTACTTGAGATAACTATAACTGGTGGATTTCAGTGGTTCTGTTCTTTTAAAACGGTATGTTTTAACTGACATTTTCACATAACTATAATGGGCCAGACGTAACTTAAAGGGGAGGAGAGTGGAAAGCCCCCTTCCCTGAACCTATTGTGGTCCGGGGGACCCCATCCCCTGGAGCCTGTGTTATTTGTAAGTGGATGTCCACCTGGGGCATCCACCAAGCAGTAAGTTGGGGACTGTGGGGAGAGCCCCAAGGCTCCTGTGGCCCCAGCCAACTCCCCCCTCATACTGTGTGAGCCATCATTGCTCCCCCCAGTGGTAGCAGCTTTTTCTGTATGCTCCTGCTGGGTGGCTGCAATCTGTGTTTCCCTACCCGTAGGAGCTCGGACTGGAATGCAGAAGTCTGCCTCCCACCCGACAGGAGCATTTTTAAATCTCTAGCTGAGCGAGAGCAGAAATACCTTCCCTGCCCGCCACTACTGCAGGCATGGAAGGCATGTCTGATCACACCCAGTAGGAGATTTAAAAATGCTTCTATCAGGAGAGAGCAGACATATGTTTCCGTCCACGCGCTGATCCAGGCAGAGAAACTACCATGTCCTGAGGGTAGGCTACCTGGGACACAGTAATTGAGCTGGCCTTGGGGGCTCAGAGAAGGGGGTACACATCCCCCATCTAATTTTTAATGGCATGTGGCCCCGGGGGATGGGGGCTCTGGGCTCCCCCAAGGCTCTGGGAGCAGGGGCACACAGCTTGATCCACAAACATGATGTGATAACATGAATCTTCATCTACAGAATAGAACGGGACTACAAAGAGGGGAATCACCACCAAACAAGGGTACTTCTCCTAGCTATATGAGCTAAGTGCTTCTTTGTTTGCTGGAGATGTCCTCAAAATTCCTATACATCAAGAACGCATCACCAAAATCAGGGTGAAACTCGCTCGGAGGCCTTTTGGTAAGCTGTCCGCCAGCATGGGAAAAGGCGGTAAGACCTTTGCATACTACTAAGGAAAACGGGTCAGGGCCAAACAGGTGGACCCTGCAGATGATTTTGTGCATTTGCATAGTTAGGATAATTAAAAGGGAGAACCATGGAATGCTCTCATGCTCCAGAAGGGGGGGGCGCGTCCCCCCTCCTTTCATTTTCAAGGGCCAGCCCAGGGGAGGTGGTGGTCCATGGGCTGAGAATGGCCCTAGACGGGGCCTCACGACCCCCCCTTCTAGAAAAGAAAGAAAGCCCCAGGAAGGTGGTGGTCCCCGGGGCTGTACATGGCCTCCCTCTGTTACATTCATGGCCACGGTGAGATGGTGGTCCCCAGGACCCTTATGGGCAATTAGGGAGGTCCACAAGCCCCCCTCATACTTAATGATCAAGCCCTGGGGAGGTGGTGGTCCCCGATGACCTTTAGATCCCATAGCAGGAGTCTGCATGGCCACCCCTCCTACATATAATTAAAGCCCTAGGGAGGTGGTGGTCCCCGGGACACTTTTAAGAGCACGGGGGGGCACATACACCCCCTTCTCTTTGAATTCCTAAAACGCTTGCCCCAGCACCTGGCCACTGGGGGCTTAAAAAAAAAACAAGCGTCGGGAAACCATGCTTTTTAAAAAACACATTTTTGCCAGATTTGCGGATCCACTCGCGATTTTTGGTGATTTCTTTTTTTTTTTCAATATGCTTTTTTGCCCTGGTGGGGTCTCTTGCTGACTCACGACTGAGTCTTGCAAGCGTATGGTTACTAGATTACACATATCAACACAGACAGCGACTCCACTAGTAACACCTACCGTACACATAACAGCACAGGCAGCCACCCCACTAGTAACACCTACCGCTAGGGGAGTGTGGGAGGCGGCTATAGGAGAGGTGGTGACCAATAGGGAATTGACATACTGTTGCATGCAGACCAAGGCGGTGGCCCCCAATAGCCAGTTCCGTCATACACTAAGTGTCTGCACCACGTTACAGCACTCCACTTAACTTATATACATGGAGGCTAAGGACAGACTCTAGATGCACCCGCTGCTATGCCGCTGATGCAGACTTTATCCATGGGGCATGGCTGTGCCTGCTAATCACTGGACTAAGATATTCCAGACTTTATCAGAAATCATTGGTCTGACAATGACACCATCGCCCAAACTGGCCCTTAAGGGATGCACAATCAATATACCATGGGCAGTACACAGATATACGTGTAGCGCTATCGATGGCAAAGAGGAGGGTTACTTGCAACTGAGGGAAGAAACCCACATGTGTGGTGGCAACGTGGCTCCATGACCTCTCATATTGCAAAGAACTGGACACTTATTACCCCCTGCTCCCACTCATGAGCAGACCAAGAGACATATGGGATCCCCTGCATGAACACCAACTTGCACACGATGCCCCAGTGCCTACTTAGTGCCCCGATATTGAGCAGAATCGGGGTCCAGACTCAACATTAATACTGCGCCTCTGACTATGGAGGTGACCAGATTATATGTCTGCGCAGAATTTACACTAGTGCCGATTTTGTTGGTGGGTACGTTACTATGGCATCTGGCAATGTTCTGTGGTGCTGGTCTGACTGCATAAGTGCAGCTTTCCAAGATTGATTTTGTCTCTGCTTAGCTCATCTTATCAACTGATTATATTCTCTACTGAGTACATCCTCTAGCATAGTGCAATGCATTGCCGTAGGGTATGTTTAATGTTCTATTACCTTATCTGCTGAATTCAATAAAAGTAAAAAATAAAGGTAAGATCTGCTGTGTCATACATTCGATGACCCAGTAAAATTATAGTATTTTTTTTCTTTCCTTAAGTTCCCGGAGAGCGGCTGTTTTCTTTGCAGCCCCCCACAACACTTTAGTAAATTAGAAATTTGGGTGCCCCAGCCCCACATAGGCCCCCCAAAACTTATTTTATAAAATAATGGCAGAATGGAGAGTCCATTCCCGCACTGGCCGTGTCTTTTTTTTTAAGTGGGTGTCACAGTCCCACCCTGGGCACCAACAACATCCATAAGCATCGGGGCCTCTGGGTGCACCCATGGCCTGAGGCCCCACTGGCTCCCCTGCCAGCATCCATCGAGGGTGCAATCAGGCACTGACTTTATTGCTTTGCTCCCACTTGGCTAGAGCAGCTTTTGCTTCTGCTCCTGCTGGGTGGGAGCAAGGCTGTATTCTAAGCTCAGGAGAACGTGGGCAGAGAATTAGGTTTGTGTTCCCTGTCCACACACTCCCAGGCAAGGAACAAGACATTGTCCAAGAGAGTGGAGTCTCCAGGACACTGGCTGATTTTGGATCCTGGGGATGGGGTGCCTGGGGCCATTCTATGGCCCAGGAAAGGGGACCCTCTCCCCATTAAACAAATATAAAAATAACACAGGCCCCTAGATATGGGGTCCCCCAGGGCCAAAAAATAGCTCAGGGAGAGGGCTGCATGCCCCACTACCTTGAAAAAATAAAACCATGATGCTCTGACCCCCATGTGTCCCCCAACAAGGCTATGTCTTATTTTCATTTTTTCTTTCAAGAGACTAGAAATCACTCCCCTAGTCCTGAAATAGCTGCCAAACATATTTTTTGATGTGAAGCAGCCAATACGAGCGTATCTTTTGATCTGCTGGTCCTGCAGTACTACCACAGCCTGATAGATCTATACATTTAGAACCTTAATTTCTCAAAAACTACTCAACTGATTTACACCAAATAAAATGAAGGACAATCTGTGGGCATAGGTCTAGCTTCCTTCCAAATTTGGAGTAATTCCAATCAGTAGTTTTTGCGGTACCACTGCCTAAAAATGTCTATGGAAAATGCATGGGAAGATTTGCTTTGGGACCCCCCTTTTTCCGCCCCCGCTTGACAGATCTCCCCAAAACTTTCCAGGTAGGAGCTGAGGTGAAGTTGCTTTTTTTGGGAAAGTTTTGTGAAGATTTGTCAAACGGAGTCAAAGATATAAGCAAACCAAAAAACTTGTTTATATGTATATTTCCTCCCTACTATAAAGACTTATTTATGGATATTTATGATATATATATATATTTCTGAACGTAATCCTAAAGTTTATAAGCAATATTTATATAGGTATATTTGATAAGAAAATCTTAACGATATGGTATATTGTAGCGATGTATTCATTGATACTTTATTTATGTTTGATAATATTGGATGCACCATTGGGTAATTAATTGCACATATTTATATACCAGGATTGCTAAGGATTATTATCTATTTATTCATAAGTATTTATTTAGAATGTTTTATAAGTCTAGATGTTTCGGGGTAAATGGTGTTATTATGATTATGTGATCCCTAGTGCATGTTGAAAAGATTGGATAAGTACTGTGTTTGGGTACTGGCCCAAGATACCATGCTGTCAACCTCAGAGTTCCCATGCCCAATTATCATACACATATTGAGACGAGTTGTAAATATTGGCTTTATAAATGTGCCATAGCAAAAATATTCTTAAAAAAACAGCAAAAAAGGAAAAAACATGTTCTTCAAAAAACAAAATATGAATGCAGTGTAACAAAATGCCTAGTAAGCAATCATTTTCCTGATGGATGAGGAAATGATGGAGGTAGAAATAAAGAATACGGAAGTATTTCTTTTATTTTTATCATTTGCTGTGTCTTTAAATCTGCTTGGGCCAAAAGTAAATGTAACTTTGACAAAGGCTGGGAACAGCCGAAATGCGTTAGTATGGACATGAGAGAATAAAGAATCTAAGATAAATTATCTTGCCTGGAGTGCCCACCTCTGCTCTTTTTTGTCAAGAGAGTTTCGAAGAATAAATATATATATATATATATATATATATATATATATATATATATATATATATATATATCCTACATCCTACTGACGATAGCCAGTAGGTAGTTATAGTTAGGACCAAAGTTTCCATAGGAAAAGCATTGTTTTACCAGTAACTTTGGCGCAGTTCGACGAATCTCCATTAAATGTTCCCAAAACTTCCCCTTTTTGGTTCAGCTGCTGTGTTGAAAGTTTCAGGGTGATCTGTCAAGCGGGGGACAAGAAAAAGGTGGGGTCCCAAAACACGTTTTTCCCATCTTAAGTCTATGGGGATCTTTCGGTTTTTTAATACAACTACAGCCCTAACTGCTGAACTAAATTACAGCAAATTTTCAGAAAACTAAATATTGGTCCAGGAACCGTGCTTTTTGGGATTTGGTGTAAATCCATTCAGTAGTTTTTCAGATATCTATATTTCTTTAAGCTAGATATCTTGGGATGGGAGTCCTTGCAGTGCACTCGCGGATCCTACTACAATTTGATTGGCTGCCAACACTTCAACCAGGAAGTGTAGGCAGCCATCTTCAAGCCGAGTCCCAGAAAAAAAGTTAAAGATAAAGAAAAGGGGGCAGGGTAAAAATACCCTGACCCCCACTGGGGGTGAAAAGTTTTTTTTTATAAAAGAATTGCCATGGACTTGCGGGTGAATCTGCATATCAGCTGCAAATGTTTTTAATAAAGCAAATGCGGGCTCCAGCGCTTGCTTCAGAATAATGCGCAGGTGGGCCAGGTCCCGAGGGTTTGTGATCAATATAGGAGGGTGGCACACGGTGCCCCTCTCCTCTGGCTATTCAAAGCCCCGGAGACCGCCACCTCTCCAGGGCATTTTTATTTATGAATGCGGGCTGGACCACCCTCAGCCACCTCCCCGGGGCTAATTGCAATTAAGTGGGGGGCCTCATGGCTATATTAAATTGAAATGCATGAAGGGGCTCCATTCCTCCCACGCAGCCCCGGGGACCACCACCTCCCCGTGGTTTAAGATTTGTTGGAGGGGGCCCCCCTCGTGGAGCCATAAATGGCCCTGGGGACCGCCACCCCCAAGGGCTGGCTCCAGCAGTGCACCAAGGTTCCCACCCCCGGGACATTGCAGTTTGCTATGGCTTGGTGAGAGCACGGCTCCCGCCAAGCCATAGCAAACTCTGCTCTAGTTCATGACTCTCTCTTCCATGAAGTGGAGCAGAATTGCTTTTGGGCAGAGGGAGCTGCATGTCAGCAGCTTCCTCTGTCCAAAAGGAATGCCAGCTCCCACAGGAAGCGGGGAGCTGGCAGGACCGCGGAGGACTTGAGGCTCCACCCACGAACTTCCACTGACCTGGCCATGCCCCGGGGGGATGGGGTCCATGGGGCAATATTGGCATGGGGAGGAGGGGCTGCACTTGCCCCCCTTCCCATCTATGAAAAACAAATTGTTACAGGCCTGCCCCGGGGGATGGGGTTCCCGGAGCCGACACTGGCCTCAGGAAGGGGGCCACGATGCATCCTCCTATTTATATTTTTAGAAAATGGGCATGCCCCGGGGATGGGGTCCGAGGGCTGAAAATGGCCCGGGAGGGGGCCCCTCGGCCCCCGTCCCTTTGTAATTAAAGAAAAAATAAAGATAAAGGCCGGGCCCTGGGAGATGTGGTTCATGGGGCCCCCCTCCTGTTTTTTAAATACAAAACTTATAAAAAGGATCAGGCCCTGAGGGATGGGGTCCCCGGGGCCTAAAATGGTCCAGGGAAGGGGGCCATGCGGCCCCTCCTTCCTAAAAAATATATATTAAAAAAAAGTTTCAACTTGCGGGAGGACCCACCCTCTTTCTCCACTACCTTGCAAATGCACCTCCTTGCACGCTCCTGGTTGGGGGATGAAGTCCCCTTCACTGCTGAGGGTCCTTAGGGGCCAAGAAGACCTCCTGTTGCCTCCAGTAAGCCCCACAGAGCGGGATTGCTGAGAGGTGGTCAGAAGCCATGCCCCTTTCTCCACCACTCTGCAAATGCGCCTCTCGTCACACTGCTGGTGGGGGATGACATCCCCTTGCCTCCTGAGGGCCTCAGGACTAAAGTGGACTTCTTCCCCCAATCAGGCGTGTTTGCAGAGTGGTGGAGAAAGAGGGCATGGCCTCTGGCCACCTTTCACAATCCAGCTGTGTGGGCCTTACTGGAGGCAACAGGAGGACTAGTTGGCCCCCAACAACCCTCAAAAGCCAAGGGGACTTCATTCTTCAAATAGTAGTGCGTCAGGATGTGCGTTTGCAGATTAGTGGAGAAAGGGGGCGTGGCCTGCTATCAGATCTCAGCTATCCTGTTGCATGGGACTTACTGGAGGTAATAGGTGGGGAAGTTGGCCCCCAAGGACGTCCTTGGAAGCTAACTACCCCTCCTGTTACCTCCAGTAAGTTCCACACAGCAGGATTGCTGAGAAGTTGTCAGAGCGATACAAAAGGGGATGATGGACGGAACGTTTGAACCAATCAAACACTCACCCCCAGTCAACTGATCTGGGTTTAATCCATCATCATTCTTTAGCTCACTCCACCACCCCAGTTCAGACATGGCCATATGCAAATCAGTCTGACCCTGTGCCTCATGGGAACAGTCCAGCCCGAACTGCCAAGCCATGTCTTCCCTGGACCGGAAACAAGCATCCTAGGACCGGTTTCTGGCATTTCAGCCGTCATCAGCCAGGCTTGCTTGAATCCAGTGGCAAAGTGAGCAAGGGACCCACCTCTGGGCATACCCCCGCCAACTCAGGGCGAACAAAGCGATACAAAAGGGGATGATGGACGGAACGTTTGAACCAATCAATGAACTGGGGTGGTGGAGTGAGCTAAAGAATGATGATGGATTAAACCCAGATCAGTTGACTGGGGGTGAGTGTTTGATTGGCTCAAACGTTCCGTCCATCATCCCCTTTCTCCACCACTCTGCAAATGTGCCTCCTGGCAGTGATGTCTTTTGAGATGTCATCAGTGATGTCACTGACCATGTGATGAGTGATGTAATATGTGAGGTCATAAGCAGTGGGTTGCGGGGACGCGAGTTATAGTTAACTCAGCTAACTATAACGGCTGAATTTCTCTCATTTTCTACGAGTGAAATGTCAGCCAAACTATAATGTCCCTGTAACCTTTGGTTTTTTCAGTGAATTTTTAAGTTTTTTTTAATTCCATTTCCTAACTATAACGCCCCTTTAACTTTTGTTTTTTCCAGTGAATATATATATATGTATGTGTGTATATATATATATATATCTTCACAAAGATTGCATGGAATGTAAACTACAAGTTCCGGCATGCATTTTAATTAACTCTATCAAGATGGGCACACCGGAAGCCTTAAAATTGTTCAAGCATGCAGGGAACTGTGGGATTCCAAAAGAACTGTGGTGATTTTAAATGGCCTCTGAAGAAAGAGCACGAATGCTTTGAAACGCGTCAGGCAATGGATTTAAAAGTCGGAGCTGTAATCCTGTTCCTTTCAATAAATGGTTGTGAAACTTATCAGCTGGAGGAGTGCGTCTCTGTATGCAGGGCATTCTTTGTGAAGATATATATATATATATATATATATATATATATAATTTTTTTATATATTTTTTGCACAAATAGAGTTGGCAGCTTTGTATATGGACATTGGATACTCCCCATAAAAATGATAAATAAGAGTACTGTTGGATCAAGTGATTTCTCTGAGAGTGTGACCTTGTAATCTGAAAAGTGTTTCTTTGTTCCTTTAGATCATTTTTGTACTTTACCGGTATGTATAGGAGACATGTGAGAAAAATGAAAGGTCACAGTGTGTAAACATACCATTGTGATTGATTGCTAGAAACATCTTGCACTGGCTGTGTCATTTAAGTTTATAACCTGCATGATACTTGAACAACAAAAACTGAACAAATGCTCTACCTGTTAAAATTTTAGAATAATTTGGATTCTTGTTACATCGGTACTTGTTGAAGGACAAAAGGATTTACTACTAAAAATGCACTGTGGATCTTTAAATTCAGAAAATTGTAGCAAACTAAACAGCAATATTGCTCCATTGTTTGTAATCATATTGAAATAATGTTCAAAAAGTGTGCGCGAAACGTGTACCGTAGTGCTGTACTAAATTACTTATCTCAAGAATATAAATAAAGAAAGATAGAAGAAATCATCTCAAGAACCTCTATTGGTTGATGTAGATAACTTCTCCATACTATTATTTGTGTAATACATGAATATATATATGTGATCAAGGCTCGGACGAGCCGAAACGCGTAATGGCGACGGAAGAATAAAAGCACTTTAAAAGCACCTACTTGGGTCCGTGTCCGTACTGTGGAGAAATCCTTTGACAAACAGCGGAGAAAATGCGATATATATATATATATATATATATATATATATATATATATATATATATATATATATATATATAACTTTATTCAGAGAAGAAGAGGACGGGCGTCAACGGAAAAACTAATAATTTCTACAAGGCTCCCATAGTTTTGGCAATAGCTAGGGTTGTGTAGTATTATGGCTTCATCTTCAAAGATTTCCAGAGATGAAGTTGTGACATTTGGGCAAAATTACCAACAAACTGTTTCTCGATGATTTTATTCAATGAAAAAAAAAAGGCAATTCTTATGAAAAAAATTAGGGTTTGTAGGTTTTTAATACTGCACACCCTACTTTTTCACGTCACTATGCCCCTGATATTTTTTTTCACACTTTATAGAGTTGAAAAAGCTATCCAAATTTAGATTTACAAAATTTGTACAGCTTGTTCTTAACAGAAAGCAAGCAAAAATATACAGATTTGAGATGAACAGGGAGCAACTAAGCGACTCTGAGAAAATTAGGTGGTGTATCAGATGGGGGATATAATATGATGAGAGCAGGAGGGGATTTGGGTACCGGAAATTAAAGGTCACTGTCGTATTAAATGGATGAAATGTTATCAATCTATGGTTGCAATAATCTACTCATAGTGGACTGTGGACAAGAATGAATCTTATATTTTATAATACTTTAACAGTCATTCTCGAATAACTCGGTTAATACAGGATGGGTTAACATGTGAAACGTCTGAAATCTTGATTGTTTAGAGTTGCTGTCATCTGAGCTCTGCACAGATGCACAATTCACAGTTTAAGACATGGGCATAGTACTTACTCATTTAGTCCTACCTTAACTTCTTCCATCTCCTTATTCTGATTTAGTATTTTTCCGCCTCCACCGCGAGACCTTTGAAGTAACATTAAAGTTATGCAGCTGCTTACAAAAACCTCGAAATACATACATACATACATTATTATATAAATAAATATGCCTGGGCAAGCAATAGTTCTCAAGGCCCTACTGCCACTGATGAGTGATGTATAGGGTTTTGGAATTCTTTTTAATTGCACCTGAATAGTTGGGTGATTTCAGAGATCACAAATCAATATGAGGTAGCTTCCCATATTTGCTCCAGGTGGTGTAGATGAAATTCTACCAGTACCTACAGCTGGATGATCCACCCAACCTGGAGAGGATATCAGGCTGCATGATTTGTTTCCAGGCTGTGACCTGAGTGGAAACAAGGGAAAATAACAGTAGCTGTTCAGCTGCTTTACCTCATTCCCCTATCCCAGAGGTCACCTTGGATCTTCTGGTGTTGGGGAACTGGTATTGGGGAAGGGAGAAGGAAAGTGGCGCAATTGAAGACATAAGCACCTACTACTTCCTGCCCTGCACCATAGTGGAAAGGTTCCACACAGCCTTAGAGGAGCCATTAATTCTGCCTTTAAAAAAAAAAAAAACTTTGCCAGCTTTGCAATTAGTGAAGGTGGCATACTTTTTAAAGAAGAGTCACGAGTCGGCAGTCTCTGCACCTTTGCACAGCTCAAGTCAGGGGCGTAACGAAGCCTACACAGCTCAGGGAGGAGCCCAACCCTTCAGGAGGGCCCCATTCAACCCAAGACTAATGAATATCTGTGAGATAATGGAGACTTCTGGGCTCCTCATCACATTTTGCAGGGCGGCCCCATCATTTTGCGTTACACTACTGGCTCTAGTTATTTATTGTCAAAATATGTAAAATACAGGGGGCATTGCAGGCACCTCATCTAGCTTTTGACTCCTGTTTCTTTTACCATGGAAAGAAGCTACTCCCAGTCCAGTAATTTTAAGCACCACAATGTTTCCTTATTGACACTGCTATTAGCGCCGGGACGCCTCTTCGCTGAGGCAGCTGTGCGCTATATAAAAAGAATTAACATAACATAACATTTAGAGTTCCAGACAATTGAATGAGCAACTGATTACGATCATGGGTGATTAGCTGTGCTTTACAAGTCCTGTTTGATTGAATGAATGCCAAATGTTTAAGCATTGGTATTAATCACTTCCCCAAACAAACAATGACGCCTATTGTTAGCTCACACCTTTGTAATATACAACACCCTGTTCAGAGCTCCTCTGTACAAGGAAACAGGAATTTGAAAGAAGGACATAGTAAATATTTATAGCGCACCACATATGACAATTGCAATTGTTTCCTCACTGAACAGGTAGACCACCCAGAAATAAGACTTTCTGATTGAAAGAAACCTGCTGCTAATGCCTATAAGGTAGTACTCATAAACCTGATCTATCAAGGTCGTCATACTTGCAAATAAACAGAATGTCACATTATCCTGTGTAATTCAATTAACTATCCTTTGTGTGTGTTTATTGTTTTATGTAATCCTGTTTTTCATGATTTATAGACTGCAGACAGTTTTGTTTGTCGCCTTCACTTATCAAAGAGGTAATACAGAACTCATAGCTTGTGGACACATCTGTTGGAGAACTGAACTTCTTCTAGTTAAGTAACCTTTTTACACTCCTGTCTGAAGTTAAAATATAGTACAATGCTTGTGGTCTGCTTACACCTCGGTGTGCACCTAATGTAATAGCACAGTACAGTGTTTAATTTTTGCTAGTGGTTGCAGGCTGGTGCCACTAATTTTTGGGGACCAGTGTGGAAAGCCAAAACCCCAATAATTCATTGAATTCCAATATTTTGACCACCCCAAAATTTACCTCTGGCGGTTCGGCTCCAGCACCCTTGATCTTGCGATGAGTCACTGCACTCCACAACATCAGGCCAAACAATTTAGCAGAGTAAAATCAGACAGTTACTGGAACCACTCAATAACTGGCTTCTAGATCAATAAATGGTTAAGGGTTTTATTACAAAAATGTCAAGCTTGACAATCCAGAGAAACGCAGAAAATGCCATAAAGGCTCCGATATAGAGTCCAAAATCAGAAATGTACAATCTTTTAAATCCTAAAAAGCTGAAAAGTATCTTAAATTCTTAATTGTTAAACCCAAAAAGAGTACTAACAGCATCTTTAGGGTAAAGAAAAACTCACAATTTAATCGGACAGAGTCTCAGTAGAAAAAGTAAAGCATTCCTCCACACCCCTAAAACCATGGGTTTGTACACATTTCATGCATAGACAATTAGCAAAACTGCAGATTCAGCATGGCATGACTGTTGTTAGCTCATATTGGACATTTCAGAAACATGATCGTAATTTAAGATTCTGTAATACTAACCCATTTCTTAAGGTAAAAGGCTCCTTCCATTAGCTTCCATAGCAACAGTAATCCAAAGATTCACGCATTAGTGTGCTAGCAAGAGTACATCAGAACTTCCAGTGGGAATGTACTTCAGAATGATACATCAGGAACACAATGGAAAGTTACATTCACAACACATGCTCTCTAAGGAAAATAACCAATTGTGTCACAGTGTGCTGTGTTCCACATAAACTGTGAAGGTAGAAGGGGGACAATGATTGGGAGGTGGAATGAAAGTAACAAGATGAGCAGAACACTAGGCTATGGCTGAATTTGCGTAGTCGCGTTACGCAAAGTTCTGCGAAGATGTAAAAAATCTCTGCGAGCTACGCAGAATTCCGCGAGCACGCGGAATTGCTTGTTCCGCCCGTTCGCGATGCGTTTTTCCTGTTTGGGGATGCTGTTTGCGTGCTCGGGGGAAATATCTCGCAAACTTGCCCATACGGTCGCCAATTGGCACGGCCATCTTGTTTCACTTGTCCCGCCCGTTCGCGATGCGTGTTTCCTGTTCGCAAACGCGGATGTCCGATGACGCATCCGAATGACGTGTTCGCGATCGCACACTCTCGCGGGATCGCGCGGCCGGCTACCAAAATCTCGTTGCGCACGCGAACGGATAGGAAAACTCGTCGGCGAATGCAGGGATCCTGGTAAATCGCTACCGCGTGCGCAAACACGCATTTTGAAAGCGCGAACAAGGAAAAAATTCCGCTACGCCACAGATCGCGGAATTTTCGGCAATTCCGCGTTCTCCACGGAACGCAGAATTGCCAAAATTCCGCAAATTCCATGTGCGGAGCGGATTTTACCGCCCAGGCCTACAGAACTCCAGAAACAGCCATATTAATAAAATGGTGTCTTTTACACAAATGTGGCATAACTAAATTACGTAAATAATCACTCTTCTAAACATTATACTTAAAGTGTTTTAAATGTTTAAATGCAACATCATTAATCTATTGGTTACAATTAT
This sequence comes from Calotriton arnoldi, assembly GCA_963921515.1. Lineage (NCBI taxonomy): Eukaryota > Metazoa > Chordata > Amphibia > Caudata > Salamandridae > Calotriton > Calotriton arnoldi. The sequence continues at coordinate 1,087,630 of CAWUFW010001407.1, forward strand.
ATTAATCACAAAAATCATTAGTATGCACAGTTTGTGTGCTACCCAAAATTACACATTAGAAAAAACTTTAACACAAGGACTTATTTTCTAACATTAGACTATGACTCAGAACAAGGGAGAAAGGCACCAAAGAGATAAGAAAGGCAAGAAAAAATTATGGGAAAACCGTGACAAACGAAAAAAGCGGGGAAGAAAAAGAACCTGCAAGAGTGAGAAAAAAGACAGAGGAAGTGTAGGGTGGTGGAAGAAAGAGGCATGACGTGGAGTCAAGACTAGGCAGCCTTGGTTTTCTGTAACCTCTGTATTTGGCAACACCAGAGGCTGGCCCCTAAAAAAAATACTTTGGGTCCAAGCATTTTTTTTTTACAAATTAAAGCACTGGTACTCTGTTTATGCCTGTACATGCTGCAGGGTGGAATCCTTTCCATGAGGTGCACACATAATAGTGTGATTAGTGCACTATGTATGGCAACAAAGCTGATAGTTTGTGTTCAGAAGCACAGAAAAACCTTTATTTCAGAAGATTTTGTGCAAAATTAAGATTCCTAGGGGCTCATTACGATGGCGGGCGGAAGCACAACCGCCGTGCTGGCGGATGCAAAAACCACCAGTTACCGCCGGCACGCAGCAGTCCACACGCCCGCCCAATTACGATGCGAAAAGTAGGCCAAACACCGCCGGCAAGCCAGCAACACCGTCCGCCATCAAAGTGCGCCCGTACACGTAGCGGCGCAGCCTAACTGACACACACCGTCCGACGAAATCACGTCCCGCCCGGCGTATAAATTACGATGCCGCAAACAAACGGCTCCCACGGCTAAGAGATACCGTACGACAAACCGAAGCGGTAACACGGACGCCGAGCACGGACAACGAAGAAGCGGCTCCCCGAGCATGAATCCAGCACTGCAGGCCCTCCCCATGCTCTTGCTGATGCACCACCAAGGACGCAACGTACCGCGGAGACGCAGGTAGGCACACACACAACAAGTGCACGCAAACAGCGCACACAGTGCAAGGGCGGAAAAAGCGGACAACCCCCCAGCGCGTGTACACTACACATCCACCATTGCATCCACATATGACACACAGGCCAAATCGTAACATCGCGTAACACATGTGTACACACCACCTGGGACTAGGAACCAACGACCCCGTCACGGCCCCAAAGCGGCGATGACGCCGCCACACATGCGCACAACGCAGAGGCCAACCGCAGCGCCATGCATGCGTCGCACACAGACACAGGGACACAACCAAGCAGCACATACATCAGCCCCACCCCGAACGCACATGACACGTGACAGGCCTGCCACAGACATGTCCCCAACGCCCAATTCACGGACAACACCCAACGCCACACAACCGACGCACACATGTCAGTGAAGTCACGCAACAGCAGGACACACCCCAGTGTAACAAACATGGCGAAGCACACAGCGGCGGCAACACCAACTAGGAGAAGCAGGGCCCCTTCGGGAAGAGGAACGCCAGTACCACACTGAAACACCCATACCACCCTGCACATATGAACAAGACATATAAAACGGAACACCAAAGAGCCCGGGGACCGACAACAGGTGGCCCAAGAATAACATTCACACACAAGGCCCAACGCAGAGCGGAAAGGCAGCCTGCCGCCCACACAAGGGAGAGCAGACAGCACTGAATGACCTTCCATTCCAACTCCGAAACCACAGCCTACGAAAGAAGCCGGTGAATACAGCCATTGTCCAAGAAAAGACCAACACAGGCATGCCGAGGAGACCGACCACAGGGCAGATAGCGCATATCACAGAAGCACACAACGGACGGGGAAGAAAGAAGAAAACACTCCCCCATGTCGGCCACATGCAAGTTAATTGGAAGGAGTCACACATCACTGACCTTGAACTGTCTGAGAAGCATGTGGGATGAGGGCCCGTGTCCTCCAAACAAGCCAACAGAACACAAGTCCTGTCTCCCCACGACTACACAGAGCTCACAGCAACCTCGGAGCGTGCACATTGCAGACTGCACACACAGCCGGAGCACGCCACCACAACGCACCGCTGTGAAATGGCAACCGCAACACACCTACCCAACTACGCCGGACAGCTCAAGCTGTACAAAACCAACCTGATACATATATTGGGATGCGATCTCCTGTCCCTGCTGAACGTAAGTTACCGACTGACTTACTGCATCACATTGTTCAGCTGCGTCATGCCCGTCTTCTACTGTCGGAGGTGTCCCTACCAGCATCCCGTGGAGATATGCCTCTCCAACCCGGCATGTCTAAAGGCGGACCTGCTACCACTACTCCTCCCTCTGGACGCACACGACAGGGCCTGCTCTGCCTATGGGGGCATGGCGTATGTGGCCAACATCGCACCCGCACTGAAATGGGACCACTGTGCCTCCACACGACGGATCATCGAGAACAGCTACATCGAATGTCACCCAGCATGCCCCATCATGGTCCTCCAAGGGACAACTTACGAACAACACCTTGACAGCCACCATCCGCTACATTGGCTGGCAAACATGTACACCACCAATGACATGGAAGCCCTGCTGGACGGCATCGCATACCTGACAACCTGTAAATTCGTCGGACCACAACGCAGGTTCCCCGATTGACCTATGATGTCCAACCCCGCACCCATGCTTAGCTTCCGCACGGACTGGCCAGTCACCACCACAACAGCCATACCAAACGACCGGCAACTGTTACCACACCATCAACGACATCGTCATGACATCGGATATGACCGGGACATGCACACTGTTCCCCATCACATCCAGGAACACCGCATGCATCGTGGGAGGCAGTGGCATGGGCTCTGTGTATCGCACCCACATGGACGGAACTGCACGAACAACCAGGACACGACATGGATCCAGCGCCCATGGACACACACACCGCTCAGTGGACATGAATAGGTCGCCTGGAGTCTGTGGGTGCTGCACCCCTCCCACCCCCGCCCCGGGAATCCCATACCAGGACCTTTGCATGGACGACAAGTGCATACAACAACAACACGACCCCAGTGACTGTGACATGTCCAGTAACCACCACATTGCAACAACAAGTGGCACGCCGCTGCATGCACGCAAGCACATGCCCTGATGTCATCTCACATGCACGCGTGCATGAGGAACAACCGCAGCAAACCTGTCACATGGAACTGAGATGGACTGTGCCCATGATGCCAAGCGGTCTGGTAGGCTACATGTATACCGTCTGTGTCAAAGTCCGCAGCTCCGCAGCTATACGTAAATGTACATTAGCACAGCCTTGGCCAAGCAGATGTAACTCTGAAGCCCACATCCCACATGCAACAGCCAATCACATGTAACCCCACACCCTATCCCATTTGCAATCATGCTCAGTATATCCTCAACATGTATTCCGCTGCCAGTAGTGTCCACTATACTGCATCACAGAGGACAGAAGACTCAATATAATGTTTGAAACCAAAACTGTCTCCGCTGACTCATTTCACAAGTACGAATGAGAGAGGATGAGAGTATGTGAAGTACACGGCAGTCGTGACATGACCATGTAGTCCACTGGTATTGGATGTCAACGCAAATGAGTAGCACAACTGTGGAAGACACACATGTGTCGTGTGAAGTCGTATGGACGCAGTGCTCAGGTGGGTGGGTGTGACGGGTAGATGCGCACATGCCAAGTTGGAGCACGCCGTGTCGGGAGGGGTCATGAACAGTACACCACCGCTTCCCTGGGCATTGTGAGAGGACACCTGTCGGGGGGAGTGAACACGTGTGTGCACAGCAGCCGGGCACACGTACAAAGCGGTACCAGGCGCACCTCAGCCCACCCTCTGTGGACAAGCTGGATCCTGTTGTGCGCCCGCCATGCCCCTTGACAAGGCACACACAGCCCCAGTCGACCAGGTGTAACCCCAACATAGTCAATCCGCACAGGCGATACAGGGCACGGGATGGCAGTGGAGCATGGTGTGTGAGAGGTCTCCTCGCGCTCCTCCTGGTCATATCACGCAGGCAATGGAACCTCAACGTCTAGCATGGCACAAGTCAAATGGAAGTGTAGGGGGACGCACCACAGCACGAGCAGCACTGACGTCACGGGAGGTGGCTCGCACCATCCCATCCATTGCCCATTATACCAACCACGCCACATGCCATTGCGACTAAGTGCAAGCCCGTGCGCCACCACCCCCGAGCCCTCCCCAGAGAGGCCAAAGAGTGAATGTGTGGGCCATCAGTCACAGACGGACGCGGCATGGCCGCAAGGGCAGCCACAGCCACTGGGTGTCGCAGGTGGCGGATCCGGAAGGCGAAGACTGTGATGCATAGTCCATGCAGGCCGGGTCTCCATTTGGGGCACCACGCAGGTGGACGGCGTCCCGCAACACATCATACCCTGAGACAGCCCACTCGTGCAACTGGACCCACACATACACTCCTTGCCCTCTCTGGTGTGAGCTTGGGGCTGCCTGTGCAAGCGCTAGCCTCGCAGGTGCACATGCATATTGGGGGAGCGAGGGGAGGACATGAGGGCTGGGGCGAAGATGACTGTATCACTGTCAGTGAGTACAAGGGATGACCCAGATGTGGAAAGGAAGAGACGTGTCCCGTGTGTACTGCAACTAGTCGCCAATCCAACTACCCCCCCATGTCCGGAATGTAAGCCCGCACCTAGGCCCGCCCATCCGCCACATCGAATATACCACCAGCACGACAACCTTCCCATTCGAAACACTGACTGGGGGTGGCGACCAGTGAACAATCATGTGTAGCCTACCCACGCGTACATGTGGGCCCTCCATGATCCATGTCACCTGCGGCAAAGTCATGACATGCGCAATGAGGGAAGTGAGGAGAGCTGTCCGCCCCACGCACAGAAGGTGCATCAGCTCCACAGACCCAGCAGCGAGTCCAGCAGGGGTCACATGTGCAGGGGCAGCTGTGCCTGGTGTGAAGGCACATGCATATAGACAGCACATCGACCAATGTGTAGTCTGCCCACATCTACAGTCCATCATCATGCGGACATAGGAATTGAACACAGGGCAACACATCTTAGTGGGTGCACCCACCGTGACCAACAATGCGCAATCATCGACGTACCCGCCCTGTGCATGGCCCCCCACCCAACGGAGGCACATCCAGTGCCACCATCCCACACACACAAGCCTGCCACGGAACATGCTGTGTCCAATGGTCAGTACAGAGTTAGCGCCCATCTGGTGGATCCTGAACAGGAGACACATGCACACACATGCCAGCTCCCACTATGTACGTCTGCCACCTGGCACGTGCAATGTAACCTCTCACCTGTGACGTGTGACTGCAAGCACACAGCCGTCTTGGCATGGGGCTGTCAATGTGGACACCTGTCAATGTTTCGGGAGGTGTGATCCGTACAGTGCTGTACATAGGGTGCAGTGCTGACACCTACTACTGTCTCATATCCCCTCGTGCCACAGGTCCCACTTGTTTTGGCCGCTCAGCCTGTGCCCACATCGTCGTCGTCGTGTGCCATACTCATCCAGCCTCGGAAGCAGTTCCATGCTCAGCAGACATTCATGTTGCCGTGGCGTTGCCGCTTGACGAATATGCAGTCAGTCCCCATCAGCACGCCCCGCAAGTCATTGGGGCCTAGATCCCCATGTGCATGCACATGGCAGTGGTATGTCTCACTAGCCATTGCCATTGTTGGGAGACCTGTGTAAGTGTATTGTGGCCGTGCCGTCCCAGCTTGACAGCTGGGCTGTGGCTCATGTGCTTGCTCAGTCATGTCAGTGATGTGTATGCGAAATTGCTATGTGTTGTGTTGCTTTGACATGTGTCCACTGCCATTTTCCCTAGGCGGAGACCGAACATTGACCGCCCATACCAATTGCTGGCGGACATGGACGATACAGAGGTCATTAGGAAGTTTCGGCTGGACAGGCCAACCCTGCATCGACTGTGTGCCATGTTGGAACCCCATCTCCGTCCCCGCAGGGTGTATCCGACAGCTGTCACCCCCACGGCTAAGGTGATGGCCGCCATGCATTTCTTCGCCACTGGGTCATTCCAGCACACAGTGGGCAGTGGAGGAGGGATGTCCCAGCCCATGTTCAGCAAGGTGCTGAGGGATGTACTGGCAGCCATGATGCTGTACCGAAACAGGTACATCCGCTTCCCCAGGACTCGTGAATTGGCGGCAGTGAAGGGTGCATTCTATGCCCTTGGCAGAATCCCACACGTCGTTGGAGCCATTGACTGCACACATGTTGGCCTTGTGCCACCACAGGCCACTGAGCACCTGTACCGCAACAGGAAGCACACGCACTCCCTGAATGTGCAAGTGGTGTGCCTTGCGGACATGGTGATCACCCACGTGTGTGCAAAGTTCCCAGGCTCGGCCCATGACGCACACATAATGCGCAACAGCATCTTGCCACGACTGATGTCCAATCTGCAACAGGATCGTGGCTGTATTGTCGGTGAGTATGTGGAGTGGTGTAGCGTGCTGGTTGTGCGATGCTGTCCCCTGTCCAGTTGGAATAGCAACGGTTCTCTGTGTCCCTCACACCCAGGTGACTCTGCGTACCCGAATGGGGCATGGCTGCTCAGTCCATTGAGGAATCGTCGCACCCCAGCAGACGATCGCTACAATGAGGCACATGGGAGGACCAGACGTGTGGTCGAGCGTACCTTTGGCCTCATCAAGTCCAGGTTCAGGTGCCTGGACCGCACCGGGGGTGCGCTGGCGTACTCCCCACAGAAGGTGTGCCAGATAGTGGTGGCGTGCTGCATGCTGCACAATCTGGCCATTCGGAAGCAGATCCCCCTCATCGTGGATGACGGAGATCAACCAGGGCCCCAGCCCGCAGACCAGGACCGCTCGAGTGAGGAGGACAGCGGAGAGGAGGAAGCTGGTAATGTGCGGCAGCAGCTCATCGCCCACTACTTCACTTGACGGTGAGTGTCCATGTACGACGGCTGATGTGGCTGTATCTGTGCAGGTGTGTGTGTGCTGTGTCAGGGTGGCCGTTTGTTCACTGCGTGCTGTGTGTCAACGCTCCATGGCCAGGGTAGTATGCCACTGTTGGTGGCTGTGGCATTGTGCCCTATTGCTCTGTGCGATGTGTGTACATTGTTTGTAGTTGTTGACATGTACTGTGTGATGGGTGTGTGACACACTCATTGAATGTGCTCCTGTTCTGTCTCCCACCCCTAGGTCCCTACAGGCCCTCCGGATTCCATTGCCATGCCACGCATCAGGTGCCTTTCCGCCCAAGGTGGCCGTTGTATTCCGTACAAATAAAACACAGGGCACAAACAGCAGTTTGTGTAAGAGGTGCATTTATTTCAAACTGTGACATGTGATTGTGTGTAAGGTGATGACAAAAGTGGTGCGTGCAGTGACAATGAGCTGTCGGTCATGGCTGCGTGATGCTCAGGGTGTACCCACTGGTTCTATGTCCATAGTCCAACACACACATGCCATCCAGATGGCTGTGTGGAGTGGGATCGTAGTCCAAGTCAATGCAGTGGGTGGTCAAGGAAGGCTGGCTGGCTGCCTCACTTGCGTCTGGAGCGTGCGAAGTCCTCCCGGGAGATCTGTTTCCACTTCGGACGGCCCCTTCCACGTTTGCGAGGGGGGTGCCTGCTTGCGACATGCTGGTGGTTGAGGTGTGCTCACTGGCTGTGGACGCAGGGGAACTGGACGCAGCTGCACGACCCTGCGCCCCGGCAGGTGGTGGCGGTGGTGGAGCTGCTGTCCCTGGCTGTGACCTCACCACCAGCTGGCCCATGAGGTCCACGAGTTGACCTATACGGGCGTCCATGGACCTCAGCACCCCCAGCACCTCCCGCGTGTCTGAAGCAGACCTGACCCATTGTTCTTGGGCCTCTTCATAGGCCCCAAGGACTCTGGCCATTTGAGGCAGGGCATGGCTCCCAGGGGAGACTTGCGTTTCCCTGACCCTGCTCCTCCTACCAGTACTGCTGCCACCGGCCTGCCCACTAGCCACATTGCTCACCACGGTCCTCGCTGTGGCTCCCAGGGTGGATCCAGTCGGCCGGGCCACCACCTGCGCTGGGGCTGGTGCCAGCGAAGACGTGGTGGTGGTGGCGGCGGTGGTGGTCGGTGCGGCGATGGTGGCGGTTGCGGCAATGGTAGTGGCCGCAATGACCGTGGGTGTGGCCGCAATGACCGTGGGTGTGGCCGCAACGACAGTGGCAGCAGGGGGTGGGAATGTTCAGCAGCCCTGGATGATGGGTTGGTGGGTAGGAGGGGTCCTGGGGAGCGGCTGGGCCCTGCCACACCAGATGGGCCTGCTTGGTGGTCCGTGTCCGAAGAGGAGGACAGATCCTCCACATCCGTGTGTCCTCGTTGGGGGCTTGTAGGCTGGCTGTGCTGGCTGCTGTCTCCATCCCCAGCATCCAGCAGTTCGTCACCTGTGGAGAGAATGAGATTTGTTATTGTGTTGCACCTGGCGAAGTATGTATTTGTCGTCTGACATTAACAGTTCGTGCAATCTCGTACATGGGTTTCCCGGAGGCGTGTGTGTGGCTGTAGCATTTGTAGTTGTGTGTGCTTGGCAATGGGACTGTGTGCTGTGCACATGTGGCATGGGACGGATTGGCCATGCCGATGGGTGTGTTGCTGTGCCCCTACTTATTGTGACTCTGGTGTATGCGGGCTCCTGGCCTATTCTGGGTCTGGTTTGTACTTTGCTTTTGGTGTTCAGATGGGACGCTTAGGAACGCATATGGCAACATGGGGGCCATGCCCCAGATTCGCATTTGGGATGGAATATGCTTTTGGGGTACATGCTGTGAGCCATGGGTGCCGAACGTGACATGTGTTGTGGCAGCATGACAGTGCATGGTTTGAGGTGTGTGCATGCTTGACATGGCCTGCATATTTGCTGTCTGTTGTGATTACTGGACATGGCATTGGACGCATCGTTATGAGTGAGTGATGGTTGTGTGCCAGCCAACGTATTGCAGTTGTCCCATCTCCTTGGTGTGCGTGCTGCCCTGTGCCATGTGCATCACTGCAGTGCTCGTGGGGGGTGTGGCCCATGTTGTGTGTTGTTGCTCACAGTGTGTCGTGCGCTTCATTGACTTCTGGCACATGGTTGGTCATGGGCATGTATCTTAGCGTGACTGCTGTATGTGTGGCAGCTGTGCGGATGACATGCCTTTCATGAGACTGGGGCTGACGGATGGGATGGATGGTATGTTGTATGTGCATGGTGTGTCTGTGTGTTTGATGGGTTCAGTGGTGTTCGTGTGCATTTATGTTGTTCCGCTCTGTTGCGTCTAGTGTTGTTTGTCTTACATAGGCGTAGTTGTGGGGTGTGTGGTTGACAGGCAGTAGGGGCTACATGGACAGGACTTCAATGGTGTTTCGGTTGTGTGTGATGGGTTGCACAGTGGCTGCCGTGTGGTACTATATTCAGTGTGGCTTGTGCATGCAGACGTGGCTCCTTGGGTGTTGCTGTGTCTGTGATGGGTCATGTGGGGTGTGAGTCTGTGGTTCATGTCCGTGTGCACATTGTTCACTTGTTCGTGACGGTGGGCGGTGCTGCGTGTTCGTCTGCTACGTGACATGTCCCATGTGTTGGTCGTGTTACGGTCCTCATGCCTCCAGTAATCCAGCCCTGTCCAGTTTCCCACCTGCAGGTTGTTCGGGCGTGCACTGTACTGGATGCCACATGGTTCTAAGCGGGGGGTGCTCCATGTTGCAGGTCTGTGGGGGTGGGGGGTGTTGTGGGTCGTGGTGGTGGCTGGACACCCACTGACACCGATTGCTGTGGACCGTGATGTCTACCTTTCGGCTGTCGTTGTGCACTGCGGTGGCTGACACGTGGCTGTGGGGTGTGGGGGATGCTCCTCCTTGCTGTGCTGTGGGACTAGGGGCCTGGTGTGTGTTGTACTTGGGCTGTCCACCCTCCCACCCACTGCACTTTGTGTTCCTGACACTTACCTGTTACTTGTCGGTTAGTGCAGCCATGGCGGACACATGGGTGTGGTGGGTGCTCGTTGTGGCGCTTCTGGCATATTTGGGGACCTGTTGGTGGTTACGTGGCTGGCTGAGTGTACACATGTCCCCACGCATCTTACAGTTGTTCGGTTTGGGCTGTGTGTGGTGGTGTCTGTTGCATGTGTGTGTGATGTGTTGTGTATTGTGTGCTGGACATGGGGGTGTTTGTCCCTGGGAGCTGTGGCATGGTGGTAGTGCATGTGAGTACATAGCGGTGTGCTGGTATACATTAGTTTGTACTTACCAGCCTCCACTCCCCCTGCTAATCCGGCGAGGATCTCGGGATGTATGATGACTCGCACCTTCTCCTCCCACGCTTTGAAGGTCTTGAAGAGCGCGGGATTCCCTCCGCCAGTGACGGCAGCCAGCTCTCTGTTCTTGCTCTCCTTCTTCTTGACCAGGCTCTTGACGTCATTCCACCGTTTGTTTATTTCGACTCTGTTCCTGGGCAGGGTCCCGACTGCATTGACCTGGTCTACGATCCGGTTCCACATTCTCTTTCTGGTGGCTAGTGGTGTGTGCTGGACCAGGTTCCCATAGATTTGTGGGTGCACCTTGATGATCTCGTCGACCATGACCGTCAGCTCCATGGGCGTGAACTTGGGCATTCTTTGTGGTGCCATGGTGTTTGTGGTGCTGGTGCGGTGTGTGTTGTGTAATGTGCAGGGGGTTTGTGGTGCCGGTGTTTGGTGGTGGTGGTGGTGGTGGTGGTGGTGGTGGTTGTGATGTGTGCGTTTCTGTGGTGTGCTGCTGTCCTTGCTGTGTCACTGTGTCCTCTCCTCTCCTCTCTAGTTTGCAATGTTGCAAGGGGTTGTGGTCTGTGGGAGTGCTGCTTTTGTACTTACCTATGTGGGTGTGTCCTCATGGTCTGTTGTTTTCAGGTGTGTTGTGTCTGGGGTTCTGGCCTTTGTAGTTTTTGTTTGTCCAGGGGGTGTTTTCGGGATGTGTACTGTGCTTGTGTATTTGTGCGTGCCTTGCTGTGTGGACTTGTTGGCCATGTTGTGTGCGATTGTTTTTGTCAGCGGATGGTTTCTGTGCAGGGACGTGGGCGCCATGGCTTCTGCCGTGTCGATTCTCATCGGCGTTGTTTGCGCTGGCGGGCGGTATATTTGTAGTTTTCCCGCGCTCATGGCGGTGCGATCGTAATCTCACGTGCGGTGTGTCGGCCGTGAGGGCGGGCGGTTTTGTGTTGTCGGGCGTGTTTCCGTCCGTGGCGGGCGGTTTGACTCCGACTCGGACGATGGCGGGCGGTATCTTGTGTGATTTTTCCGCCGATGCCGGTTTTCGGTTTGTGTAATCGTAATGGCGTGGTCGGTGTTCAGACGGTGTGTGCGGGCGGATTTTTGCCGCTTCCATGCCTGGCGGATTTTTTTACGCCGGGTATCGTAATGGGCCCCCTAGTGTTCATCCAGTCCAGGTAATTTCCATTTCATTATTGTCGTAGTGCTAATCCTATGCTTAAAACTTTGCTAGAAAAACAGACATTTGAGGCGAACTGATTGAGTGTCGCTGGTGTTGTAGTGTGCTCCATATAAAGAAACTGCTCTCTGCCTAAACTTGGGAACTACCCAGAGTGCCTTGCTTCCTGTTGTGCATATATATACATATATAAAATATATATATTGTATATATATATATTATATATATATAGAAAGAGAGAGAGAGACAGAGAGATCAACAGATACATATATATGTATATGTGTGGGTGTAAAATAAGTACATTAAATTAAAAGAATTATTAACATAGAACTAATACAATACACCAGCACATTAACAAATTAAATGTCTACTTAAAAGTAAACATTTAAAATATAATATTTATATACATACATTATTTTTAATCATACTTTTAAAAAATTCGCTCACTAACATTTCAATATTTAGTAAGCATAATAATTGTTATGATTTTGTATTAATTTAAAATACTTTTAATTTTTTTATTACAAGTTTATTCATATAGTTTAATTCTTTTCAAATCAAGTTAATTATTTTTAACATGATCAAATATTTAATGTTTTATTTAGTCTAACTTCTTAACACCAAAACCATTTTATATATAATTTGAAAGGCAAAATAGATTAATTTAATATTACTTCCAATGGGTTCTTATATTAAGTCCCTGCCTCCATTATTTTCGACAGGTGTGAGTTTCAGGACCAGTGAATACTTCCTTTAAGGCTGAGCTGGAATACATTTACTACTGTTTCGGGACCATTTTGTCTATAGTAACTTTAGAATTGTAGTGTGTGAAAAGCCAGGGGTTACTGTTTTGTGGGTGGGTGTTTGTATTTTCATGTCTCTCCCTAAACCCCTGTTTAATCCTCCCTAAACCCCGCCCATTTAGGAGTAAATATTCCCCATTTTCTAGCCACTCCCACTGTTCTCTCCTTAAATTTACTAACAAAAAACATACACGTATGTGTATGAAGATCTCCGCACACATGGTGGAGATCTCTGCACAGAAAAGACAGGCAAGATGGTTGCAGAGGTGATTGCCTGTAGGTTAGTGAATTGCATTGTGTACCACATGAGTAGCACTACTAGCCAGATAGTAAAAATGCAGTTGAATAGGACCCTATGTGTACATATGCATTACTCTTCTATGAGGTATATTTTATGTGAAATTTAAGAGGTTTTTGTGTGAATTGAAATGAGATGTGATGGCTCATGGATATATATCGGTTTACTTCAGCCACTGCTCCTTTCTGCACCACGTTTTACCATGTTTCATGTTTGCTGCATTGTACCCCATTGTTATGAAAAGCAGATTTTCTTAAAGGAAAGTCTTTATTTTATTGAAGAGAGGAGGATAAATCGTATGCATCTCTTTTCTTGCTTTATTATTACATAAGTAAGAATATATTTCCAATGAATATTGTGAAATAAAACTATAAATGAGCAGAACTAAAACGCTCCCATCACAATAATGCAGAAGAAGTAAGACCCTCATCTGTGATTAGCAAGTTTTCTTTTAAGCGGATGAGGTCAGCAAGATCTAAATCCGGTAATGAACATCAGTAGGAGTTGTAAATCCAGAGGAACTCGGCAAACCATGTCCGGGGAACAAGTAACAGTCCTATATGGTCATGGGAGCGCCAGCCTCTGCAATGAAAAGACAATAGTACTTAATTTGCCCATGTGGTAGCAGGTGGTGTTTTCTATAATGATTTTAGGGGACATGGACTTACTTTTAATCATCAAGCTTTCTCCAACCATTCGATGGTGAGCATTAAAATGATTGCAAACTATACCTGTCTTTTAATTCAGGTCTCTTCACTGCAGATTGCCAAACTAAACCAGCTGCTTACGCTGGCTGAATCGAGCTCAGCTGGGGCGGGGCAGGGAATGCAGTACCTAAAAGCCGACATGACCAGTATTAAGGACTGTCCACCTGGGACGCAATACCCGCCCTCTGCTGCTGGACCATGCTGGAATCCATCTTGCACAACCTGTGTTGTGGGCCTAGGCCGAAGCGACAGACCTGACACCAGAGCCTTATATAAGGTCCAGTTCTGCGACTGATGGGCCAAAGGAGCACACAGCAGAGAGCACAGTACTGGAGTCTCAGAAGAGGCCCGGAACCATGGATCCATTTTGTGCTGTAGAAGGTTCCTTTCTCTAGTTGGTGGCCCAGGTTGGAGCAATGGCTGAAAGCAGGAGCAGCCAGGTCCTGAATTTGGACCACAGTTGACTCACCAGCTTTTGTGAGGTACTTTGTTTTTGTTAAAAAAGGATGTTGAATATGAACATTTTTAAATGAGAGTGTTTTTAAACTGGCCTGAGCAGTTCCGGATGACCAAATAGGCAATGTAGGTACCGGCCTGTGGGCCCCACTCCTTTTAGGGGCCTCGCAACAACGGATAAAAATATTATTGATTTGATCTTGAAAGAAAATTACAATCAAGCTTTCTTAAATATTGTTTCCAAAAGATAGAAAAAAGGAATAAGCTCAAATAAACGAAAACTTTACATTAAAGGCTCTATAGAGAAAATACCATATTAATGTAATGTACCCATCAACAACTTAAAGTACAAAAACCAGAAACATCAGATTCACATAACAGTTTGTCTCTTAAAAGCTCATCTTCTTGCAGTTGTCAGTTTGTTAAAAAATCCGGTGCAAATGGGGCCCCGAAATTTCGACTGCCTTGGGGCCTCCACAGGGTTAAATCCGACACTGGGTCTGAGATGCTTTATTGAATGTGAAAAATGAAGCCCCAGTACCGCAGGGGGCCCCACAGCCATCAAGGGGCCCCATTCTGCCCAAGGCCAATGGATATCTGTGAGATATTGGAGACTCACATCACATCACATCACATTCTGCAGGTGGGCCCCATCATTTTACATTACGCCACTGAGAGAGGAGTAAATAAGAGAAATGTTAAATTAAGTGTTAGCTTTATGGCATAATGAACATAAGTTAATACTTCACTTCAAATGTCTGTCATTTAAAAAAAGTACTTCGCTCCTCTAGTGTCCATAATATTTGTCAGTGCAAACGTGACACTGCGTCATAGAGCTGGGAGAGACAATATATTAATAGGGACAGGTAAGATTGGGGTCAGGCTTGGGCAGAGGAGCCTCTGACGCTCTTAGCCATGAGAATGTTTGCCATTTCCAAAATACAACAAATGCCAAGCAAAAAGATGATAAAGAGAAAGTCTTTTAAAAATTCAACAAATATATTTCTTTAACATGCAGAAATATTTCCTCTCGGTACATCTGATTGTATCACTGCAATGTGAGGCTTTTTTTTTATTTTACAAGTGATAGCTTTGAAACATGAACTTAGAAACAATCATGGGCTCCCTCCACCCTAGATGATAATGTCATTAATGAACCAAGAGGTGAGTTGTCAGATGCAGCCTATATGTGGCCTTGGTTGTTGGTTATATGTGGAGTAACTTTATAGCCATAAGTGTTTTAGCACAGTGCACACCTTGAACTCATGCATTTCAGGTGCTGGCGTGCGATAATGAAGAAAAAGGAAGCACAATTAATTACAGAGGTCAGCATCAAACAGCTTGCTCAATACGGAAGTGAGGATTGAACCTATGTTTTCTGAATTCATGTTGAGCATTTCAGACACTAAAGGGGTGTCTTTCATCCTATGAAGCAGCTGTAGTGCTTCTTAGAGTGAGATGTTGTGAGGCCTATGCCATACTATAACACTGCATTATGGAGTATTGTGGTGTGGTCGAAGGCCACACAGGGTGTGCATAGCGACCACGTTTTCAGTGGCGTATGTATAACAATTCCTTGCGTGTAAAAAAATAATTTCATAAAGTAAACCATTTTTATGGTTTGGCTTGGCAGCACAGCTGTCACCAGGCAATTATGTGAGCATCACTAGACAGGGGCTTTGGCTCCACCCACATGTTGGGAATCAGGAGTACATGTTTTGATTGGGCAGAAGTTGTGTGCTTCCACAAAAAGGTGCTTTCCCACTACACAGCTGTGATCATTAAGTTTATTTATCCATCCGCCTGTACTTGCATTTTAAGTGGCACAGATCATGACATTGTAATGCTATTAAAGAGTCTAGGATAACTAGATCATTTATGGTGTTTTTCTCTGGCAGCAGCACAGATGGGAGGAGGGCAGTCATTAACCTACATGGAGTTTTAGATCTAGCCTGACAGTGCAACTGTCACCTGACCATTTAACTTACACCAATATTATTCTACAATTCTTTGCTTCCACACAGATACATATCCATTCCCATGCTATTTACTTGTAATGCTGCACATTACCACACACCATCCCTTTAAAGCCAAATCTATTTGCATTGCCAATGCTTGTTCTGTAAGGGAATGATCTACTTTAGAAGGGATCCTAAAATCACATCAACTTTACTGAAGTGTTGATGCTAGGTATAAAATTGAGATTGCTCGGATGGGCACAGGTCCCTTTGGTACAGTATTCAAACAGCATTAAACAGGGGAAATGGTGAATATTTATTGTAATGTTTTTTTCTCAATGCATCTATGTCAACTTCTTCACTCTGAAATGCAGGTGACGGCATAAATGTAAGAGGCTGATGCCATTAAGGTGAATGAAAATAAATACTGCTTTTGGAGGGTGATATTGCTTTGAAATGTGGGTGAACCCATTAAAGCCCATTGAGGCGTTTTTTTTGTCAAGTGAGTGAATAGGAAAAAAAGAGTATGCCATCTGCCAAATGTGGGTGAGTTGACACTTATGGTCTTGGAAAGAAAATGCTGCTCCAGGTGGTGCTGGTACTGTGATGGTCAGGTGGCAATCCTACATACCTGCTTTGTTTTCAAGACAAAAAAGTCAATTTACTAGCATGACACAAGGCTTCCTTTTTAGGTCGAGCCTCGAGTAGCGCGCAAGCGCTACTCTGGCGAAGACTTTATGTAGGGGGTTTGAAAAAGCTGACCAGACGCTCGTGCGTCATGGCCTTTTCCCTGCGGTTACCCGCACGGCCGGCATCTGTTTCCAATTATCGTGCCCAGACGCGGGCGCGATAATTGGAAACACATGCCGGCCGTGCGGGTAACCGCAGGCAAAAGGCCATGACGCACGAGCGTCTGGTCAGCTCAGCAGGCTGCCGCGCTCGCTCGCCCCCACTTCTCTCTTCCCAGCTCGTGCCTCATTAGAGTAGTGCAAAAAACACAGTTGATGGACAGAATGCAGAACAATGTCATACATTCACCCCAGTACAGAGATCTGGGCCTAAATCCATCGTTTTTTTGCTCACCATGCCATTCCAGTTTGAACCCAGCCATATGCAAATCAGTCTTGACCCTGTGCCTCATGGGAACAGTCCAGCCCAAACTGCCAAGCCAGGTCCTCCCTGGACTGGAAACAAGCATCCTAGGACCGGTTTCGGGGTTTCACCCTCTTCAGCCAGGATAGCTTGATTCCAGTGGCATGGAGAGCACGGGACCCACGTCTGGGCATACCCGTCCCACTCGGGGTGACAAATGCAAAAACACAGTTGATGGACAGAATGCAGAACAATGTCATACATTCACCCCAGTACAGAGATCTGGGCCTAAATCCATCGTTTTTGCTCACCATGCCATTCCAGTTTGAACCCAGCCATATGCAAATCAGTCTTGACCCTGTGCCTCATGGGAACAGTCCAGCCCGAACTGCCAAGCCAGGTCCTCCCTGGACTGGAAACAAGCATCCTAGGACCGGTTTCGGGTTTCACCCTCTTCAGCCAGGATAGCTTGATTCCAGTGGCATGGAGAGCACGGGACCCACGTCTGGGCATACCCGTCCCACTCGGGGTGACAAATGCAAAAACACAGTTGATGGACAGAATGCAGAACAATGTCATACATTCACCCCAGTACAGAGATCTGGGCCTAAATCCATCGTTTTTTTGCTCACCATGCCATTCCAGTTTGAACCCAGCCATATGCAAATCAGTCTTGACCCTGTGCCTCATGGGAACAGTCCAGCCCGAACTGCCAAGCCAGGTCCTCCCTGGACTGGAAACAAGCATCCTAGGACCGGTTTCGGGGTTTCACCCCTCTTCAGCCAGGATAGCTTGATTCCAGTGGCATGGAGAGCACGGGACCCACGTCTGGGCATACCCGTCCCACTCGGGGTGCCAAATGCAAAAACACAGTTGATGGACAGAATGCAGAACAATGTCATACATTCACCCCAGTACAGAGATCTGGGCCTAAATCCATCGTTTTTTTGCTCACCATGCCATTCCAGTTTGAACCCAGCCATATGCAAATCAGTCTTGACCCTGTGCCTCATGGGTACAGTCCAGCCCGAACTGCCAAGCCAGGTCCTCCCTGGACTGGAAACAAGCATCCTAGGACCGGTTTCGGGGTTTCACCCCTCTTCAGCCAGGATAGCTTGATTCCAGTGGCATGGAGAGCACGGGACCCACGTCTGGGCATACCCGTCCCACTCGGGGTGACAAATGCAAAAAACACAGTTGATGGACAGAATGCAGAACAATGTCATACATTCACCCCAGTACAGAGATCTGGGCCTAAATCCATCGTTTTTTGCTCACCATGCCATTCCAGTTTGAACCCAGCCATATGCAAATCAGTCTTGACCCTGTGCCTCATGGGAACAGTCCAGCCCGACCTGCCAAGCCAGGTCCTCCCTGGACTGGAAACAAGCATCCTAGGACCGGTTTCGGGTTTCACCCCTCTTCAGCCAGGATAGCTTGATTCCAGTGGCATGGAGAGCACGGGACCCACGTCTGGGCATACCCGTCCCACTCGGGGTGACAAATGCAAAAAACACAGTTGATGGACAGAATGCAGAACAATGTCATACATTCACCCCAGTACAGAGATCTGGGCCTAAATCCATCGTTTTTTGCTCACCATGCCATTCCAGTTTGAACCCAGCCATATGCAAATCAGTCTTGACCCTGTGCCTCATGGGAACAGTCCAGCCCGAACTGCCAAGCCAGGTCCTCCCTGGACTGGAAACAAGCATCCTAGGACCGGTTTCGGGGTTTCACCCTCTTCAGCCAGGATAGCTTGATTCCAGTGGCATGGAGAGCACGGGACCCACGTCTGGGCATACCCGTCCCACTCGGGGTGCCAAATGCAAAAAACACAGTTGATGGACAGAATGCAGAACAATGTCATACATTCACCCCAGTACAGAGATCTGGGCCTAAATCCATCGTTTTTTGCTCACCATGCCATTCCAGTTTGAACCCAGCCATATGCAAATCAGTCTTGACCCTGTGCCTCATGGGTACAGTCCAGCCCGAACTGCCAAGCCAGGTCCTCCCTGGACTGGAAACAAGCATCCTAGGACCGGTTTCGGGGTTTCACCCCTCTTCAGCCAGGATAGCTTGATTCCAGTGGCATGGAGAGCACGGGACCCACGTCTGGGCATACCCGTCCCACTCGGGGTGACAAATGCAAAAACACAGTTGATGGACAGAATGCAGAACAATGTCATACATTCACCCCAGTACAGAGATCTGGGCCTAAATCCATCGTTTTTTGCTCACCATGCCATTCCAGTTTGAACCCAGCCATATGCAAATCAGTCTTGACCCTGTGCCTCATGGGAACAGTCCAGCCCGACCTGCCAAGCCAGGTCCTCCCTGGACTGGAAACAAGCATCCTAGGACCGGTTTCGGGGTTTCACCCTCTTCAGCCAGGATAGCTTGATTCCAGTGGCATGGAGAGCACGGGACCCACGTCTGGGCATACCCGTCCCACTCGGGGTGACAAATGCAAAAACACAGTTGATGGACAGAATGCAGAACAATGTCATACATTCACCCCAGTACAGAGATCTGGGCCTAAATCCATCGTTTTTTGCTCACCATGCCATTCCAGTTTGAACCCAGCCATATGCAAATCAGTCTTGACCCTGTGCCTCATGGGAACAGTCCAGCCCGAACTGCCAAGCCAGGTCCTCCCTGGACTGGAAACAAGCATCCTAGGACCGGTTTCGGGGTTTCACCCCTCTTCAGCCAGGATAGCTTGATTCCAGTGGCATGGAGAGCACGGGACCCACGTCTGGGCATACCCGTCCCACTCGGGGTGCCAAATGCAAAAAACACAGTTGATGGACAGAATGCAGAACAATGTCATACATTCACCCCAGTACAGAGATCTGGGCCTAAATCCATCGTTTTTTTGCTCACCATGCCATTCCAGTTTGAACCCAGCCATATGCAAATCAGTCTTGACCCTGTGCCTCATGGGAACAGTCCAGCCCGAACTGCCAAGCCAGGTCCTCCCTGGACTGGAAACAAGCATCCTAGGACCGGTTTCGGGGTTTCACCCCTCTTCAGCCAGGATAGCTTGATTCCAGTGGCATGGAGAGCACGGGACCCACGTCTGGGCATACCCGTCCCACTCGGGGTGACAAATGCAAAAACACAGTTGATGGACAAAATGCAGAACAATGTCATACATTCACCCCAGTACAGAGATCTGGGCCTAAATCCATCGTTTTTTGCTCACCATGCCATTCCAGTTTGAACCCAGCCATATGCAAATCAGTCTTGACCCTGTGCCTCATGGGAACAGTCCAGCCCGAACTGCCAAGCCAGGTCCTCCCTGGACTGGAAACAAGCATCCTAGGACCGGTTTCGGGGTTTCACCCCTCTTCAGCCAGGATAGCTTGATTCCAGTGGCATGGAGAGCACGGGACCCAGGATGCTTGTTTCCGGTCCAGGGAGGACCTGGCCTGGCAGTTCGGTCTGGACTGTTCTCATGGGGCACAGGGTCAAGACTGATTTGCATATGGCTGGGTCCAAACTGGGGTGGCGTAGTGGGCAAAAGAACGATGGATTTAACCCAGATCTATTGACTGGGAGAGAATGTTTGCATTGTCAGCATTCCGTCCGTCATTTGTTTGCTGTAACACTCATTAGAGTAGTAGCATTTCTTTAGCGGTGACCTGTAGATGGCACTAGCCACCTACTTACTGAAATTAAATAGAGCCACAAAGATGCGGAAAGGTGATGAAAAGATTCTGCTGCCTAATCGTTAAGTTATTAGATGTTGCCGTCAACACATTATTCCTTGAAGTTTTTTTTAACGAAATTTGGAGGACGGCATATTGATGTACGAGTGCGCTGTTTCCTGCTGTATTGCTTGCCATTCCACAGCTGACATGGCAAACTTTGAAAACATTGCAGCTTTTGAGCAGCGGTAATATGTGGTCCTAACACCGGGCGCACAGGAACCCTTTGTGTTAGGCCTGCGCCGTCCAGCAGCTGCCTGTATGGATATCCGGAGCAGCCACTATGGATTTTTTTCTCCCGAAAATTGTCTGCTACATTCCAACGCATGGTTTGTGAGACCAGCGTGGAGGGCTGTTGGACTGCGAACTATACGATGAGAGAATCGCTCTGCTGAAACATAACACTAGGGGGAAATAACCTGTCACACCTGTTGATAAACACTTTGACATCTAATCAGCATGACAGCAGCACCGATCCTCCACATCCCCCTGCTCTGTTTTCTGCTCAGTCGTTTCTGTTAAGTGGGACTCTGCACATTCCTGCACGCCCCCCTCCCCGTACTGGTTGTATAAAACAGTGCTGCAGAACATGTGCCATTACGTTGTGGACATGAACTCTTAAAGCCAGTATTGATAAGAAATACACTGAGTGCCTATGTGGGGGACTTGCCTTTCCCACTGCAGTACCTTGATGAGGTCTCCAATTTTTGAATCTTTTTACATAACTCCTTATCCGGAAGTGGCTCGCAGTCTTTTGCAATTGGTTAAATCCGCAATGGGCATAAGCAGTCTAAACTGCCTGTTTACACTCTAGATCTTGTAAGAACCTGGCAGCCTTGGCGTAGTGATGGGGATTAGGATAACAGAATATGCAGGTCATTACACTTTTTCTTTGGGGTATGGTGGGGGCCGAGGGCTCAGCCGTTTTGATCAAATCTTGAAGTTTAAATAAATAGAGGCTTATGTTCCTACATTCCATAAAATGCGTTTCTTTCAGAACATCAATGTCGTTTGTGTCCAGGTGTTTACGTATGGCATTAGCAAGGTGGTGCTATGTGAAGTACTAACTTTCAGCACAGACAGGATTTGTACACGTCAAGCTGAATTTCAGCAGTAGCTGGTCCAAAATAAAACAGGCCTACTCATTCTACACCTAAAAGTGACAGATAAAAACTCAACTGCTGTGATGGACCTAAATTAGCTCATGTTGAAGGAACAGGTACATTTAAGATAATCTGCATCATGCGCAAAGACCGGACTCTTTCCCTACATACGATTCAAGATTGTTCTCTGCAGAAGAACAAGGGCCTGTTTTCCTTTCTAGGATGATAGATACCTCAGTCATTGAAACTATGACAAATACAACCACATGTGCAGCTCTCTTTGACTGCTCTTCGCTCCAAACCATGTATGAGAGGAGTGTCTCAGTCGCAGCAACATAAAAATAAATCTAGTTTTATACACACTACTCATTACTACACATTCATTTACAAATATATACATGCTTATAAGTGGTCCCCACACTCCAGAACCTTTGCTCCAAAGCACAAGCTGCAGAAGTAGTTGAAAAAGCAATAAGATATTGCCTGAGGTCATAAATGCATTCCGCAAGAGACATAAGGTACCATCTGGGAAAAATAATATGGGCGCTTCTGAGGGGGTTCTTGTGCACCTGACTGCCCCAGAGCACTTTGCCATTCGTTGGTGGTGCCCTTGCCCTTCCTGGGACAACACAGAACACAATTATGCAAATTGCTAGAGCAACCCACGGGCTCTGGGGCACTCCATGCCCAGAGTCATGAATATTTTGAGTGACTTCACGTTTGTTTTTTTATTTATTTTTAATAAATGGTGCCCCGGTCAGGGCACCCAGACCCTTGATTTTGACAAATGTTTTTGCACCATTAGCTTGATAGAAAGTATGGTGTTACTCCACATTCGATAGATCTCCTACACCCATAAAGGTAGACAGCATTGGTTTCACTCCACGCTCACTGAGTTATGCTCAAGTGGAAAGGAGTGTTAGAGTGGGACAGACCTGTCAGAGAATCTCTCATTCATAGTTGCTTTGTATTGCGTCCTCCCCTCTTCTGAAATCAGTACACCCACAATGGATGATATGAGTATTTATTACACACTATTTGTGTATAAATTAAGTGCACTATAGTTATTGTAAATATTATAAGCAGTTAGGCAAAGATAATGCACTTTAGAGCAAAGGTCATTTATGTCCCAATCATATTTCGTCACGCATACCTACACAACTGGTTTTACCTAAATTGGTTGTAACTAGCCTTCTATTGTCCAGATTGAATTATTTTTGATTACACATTATTATGCTAATATGGCAAAACATGCAGTGCTTCCATTCATACTTTAAGGTGCCTTCTTACTCCAAGTCAGTACTCCATGGTTTCGTGCCCACTCCCAACAAGCAGTCTGTCTAACACCGCACCTATTCCAATACCTTGCATACCATCTCTAGGCGTGTTCAAAGGAGAGAGGAGGAGCCATCTCATGCTCCGTTTCTGTATCACTATGCAGGCTATTCAGACTATACGTTTTGTTAAAAAATGCACGCAGAAGCTTGCTACTACATTCCTTCTATCATGACGAAACATACAACCCTGGAAACTATCTCTTCAGTTGCCATGCTCGCAGACATTTTGTGCACCAGAGAATGGTAATCTTCCTCCTCAATGTGAGAAATAGTAGAAGCTGGTGCCTAGCTGCCTCTAAATATAGGAATTTTTAACAAATACGTTAATCTCGGATTCTAAGGATATCTCTTAAAGATAAAACACAATATATATACGGTTTATCTAATTTCTTCTTTGTAAAGTAGATTTTGTTAACTGTTATGGTGTTTATATCACAATGATAGAAATTCAGTGTTATGTACCATTCTCATCTTCCGAGCAATTATGATGTCCTTTTGGCCCAATGCAGTCCCTGCTCCCAGATGGTACTCTGTGTAGTCCCTGCTCACGGGTGGGATTCTCTGCTGTCTTTTGTCCTTGCCCAGACTGTCTGTTTCTGGTTTCTATGAGCTGTGCAGCTCCCTATTCAAACAAGCATTGACATAGCCAATAGGTCTCGCCTTTGGGACCTTATAAGTGTTTACCCATGCAACAGTTAATGTTGTTGCACCAAGGATATTGTGCTGCATAACTAAATACTTATAAGGTGTCAAAAACGAGACCTATTGGCTATGCCAATGCTTGTTCCCTATGTTGTCACACTTCTGAGTGTATTTTTACGGGTGTTACCACTTGAAGTGGCAAGATGTGATTATGCTGGGGGTTCTCCAGTAACAGTGTGTGAGTTGCTTAGCCTTCATTAGCTCACAGGGATTTTTAATATTCATAAGTAGCTCTCACTACAAAAAATGTGGAGACCCCTGTTGCAGATCTTTCTGTTTCACATGTTTTGAAAAGAAACTAGTGACACGCTCATAACTGTCATCAAGGTGGATAGTTTAGGACTGCGTCAAGTGTGAGCGTGTGTGTGTGTGTGTGTGTGTGTGTGTGTGTGTGTGTGTGTGTGTGTGTGTGTCTCTCCTATATGCTCCTGTATGCTATGACTGATCAAACGAGTGTCCACAGCTCCAGGTCACAACGCCGATCCGATGCTTACTCTTAACTACTTGCACCTTTCATGAAAAAGAGCAAGATTTCTCTTACCCAGACTCCTGCTCCCTGAATGTATCCTCCCAACATCTACTGCTGTCCACCCGGAACTGCCAAAGGATGGGAATGTATTAATCTTAACGCACCATTGAGTTTGGAATATATGCTCAGCAGTTTACATGTGAATGTTGGCACAGTTCTCACTGGTGAGTCTGGATTGAATGTGCGCAGAGCAAACGCCATGCCTTTTGCACTGTGCACAATGTGTTCCCTTTTGGTCTACCACCCTATTGTAGAATGCTGATTCCTTTGGCACACCGTGTGTTTGCACATTGCTTAGTGACGTTCAAGACCTAAGCACAGTGATGCAACTTTCCGATGCGTTTGTGTACAGATGTGAGGTTTGAATTTGGAATTTATTAAATGCTTTGGTGCTACCACTAACATTTTAGAAATTTCAGTCCTTGGAGCAAAGTTACGGAATGTCCTTGGTGTGCTCTCCCCTTACCTTCATTGGCACATATGTGAGGTAGAGACTAGGAGAAAGTTACCTTTAAATATGGCAAGTGATAATTGTCCTTAATCGGTGACAGAGCAGCCCTCAGGTATTTATGAACATTTTTTAAAGATTTGGAACCGAAAATAAATCTATTTGGAAATTAAAATCTAGTGATTGCAATTGTGACAAATTTACAACTTTGTTATTATATGGCCATGAATTAAGGTCGGCTTACACAAATCCCCAAAAATCCTTTTTTTAATAACATTTTTTTTTTTTTTTTTTTTTTACAGCACTTACTTGGTCCTAAGGCATCCCATCACATTATGAGCACTGGGTTACATTACACAAGGTCAGATTTTTTTTTTTTGTCAGGCACATGGAGATTAAGTGATTTGCCCAGAATCACAGGATCTTGAGTTGACGCCGTGATTCGAACCTGGTCCCCAGTTCCAGGGTCAGCTGCTAAGGCGGTTAGGCAATATCTCCTCTCTGCTCCTCCATCCTTTACATGTGCCCCCACTCTTCAGTGATTGTGTTTAATCTGGGGACTCAAAGCACCTCTTTTTACTTGGCTATGAATATATTGGGGCACCACACCGAGTCTCGTTGTCAGTTTCAGCTGGTCTCCACTCAGACATGGCTGATAAACCCAACATTGCATCTTACATGTGCTGTCCCTCTTCAGCCTTCAAGTATGCAAATCAGCAATCCCATTCATTCAGTTTAAGAGTCATCTTTTGCCTGTTTGTGGTCCAATTTACATTCTGTCTTTTACTTAAGCCATGCAGTCAAGGTGTCCTTTCTAGATGCCCTATTTCGATACTCCCTGCCCTTCCGGTCCTACAGTTTAGCAATCCGTGGCATCATCACGCTGCAGGCACAGCTATTTATTCCATGCTTTCTTCCTCTCCTTCAATCTACATGAAATGTGTGACGTTGTGACACGAACATTCCCATAACTTTGATTTTTTTTAAATACACTTCTCTAGGTTCTCTAGTGTAACGATGGTGAATTTAAAAAAAACAGATGTGCAAAAATGGACAGTTTTTGAGGCATGGCACAGCAGCAGGGGAACGTTCACCCTGCCATTCAAGGCTATAATCGGAGGTGGGTAAAGTACCCCCTCTCGGGGGGGGCGAGACTAAAATTCAGTGCTACACACTTAAGCTGTATCTCACTGACTAGGCCTATCTAGACGAAACCGGTCTGGGACGCTCGTGTTCCCATCTATCAGGTCTGGCAGTTCAGACCTGACTTTTGTTACTGGGCCAGGACCAAGTCTGATTGGACACTAATTTGCATATGGCTGGTCTCTGTCTAGAGTGGCATCATGGGCAAAAAAACAATGGACTGGAATGCAGCCGATTGTGATTGACATTAGTAGCGTTCCTTCCATCACCTTGTTTGTTGCAGTAGAGATCCCTATGTGTGAGGGTTATGCCCAAACATGGGCACTGTGCTCATGATGCCAATAGGACTCAAGATACACCTCACTGATAAGGCCCAACGTGGCTAAAATCAGCCTGGAATGGCTTGTATTGCCATCTAGAGTCCCGGCCTGGCAGTTTGGGCTGGCCTGTTTCTATTGGAGCACAATTAATGTTTGTTTGCACACGGCTGGTCTCTGTCGAGAGTGACATGGTGGGCAAAAAATGATGGACTGGAATGTGGCCTGTGCATTGGCCATAGGTTGAGATTAAGTCAAGCATTCCTTCCATCACCTTGTTTGTTCCAAATGGACATGTGGCAAAGCTTGATGAGGTAAATCTTACCTTCATTTATCCCTACTTGAAATCCACTTACTCTTAATTTTAAAAACATCAAATTTTTCTCTAATCCAGTGCAAAAAAAATAAATTTTATCGAACTTAAAGATAAAATAGTGCTAATACTCCACTTCAGTGTACAAATGAATAATTTCTTAGGATCCTGTACACCCTATACTCTGCCAGCTCCTCTCCATACCTTCTAGGCAGCTATATATCAAGTGGGGGTTCATGGTATAGTGATAACTAGCTTTCCCACAGCCTCAGTAGGTGCCTTTCGGAGGAAGAAACTCTAATACACGGGTCTGTACGTGTTAAGCAATGGTTCTTTTTTTGGGACACTAAAGAAAAAATTCTTTAGAAATTCTTTACAGAGGCCACAAAAAAGAGCAGCTCCGAACGGGAAGTTCCATTAGGACAGATACTTTACACTATGTAGTTCACAGTGTGTGAACTAGTAGCATCTCTGTTATTACTCACTTGCCCTGTGTACATGGAAGTGGATAAATACATGAAAGAAAGACTCTCTCCATTTCACTTGTACTAAGAAGAATGAAACTTGAGAGGGGCAAATAACAAACATTCAAAAAAGGTTGATAAATCATCTGCATTTTCTCCTTTCTAGTCCTGTAAATTTGTTTTGATGTAGTGCTGAAGATAAGTGCTCAGCCTCTTTCTAAGCAAGCCTGAGTGTGGCAAACCTCAGACAGTGAGAGTGTGATGAAGTGCCTTAGGTGTGCACATGTAAAGAGCGTAGACTTCTGTACATTATGGGCATATATTTATTCTAAGTGGAAGATTTCCAGGGATGCGTGTTATCCAGCAGAAGAACTTCAGTGGATGGTCCACTGGAGTCTGCCTGGTAGAAATGTGCTGAGGCACTTTTATTTCTTTTAAGTTCTACTTCTTGGCTGTACCCAGTGCTCAGTTTGTGAATGTGGTTGTAGGTAGAAGGCACAGGCACTCATTTTTGGAGGACAGGACCTATTTTTCCCTCCTCAGTCTTTGACCCAAAGCAAGAGAGAGAAAAGCAGAAAAGGGAGACAGAAGTGGGAAGAGAAAGATGGTAAAATAGCGGCAGAGATCGTAAACAGGGAAAAAAAAGAATCTACAAGAGCCGGATAGAGTGACTGGAAGTTCTAGGGTGGTGGAAGAAAGAAGCATGAGATAGAAAAAGACTAGACTGCCTTAATTTCCATCAAACCCCGCACGTGGTATTGCCAAGCTCCCAAGTAAAACTTTAGACTCCTGCACACAATTTTTAAAATTAAGCAATGGTGTACCCCTCCTTTTCGACTTCTGAAATGCACCTGCTCCCGCTTTTAATGGATAAAGTAGGATATGTGTGTGCATTTTCAGAAGGGAAACAACTTAGAAAATGTTTATGAATATACAAAAGATATGAGTTTTGGGGTGTTCAATACATTTTCCATGTTCACCACTTACCAACCATCTTGGAACGCTAGCTTTCCTGTCACTGTTCCTACATTTAAGGCTTCAGGTGGCGTTCATAAAACAATTCTAAGAGCAGAAATATTGACTCATCCGGATTCTTTGAGTCAAGACAAGCACTTTACGCCCACTGGTAGATTTTCATGCATATAGGTTCTACTTACATTTGGAAATAAAACTTTGTGAATTGGCCCCCAAAGTAATCTGTTCAAGAACACACACTCTGGTCAGATTGGGAGGTCAAGATTAGACCCCAAATTAAAATGTAGAAATTTTACTACCAACTACACCATATCTCCCCTCACCCTTTTCTCAGATTCCATCTTTTCGCTTTCTCATTCACAACCTTTCTCTTCCTCTCCTCTAACCATACTTTCCCTGCTCACTTACTTTATTCATTCCTTTCCATTTCCTCCCTCCTTCTCCTCTTATTTTGACCCTTCCTTCCTCCATATCAATTCGTTTTTTCCTTTGTTTCTTTCTTTGCTCCTCTGTTTCACCCTTTTCCCTACTTCATTTTGTTTCTACTTTCCTCCACTCTTTCCACACTACCTCACTGTCCTACCTGGTCTGGCTCCCTCAACTTACTAGTCTGACTTTCTTTTCTTCTTCATCAATTCCAAGTCTATTTTCCTTTTCTTCTTCATCAATTCATTAACTAAGTTTCTCCTCCTTTGTAGGTCTCATCTGAGACCGCGCATGTGTGGGCATTTGTGAGACATTTTATTTACTTGCAGGTGGCTTTGAGGCCCCCGATTGCTTATCATTGGTTGGCGTCATCGTCACTCTCATCTCTTTGCTTCTCTTTGCTCATCGTGTGCGAGATTCACTTCCTCTTCGTGAGGTTTATTAGGGCATGTGGAGTAGGTACTTGATATTCACTAGGTCTGGTAGCTCAGTGAACAAATGCATCCACTCCAGGAATCTCTGTTTGACCTCATAATCACAGGTTAAAATCTCAGTAGGATTCATCCTTCTGTCTGTAAAATGAGTTCCATTGAGTTAGGTAACAATAAACGTCTGTAATACATGGAATTCTGCAATCTCTGAATTAAAAACCTGTCTCTATCTTCTTTATAATTGGCAACGTGTGACACATCCAGTTGCTGATTATATATGGGATTAAGTACACCCTACAATATAATATAAGGATATTGCAAGTCCCTGAGGTTTTTTATAACCATATGGAGGAACAAGGCCAAAGACTAAGTTCCTCTATAAGGTTATGGAACTCCAAGGTGACCTGCTGTAATAATTTATTACACTTGAGTTCTGATGTCACAATGTCTGCTGCCAGAGCCATCAGCCAAGGGGAAAGGCATGTCAAGTCAATGAGCATAATTAAATCAGCTGTTTCGAAACATGACTTTTCTTTCTTTTGCTCTGTTTTTAAAGCTTTACCTTGGCAAGCACAAAGAAGACATTTACGATAACATGTTTATTTTTTGCACTCCTTAGGGAATTATAGAAAAGTCTGAACCTTTCTGAAATGTTTGCACATATTCCAAGCTACTGCACTGCACCCACTTTTTTTTAAGCTGCCTTGTATTAGACCAATTCTTGTATCTTTTTGCAACGGGTATCAAACAGCTTTGTTGATGTGTTTAATTTTGCAATATAGATTCTATTTTTATTTCATGTTTGCAAACATGCTCTCTCTTTCATATGAAAGAAGTACACACCATGGATTTAAGTGCTTTATGGGAAAGTTTAAGATGTTACCATTTATTATAATGAATAAAGTTCCCTCTGCCGTACATGATAACGATATTGCAAGTGACCTCAGAATTCCATAACCTTATAAAGGAGCCATGCCTCCATCCTCTATATGGTAATGGAACTCCTTTGTGACTTGCAATATCCTTATAATGTACAGCTGGAGGATACTTTATCCAATATATAATCAGTGCCGAGATGCCACCTAGTGTACCAGTGTGATTTACCAATACACGTATTGTGTTCTGTTGTTTTTAGGTTATGTTTGTCATGTTTTACATTATTTTAATATCAATATTTCTGAATAGGTTGAATGAGTGGAATGTGGTATCTTTTTAAAAAAAATTCTGTCAAGCTAGTGCAATCAAGAACAAATGTGTAATGTCTTCTACTATCCCCTGGACTAATCATTAAAAAAATTGTAGTTGAACTCTGACATCACATCTACATGTTATTGACTCATTTAGGTCATCCTTCAATAAGCACCTCATAGTCATTTTATTTTCCTACTCCATTGATACAAATGGGAGGGAGGAAGCCCACAGGCTAATTCATTGGCTGGCGAACCAGGGACCTAAATTCTGCACCTGATCAAATTGTTGGATCCTGGACAGTCCTTTATCTTTCTGTGTCTCTTGAAGAGTGCCTAGAAATGTTCTCAACCCCAGTATTTAGTGTCATTACAAAACACTGCACATGTCTGTAAATGGTCTGTCTGGTTCAGCGTTGTGGTTATTGCTTGTGTGGTGTGTCTTTATTGAAAAAAAAGGGTTTTGTTGCCTTACATTGTGGAGTCCCATGTGAATCACTTTGGTGCGCACCTGTGATATCCAAGTGTATTGACCATGGACCCTTTGTGGTCAAGGCCAGCAGCATCCTAATGTGAGTTGTTTTACTACAGCTGAAGCCTGCAGCACAACTGAAGATGGGGATGAGCCTCTTCACTGTCCCACCGGGTACGAATGTCACATCATAAACCCTGGCAACCCAGCGGAGGGAATCCCCAACAGAGGCCAATGCATCAAACAACGCGGAAACTCAGGTTAGTGAACAAGGTTGAATCTTTTTTATGCTGAGCTGTCGTGGAACCCTTCGGAGTAGAGACATTGGTCAGGCATCCAGTTACAGATTTTAAGTTCATACCCAAACTTCCACGATTTCATATTTTCAAATGTCCTCCATATGTGTCTGCACTTTTTCCATTCTGTACTCATTTGGGAGTACTTGAAAGGTGAACAATTTTATGTTTGATTTTAGGGAACAAGGATCCCACCACGCACTACTCCTTGTTTATAGTAATATATTCATTGTTCTAAGAATACGTTGTGCCAAGGCATCCAATTTTGCACATTGAAGTACAAGTGATAACTTAGAATCATTGTGCATTGATACAATGTTATAGAAGTGTACAACAACTTTGTGCTCAAACTAAAGGAACTACTCAGTGTGTGGCTGCCTTTAGTTACGTCCTTGTCATCCCTAGGGCCCAAGATACCCACACCTGCTCTCATCTGGGTCTCCAGATACCCAATGGTGTCAGAAAAAGGTGAATGCTTCTGACACATACTCCTTCAACTCCACCAACTTCTAGTTTGTAGCTGCTGGTAGTAAGCCCCTCACCTTACTCTTCTACTGCAATTCTCTCATGTTCAAAGAAACCATAGGAAAGGCAGATGTTTCAAGTGTTTGCCTCCTACACGTCATCCATCTCATCCTTGCCTGAAAGGGAAAGTTATTGATACTTGCACCACCACCTCTTCCCTTTGGAACTCAGGGACTCAGTGGAAGCAGAGGATAGGTTGGTTCTTTATGTAAAAAGCTTTTTGCCTCCTCCGACCTCCATGAGTTCTCTAAATCCTGAAGAGAACTATTGGAAAGGTGTCATGGATCTTTAGGACTCAAATTGAGAAACTGTTTGTCCTCCTAATACCTCTGTTTTTTCACCTCTACAAATATTCAGGATCAGAGACCTGAGGAATGGTCAAAGCTCACACTCCGGACAACAAATTCCCTTTGCCTCCTTCAGTTTCTGGGATTCGATGGGACAACAACACTGGCAAATGCTGCCAGCACCACCCTGCCTCACCTCTCCATGTCTCTAAAAATGAGAAGACAGCAAAAATAATAGAGCTTTCAGCACCATCTTCCCCAGATTGCATCACTTCCTGTTGGTCTTTAGGACATAAGAGATGGTGAAGATAGGCAGCTGTTAAGTTGGTATTACAGGATCACTACTAAGCAAACTGGGTGCTCCCTGCTTGCTTGTAAAGAGAGCAAGGAGCAGCCTGCTCTCATATGGGGCTGCAAGGAGACACCTTGAAAGTGTGGAGGTAGGCTGACAGGAAACACCAGGTAGTTGTGTATGTTTGTGTTTTTGAATGGGCGGAGCCATGAGCGAGATCAGTGACGGATGACACTTGGCACTAATGTACGGTGGAATTACTTCATGCTAACATGCTCCATCCGCCATGGCAGTAGCTGGTGCTGACAGCCAGTGTATGCCACTTACAAGGGGAGGTATTCTGCTAGTATCATATTCCACCCAAAGTTAAGAAATGGGCAGTGCATTTGGTCCATAAAGAAAAATCTGTTATCACCCTGCTATCACTCATATGCATTTATGTATGTGGTATTTCTATGGTGCACCTTAGCCAAGAGGCAGTGCATTTGTAGATGTAGGTAGTTTGTGGACTGCTAATATACCATGATGTAGTCTTCTTTAAAGAGATGCATCTTCATCTCTCAATTTGTAAGGAGAGGAGAGGTCTTCATTCGTGTTTTCCCTATGGGGGTTGGATGGATGCAGAGAAAGGTGTCAGGACACCAGCCATGATCATGCCTGTCTTATTCGTGGCATAACAGTGGAGCAGGGCCGAACTGGCTACCAGGCGTTTTGGAATGCTGCCGAGCTGGGGGCTGATTTCGTTGATGTGGACCTGCGTGTGCTGAACGAAATTCGTTTTGCTTTGTTTATTTCGAAGCACACGCAGGTCTCCATCAACGAAATTAGCCCCCACTGCAGTGACATCAGCCCCCAGCTCGGCAGCATGCCAAAACGCCCGGTAGCCAGTCCGGCCCTGCAGTGGACGATGGAAGAGTAGCAGGATGAACTTGATGTGACCTGACTCTTCTCACACCATGTCCTCCAAGGTTGTGAGACATTACAGAAAGTGGATCCTCGAATTAACCATACACAACTGGGAGATGTCCACATAGAGTCCTGTGTGTATATGATCAATTTTTCTGTTTATTCCCAGTCTGTAGAAAACACAAACAAAGGCACAAACATCAATTTGTTGTGACATCTAACACCTATGTTTATCCATTTTTTCCCCTCTTTTAGATGGACGCAGCTTGAGGCATAAATATTACAAGGAACATTTAGGTAAGAATATTTACACTCATTGGCAAACACTAATATTTGTTAAATTCTGAGACGGCTCCTTAATGATATGGTTCAGATGATTAGAACACTCTCAAATTAAAAAAACAGATGATGGCGGTTGACTATTAGCAAATAATCATTGGTATGATTAATATAGTTCAAAAAATTGTGATCTGTTCTATCTGAACGCATTTGTTTATTAAACTCAATAAATGCATCAAAGTCTTTACATGTCCAACCTATTACAAGAAGATGGCCTTGCTTGAATTCTAGGAAGCGTGGCATTGGGTCCATACTGCAGGACTGACTAACCCGGCACTTGTTGAAGTCGTTTGGGCTTGGTCTTAGTCGTACTTATGTGCATGCAAATGCTATTCTTGCGAAAATTCTAATTGAAAAAAAATGGCTGTGTGGTTAATTTACTGTGGGTCGTGAGGGTGGGGTATGGGTGATTGGGTAATTCTGCAACTAATTATAAGTTTGATAAAAGCTGTTATCTGTATGCTTAACTGGGAAATAACCAGAGGTGTAAAAGTAGAACATTAAATGCTTATTGTTTATGATTTATATGTTATTGATTATTTGTTTTTATACCAAAATATTGCAGTTTTAATATTAACCTTCCAAAATATTGCATCCATGCTGTTGACTACCAGTACTAACCAATTGTCAAGGTAACTATACATGGATTTTCAAATAGTAAATATGTGCATCCCTATGTATATTTACTTTGATGATAAGTTGATATGTGATAAATTTAATAGGATTAATTGGCAGGTCAGTATTAAAACCCCAATATTAGACATTCGTCTGATTCTTCTATTGAGTGCAATATAGATGTACTCATCTCGAGGTGCTTTGTACATGCGGGGGGACAAGCACATGATGGGGGTATGTGGATACATTCCTGTTCATGGGGCACCTTATGCAGTCAGGGAAACAATATTGTCCTGGTAAGGGCCAACGATGAGTGATGAAGTTAGGTATTTGAGGAAGAGATCTGTTTTAGTGAAGTGCAGAAGGTCTGACTGATTGTGCAGGCCATGATGTCCAACCATTTAATGGTGTCTCCAACCAGTAGCTCGTGAGCTACTGTAGCTCTCCAGCTACCTCTGAGTATCTCACCTGTGTGCAGCCCAGCTTATCAAATTAAAAAGCTTTTGGTTGGTTGAATTAATACACATATAACAAAATTGAGATTATACACACTAATAATATTAATAGCTCTCAATGCGTTTCATTGAACATATGTAGCTCTCAGTACAGAGAAGGTTGGAGACCCATGAGTGCTTTTCCAGAATTATTATGCTTGCATATCAAATAATATGTGACCTCAACCACAAATGTTGTATTAGAGACCAGGTGGCATCTATGAGAAAAATGAGGATGGAAGTTCAAAGGTATCTTCAGGGTCCCTATTGTTGATGTTGTTGCGAAAATAGAGGCAGGCTGTTCCTTTGATCTTGAATTTGATTCTGACCCTTTTGTGACCCAGTGGAGTTTGCACAGGACGAATCTGGTCTGAGTCTCCTTCTTTTTTTAGTAAGGTGGCCAGTTGAGCTCTCATGTTCTGCATGTTCTGGAACCTGCCTAGTTGTTATTTAAAAAGCAGCGTGAATTTGCAGAGCCTACTTTGGTTTTAATGAAGGTGGTGCCCACCATAGCAGCTTTGATTTGAGCAAATATGAAGAAAGATTTTCCTTGTGTTGTCTGAGCTGGATGGTAGCCTCTTGAATGAAAGGGTGTACCCTTCAAGTCATGCTCAGATTATTTTCTATATAGATAGCTATGAATGTAGCTCTGGGTATTTTGACCGTGTTAACATGACTATAAAGCAGTGAAGTGCTGTACAATAGAAGGGGGTACAAAGAGAGGGCAAGTCAAATTGGTTCATATATGGAATTTATCTTGGGTAAGTAACCAAAGTGGGCACTCCTGGAAGAGGTGTTCCTTGAAAAGGAAGAGCCCCTACCTGAAGCAGGGAAAAGAATGTGTGTGATGGATGAGTGTTGAGTAGGAGTCTGGTTTTTGCCTGTCAGGAGGTTATACCAGAGGGGTCCACAAGCAAGTAGTGGGAGCTGAAGAGGATGACTATGGTTCTATCAAGTATCACTTTTCCAGCGTAGTTAGGTGTAGTAGAGCAGGTTCACCTTAGTGAAAGTGGGTGCAGTTGCTCGACTTACTATGACTAACTTTAACTCTATTTCCTAAAACAATTCCTATTCCACAAATAGATTACAATTATTAGTAAGTTTCAGATACTTCCTTAGATTTTTCCAACTAAGGGGCATATTCACAAGGAGCTATCGCCGAATTAACAGCACTTTATCGCAGCCAAAGTCGTGATAAATTTACCTCCCCATTCACAAGCCGGTGTTAACAGCCCACAGCACCAGTTTACCCGCGATAGCAGCCGCAAAAAACATCGCCACAGAGGACCCCCGCAAATATCGTTAATGAGTTGCAGAGTAGGCGCTCCCGTGCCAAAAGCCGAGACAACATCACACCTCAACATTCACAACGACCAGCCACATCGGCGATAAGAACACAAAACAGGCGATAAGGCGCATTAGCACCAGGAAATTTACACCTGCTCTGACCTGGTGTAAAGTCGGATGGCAGCCAGCACCACAAAAGGGAGCATAGCCCAGGGCCACATCCGAAGGGCAACAGATGCCATGGAGCCACTCATCATGCGGCCCGGACACCCAAGAGGGCCACAACACCCACCGCCACCACCCCAGGACCCCAACCCACACCCGGAACACCCCCCCCGGACCACCACAGACACAGCGCAGACAAAGACCGCGGACCCCCAGGAAGCGTACCAGCCGCACAGACCCAACATCTGACAATGTCACCGTCCACTACAGGCTGAAAGTGACAAACATCCTACGCATCCTGACCATCATCGCCTAACAGGCCTACTGCACCAACACAGCGGACAACCAACTTCCCACCCCACGCAAAGCTGCTGGCTTGGCTGCACCTGTTGGCCCCTGGTACCCCCAACCAACACCCGCCAGAGTAGGAGGAGTCTCACAGCCAGCCACATCCAAGTCCTCCACACCTGTCCTGGACATCACCATCACCCTGGTACCCCAGTCCCCATACGTACAACACAATGCGCAGGATCCGTTGGAGACCAAGCAAGGACCATATGCCCTAGCAGGATGCACGCACGTGTTGGGGGCAATACACAGCACACATGTACTACCTGTGCCCCCTGGTGACACAGCACACAATCACCGCAACAGGAAGCACACGTCTCACATCAATGTGCAGGCAACAACAGAACACCGTGGAACCCCCAACAATGTCGCCTTCAAATACACAGCCAGTGTGCATGATACCTTCATCCTCCGACAGTCCATCATCAACCAGCGTTCCCAGGATGGCAACAAGGGAAATGCACAGCCCCTTGGCAATATCCAAATGAACACCCCACACACCTCAACTCCACAACCATGCAACTCACAACTCTGGCAATGCACACGTCACATAATCACATACAAGAGGCACAACAACATGCCCACCCACCAGACACGACAGAACAACTTACAATGTTCACATGGGCAAGCCCTGAACATGAGCCAGCAATGGCATGGCACCTCAGCCACATAATAGCCGAATGTGGGGAGAGGTGGCAACCAGGCATGTGTGAAGGATGCAGTAGAACCATGATTGGGAAAGTACACAATGCCAAGAGTGGCGGAGATGTGCTGGACACACCGCAGTATGCAGAACACACCCATATCCATGGCGACATACACCGCTGGTGTATGGAGTGTAGTGGACAGTGGACGCCACCATGTCACCCCAGCCAGTGGGGG
Organism: Calotriton arnoldi; assembly: GCA_963921515.1. NCBI lineage: Eukaryota > Metazoa > Chordata > Amphibia > Caudata > Salamandridae > Calotriton > Calotriton arnoldi. The sequence continues at coordinate 1,124,380 of CAWUFW010001407.1, forward strand.
ACCTCGCGGAAATGTTGCCTGTTATGCCCCCCCTAAGCATCACCGGAGTGGGATGGCCCGGCGTATGCCACGCCAGCGTAGGGGTGTGAATAAAAAGCACGTAGTCCTGGGCGTGGTCCTCTTCCGGAAAGACCCATGTCTCTGCCAAGGCGGCGCCTCCCACCCCGCCACGAGGTCGACGCCGTTCTCGTGAGCGGAGTTGCCTGCGATGCTGTGCGCCTGCTGGACCCTGGCACGCTGGACCACGAACCCGTCAGGCCTGCCCCTGTGCAGCCAGGACACACTGATCACCTGCCGACACCGGCGTGTGTCAAGGAGGGCCCACCACGTGCCGGCGCAAGCTCCAAGCCTGAGGCCCGCAACCTTGGCAGCCTCCTCAGACCATCACGGCCTCCACAACACAGGCCCGCCTTACTCCTTTCTCGTTGACGCACTCTACTGCCGCCTTCGGCCCACTCGTCGGACCAGTAGGTCCCATGTGTGAAACTGTGTCCTGAGTCATAAATGGCAGTGACCCCAAATCCGGGCCAGCGGCCACAGCACCATACCCCCCCACGAACTGTGAGGCATAGTTCCATATGGGCATCTTGCGACACGTGGTGCCACTAACACTGTTCAACACCAGCCGGTGACACGTGGTGCCACTAACCCTGTTCAAGGCCAGCCGGCGACACGTGGTGCCACTAACCCTGTTCAACGCCAGCCAGAGACACGTGGTGCCACTAACCCTGTTCAACGCCAGCCAGTGACACGTGGTGCCACTAACCCTGTTCAATGCCAGCCGGCGACACGTGGTGCCACTAACCCTGTTCAACGCCAGCCGGCGACACGTGGATGAGGGACCAGGACTACCCTGCAGACCAGTAGGTCACACATCCAGCACCTAGTCGCAAAGCACGAATAGCGGAGTCCACACCAGTGGTCGCACGGAGAGGTGTAAGAGGAAGATGCGGCTCAGTCTGGACGAATGCCGGGTCACATACATGGAGGTGACCGAACACGTGGTGCCACTGAACCTGAACTACGCAGGCCGGTAGGGCCATCCAACCTATGCCGGCGACACTCGGTGAATGGGCCGTGCTGACCGCTGCCTCAGGCCAACACCACGGTCAGGTAGGTCACACATTTGGAACTGAGTCTTGATTACACCATGGTAGTGAACATTATTTAAGGCAGAGAACAATTCACTATACACCCTTCGATGTGGTGGCAACAAGTCTGTGCATGGCATCACAACCACACATGTCTGTGGGCCTACGCGGACCACTGCCCTCGGCCTACGCTGCGCACGAGTGGGATCACAGATTTGGAACTGAACATCGGTAATTCAAAAGGCAGAATACATTTCATTGCATGCACGGAGAGGCGTAAGAGGATGACACGTTGCAGTCCGGAGGGAACAGGATCATCGTTACGGAGGTGATAGAACACTACCGACAACTGCCACTGTGTCACTAACTCTGTGCCTTGCGAGCCAACGACACGTGGCTGTGGGCCACTGCTGACCGCTGCCTCCGGCCTACACTGCGGTCCAGTAGGTCACAGAGTCTTGATTTGGCAATGTTGGAGTTCACATCTGTGTACCAGCATCACCGCAGACTGCATCCCCTCTCAGCACCTGTGCCACTAAGTGTGTTCCCCGACATTCATGGACACTCACTGGTCATACATTGGTGGCGTTTGAGTGTATGGAATAGGGGCTAGTTTTCATCCTCATGTAGCTGATACCGAATTGTTGGTGAAAACGAGGGTTGCGCTTTCCACTCCTCCATTTGCTGCTTCCAGATAACATCAGACCTTCCGCATCATGCCCTGGAGGACACCTTCCACTGTCCCCCGCAACCCTCCGCAACATACACCTCGGACATTGATGGGGACCCGCTCAGGTCGCATGGCCCATCTGACTGCACCGCAAGTCACCGTCCCATGGCTGGGTGCCTGTGCCGGCCACAGTGCATCTGGGGTCACTAACTCTGTGCTGCTTAGGCCTGGGACCCCTTCTTCTGAGACATTGAACGGCCTCTGTAGCGATGGTCTTGGGGTCATCAACGCCATGTGTCTGTGGCCCTGCGCTGTCCGCATCCTCCGGCCTTAACTGCGGGCCACCAGGGCCCACACATAGCATTGAGTCTTGACCGGCCCGGACATCGCATCACCGCAGGAGGCACATGCCACCACCGCAAGGACCACCTCCAACTGCCATCTGCCAGAGTCGAAACGGTGGTCCTGACAGACCTACGGAGTTGCTCAGACCTGTCTTGGATGCCATCATCGGCCTGATACCCTGCTCAGCACTCCAGGTGCCAGTGACTCAGTGCACCGCAAGCCATTGTCCGTTACTGATTGAGTTTTGTGCTGTTGTGAGGTTGCGCAGCAATGTCACCTCATGCAGTGGGGAAGACCTGGGACTATGATGAGGAAGATGTGTCAAGTGTGCAGACGGGAGAAGGCACAGACAATGGGAGGGCAGGAGGCAACAGCCCCAAGGCAGGAATGCAGACTGGTGGTGGTAGTCAAGCTACACACACGGATCTATTACTGGGTATTGCGCTGTGGACTGCGGACGCAACTGTAACCTCAGGCAGTGTGGGAGACCTGGGACGTTGATGAGGAAGTAACACACCCCACTGCATCTGCATCAGGACTAACGCGAAGGGACACAATCCTAGCAATTTCTTCACATGAGCGCGCTCTTCTCTAGTGCCCCTACCTCAGTGCACTGCAACTCACGGAACCCCCTGACTGAATATTGGGTGACCTCTGTCCTTACTCCAGATCTCTCCATGTTGCTCTGCAGTTGACTCTGTTATGCTGGTGTTTTCTGTTTCCATTACACTGGTGTCCACTGTTCAGGTTGTTGCCAGCACCAAGCACTCCGTGCGGGCTGGCTTATACTCACCCCACACACATCCAGCACAGGCGTCACTGTACATGTGGCCCTGCCAATAAAGGGGCCGGGCGCACGTGCCCGTAGCCAGTTCAACATGATATGTGCATGTGTCCCTGTGGTCTTGTTGTATGCATGGGGGCCCTGGGCCCTACGACATTACATTGTGCTGTGTACAGCGGAAGCAGACATGTCACCGCAGGCAGCGGGCTAGAACCTGGACATGTAGCTTTGTCGTCACCCACTCAATTCGTAAGGGGAGTGGACTGTGCTGTCGTACGCAGAGCCAACGTGGGTGTGTGACTGATATGTGCGTGCCCCTGGGCGTGGTTCTGTACTGGGTATGTGCATCTGCATGTGTCTGTATGGCAGTGTGGGTCTCCTTTGTGGGGTGTAGGTGGTCCCTGAAGGGTATTGGACACCCACGTATGTGTTCTAGTTCGCATTCCATGGGTTCGGCAACACCCGCACCTGTTGGGCCACCTCCTTTTGGCGTTCTGACACCTGGCATTGGGGTGCCATGTGTGGGTCGGTGAAGTGTTGTGAGCCAGCCGTGATTGCGGGTCCTTCATGCTGTGTGCTCTGTTGCAGGGGCTGGGTTCTCCTCTGAGTAGCTTGTCTGCCCTGGTCCTGGTTGTGGGTTGTGTGGGATGTCCATGAGCTGTTGTAGGGCGTCGGTGTCGAAGGTGTGGTGTTCGTCTCCGGCATCACTGATGGGTTGTCTGTTCTGACCTGCTGGAGGTGTTGTTTGTCCCTCTGCATTGTGAAGGGGAGATGCATGTTGGCATTGTGTTGGCGCCTTGTTCTTGTCGACATGCAGACTGTGTGACAACGTACATTGTGACTGTTTGGGCGGTGGTGGATATTTGAGTTGGGACAGTGGACATTTGGCCTACATGGCTGATGTGGGGTTGTAGCCGTAGATATGCATCTCACAGTTCCCTGCTCTGTCCAATGTGATTGTTCTGTTTCTGCGCCTGGGCGTACCCAGTTGTGTCCCCTGTTCTGCAGTGTGGGTGTTGCACTTTGTGCCACATTGTCATGGTATGTGTTGTGATTGCTATGTGTGTGTGCTGCAGTGTGCCACGGGGATGGGGGACATGTCCCTGGGTAATTGTGGGTGTGCAGTGTGCTACACCTCGTTGTGCATGTGTGCCATTGTGCCCATCACCCCCGTCCCCCCAGTCCCTGTTGGATCCTCACCCTGTTGTTGTTGTGTCGGGTCCTGTCGAGCTGTGTCCGTACTCCCACCTCCTTGCACCATCTCCACACTGATGACTGTGGCCTGGGTTTCCTCCAGCTCCTCCTGTGGCGCTGGACTGCCACCTCCTGTCGCTGTTGCTGCCTTCCTGTTGTGCCTGGTTTAGGTTTGTGCCTGGTTTAGGTTGTCACGTCCTGGCGGTGCCTCTTGGCCTCCTGGATTGGCCTCCTTGGCACTCCGACTGCATTCCAGGTGGTCTGCTTGTGGGTCAGTTGCTGGTAGTGTTCTGTGACTCCGTGGCGCTGGTCTTGTTTTCCTGCGGTCTACACCCCGTCTTCCTCTCCCTTTTCTCCTTGGCCTTCCCCGACCCCGTTGTTCCTTGCTGGTGGTCTGTGGGGGTTGTGGGGTTCGCGTTGACCTCTGCGCTGGGTCAGGGTGCATCCATGTTGCTACGTGCTTTGGCTTGTTTCTGGTGTGTTGTTTCTGTGGTTTTTATGGTGCAATTTCCCGCCAGACGCAAGGGATTTGCAGGCCTGTGGCTGCTTTTCGCTACTTTTTGTACCGTGATTGGCCTCATCGCATGATTTCTCGCATTTCGCATTTTTTCGGCGTGGCGTTGATTTTCACGCTGACATTTGACGCTTTATCTGGTGACTATCGCATGCTACCGCCTTGTTGCGAATTCCTCGTTGACACGGGGTTATTTTCTCGCAATAGGCTGCGATATTTAAAGTTGCGTTACGCTACTCTTGTGGTAGTTATCGCACGTTCTTGTGAATATACCCCTAAAACTTTAAAATATCTATCCTCCTCTGTCCTAGATTAATATGCTTTGTTCCTAAGGAGCCTATTTAATTTACTCATAGGTTAAGGATTAAGTATAAAACTTAAATTTGATGAGATCGCTGTCAAGTCAACACCAGTCCATATCAAATTAACAAATTATGTCAGTGGCAAAAATGGTAATGCCTATGAAAAAAAGGTACTGTAATTACTCTGAAAATCAAACTATATAAATCTACAAGAAAAGCATTATGCAAATGCAAGGAAAAACCCTTACAAGTGAGTAATTATTTAGTAAAATGGCTGCATCTTTTTATGACACTTGTTTTTGGAGTATCTTAATGAAATGTGGACAGCGAATTTTGTATATAAGTATATATGTTTCTAAGTCTGGCAGAGACGGATCAGTGAGCCCATGTGGTCTATGAAGAGAGGAGAATTGAGCTCAGTCTCTGGTTGATTATCAAGTCCCTTTCATCACATTCATCAGCCATTGTAAATGTTATTTGTGAACTATGTGGCCTTATTAATAGACCATTAACATGTGGGGTGCTACTATTTCACTGGTTAATCTGTGAAAGGAGTGCTTATGGGGGGGGTACTCTTTTCTTTTTTGTATGTATTTGATTGACTTGAGGAATGCAGAATATTTTCTGTAGGGGAGGTAAATCCTTTGTGAGGACTGTTGGTAAGAATGTCCCAGAACTGTGGTGTCTAGCACTCTCCCTATGTTTGCCTTTCAGAATAGGTCAAGCCATCTTTGCTAAGCCCACATCCACTCCCCACCGTTTTGAGCTCATTGCCTTTCCTCCTCAGCCACGTGTTTCCCTTCAAGAGCGAGTGCTTTATTTTTGCAGTTTTTTATAGTGCAAACTTGGCCCTAGGGCATTAGAGCACATTATATGAGCACCAGATTACGTTACACATTTTGTTTTTTGGAGGAGAGGAAGACACTGGGCGATTAAGTGATCAGCCCAAAATTACAGGATATTGAGCTGAGGCTAGGACTCAAAATTTGTCCTCCTGCTCCAAAGTCAGCAGCTCAGGCACACCCCCTCTCTCGTTCCTCTCCAGTTGCAAACATCTTGTTTTGCCACAGCACCCTCCCCTCCATGTGCACCAGTGCATGATCCTGAGTGTCCAGGTCTCTGTCTATTTGCGTCAGAATCTTCTATCCAGAAATATTTTCTGACATAAATATTTTCCAAAATATAAACTACAAAACTATCGGCCATTTGATTTAGGTTTTCTACTATGAACTTCAGTGGGGTGATATTTTTGTAAAATATATTTAGGACACGATATTTATGCCAGACAACATATTGATAAAGGTATTATGGTGCCAAACCCTCTGTCCTTCATTGAAAGCAAGATAAGCGTGGGTTCACAAAAGCTTTGCATTCCACCGGGGAAGGAAAAAAGATAACAGACGAAAGGTGCAGTGAAAAACAAGTGATTGGGCCCCACACAAGACACAAGTTGGGCTTTGGGAATCATACGAGTATGACAAAATGGAGCAAAAGAAAAGCACACTGAGCAAGGTCCATACCACAACACAGACAAGTATACGTCAAGCAGTTAGATGGGCACCACACGACACAAAGCGAAGGGTAATGTCCATAGTGTAGCATTGTTTCATGGCCAAACACGGCGGCCCATAGCAAATGGAATGATGCAGATCCTGCGACCCCTCCCTAGCTCCTCAATCTTTCCTTCGTATTGCCTAACTACTAGGAGCCTATTTCAGTTTCTTGCTAGATCTTTCGGTCTCTGTCAGCTCTTGCTGCCTTTGCTCTTTACACTGTTGATATAAAGATCCTTCTTTTACCCCAAGTACTTTTGTACTCCTCTTATCCCAATCTCTCTGCTCTCTGCTTCAGAAAACCATCCTCTATTGGGCTGCTCCACCTGTTTGGCTTCTGTTGTATACAGATTTCCCTTCTGGAGTCTGTTGAGCCGGTCCTAGGTGTGCTACTACCCTCCTCTTCTCTTTACTCCAGTACTCAATATCTCTGGATAGTTATGCATGCAGTGTACTTTTGATTAATTGAGACCATTCGTAAAGTGCAAACAACTACTTCAGAAAGAATAGCCCTGGTACTCACGGGGAGAGTGGCAGAATTAATCCAACCAGGCAGGATGAGAGTTGGAAGAAACCACCATCTAGAATCAACTAGACATAATTGCTAAACAGACAGGTCTTAAGTGGCTTCCTCAAGTTGGGAAGATAGCAGCAAGGATTTCCAGGCTTGCCACAACCACTTGCAAGCTGCCTGCCAGCCTGAAATTTTGGAGTTTTAGCCAGACATTTGTGTTTAGACCTTAAGTCCTGTGATGGTTGATACCAAGAAAATAAAAATGCCATATATTTATACTGGTCGCTGTTAAAGACTGTCTTATGGCAGAGACATAAGGTCCTTAAAATAACAAATTTTAGTTAATGGAAATCAGGGAAGCTTTTGCACGTGGCTGGAGAGGGAAGCACTCCTATTTAACCCCAGATTCATCCTCACAGTTGCATGTTGAAGCAATTGCAATATTTGCACAAGGTGTCTAGGTCAATCAAACAGCAAAGAAGTACAATAGTCCATTCGAAACAGAATGAGCGCTTGCATCATATCTTTCCAACAGTATGGAGGTAGGTAAGGCAGTATTGTCCTAATAATGCATAGGAGATGGAAACCAGTGGTGCAGACGGATTTGACGTGTTCTATGAAATATAGATTGGTGTCAATCATTACTCCCCAATTTCGAGCATGCCGCAAAAGAGATGCCAGAGCCCTTAAAGTTTCAGAACACCACCCGTTGGTCCATGCAGAAACTGACCCAAACACAATGATTTCTGTTTTATCACAGTTTAGAATAAATATTTTAAATTCATCCTTCCTGAAACTTCATGGAGACAATTTCTAAGGTTGTGAGCAGCCTCAGTTGTGTTCTCATCTAGTCAAACAATCATCTGGATGTCATCTGCATAAGTATGGAATCAATTGCCGAGTGATTGGATGAGCGAGGCAAGAGGGGTCACGTAAAGATTAAATAGAGTAAGACTGAAATGGGGATCTGGGGAACTCCATAGAGATCAACTTGAGTGAGAATCTGTAATTAGCCAGGGCCACTGTTTGAGACCGGTCCTGCAGAAAAGAAGAGAATCGGTCATGGACTTTGCCTAAAATCTCTGTCACAGTTAGACATTTCAGAAGGATGGAGTGGAGATGATATCAAAGGCCGCTGATGGATCCAACAAAATCAGGGCTGCCACTCCATCTTCATCCATTGTATTTCAAGTTTGCTCATGTGAACAATGTGCTTATATTCCAGCTGGGTGCTAAATCACAATTTAAATATACCTGCACAGATTTCAGCTACTTTTCTCTGCCCCAACAATGATGCCTTACTTCTAACACTAGAATTCAGAGAAAAAGATTGACTGCCCCCAAATCAACAACTTCAGAGGCTGATGGAGACGTAAACCAGAACTGACAAAGCCAATAGGTCTCTGCAATGCGAGAGCTATTGGCTTTGCCAGTCAATGTCTGCCAGTCACGTTGTATAGCAGCATCATTGCTCTTCTTTGACTGACTTTCAGCTATGTTGACCAGCAGTCATGCAGCTATATAACATGGCTAAACGACATTGATAGAGCCAATTGCCCTTGCATTGCACTTTTTAAAATCAGTTTTAGCCACACTGCAAAGCATCTGCACTTCTGTACAGCATGGCTAACAAACATCGCCAAAGTCAATAGCACTCATAAGTGAGACCTATTGGGTTTGCTAATGTTTGTTGAGGACTGGAGCTTATTTTTCATCATCGGACACCAGAGCAGGGGCGAGAAAGTTGGAAGAAGAAAAAAGGAGAAAGAGAAACATAGAAAAACAGTGACAAATGGAGGAAGCAGAGATGGAAAAAGAGGTAGGAAATGTGGAGATGGAAGAGGAATAAATGAGATTAAAGGTAGGCATTCTTGGTATGTGGTGCCGCAGAGCTCTGCAGCCTGAGCAATAGCCTTCTGAGAAAGAATAAATTGGCCCCTCAAATTTTTTTTATTTTATTTATGTATGTTATGTTATATAAATTTATTGAGCGCACGAATACCCGGAGGTGTCTCGGCGCTAGGACTGTGAATGAGCCCAGACAGAGCGTCTAGTTCTGAAATAGCCAAGTTTTTAGCCCTTTTCTGAAGATGGTAAGTGAGCTTGCCGTTCTAAGCTCCCTAGGGAGCATGTTCCATAGTTTAGCAGTACAATACGAAAGGCTACGTCCTCCCCAGTTTAAGGACCGTATCCTTGGAACTTTCATGAGTCTGGCACCTGTGGAGCATAGTTGTCTGGCCGGTTCATACCAGGCAAATATATCTCTAAGAAATCTTGGACCAGAGTTACTCAGCGCCTTATAGGCTAGGCTTAGTGATTTGAATTTAATTTGTTGTTCCACCGGGAGCCAGTGGAGTCTTTGAATTTCTTTGGCTACTGATTCGTGCTTAGGAATGCTCAGAATAAGTCTCCCTGCTGCATTTTGTACTGTCTGGAGCTTTTTTTGATATTGCTATTGCATATTCAAATAGAGCCCATTGCAGTAATCCAGCTTTCACTGTATTAGCGTGGTTATAATCGTCCTTCTAGAATCAGTGGGGATGTAAGGTAGAATCTTTTGAGTTTCTTTATCAGAAAATGGGAAGCCGACACAATGGCTTTGGTCTGATGTGATAGAGTTAATTTGTTATCAATCAGAACTCCCAAATTATTTGCTTTCTGAACTGGTATTGGTGGTTCACCCATCTCCACCGGCCACCAGAGATTGTCCCATCTGGGTTTGCAGGTTTCCAAAGATTACTACCTCGGTCTTCTCAGAATTGAGCTTAAGACAATGTTTTCCCATCCGTCTGTTTATTTCCCTCATGCAGTTTTGAAACTGTAGTGTAGGGGAGGCTTGATCTTTATACGCTGCCACCACTATCTGGATGTCATCAGCGTAAGACGTAAGGCTAAAACCGAAGTCTCGAATCAGAGGGGCGAGTTCAGATACATACACGTTAAAAAGAGAAGGACTAAGAGATGAGCCCTGGGGAACTCCACAGGGGAGGACGTAGGGATCCGATTTGTACTTGTCCAAAGTCACTGTTTGTCTCCTTTACTTCAAAAAGGAGGAGAGCAAGGCCAGTGCCGCTCCCGTAACCCCCAACATTTCCAGCCGCTACTGCAGAAGATCGTGATCCACGGTGTCAAACGCGGCTGACAAATCTAGGAGAATAAGGGCGGCCGTACCCCCTCTATCCATCACCGTCCTGATCTCCTCGGAGGCCTTAATTAATGCCGTTTCCGTACTGTGCTCCTGTCTAAAACCAAACTGAGAGTGATCGAGCAAATCATTTTCCTGAATGAAATGGGCTAGCTGCTTGTTCATGATTTTTTCTACTATTTTGGCCGGAAGCGGCAGCGGCGCTATCGGGCGGTAGTTGTTTGGATTCGACACATCCAGACTGGGTTTTTTCAACAGAGGAAGTATGGAGGAGTCTTTCCATGGAGCTGGGAAAGTGCCCGAGATAAACATATTGTTAAAAATTTCTGTGAGTTCTGGGCTCACTACCTCCGCTATGTCTTTCAATAATGCAGGTGGGCAGGGGTCAAGAGGAGACCCGGATTTAATTTCTCTGAGGTATTTTTCCACTACCTCAGGAGAAATCTGTGAAAGGCAGTGGAAGCTATTTCCCTTAGGTTCATGGTGAAGAGATGTTTTGGTGGGCCTACGAGGGGGTGGCTTCAAAAGCGTCATAAATATCTTTGACTTTGTTTTTAAAAGCTACTGCAATCATATCACAAAAAGTTTGATTGCTCTTGATTCGTTTGTTTTTAGGTACATAGGACAATTTATCTACCACCCCAAACAGTTCTTTTGGCGTAGTTTTGGCTCTCTCTATCTGTTTGGTAAAAAAGTCCTTTTTTTCTGACATCAACAGTTTTTTATATTGAATTAGTGCAGATTTATACATATCTTTCTCCTCTATATCGTAATTGACTCTCCAACGTCTTTCGAGTCTACGGCACTTTTGTTTTTCTTGACGCAGGACGTCAGTAAACCAGGGGGCCGACGGAGTGTTACGATTCCCGGAGGTTTTACCAATGGGTAGTGTGACCTTGAAGGCCTCCTTTAGCCAGTCCGTGTATTTGGTGACTGCTAATTCTGGTGGGACATTTAGCCATGGGCGGGTTCTATCCAACTGAATTTGAAGAGTTACTTTATCCACCTTGTTCCAAGCAGTATAGGTTGCTGAATGGGTTTTGGTCATCCCTCCCATCTGAGTTTTTGGAAAAGAGAGATCAAACCTGATTAGCGAGTGGTCTGTCCACGTTAATGGGAGAGTCTCTTTTACTATAAGTCCCTGTGCAGAAGTAAAAATCCCATCAAGGATGTGTCCAGCCTCATGGGTGGGTGTTTACACTGTTTGCTGTAGACCCAGAGCCCCTAAAGTATCTAGCAAGGAGACAGTCTCCTTGTCCTCATGATCCTCTAGGTAGACATTAAAATCATTACTAGCCAGAATGGGTTCCATAAGTACATCTAGATTATGAGTAAAGATACTTCTTGCCCCTGGTGGGTGATAGAGTAATATGCCCCTAAAGGTTTTTCTGGCATTAAGTTCAATTACAAAGTGGAGGGCTTCATAAAAAGGAGTGAGGGCTGGGGAGAAGCTGGCTTCAAACTGCTCCCTATAGATAACGGCCACTCCGCCCCCTCATTTGTAGGCCTGTCTACTCTAAACAATAGAAATCCCTTTGGGGCCGCTGTTACAAAGTCCGGGTCCGAGGATGCATCGGCCCATGTTTCCGTAATGAACACAAGTGCATCTAGATTATGTATTTCTATCATATCTGCTATTTCATACTTATGTTTCGCCAAGGATCTAACATTAATGAGGCCGCAATGCACTTCAGTCATACCAGAGTGTTTTTCTGATTTTATAATCTGAAAGTTTACGGAAGATTGGAACTCCCTTATCATCTGTTGAGGTGGGAGAGAGAAACCACATGAGCAGGCTATCTTATCATGTGTCAGAGATTCACTCAGACTCAGAATGCAGCAGCTCATATTGGCTTTTTCGAGCTCCAGCAGTTATTTACCAGTATACCTCCGGGATTTAAGTGTACGCGGACCAGGGTTCCTGGCCCTAGGCCCGGTCCAGGCGCGGACGGGCGCAGACGGGATTGCCTTAGGCACGCCTTCAGCGCACCAGCGGCGCGCCCGCTGCGCGCGTCTGCTGCGCAGCCCCACCATCGTGCCCTGAAGTAGTGTAGATCGGCAGGAGGGCTAGAGCGCTAAAGGCTGGAAGTGGGTGCCCACCCTCTAGCCTGCCGGAAGTGAGGTCAGTATCGCAATGCCCTCCGCGCAATCGGCACACCATCCGTGGCGGAACAGGGCAGGAATTTTCCCTCAGGCGAAATTGCGGTAAGTTTAGCAAGATCCCCCGAAACAATTAATGAACACAGTAAACACAGTAAAAACAGTTAAAAGTAGCACCATTCGTTAAAAGTATTAAAAGCTAAGTAAAATCTGGGCAGTAGATATAGCAAGCAGCAATACAACTAGAAAAAGACAGTTTAACCGAGCCTCGAAATGCAGAACGAGCAGGGCTTACATCAGTCCGCTGCGCGGCCGCACCATTGTGCCCTGAAGTAGTGTAGATCGGCAGGAAGGCTAGAGCGCTAAAGGCCGGAAGTGGGTGCCCACCCTCTAGCCTGCCGGAAGTGGGGTCAGTATCGCAATGCCCTCCGCGCAATAACACACCAGCCGCGGCGGAACAGGGCAGGAACTTTCCCTCAGGCGAAATTGCGGTAAGTTTAGCAAGATCCCCCCAAACAATTAATGAATGTGTTTAAGTAAGTAAAGTAAGTAAGTAAATTTATTGTATATAGTTAATTTTTTAAGTACTTATTTATTTATTCACAGGTTAAGCATTATCTTTAGCACTGTACTCAGATACATTTTTGGTTTATGCTCATCACCTTTCTTGTCCTTTCCTTTCACTAGAAAAGCAGCATTCCTTGCATTTGGTTCAAAAACAATGTTATCACATACAGCCATTTGCTCGGGATTTAACAAGCAGTACAGCATGTTTGTTCCCAGCAGTCTGTTAATGATTGTTATCTCTGTAAATTGGGCTCTGAAACTGAAACCGGATCCCTAGCAATACGTTATCTTAGAGGTTAAGAGGGGGGTGTGGCTTAGAGCCACAAGATGTCTAATCTCCTTGTTCCGGTGGGAGATCCGACGTCAGTGTCTATCTGGTCGGCGGGGGAGCTGACGGGCATCAGGGACGGTGGCTGAGGGTCTGTGTGGGGGGCCCCAGTCGAGTGAATCTAGAGAAGAAGGCCTGAGCCGCACCACAGTGACCATTTCCAAACTGGGAGCAATGTGGCCACCTGCCCGAGCGTGGCAGAGTGCAGTGGCAGTGATGGGCCAGGCAGCCGCATTGTCGGAGAAGTGGAGGGCTGCTGTGAGTCCTGCAGCCTGAAGTTTAATGGCACTGGGCCCCCTCCCTCCCAGACAAGATGATCGCGGTGGCATGAGGCTACGGAGACAGCTGTGCTGTTGTTTTCTGCTACACCGGACCCTATGGACATAAAACTGGGCAAGATTCTCGCTGCCATTTCGGACACCAGAACCAACCTGGGTGGGAGAGTGGATGCAGTGGCAGTGAAGTTGGGCCTCCTTGGAGATTACCATCAAAAGCTGTCTGCCAGAGTCTCCCAAGCCGAGTTGTCCATACAAGCTCTCCAGCCGTCCGCCAAGGAACTCACTAGCCAAGTGGAGGAACTTACTCGCATGTTTCAATTCCTGGGGGGCCAAGTGGAGGATGCAGAGGGGAGTTTGAGGTGCAATATCCTCCACATATTTGACTTCCCAGAGGGAGGGGATGGACCCTACTACATTTTTCAAAATGTGGCTATTCACTACTGTGGCCCCAGAAGGGTTATCCCCTTACTTAGCCAAAGAGCATGCTCAATGAGTGCCTGCACAGTGGTCTCTGCCGGGAGCCCCCTCGAGACTGGTGGGGGCATGGCTCCTTAACTTCAGAGACAGGAACACAATACTTTGGGCTACTAGACGCTCTGGTCCAGTTGCCTTTGAGAATGCAAGGATCCTCCTGTTCCCGAACTACAAACTGTTGGTCCAGCAACAGACAGCTTACGTTCCTGAAATGAAGAAAAAGTTGCGGGATGCTGGCCTCACATATTTACTGCTTTTTACAGCCAAACTCAAATTCAAAGCACACCAAAAAACATGCTTCATCGCAGAGCCAGTGGGTGCCTGTGATTGGGTGGAGCAGTGGCGTTGAGAGCCAGCGGAAGCGGAACCTGCTGATGGTACTGGGCCCCCACTGCCACCCTGAAATAAATGCAAAACCCCAAACCGCGGAGGCATCCGAAGCCAATTACCAGCACTCCAACCCCAATGCAGGTGCAACAGAAACATAAGCATGCACTGATTACTTTGGCTGGAGTATGTGCCAGGGATGAGTCTCCTGTCACTGATGATTCTGGGGAGGCTTTGTCAGGGGGGGAGTCGGACTCAACTTGATCTAGTATGGCCTTGTTCCTCCCCCCAAGGTAACAACACAGACAGCAGACGACATTGGCCATGGCTGAGGGCTGTACTTTCTCAGACCCACCCCTTATCCCCAGATTGCTGATTCATGAGGGGCCTCCCCCCCATATTTTGACTGCACCTGAGGTACAAGGGCACTGCTAACCTATGGCTGCCGGTCACCCGATGGCCGCCTAGATGTTACTGATCTTCTTCCATGATCCTCCCTTTTGGGTCTTCTCGCTCCCCCGGAGGCCCTGCTGGCTGACCTCTACGCTACAGCTGCACTGCTGATCCATGACCCCCACTCCATTGTTTGTGTGAGGTGTTCTGGTACCCTCATGAAGTATGTGGAGAAGCCAGGTTTGCAGGATTTAAGGTTCACTGTTTGGGCAGCCGGATATTACTCTGCCGCCCTGGGATAGGGAGTTGGTTTTTCTGTTTTCTCATTGTTGTTGAGCCTTGCAGCATGTGTCTGTTGAAGCTCGGGTGGGTGAGTGCTAGCAGTTTTGACCCATCTGCAACTGGGGACCCCTGCCTTGCTGTTGCTCCCCTCTAACACTACACTATTAGTGATTATAAAATTACTAGATTGACATTCTTGGCCTGGAATGTCTGAGATATGGGCACTGCAAGACAACGTCTCTTCATTTGCCAGTATTTTAGAAAGATGGGTGCCAATATTGTTTTCTTACAAGAAACACATATGGCAAATTGAGAGGAACTCAGGCTTCAGAGATGATGGAGGGGAAGATGCTTCAGTACAGTATATTTGCAATATACAAGGTGAGATGCTTATATGGGTGCAACCTTGGTCTCTTTTACGGGTATGTCGATGTTGGTAGAGGGTCAGTATGTATTTGTGGAGGGCCGACTGGAGGGTACAGCTATACTACTGGTGAGTGTGTATGTGCCAAACACTGCGCAGGCACAATTCCTGACCCATGTGTTGTCCATTCTGATTAGATGGGCTCATTTACCCTGGATTTTGGGAGTGGATTTTAACTGTGTATAACATCCTGAGTTGGATAGATCACCCCCACCACTCCCTTGCTCGGCTGCTCTGTGCACGACATCCAATTCGTCACAGTGGGTCACTCATTGGTCACTGATTGATAGCTGGAGGGCGATATACCTGGACACCAGAGAATATTCTTACTACTCCCCCCCTTCGCCCCCCCAGTCCAACTGGATAGGTTCCTCTGCCACTCCACCATACAGCTAAAGGTAATGGCAGCAAAATACCTAGGGAAGACCCTTTCCAGTCATTGCCCTCTTTTACTGGACACTGAGGGGTCGATTCCGATTCGGGCCGGAAAAAGCACCGACCGACTCGGAGCCGGAAAAATTACCGACCGACACGTACCAGTGGCGCCCGACACGCCAAGTACGATGCAAGCCGCGATAAATCCGACCGACACGTCAGGAAACCAAGCCGACCGACCGAGCCGCTCGGAAAATAGCAATCCGGCCGGAAAAACACGCGAATCCAACCGACCAACACGCACCCGGAACAAATCCGACCGAATCGTACCCGCCAACTCCAACCCGCAAAGTACGATGCAAGGCGCGAAAAACACGACCGAGTCGGACGGAGGACAAGCCGTACGACCGACACGCATACAAAACCGAGCCGAAGCAACACAATACACCGCGACCGACGCGTACGCAGCATACAAAACTGCACAAACACAGCGTGAACGAAACGGAAAACACCGTACGAGACCAATGCAGGGTCCGACTCGGTCACAAGAACGTTTCCAACATACACAAACAGCACAAAGGAAAAATCAACCAAAAAAAGCCCAAACAAGCAATTACCAAGCCAATAAATACTGGGGGAGGTGGGGACAGAGAACAAAGACACACCCACAACTCCACCTATATAAAGGACACAAATCACTACCATGAGCCTTTGCAAATGCCATTCCACTGCCAGCACCCAAGAGAAAGCAACCACACACCCACAGCTCATTCCTCACACAAGCCACACACCAGCAGCACACCAACAAATACCTACCTCACATACACCCAGCACAACACACACCCACACACCCTCACCTGCACACCAACACACACATCACCCACCATCACCACCCATCAACATGCCCCCCAAGAAGAATCACAAGTTCCTAGATTGTGAATTGGAAGTCCTGGTAGACGAGATCCTCAGGGTAGAGCCACAGCTGTTTGGCACATTGGTCCAACAGACCCCCATGTCGCAGAAAACCAAGATGTGGGAGAGGATCATCAACAGGGTGAACGCCCAATCACCATGTCGGCGCACAAAGACCGACATCCAGAACAGGTGGTATGACGTGCGCAGGAGGGTACGGAAACTGCTGAAGCAAGACTACATCAACAGCCAACACACCGGCAGTGGCCCTCCTGCCAAGCCAATATACCTCAGGCCCTGGGAGGAGAAGGTGCGGGCCATCCTACCGCCAGTGAGCATATATGGACTAGAGGACATCCCAGAGCCTGGTGAGTACACAACAAATGTACACAATAAACTGCCACAAAACACACACATCACTGTCAAGGGGAGAGTCAAACCATGCACTCATAGCAATTACACAGCAACTAGAACAGAATCATCCCAAAATGTGTATGTCAGTCAGATAAACACAACACATGCCATCAAAAAAGTCACATCCAACTGTGCCAACACATGTACAAACACAACCACAACTACAGCTAGGCAGTGGCACAAATAGAACTAACACACACATCCACACATGTAGCCACCACAACAACACCAACACACAGTGAAGACCACTCAAAGGAAGGAATTCTGTGTATGCTGGCCAAGTCAGTGTAGCCAATAGCATCATGGGAGTCGCAGTCACACATATTGCCCCCCCACAACTGTCCCATCAACACCACCATGAACCATGCGCACATCACAGGGAGTGGAGAAGGACTCACAAGATGGCTGACACTGGCTACTGCTGTGAGGAGCACAAGGCCCTGCTGGCAACTGTGCACCAACAAACAGCAGGACACCACTGACTGACATCCTGAGAGACAACTTACACTCCCTGCAATGCAAGCACGTTCCATGGTGGGATATCTGGCTGGCTGGGTGGGAAGGGGGACTTGCAGCACTGACCATAGTCACCAGCACCTCCCCTCACACCCCCCCCAACACAAACTCCACAGTACCCACTTGGTAGAATGCAATGCCCTCCATCCTAACACAAGATCCCACAAAGCACCACCACCCTGGGTTATGTTGTGTGAAGCACAGGGACACTCTTGGGACTCTTAGCCAAACAACTGCCAGGACAACACTCCCAGCCATCCTGTCAGCACAGCCAGCCCACCCCACAGGGAAGCAGAGTCAAAAGGAAGGAAGCATGGGCATGCTGGGAAGGGGGTGGAGGCAATAGCATGATGGGAGTCGTAGTCACAGACATTGCTCAGCCTCACAACTGGCCCATCAACACCACCCTGAACCATGCTCACATCACAGGGAGTGGAGAAGGACTCACAAGATGGCTGACACTGGCTACTGCTGTGGGGAGCACAAGGCCCTGCTGCCAACTGTGCACCAACAAACAGCAGGACACCACTGACTGACATCCTGAGAGACAACTTACACTCCCTGCAATGCAAGCACGTTCCATGGTGGGATATCTGGCTGGCTGGGTGGGAAGGGGGACTTGCAGCACTGACCATAGTCACCAGCACCTCCCCTCACACCCCCCCCCCAACACAAACTCCACAGTACCCACCTGGTAGAATGCAATGCCCTCCATCCTAACACAAGATCCCACAAAGCACCACCACCCTGGGTTATGTTGTGTGAAGCACAGGGACACTCTTGGGACTCTTAGCCAAACAACTGCCAGGACAACACTCCCAGCCATCCTGTCAGCACAGCCAGCCCACCCCACAGGGAAGCAGAGTCAAAAGGAAGGAAGCATGGGCATGCTGGGAAGGGGGGTGGAGGCAATAGCATGATGGGAGTCGTAGTCACAGACATTGCTCAGCCTCACAACTGGCCCATCAACACCACCCTGAACCATGCTCACATCACAGGGAGTGGAGAAGGACTCACAAGATGGCTGACACTGGCTACTGCTGTGGGGAGCACAAGGCCCTGCTGCCAACTGTGCACCAACAAACAGCAGGACACCACTGACTGACATCCTGAGAGACAACTTACACTCCCTGCAATGCAAGCACGTTCCATGGTGGGATATCTGGCTGGCTGGGTGGGAAGGGGGACTTGCAGCACTGACCATAGTCACCAGCACCTCCCCTCACACCCCCCCCCAACACAAACTCCACAGTACCCACCTGGTAGAATGCAATGCCCTCCATCCTAACACAAGATCCCACAAAGCACCACCACCCTGGGTTATGTTGTGTGAAGCACAGGGACACTCTTGGGACTCTTAGCCAAACAACTGCCAGGACAACACTCCCAGCCATCCTGTCAGCACAGCCAGCCCACCCCACAGGGAAGCAGAGTCAAAAGGAAGGAAGCATGGGCATGCTGGGAAGGGGGTGGAGGCAATAGCATGATGGGAGTCGTAGTCACAGACATTGCTCAGCCTCACAACTGGCCCATCAACACCACCCTGAACCATGCTCACATCACAGGGAGTGGAGAAGGACTCACAAGATGGCTGACACTGGCTACTGCTGTGGGGAGCACAATGCCCTGCTGCCAACTGTGCACCAACAAACAGCAGGACACCACTGACTGACATCCTGAGAGACAACTTACACTCCCTGCAATGCAAGCACGTTCCATGGTGGGATAACTGACTGGGTGGGTGGGTGGGTGGGAAGGAGGTCTGGCTGTCAACCAAACACAATCAATGCAGACCATGTTCACACCCCAGAGAATACATAGAAATGCCCAAATAATGCAGGACAATGTGCCACACCAATATCAACCCCTGACTGTGACGACTTAGGACAATACAATGTACAGGCCCGCACCCCGAGGCACAGTCACAACTGTCAGGTGTGTCAACCACTGATGCCTGCAGAAACATGACATACATTGTTTGTGTCTCCCAAAAACAGGTGATGATAGGGACACAGCAGCAGACGCTGAGGAGTCCCAGTCCCAGGCTCAAGAGGATGCCGAGCTCACTGGCGTCGTACAGCCTCTGTCCTCCTCGGACGATGAAGAACAACCTGGCACATCCGGTGCAAGTCAACATGCTGCACCAGCAGGACCACCAGCTGCAGCACCAGCAGGTCCACCAGCTGCACCCCCTGCACCCACCCCTCCAACGACTGTCACCACGAATACCATCCCTGCCGACATGGACAGAATAAGGAACAACACCAGCGCAGTGACCCTGGACCAACCTGGGGCCATGGACACCACCACCACCACCAACCCCCAAGGTGGACCAGGGTTATCTGTGCGTGCAACTGCACACACTGCACATGTCAGCAGGGGTGGTGGGAGGGGTGGGAGACAGAGGTCGCTGCTTGCAGACGTTGCTGGTGTGCATGAAGACCCACAACTGGTACGCATAGCTGATGCGTACCAGTCCAGCACCGGAGAGCTCAGCCAGGTAGTGGGGCTCCTCAGAGACATCAAACAGCAGCAGGCTGCCCATCATGCCCGCTTGGACTCCCACATGTCCCACGTGGAGTCACACATGTCACGTGTGGACTCCCACATGTCACGTGTGGACTCCCACATGACCCGCGTGGAGTCCAAGTGGGATGTACTACATGAGATGACGGCGGTGCACAGGGACATTTTACAATGCCTCCGCCAGATGAACAGCAACCAGTCCACACCTCCCTGTGTGCCAAAAACATCTGGTACCGAACAAACTGCAACTGCCACAGGGAGGGAGGAGGACTCTGGCGGAGAGTCCCCTGCACCGCAGCAGCCTGCACTTGAGGGCCCCCCCCCCAAGAAGAGGGGTCGTCCGAGGAGGGGAAAGTGAGAGGCTGATGGCCAAGCGCAACTCCCAGGAAGCCTGAACCTGTTCTGGATTTTCGCCTTTGTGCACAGACTGTTCACCCTGTTGATGGCAACACTACTCCCACACATTGCAATGGGAGTACAAGTTGGAACAATGTGTCAGACAACTGTGGCCCGATACTGGGGATCCTGTCTACCTGGACTTTCTATTCATCTAGGAACTTGGGATTGCAAGATTCATGTACAGCACAATCCATCCTATGCACTATTATCACAGATGTATCACAATAAACACACTAATACACCATACTTGCCTCTGTCGTGATTCCAACGTGGGTGCTGTTATGGGGATGATGAACAGCAAAATTACACTGTGTATGCGAACTGCAACAGCAAGGACAACACAGGCATGTGAGTACAGGCAACGTGACACATATGAGGGAGACACACCACCAGGGCTACACAACACATACACACCTAGGCCATCTGACTCATTGCCTACACTGATGTTGCCAGGGAAGACGGTGCAATGCACAGACACCACACCCATTCCCAGTTGTAGTCAAGTAGCCCACAGGTGCAGTAAGCAAATGGCAGTCAAATGTGTGACCACAGACAACGCACATCACTAAGTGAAGCACAGGTTTATTACACAGTAGCAACATGCCGTAACCACTACAGATGCAAGGTAACCCCACCTGGTAGCGGGCACACAGTCAACAACTGTAGACAGAAGGAAGTCCATGGGTGTGGCGCACATCACCTGTAGGGACACAACAGCTACCAGCCTGGATGTGCAATCACGTCGTCGGTGGACACAGTTGACCAAACGAATCTGAAAGTACCCTGTGAAGGACAGAAATGACACACAGTCAAAAGCAATGCAGTACAGGACAGAACAGCAAAACTCATGCACAATACATGTTACAAGATACCCACCCAGAACCAAGTTAGCATGTCAACACTGTTGGGGAGTACAGCCCACCTGTCACCACACATCGCAACACACATCCTGTCAAGTAGCCCATGGACACACTCCAACAGCACCAGAGCACCACCCACACATCATGCCAACTCACATCATTCACATGACACCTCAGGATACTCACA
Source organism: Calotriton arnoldi (assembly GCA_963921515.1). Lineage (NCBI taxonomy): Eukaryota > Metazoa > Chordata > Amphibia > Caudata > Salamandridae > Calotriton > Calotriton arnoldi. The sequence continues at coordinate 1,145,854 of CAWUFW010001407.1, forward strand.
TTCAGCTAAAGAAGTTGGTGATGAGCTGTGTGCGGACATCACCATCACCATCATCATCATCATCGTCACTGGCATCGTGGTCCAGGCCAGGATCCTCCACAGGTGGCGGATGTTGGTCATCGTCATCCTGGATGAGAGGCAACTCCTTCCGCACTGCCAGGTTGTGGAGCATGCAGCAGACGATGATAATCTTGCACACTTTCGCAGGGGCATATGGGAGGGACCCTCCGGTCTTGTCCAGGCAGCGGAAGCGGCTCTTCAGGAGACCAAAGGTCCGCTCAATCACTCTCCTGGTCCGACCATGTGCCTCATTGTAGCGCATCTGGGCAGGTGTCACAGGGTTCCTGAGGGGTGTCAGCAACCACGGCATGTTGGGGTATCCCGAGTCACCTACGGACAGACAAGTGCACATCAGCTGACTTGGAAAAGTGGGCGGAATACTACAGATCAGATCACACACAATGGCACAAAGTCAGTACACACCGACAAGCCAGGCACGCTGGTTCTGCATCTGTGCCATCAACCTGGGGATGCGACTACTCCTCATCACAAAGGCATCGTGTGCTGAACCAGGGAAACGGGCACACACGTGTGTGATGGTCATGTCTGCAAGACACACCACCAGTGCATTGACCGAGTGGTAGTGCTTGCGGTTCCTGTAGGCCTGCTCCTGGGCCTGTGGTGGTACCAAAGCCACATGTGTCCCATCAATGGAGCCAATTACATGCGGCATCCTCCCCAGGGCATAAAAGTCACTCTTCACGTCAGTGAGTCGTCGCAGTCTAGGGAAATAGATGTACCGGTTCAGGAAGAGCAACATTGCCGCCAAGAAATCGCGGAGCACACGGCTGAACATGGTCTGTGACATCCCACCAGCAGACGCCACAGTATGTTGGAAGGTACCGGTGGCAAAGAAGTGTAGGGCTGCCATCACCTTCACCTTGGGGGTCAGCGCTGTAGGATACGGCCGGCCAGGCTGCAAATGTGGGGACAACTGCACTGCCAAATCCTCAATCAGCTGCCTGGTGAAGCGGTACCGTCGGATGCTGTCCCGTTCCACCATCGTTGCCAGGTCTGGGAATGGCCGATGGACAGCAGGAGCCCTGCAGTGCAGAGGAGAAGTAAGCAAGATCGTCAGTCACCCCACATATGCGGCATTGAACACACTCAAGATCCCAACATACATCATCATGAGGCACAACTACATGAAGTGTGCAGTACCGGAACGACATGTATGGTACATACATGGCCAACATCTGTCAACACGGTCCTACAGGTGGCATCAATTTGTCCCAGGTTGGCCCATTGGATATCATGATGCTGTGTCACAGTCACCCCCCAGTGACATGTGAGGACAGATGTGCCCCAGGCACCACAGCTCAACGACAGGCACATTCCCAGGGACCCTGTAATGCCACATGGACACTGGCATCACCTGGAGTATCATGTGTACACCACAACAAAACAAACATGACCCCCACAGGTAGTGGCTACACTTGCCATGGCAGGAGAGCCATGGACGTCTGTGACACACACGCACAACATCAGAGTCCATGCACACACAACGTGGATGTGGAGACTGTCTCCCATTGTGCACATGAAATCAGAGACATTGTAAACACTACATGCACAAAGACTGTGGAGGGCCATCACTATTGTGCCACTGGGACACCCTGGCTCAAACATACCGTCCCACATGGGACTCACGGGGTATGTGACATGACATACACAAACACCACTGTGAAATGTGACCATGGCACATGCACAGATATGAACAGTTGCACATCACAGTGGTCACGTACACGTAACACCCAGGATCCTGTCCCCATTAACACGTGCACAGCCTGGGGGTGGCTGCCCACAGGTGACACCCACAGGACAACATGTACACCAACATACACACAATAGGAAATGCAGCCTTACATGCCTTATGATAAGGTTTGGACAGGCTGTCGTGATGTAGGTGTGCCCCTCACTCCCTGGGAGCTATCTGTGGCTGGCATATGTCCATCTGAGACAGGCATGCTGACATATGCCAGTCACATGTACAGTGATGCGTTGAACAGCAATGGACCGATCGGTGTCTCCGGCCGGCCCATTGCTTTCAATGTGTGCGGGTACGCGTTGTACCCCTGTGCGCGTTGTACTGCAATGGACCGATCGGTGCCTCCGGCCGGCCCATTGCATTCAATGTGTGCGGGTACGCGTTGTACCCCTGTGCGCGTTGAACAGCAGATGGACCGATCGGTGCCTCCGGCCGGCCCATTGCATTCAATGTGTGCGGGTACGCGTTGTACCCCTGTGCGCGTTGAACAGCAATGGACCGATCGGTGCCTCCGGCCGGCCCATTGCATTCAATGTGTGCGGGTACTCGTTGTACCCCTGTGCGCGTTGAACAGCAATGGACCGATCGGTGCCTCCGGCCGGCCCATTGCATTCAATGTGTGCGGGTACGCGTTGTACCCCTGTGCGCGTTGTACTGCAATGGACCGATCGGTGCCTCCGGCCGGCCCATTGCATTCAATGTGTGCGGGTACGCGTTGTACCCCTGTGCGCGTTGAACAGCAATGGACCGATCGGTGCCTCCGGCCGGCCCATTGCATTCAATGTGTGCGGGTACGCGTTGTACCCCTGTGCGCGTTGAACAGCAATGGACCGATCGGTGCCTCCGGCCGGCCCATTGCATTCAATGTGTGCGGGTACGCGTTGTACCCCTGTGCGCGTTGAACAGCAATGGACCGATCGGTGCCTCCGGCCGGCCCATTGCATTCAATGTGTGCGGGTACGCGTTGTACCCCTGTGCGCGTTGAACAGCAATGGACCGATCGGTGCCTCCGGCCGGCCCATTGCTTTCAATGTGTGCGGGTACTCGTTGTACCCCTGTGCGCGTTGAACAGCAATGGACCGATCGGTGCCTCCGGCCGGCCCATTGCTTTCAATGTGTGCGGGTACGCGTTGTACCCCTGTGCGCGTTGTACTGCAATGGACCGATCGGTGCCTCCGGCCGGCCCATTGCTTTCAATGTGTGCGGGTACGCGTTGTACCCCTGTGCGCGTTGTACTGCAATGGACCGATCGGTGCGCACCCATTGACAATGGGCTTGCCTGGCAACGGACGCGTTTTCGAATATTCGAACGAGTCGGTTGCTGGAAAATCAGTTGGTCACCCACAACAATGTTGCAAAATCATGTATGTCATGAAGTTGAAATTTTGAAGGATGCTGTGGGCGTGTTTTGGTGCTGCTATTCCATGGATTGGCCAGATTCAGAAGATGCAAACGACTTGGACCTATCACTTTGGACACAAGGGACAGTATCTGCCTCTCCAGCACATATATATTGCTGCATGTTCCCCTGAGAGCCCACTTGCCTGCACTACATGCTCCAGGACGACATCTGCCACTGCACTGCTGCTGTCTCTGCCCCTCTGGACCCTGCAATGGCACGTACTGTGGAGAGAGCCCCAGCCTTCAGCCTTGAAGAGAACCAGGCCCTGCTGGACAGCCTACTTCCACAGTACAGCAAGCTGTATGGGACACCAGGGGAGCAGGTGAGTGTTCTGTGCACTGCCTTTCTGAATGTGCATTTTGTCTGACTAGCAAGGCTGAGAGTCAGCACACCACTGGCTAGCAGGCTCACTGAGTAGTTGTCACCCCCCATAGTGTGTAGTGACTTGCACTGGACAGGTATGGTGCAGTGACAGTGCTTCTGAACAGGGTTTTACTCCCCATGCAATGATACCATGTAGTGACTTCTGGAAAACTGTCCATGGGCAGCCGTGCACTGCCTGGGTACACCATGTGCCCCTGTGATTGCGACATGTATATGCAACTGTGTCATGCACGGATATGTTGCATGTGTAGTAATGGCCTTATCACTTTGTCATCCTGACAGGCTTCTGCCCATCGGAAGCATGAGATCTGGAAGGACATCGTCCGGGCTGTCCGGTCCGTGGGGGTCTACAAGCGCCGGATCCGCAACTGCCAAAAGAGGTGGCAGGACCTTCGGGGCTGGACCCGGAGGATTGCACGGGTCCAGCTGAAGCTGTCGCCTCCTCGCAGGAGGGGCGGAACACGGACCCTGACCCCCCACATGCTCAGGATCCTGGCGGTGGTCTTTCCAGACCTGGATGGGCAGCTGAAGGCCAGAGAGCAGCAAGGAGGGGGTGAGTCAAAGACTGCACTGTGTACTCTGTCTAACATGCTATGTGCCCTCCTCGGGCCAGGTTGAACTGCCACAGTACAGCAGTCATGTTGTCCAGGAGCCATGTCCCTCTATTGTGCACTGCCCACTCCTCATCTGATACCCAGGTGTGGCCCTTACATGCAGGGAATTCTGTCACTTAGGACTGTGTCCTTGCAGTTTGCTTGACTCAAGGTGGGAGACAGCATCTGTTTCCCTGACTCTGTGGTGGGCATCATGGGTGGGTCCATTGCTTACACAATGCCTGTATTCTGACATGTATTCAGCGTGTTACTTTGATCTGTGGTCCAATTGCTGAGCTGATCCACCACATGTGGCTGGGGTACCTGGCACACACCCATGCTGCGGGTGGGAACAATGTTTGGGCCCCAGGAGTATGTATATGACGTGTGTCACACATACTTAGCCAGCTGCCTACAGTCCAGGGCTCATCCCTCATTTATGTGGGGCTGGACAGTCATGCCTACTCCAGGCCATACAATACACTCTGTACTCCCACTCCCGTGTATCAGAGGACACATTGTGCACAGTGATTTGACCCCTCAGGTGTCTGCCTCTGTGTCAGTCTGCTGTGGATTAGTCGCCAGGACTGCTGTGGAGTTTCTTGGTAGGGGCTCAGCATGCCACTGGAGATGTGACCATAGGAGACGATACTTGTGTGACACATAGGTGTCTGATCAGCTGCCCATGCAGACTGGGGCATGTAAATGTGAAGTTCAGGCAGCTGTTCCCCATGCACAGCAGAGTGTGAGGGGCTCAGGTTCAGAGGGTAGTGTCACAGGTCTCCCATATGTCCAATAGGTATGACCTGGACAGATGAGGGTTAAGAGGATGTGTTGTGGGGGGATGTACATGTGCACTTGTGCAGCTCCAGGACTTGCATTCCCCATGACCTACTATTGTGACACAGTGCAGAGTGTTGTTAGTCTGGCTGCAAAGTCATACATCACTGAGCCAGTGATGTATGACTTTGCAGTCATGCCTCCGCCATGGCATGTGTCTACTGATTGGTGATCCTGCAGGGGAGTGACATGTGCTACATGCACACCATAGTGGCGCTGGCTATCAGGACATGGGTGCATCATGGTGTCTGTCGCTGGTATGCATCACATGCATTTCCTATTTGACTCTGGGCATCCCTTACATCCGTAAACCTGTACTGACTCAGTGGCAAGAGCTGTGATGTGTCCACACCGTGTCCTCTGCACTGTCCAACTACTGTGTACTTGGTGCATGTGTTAACACTGGGGTGTTGCAATCCAACAGACACCAGACAGATGGGTGCAAGGCCATGTGGGATGTGAGTGCCATGCTTGGCATCAGACTGACAATTGACTTCTCCTGTTCAATTAGTGCACTTTTAGCAATGTACAACTAATGATGCCAGGGCTTGCTCTGTGATGTGCTGTGCTCACAGTGGTGTGTGCGTTATGTGCAGGTGACTGATGTCTGTCTGTTTCCCCATTGTTTGCAGATACATCCACGGCCACGGAAGGGGACAGCTCCACGGACCAGGAGGAGCCGGAGAGCCAGACTGGGTCAGCAGCCGAGGAGTGGTCGGAGGGACCCAGTGGCACGGAGGGCGAGGGGAGCCACACCGAGGAGTCCTCAGCAGCATCCACCTCAGCTGAGGACCAGAGCAACTCGGAGGATGACTCCCTTGTGGAGGCGGGTGTCAGCAGCCACCACACCCCAGCTAGTGTTGCTGTCCCCGCCACCACCAGCACCACCACCGCCCTCCCATCGGCTCCCATTCCCCAGGTCCGTGGAGGCTCCCATGTCCGGGAGCGTGTCTCCTTTGGGCCAGGCACCGCACCCCCTGCCCCTGTGTCCCCTGCTGCCCTGAGTGAGGAGTCTGTGTACCTCCTTCGCCAGCTCCATGTAGGGCAGACAGCCATGCTGAGTGTCCTCCATGCGCACACCGCGCTGTTGACTCAGCTGGTGTCGTTCATGGAGGGCATCTCATCGGGCATGTCTGACCTACAGAGGGGCAATAGGTCCATGGACTCCTCCCTTACGGCAGCAGTGTCCCTCCTCAAACGGTCCCTCACCCCTCCTGCCTCTGCTCCATCCACACTCCCCAGCACCTTACCCATCCCAGGCACACACACACTGGCACAGGCACACACCAGCACACACACATCCAGCACACTGACACACACGCCAATGACAAAACGCACACGCACGCACATTCAGGGGACTGAAGCCAGACTCACAGGGGATGGGGCCCTGGAACACACACACGCATCCACATGCACTGCGCAGTCCTCAGTTCCCTCTCCCTCCAAAGCACCCTCCCTTGCCTCACCTGCAACCCCAAAGTCACAGCAGCTCTTCCTCTGTGACCTCGGCCTCTTCCCCACCGATGAAGCTGCTCCAGCATCCCGGGGGAAGAGGAAGCCCCCCACACGGAGCAGAGTGCCCCTCGCCCCCGGACACCCTCCCCCAGGCGCAGACGGACTGAGGCCCCCACCCGCAAGTCCCCCCGGAGTGCTAAGAGCAAGACCCCGCCACCGCCCTGCAGCTCAGGCACAAGGTCTCCGTCCTCCATCCCTCAGGCCCCCACTGCACAGGTGCCCCCACCACACCCTGCCCCAGGTTCCCCCACCCACAGATATACCATCCCCAAGATGCTCCGGCCTTCTCCCCCTGCCACTTGCTCTCCCAGCACCACACCCCCGCTGCGCTTGTCTGTGCCACTGATGTGGTGAGGGTGTCCTCCCCTCTGTCCAACCCACCTTGCCTGTTCCCCATTCTCCTCCCCTGGAGGTAGGCACTGCAGTGGAGTCCACTACCGCCCTGTCTGACTTGGGCACTGCAGTGGCGGACCTGTCCACCCCATCTGCAGGGTCCACTGCAGTTGTGCCGGCACCCACGACATCTGTGTCATGCCCCCCAGTTGTGCCGGCACACACCATGTCAGACACCTCCACTGCAGTTGTCAGTGGCTCTCCAGCACCCACCACCCCTTCCCTGACTCCCCTGGTGAGCCCTGATCCTGTCCCTGCGGTGCCTGGCCTGCCCCCCGGTTGCCCCTCCTAGTGGATTGTCCCTGGTATTGTGCAGGCATGCGTAGGGTGACATCTGCCAGTGTCACCCTGTTTGAACTTTGACAATGGACTGGCCATTGGCCTTTGCTCTAATTTCTTCTGGACGTCGTTATCAAACAACACATATGCTGAATAAAGCAACTTTCTTTTCTCTAGTGCTCATGCTTCAGATGTACATGTTGTTGGTGCAGCTAACCATGCCCTTGCTGCAGTGATGGTGATATCTGGTCTCATGATTATGAAGTGTTACTGTGCAGGAACCCATGTGGTCCAGGGGGAATGTGTCCTATCATGTGGTGTATCCATGTCATCAATAGCAGCATCTGAGGGTGTCATGTGTTCAGTATTTGGCAATGGGTTTCCTACTTACATTGGCAATTTCATATCTGTGGCTTCCACCCCTGCACATCTGTTGTGCCTGCCATCGTTGCATTTGTCTACTTCCCTGACCGTGTTGCCATCTCCAGTGGACATGCAGGTTTGGGCATCAATGGGGAGGGACTCATCCGTGTAGTCAGTGCAACATTGCTATACAAGTGTGTTGGATCTGTGCTGATGATTCCGTTGGCACATCCATGACCAGGCTGATGTGATGGGAGCCCTCATTTGGTGCTAATTGTTGATTGTGTGACCAAGTGCTCAGCTGACATGATGGGGCCCTACTGAGGCAACATATGGCACAGCTTTCCTCACACAGGAGTGGAGTCCCCTCATGGCAGTGTGTACACGTGTGACATTGCCTGCGCCCAAGGTGTGTGTTGTATGTGCATGTCTGTGTGTTCACTTTCATTCATCTGCGCATGCTGTGATCCCTAGTGTTGTACCTGTTTGTGATGCTTGCTGACTTGAGCTATGTTCCCCCAAAGTCTTCTCCCTGTGTTCTCTGTGATGTGGGTGCATGGCACATTACTGGTCATCAGGGTGTCACCCATAGGTGTGTTTGTTGTCAGGGCAGAGTTTGTGTGCTGACGCAGATGGGTCACAGTCAGGTTTCCCTTTGGCACTTGTTGTTTGCCCCTGTCATGTGATTTCCAGTTTGTGTTATCTTTCAGTGATTGTGACACGTTGTGTGTGTGACTGCTGGCACTCCTTAGGGTCCGGGCTGCAATGTTGGTTGTTGTCTATGTGTGTTCTTTGTGGGTGACCTTGGCTTCTTCATTGGTGTGTGACTGTGGCTGGGATCCCATTGGTCGGTGTGGTATTGCCGTCATGTCCATGTACAGCGTAGTGTGCAGTGTGTCAGACATTCAGGAGTCTTGTTGAGTGTCCATGTGTGATGTGTTTCTACACCTTGGTTCCCACCCACCACCCTGGAATAGTCATGGGTGCATGTGCAATGTCACCAGTGCATGTGTACTTCACTGCTGCACATTGTTGGAGGTCGAGGGGTGTGGTCTTGAGTGTGTGCAGATGAGAGTTGTTGCCTGGCTAGTCCCCTGCCTCCATGTTGGCCTTGGCTTACTGGCCATGCTGATTGATTTGTGCTTGTGTAGGTGTGATGGTAGTTAGTTGCTCAGGACACCTGACTGTGGTTCACAGTGTGAACGACATTTAGCTTTGTCATCACAGTGGTATTTTTATTCAGCCCAGGGTCACCACATTGTGGGGGCCCTGGGGGTGGTGCTGTGGTGTGTCTGTGACTTGCTGTGTCAGTTGTTGTTCCTACGTGCCTGTGTGACATGTGTGTTTTGTGCTCCCTCTCACCTGTCAATGCCTGCTTGCCCACATAGGGGATTTGGATCCATGAGTTACCTTAGTGTGGCAGTGTATGCACATCTGTATGATTGGTATTCAGCTCTCCTCATGTGTTGTGTTGTTGCCTGGGGACACTGGCACCCCCACCCCTCACCTGCTGTGTATGATGACAGTGTTGGTCTGCCTGTTTGTGTTTGTGCATCTGCACCACTGCATTGGCATATCTTGGGTGTGCCATTGGCTGTATGTTGTTTGGTGTGTTTCCCCTGCTGTCCCTGGGACTCCTAGGTCATCGGTCAGCACAGTGATCATGGTTTGTGTGTCCCATTGCTGCCATGGTATGGTATCTGTTCACCTCACATCTGCTGTCTCCACAGGGTATCTGCATTTGTGTGCCCATTGGTGCAAATATGTGGTTCTGCATTCTGATGGTCACTTCTGTCATTGTGTCATTGATGACTGTTGACGGTCTCAGCCCCCATGGGTGTTGTTTGTCTGCACATGGCCAAAGGAATGTTTCATTTGCACTGCAGTATTTGGCTCCCCCAATTTATGTTGCAATGGGACACATACACTACTTTGCCACAGATGAGTTTTTGGTTCTGTGACCAGGAATGATCCATGCAGTTTGGCAGTTGCAGCTCTTTCTTTGTCAACAATTACCTTTTGGTCACTGTGATGATGAGGGTGTAGACCCCATTGCCACAATGGTCAAAATGTGCTTCAGCTATGGACCCCACACTTACCTTTTGGTCACTGTGATGATGGGGGTTTAGACCCCATTGCCACAATGGTCAAAATGTGCTTCAGCTATGGACCCCACACTTGCCTTTTGGTCACTGTGATGATGGGGGTTTAGACCCCATTGCCACAATGGTCAAAATGTGCTTCAGCTATGGACCCCACACTTGCCTTTTGGTCACTGTGATGATGGGGGTTTAGGCCCCATTGCCACAATGGTCATGGGCTGCTTGCATTGTGGGTGCCACACACATATATGTGTGGCACATGTGCTAGGGGGTCACATTGTATGTTCAAAGTCATGTTCGGTGTTGTAGGCATTTGACACAGCCTGCTCACACGCTTGTCATGGTGGTGGGGGGATGTCTTAATCTTGCATTCCCTAGGTTGTGGAGTGCTTGTTGTGTCATGCATTGTCCATCCTATGAGTGGGGGTGGTAGTAGTGGTAGGCATCCAGCCCCCCTGGCTAAGGGTGGTAGTAGTGGTAGGCTTCCTGCCCCCCGGGCTAAGGGTGGTAGTAGTGGTGGGCATCCTGCCCCCCTGGGTGAGGGTGGTAGTAGTGGTAGGCATCCTGCCCCCTGGCTAAGGGTGGTAGTAGTGGTAGGCATCCAGCCCCCTGGCTAAGGGTGGTAGTAGTGGTGGGCATCCTGCCCCCCTGGGTGAGGGTGGTAGTAGTGGTGGGCATCCTGCCCCCTGGCTAAGGGTGGTAGTAGTGGTGGGCATCCTGCCCCCCTGGGTGAGGGTGGTAGTAGTGGTAGGCATCCTGCCCCCCTGGGTGAGGGTGGTAGTAGTGGTGGGCATCCTGCCCCCTGGCTAAGGGTGGTAGTAGTGGTGGGCATCCTGCCCCCCTGGGTGAGGGTGGTAGTAGTGGTGGGCATCCTGCTCCCCCTGGGTGAGGGTGGTAGTAGTGGTGGGCATCCTGCCCCCTGGCTAAGGGTGGTAGTAGTGGTAGGCATCCTGCCCCCCTGGGTGAGGGTGGTAGTAGTGGTGGGCATCCTGCCCCCCTGGGTGAGGGTGGTAGTAGTGGTGGGCATCCTGCCCCCTGGCTAAGGGTGGTAGTAGTGGTAGGCATCCTGCCCCCCTGGGTGAGGGTGGTAGTAGTGGTGGGCATCCTGCCCCCCTGGGTGAGGGTGGTAGTAGTGGTAGGCATCCTGCCCCCGTGGGTGAGGGTGGTAGTAGTGGTAGGCATCCTGCCCCCCTGGGTGAGGGTGGTAGTAGTGGTGGGCATCCTGCCCCCTGGCTAAGGGTGGTAGTAGTGGTGGGCATCCTGCCCCCCTCGGTGAGGGTGGTAGTAGTGGTAGGCATCCTGCCCCCCTGGGTGAGGGTGGTAGTAGTGGTGGGCATCCTGCCCCCTGGCTAAGGGTGGTAGTAGTGGTGGGCATCCTGCCCCCCTGGGTGAGGGTGGTAGTAGTGGTAGGCATCCTGCCCCCCGTGGGTGAGGGTGGTAGTAGTGGTGGGCATCCTGCCCCCCTGGGTGAGGGTGGTAGTAGTGGTGGGCATCCTGCCCCCTGGCTAAGGGTGGTAGTAGTGGTAGGCATCCTGCCCCCCTGGGTGAGGGTGGTAGTAGTGGTGGGCATCCTGCCCCCTGGCTAAGGGTGGTAGTAGTGGTAGGCATCCTGCCCCCCGTGGGTGAGGGTGGTAGTAGTGGTGGGCATACTGCCCCCCTGGGTGAGGGTGGTAGTAGTGGTGGGCATCCTGCCCCCTGGCTAAGGGTGGTAGTAGTGGTAGGCATCCTGCCCCCCTGGGTGAGGGTGGTAGTAGTGGTGGGCATCCTGCCCCCTGGCTAAGGGTGGTAGTAGTGGTAGGCATCCTGCCCCCCGTGGGTGAGGGTGGTAGTAGTGGTAGGCATCCTGCCCCCTGGCTAAGGGTGGTAGTAGTGGTAGGCATCCTGCCCCCTGGCTAAGGGTGGTAGTAGTGGTAGGCATCCTGCCCCCCGTGGGTGAGGGTGGTAGTAGTGGTGGGCATCCTGCCCCCCTGGGTGAGGGTGGTAGTAGTGGTGGGCATCCTGCCCCCTGGCTAAGGGTGGTAGTAGTGGTAGGCATCCTGCCCCCGTGGGTGAGGGTGGTAGTAGTGGTGGGCATCCTGCCCCCCTGGGTGAGGGTGGTAGTAGTGGTGGGCATCCTGCCCCCTGGCTAAGGGTGGTAGTAGTGGTAGGCATCCTGCCCCCTGGGTGAGGGTGGTAGTAGTGGTGGGCATCCTGCCCCCTGGGTGAGGGTGGTAGTAGTGGTAGGCATCCTGCCCCCGTGGGTGAGGGTGGTAGTAGTGGCAGGCATCCTGCCCCCCGTGGGTGAGGGTGGTAGTAGTGGTAGGCATCCTGCCCCCGTGGGTGAGGGTGGTAGTAGTGGTAGGCATCCTGCCCCCTGGCTAAGGGTGGTAGTAGTGGTAGGCATCCTGCCCCCTGGCTAAGGGTGGTAGTAGTGGTAGGCATCCTGCCCCCCGTGGGTGAGGGTGGTAGTAGTGGTGGGCATCCTGCCCCCCTGGGTGAGGGTGGTAGTAGTGGTGGGCATCCTGCCCCCTGGCTAAGGGTGGTAGTAGTGGTAGGCATCCTGCCCCCGTGGGTGAGGGTGGTAGTAGTGGTGGGCATCCTGCCCCCCTGGGTGAGGGTGGTAGTAGTGGTGGGCATCCTGCCCCCTGGCTAAGGGTGGTAGTAGTGGTAGGCATCCTGCCCCCCTGGGTGAGGGTGGTAGTAGTGGTGGGCATCCTGCCCCCCTGGGTGAGGGTGGTAGTAGTGGTAGGCATCCTGCCCCCTGGCTAAGGGTGGTAGTAGTGGTGGGCATCCTGCCCCCCTGGGTGAGGGTGGTAGTAGTGGTAGGCATCCTGCCCCCGTGGGTGAGGGTGGTAGTAGTGGTGGGCATCCTGCCCCCCTGGGTGAGGGTGGTAGTAGTGGTGGGCATCCTGCCCCCTGGCTAAGGGTGGTAGTAGTGGTAGGCATCCTGCCCCCCTGGGTGAGGGTGGTAGTAGTGGTGGGCATCCTGCCCCCTGGCTAAGGGTGGTAGTAGTGGTAGGCATCCTGCCCCCCGTGGGTGAGGGTGGTAGTAGTGGTGGGCATACTGCCCCCCTGGGTGAGGGTGGTAGTAGTGGTGGGCATCCTGCCCCCTGGCTAAGGGTGGTAGTAGTGGTAGGCATCCTGCCCCCCTGGGTGAGGGTGGTAGTAGTGGTGGGCATCCTGCCCCCTGGCTAAGGGTGGTAGTAGTGGTAGGCATCCTGCCCCCCGTGGGTGAGGGTGGTAGTAGTGGTAGGCATCCTGCCCCCTGGCTAAGGGTGGTAGTAGTGGTAGGCATCCTGCCCCCTGGCTAAGGGTGGTAGTAGTGGTAGGCATCCTGCCCCCGTGGGTGAGGGTGGTAGTAGTGGTGGGCATCCTGCCCCCCTGGGTGAGGGTGGTAGTAGTGGTGGGCATCCTGCCCCCTGGCTAAGGGTGGTAGTAGTGGTAGGCATCCTGCCCCCGTGGGTGAGGGTGGTAGTAGTGGTGGGCATCCTGCCCCCCTGGGTTGGGGTGGTGGCACGCATTCAGGCCCCTGTGTGCATATGTGGCATTGGTGATGGGCATCCCGCCCCTATGGTGCTGCTGTTGCTGGTGTAAGTATATTCAGATTCCCAGTGTATGTGTGTGATGTGTCGTGTACGTGTTGTATGTGTTTTGTGGTTGGTGTCTGACTTACCTTCTGCGCCGTACGCGTCCGTGCCTGTTCCGGTAGTAGATGTAGAATATTGGTATGATCGGGACGAAGGGATTCATGGTTGGTTCGTGTCGTTCGTCCTTCTCGTTGCTTCGCGTCGTCCTCGTCGCTTGGCTTCGTCCTCGTCGCCTCGCTTCGTCCCTCGCGCTTCGCGTCGTCCTCGTCTGTGCTGTGTTCGTCTCGTAGCCGTGGATCGTGTTGTGGCGCGATTCGGAGCTTATGTGCGCCTCTCCCGGATGCTTTGACGTGCCGTGCGTAGCGACGGGTTCGGCGCGTACGGAAAGCGCATCGTACTTGTCCGGCCGGACGGGGCTGCATTTTCCCTTCCGTGCGACTCGATTCGGCGTTTCCGGATTCGCCTCGGTCGGAGAACAGGACCTGGTTTGGGTGAGTACGGCTCGGCCGGAATTTTTGCTGTTGTGCGCATCGTACTTGCTCGTTCGGTGTGCTGTACGGATCGGTCGGGAAACTGGCTTTCGCATGGCTTTTTTCCCGACCGAATAGTATTGGGTGCGCCTCCGACCGAGATCGGAATCGGCCCCTGAGTAGGGAGAGCCTATGCCACCAGTACCTACCAGACACTTGCAACCTGCAGCCCTGGAGGACACTGTCTTCCCGGAAGCGACACAGGAAAAGCTAGTCAACTATAGAACGGAAAATAGCGAAACAGCCACCACAAGATTAGTAGAATTGAATGGCATTTATATTGTGGTAAGAGGCCAATAAATGCATGCGATCATCGGGGCACGGGGAGAGATCAGTCGCGAACTAGCCCAGGTTAGGCCTCATTGGGTAAACTTGAGAGGGCTGTACTGAGCGGGAACGCTGCTCGGGAGACCTTGACTGGAGCATGGGACCATCTTGTCCACCTTTTAGAATCCTTATGGTGTGTAAACTACAGGGTGTACAAAGCGAGGCGCCACAAGGAGGCAGACAAACTGGGTTGCCTGTTGGCATGGCTCTTGTAGAGCGCTACTGATATGGATCCAAGAAGCACTATCCGTCTGTCCCCAATATTGGTCGTGCTCACCCAGAGAGCAATGTATGCAGATTTTTGTGCACATTATCGGGCCATGTTTAACCTGGGGCCAATGCAGTGGCAATCTAATATTTGTGTGATATCTTGTCTGCCGTTCCACTGTCATCGATCCCGCTGGAGGGAAGAGAGGCCCGTGGTGCAATTAAAGACTCTCCTACCTCAAAACTCCGGGGTTGGACAGCCTACGGGTCACATTTTAAAAAACATAAGAAGCCCTATTGGCTCCCAAGTTAGTCTAGGTTTCTACTGCTAGCCTGGAAGAGGGGTTTTTATCCCCATCTATGTGAGAAGCACTACTGGTGTCTCTCCTGAAGCCGGGAAAGGACTCGTTGGAGGTTTCGTCCTACAGACCTCTATCTCTGAGGGGTAGTGACTATAAGATACTAAGAAAGCTACTTGCTATGTGGTTAATGGTATATATGCCATAACTGGTCCATCTTGATCAAAATAGATTCCTACCCGGTGGATCCACCACCCTTAATATTTGCAGACTGCACAGATTGCAACTGGAGGCTGGAGGCTGTGGCCTTATGTGGTGTGCCTAGTGTTATACTTAGAGAAGGCCTTTGATACCCGGGACTGGGAATATATGTTTGTGATTCTGCAAAAAATGGATATAAGGGACAGGTTATTATGGATGAACAAATGACTCTGTACGGCTCCCGCGTTGAGAGCCTGGATTGGTCTGCATATTTCTGAGCCTATCCCGCTGAGCAGGGGCACTCACCAGGGCTGTCCCCTCTCCTCGCTGCTTTGTGTGTGACTGTGCCATACCTATTGATGGCATCCTGCATGCTCTATCACTGTATGCGCATGAAGTACTTGTGCACATTAGGGATATCCGTAGTGGCATTGGTGCTTTCACATATATATTGTTTGAATTTAACACTTTATCACATTTGGGAGTGAACTGTCAAAAGACCTTTCTGTTTACATTCCATCCAGATTGTCCTCCGTGGTCCATAGCACTTGGAAAGCAAATTGTTTGGTGTATAAATATGTATCACACACCTCAGGACATATTGGAGGGTAATCTGGGGAGAGCAATCTCTTCCCTGTGACCCCAGGTAGCCTTTTGGTGCTCTCATCGACTGACGGTGGAAGGCCAGGTCACACTCTTGAAAATGGCTATGCTGCCGAGGCTCCTACACTATTTTACTAATTTGCCAATTCTTGTCCCCCGTAGCACCTTTAAGAAACTGAATACAATTTTGGACGGGCTAGTGTGAAATGGGAGGAGGCGTAGAGTGGTGCTGGCCAAGTTGCAGCTGCTGACGGAGCGTGGAGGATTGGGAGCTGTGGTGTTCGAGCACTACTACCTGATGGCACAACTCCAGTGGCCAACGTATTGGCTAGCTGGTCACCATCTTGCAGAGGTGTGCTTGGGGACAGGGCAGAGGGCATTGAGATGGGTACAGGAACTGTTTCTTCCGAGATGAGTGTTACCCGCGGCCTCGAACACCCTCATTCAAGTGGCATATGAGTGTTGCACCTGAGATGCTGCACTACGCCCTGGAGATACCTCTTGGCTCCATCCGTACATTTGGATCGAGCCTCGGCAGAGAGGAATTGGCAATCAGGGGAGGTGGCAGGGGTGGATACGCTGGGCGCTTTGTTTCAATACGGAGCCCTGATCCCCTTTGCTCTCCTGACTGAACAAACCGGTTTCCCAGCAGGGCAATTCCTGGCGCACACACACACATCTTGTGTTGACTATGGAGCTCACGTGGGGCATTAATGCTATGGGACCTGCGACTCACCGCCTCATGCAGGTCCCTTACACCATGGGCAACGGGAGGAGACTGGTTGCATGACTGACTAAAGCCATCCCTTATGCCACTCAAGACCCGTTGGGCACATTGCAACAGGCCTGGGAGGGGGATATTGGACGTGTGTTAACCCAATAGGAATGTGACAGGGTCCTACTGTACCCTAGGAAGTTTTCACGGAAAGCTTGCTTCCAATATATACAGTTTGATGTACTACATAGGGCGTATTTACCACCAGCTTAAATTCGTAGAATATACCCTCGTTTCCAGGCCCCGGTGGCAGATATAGAACATATGTTTTGGAACTGTTCATCAGCTAGAACACTGTGGGTGGAGGTGTACACCACACTGTCACACATTATGTGCCCAGGGGACTTGGACAGTATGACGAATTGCTGGCTTGGTCTTTCCAGGCATCGTAGAATGGGGCGAGCCTCTATTCTCCTCATTAACATGGCACTTTAACTAGCTAAGCAGAACATCGCTATGCACTAGAAGGTCTCAGCACTCCCTGGTGTGGAGTACTGGCGGAAGGTGACTGCAATGGAGGATAGCAGAGGCACCTTCTTTGCGCTGGGAGGAAGTGTGGGGCCCATGACAGCTCCCCATTGCTGCAGAGTGGGATGCATTGCTCACTGCACCCTGAGACCCTCCTGGGGATGATGACAGGTCAACCTGATTGTGAATGCTGTGCAGCTGTTTGTACTGCAATTCTCTAAAATGGCGCTTCCCCCTTTGCATGGTATGCCTCTCCTTCTTCCCTTCCCCCTATCCCACCATGGGATGGTAAGAAACAGGACTGTGTGCCTCAACCCTGTTCATATTCTCCGTAGGTGTTAAGGCTCAGGTTCAGTTCCTGCAGTAATATTAGTTTTATCTTTCTATGCTCTCATGAGATCCAACTGCAATGTATATGGTTGAGAATTGCAATGAATAATATGCTTCGCCGATGTATCCTAATTGCCTGTATGGCTGATGTTACTTTATGCTAAAAAATATAATAAAGATGGTTTTAAAAGAAAAAAAATCTTAGAGGTAGAAGAAAGAGATGAGAACCCTCATTTCACCAAGTCTCGAGATGCTTCTAAGATGATTTCTTGACACAGATTGTTTTACAGTTTTCTGATCTATTGCCTAGGAGTTGCTTTGCACACATTTCGGGAGGCCACATCACACGGAGTCCCGCCAGAACAGCTTGCAGCAACTTGTGTCATTAATGAAATGCAGAAAGCAGCGTGTGCATAATTCTTGAAGCCGCTGTGTGTTTTGAACTTTAAAGTTAGTTGGAGCAGTACACTTATAGGCAAACGATCGTCTACTTTTGTTATTTTTTTTGCAGTGCTATGACCTGTGTGAACATTGAAGCTTAAGGCACCTTTACTGTGCTGCTCTTACTATGCATACAAAAAATGTGGTAAAAGATCCAAGATGAGGGAGCGAGGCTAAAAACAGACATGTAGGGAAGAATTCTCATGATGGGAGAGAAGCTTGTGTAGAGAGGGCACGGAGATGAAAAGTCCATCTATAGTTTCAGTTATCGGGTCGAGTTTGCGCTATATATAAAAAAAAACCTGCAATGTTCACAGATGCAAACAAGGGCGGGTGGGGAGGAGTTAATGAAACAGGGAGTGGGTGATTGGGGGTTTAGAAGTAATGGGCTGGGGTAGAGAGGAAAACACAAGCACTTGAGTGCTGAAACACAAAAAAAAGTAGCTCCAAAAACGGGAGCAGTGGAAGGACACAAGCACTTGGTCCATGCTCTAGGGGAGGGCCAAATACAAGAAGAGAACATGACACAGGCATGCCTTGAGAAATCAGAACAAAGGAAATGGGAGTGACGCTGAAGCAAACCAATGGTAAGCTATGGGCGAACTGTAAGCTCACTGTGTGTAAACAACATGTCTCATTGTCAGAAGATTTTACCAAAACATTTTCATGATGACTGGAATCGATGGGAGATATTCAACAGTCTAAAGTTCCATAGCACAAAAAATTCTTCTGTTCTGTATAAGGACGAAGGAGCATAATTTTATTTTAGGCATCACATAGAGTCGCTGAGCTGCCCTCATTAGAAAATATTATAGAAGGTCTAGGTGACATAGCGGACCCCTCAGGAGCACGTTTTAAAGGTTTCTCTTGTTGAGGTTTTTGTCCCGCTGATTGTGATCTTAGTTTTTGGGGCAGCATATTCTTAATTGATGTATTATAACTGGAGTTTTCCTTTAATATTTTATACTGCCATTGGGATGCGTTGTATATCTATGAATTTTTACGTATTTAACATATCTTTGTACTGGGCACTATATGGTTCGTCGAACCGAAATAAAGTTGACCGACTGACTGACAGCGCAAGCGCTGGCTAGCTGAGACCTAAGAAGGAGCAAGCTTGTAGTGCCTGCAAGCACTGTATGTGAGATGCAGTGATGTTGATGACAATGCAATTGTGGAGCTACTTACTCTTTTTGGAGTTCTGAAGTTTCCTCTTCTTTCTATATTGATGTGTGACTATGAAGCATGCTACCAGTAGGGTTGGAGGACATATTTTTGCATCCAGTTTTGCTGTGTTTTAGCGGATTTTCCCCCAAATTTTGGTAGGCAACATTTTGGCTGACCTTAAGACCCCTGACTTGCTGCAATTTCTACTAGCCTCAAATTAGACTGCAACGCCCTGCTCACTGAAGACATTTCTATCCCTGTGGCTTACTTAAATTGCCAAAGCCTTCCCAGCTGTTAATTGTCTCAGGCACTTGAGGACACCAAGGCGGCTGCTAATATACTCTGCGCGTGCATTCAGGAAATAAAGCAGATGGGATGCATGTGGGATAATATTCACAAAATGAAGCAAAAATGGAGGAATTTGGAACAAGATTAGCAAAAATGGAGGGCTCTGTGACAATATTCACAACAGAGGAGGAATTTTGGACATTTGCAAAAATGGATGCATTTAAGGACACCATCGCAAAAGTCGACTTCAAAAGAAGTAGCTGAACACTTTCCCAGACACGAGTGAATTATTACCAACATCTTCAATGGCTTCATAAAATAGATAGCAAACACCATCTATGGATTAAGAAGACGTTGAATAAGCCAGGACCAGCCTCAAAGTGTAGCAAACACTAGTTACTAGTTAAATAGATATGTTACAGGTTCAGCTCGCAACCTGCAACCGTCTTTGGAATGGCACTAAATATTTCTAAAGAACAGGGTGTTTTGGATATCTGGGTGCAAGACTGCATGCTACGAGCGGATGTTCACACACAGCAGTAGCTGTCGAAAGTGATCCTTTCTTTGTACCACATTATATGTGGTGCAAATAATGTGCCACCTCTAAGGAGCACTGGCATATTTCTTCCTTCCTCGCCAACAATTTCTTGCAAGGTGAGGTATAGCTGAAATGTGAAGTCTATTGCTTTACGAATGCCAAACTGAAACACTTGAAACTGTGCCACAAAATAACTTTAAGATGTAGGCGCACAAAATGTGCTGGCTGGATATAAGATCTGCACATTTTCACACCCCGGTTGTTGCTGCAATTACTGTTTACTCCAATTAATGCACACCTCATAATCTGACCAATGTTTGGATTTGGCTCACAAAAAACCTGTGCTTCCTGGCTGAAATCTGCACGATACAGGCTTGGCGACCAGAATGCCGGGATGCTCGACAGTGGTGTAGAGAAGCCCCCCACTTTCCCCACTTTCTTAAGCAGCGTAAGCGGGGGCTGCCCTGGGTCCAATGGGCTGGTAAACTGGACTCCACCAGAACTTGAAATAGTTTTTTCTGGATTTGTTCTGTCTATAAAGCAAACACAAGGAGATGGGGGTGATGGGAATCTGCCCCAGTTCAGACCCAGCCATAAGCAAATCTGTCTTGACCCTGTGCCTCATTGGAACAGTCCAGCCTGAACTGCCAAGCCAGGTCCTACCTGGACCGGAAACGAGCATCTTTGGACCAGTTTCGGGGTAGCACCCCTCATCAGCCAGGCTAGCTTGAATCCAGTGGCAAAGTGAGCAAGGGGCCGTACATAAAGGTACCACACTGCTATGAAATATACAGTCATACATAATCCGGAGCGTTAATGCTAAAGGCCGATACAACCAAGTTTTCAAAGAGTGGCTATTAATAATCACAAGTTGCAAGATAACGTTACAACTTGAGTGGTGAAGACAAAGTGTACGCAAAGCAACGTCAAAGAATAAAACTGTCATTTACTCAGCAGAACCTGAGTTAAATGAGCCAGTACAATCTCAGTGCTAGGTGCTGCAACCCAGGAAAAGTACAGGGGTTGTGCTAACAACACTCTTGGGTCCTGTCAAGCTGACTAAAGGGCCATGAAGGCAGTCAGAACAGGAACATAGCAGTGGGAAACAATCAGAACTGTTGCAGATATCTTTGGAATAGTGAAACATTGCTTTTCCAAAGGAGGCAAAGACCATGGTCGTCTTTCTGAAAGCCATCAAGGATGATTGTGAGGCCAGCACATCTCAAGGAGATGGCTCACAAGAACCGATTCAAGATGAACAGCTGAGAGAGTCAGAGAGAGCCCCACCCGCATTATTGACTACTCCCAGAAATGGTTACAACACTGCAGCTTTCCTGAAACGACCACCACCGTTTGATACTGCCAAAAACCTAAATATTGGCAATAGATGGACTGCTTGGATAGAGACATTTGATGATTTCATTGATGTGCTTGAAGAGACTGATAACAAAATGATTATCAAGTATCTCAAAAATCTTGCCGGTGATGGTGTAAAAAGTCATAAAGAAAATTCTGCAAACTGATGAAGATGTCACATATCGTCAAATTAACGGAGTGTTAAATCTCAACTTTAATCCAATTTGTGGAGAGCTCAACACCAAGCCCAGGCAGAGAACTCCGCTCCACCAGCGGAGTTTTGCCTACTCCGCGCTCCGTTGAGAACACGGAGTTCAGGCAAAACTCCAACTCCGCAGTGAAGCGGCGTTAGCCAGCCCCCGCTGCACAAAAAAAAGGGGAAAAAAGGTACTTACCTCTGCTGTGGCGTCTCCAGGCTGCCCTCCTCCTCCTCACCATGGTTTCTCTCGCTGTCTCCTTTTCCACCCACGCAAACCCCTGCGTCGGATGTATGTCTTGGTAGGACTGCACATACGCGCGCAAATGCGCAGTTTTGCAAGACGTATGTTGACGAGGAGACAGCGAGAGAGACCACGGCGAGGAGGAGGACAGCCCAGAAATGCCACAGCAGAGGTAAGTGTTTTTTTCTTTTTTAATTTTTTTATTAATACTTTTTATTAGTGGGGGTGGAGGCGGGGAGCAGAGCTGAGTTCCATAGAGTTTTCCCCCAACTCCGTGGAACTCAGCGTAGTGGCACTCCACCAACCCCGCCTGGGGTTGCTCAGCACACTCCTCAGACATTGTAAGTTCAATGAATTTAATGATGAAGAAGCTATGCATCTGAGAGTTATTGACGTATGCCTGTCCTATTCATTCAGATCACAAATGCTAAGAGAAACTCTTAGTCTATAGCGAATATTAATGGATATCATAGCTGAAGAGCGTGCAGATAGACAAGCTGATGACATGGAGGCCGAGGGTGCCCAGAACAAATCAGTCATGAGTGTGAAAAGTAGCCCAAAGCAAAAGACTGAAGGACACAAAGTGATGTCTACACGTAAAAAAAAGTTGTGTTTTAGATATGGATTTTCATTTCCACATGAAGGTAAATGTCCTGCTCTTGTACAGAAATGCAAAGGGTGTGGGAAGGAGAATCATTTTGTGATGGTTTGCAAAGGAAAAAGTAAGTGTGTCATGGTGCAAAGATAAAATGGCTGCCAGAATGTTCCAGAAACTATGTTCAACGCATACCCACAAGGCCAAGTGGCGACATGAGTTGATACAAATTGACACTGAACAAAGTCGATCATCATCTAAATCATTGTCAAACAGTTCTTCTGTATTTGTATCAAGTGAGCATGATGAAAATGATTGCTCCATTTAGATGTTTACCTCCAAAAAGTGAGTGCATGTTGGTTTGGAAGTTTGTGAAGGAGAATGTCAGTCAAATAAAAATCGACATGCCAAAGTACCATAGTCATTCAAACATTGTCGGAAGATTACAATGAAAGTAAATGTTTGTTCAATAGCAGCGGTGGCCGGCTCAGGTAAGCACGGCAGGTGGGAAGCTGACAGATAACAGATTAGGTATTATTTATTTAATTATACCTATTCTGACATCTGTCAACTTCAAAACCCCCCTGCCACCCTGCCAGTCCCCGCTACCGCAATTACCTGTGCCGGCCGCCGCTGTCAATACCTTTCATTATCGACAAACATTATGCCTTAGGAGAAATACGGTGAACTATTTCCATTGCCACAACTTACGCCATTAAAAACCAAAGTGTATACATGGGCTGCATCAACGCTCTTAAAAGGCAAGGTTCTTTTGTAATGGCAATGATACACAAGAAAACGAAAGTGAAAGCACCCATCCATGTACTTCAGGTCACAGCGTCATGTGCCTTTCTACTCTGTTTCAGCGCAGCCACTGATATGGGACTGAGTTCCTGGAATTAGAACATGAATGCTCACCACGAAATATGTCAGTTCCCTATGATATGTCATGGTTTGGTAAAACCTTTTTTTTTTTACTACTTTGTTGTTTTCAGAAAAAGAAATAACAAACATGATTAGTTATCCAGTTATGTGTCATACATTGAGCACTCATAGCTATACATAACATGTACAGAAAATTCTCAGTGATCCAAAAGTAAGGAATTGCCTAAGGGGCACAGAAAGAAGCCAGGTGAGGACATCCGTGGAAGAAACAGGGTAGGGGTGGGGGGAAAGGGATGTAGTGCACTCAAACTTAACAGATTAACCAAAGTCTTCAGGATGTGTCAACATGCAGCGTTTAGCATGTACATCAGTTAGTGTCAGTGTCAGAGACAGAGGTGTCCAGCGTTGGCAGATAGTCACGTAGGGGTGCCGAATGTCTTTGGGCCTGAAGGTAGGGGGCTGAAGCATAGCGTATATCTCACTAGTGGTATCACAATATATCATATTTTTCAACCAACCATTTGTGGTGGGAGATTGATTGCTACCCCATCATATGGCAAATCGACTT
This sequence comes from Calotriton arnoldi, assembly GCA_963921515.1. Lineage (NCBI taxonomy): Eukaryota > Metazoa > Chordata > Amphibia > Caudata > Salamandridae > Calotriton > Calotriton arnoldi. The sequence continues at coordinate 1,169,134 of CAWUFW010001407.1, forward strand.
TAGCTAGGAGCATAACTATGGCAACAAAGCATTGAGAGCTCGGCAGGAGAGGCTTAAGCTGATCCAGCAGTAGCAACAAGGAATCAGGTTCCAACTGGAGCTACGTCATGCTGGAGATCAGGGCCAAGATCTTGAGCCAGTATGCTTGGACAATAGGGCAGGTCCATGTAAGGTGTAGAAAAATTGCATTGGTGGATCTACATTCAAGGCAGTGATGCGATCGTGAGGGATCAATTTTCGCTAATCCCTGTAGGGTGGTGTAAGCACGGTGGAGGAATTTATACTGCAGCAATTTATGTTGATGGTTGGGCGGGATAAGCTTAGTTTGTGTTCAGCAAAAAAAAGTCTTGTCAGGGAGTGGGTTCCCTAAGTCGCGGTCACATGCTGCCCAGGCTCTCACCTCTTTGGATATCAAGGTTAAGCAAGCGTGATAGAGCTTGGAAACTAGGTGTGACCTCTAAGTAGTGGAGATTATCAGAGACAAAGGGGAGAACTCATCAGGCGCTGCCGGATACGAGGGTACTCTGTCACATAATGTATTATGTAAGTGCCGGAGTAGACAGTGATCCATATGGGTGGAAACACTAGTATTGGTAAGTGCATCATATGTAATGACGTGCCCATCTGGGAAGAGATCTCCCATAGTGTGTAAGTCATGTTTTTGTAGCATGCATTGTACCAGTTTTTTTTAATTAATGGAAGCCAAGGGTTTTGAGGTAAAGGTAGGGCTGGGGAGTAGAGGAGTCTGCCCCCCAAGTACCTGCATAATTTCACCCAAGCCCAGCTCGTGGTTGATAATGTGTGAATATCGAAGGGATCTCTTGGGAGGCCCAGTGGCAATTTGGAGGAGAGTGGGAGATGACCAGTCTGGTCTCTTTCAGGTTTGAGCTACTGTAGGCGAGCATCGGGATGGTACCAATGATACGAGAAGTGTCATTGTGCAACAAAAAAAATCAGATGTAAATCCGGCACACCAAACCCTCCCCATTTATATGGAAGTGTGCGGACTTCCCATTTGATTCTGGGATGACAACCATCCCACACCAGGTGAAGCAAGAGTCTCCATAGTGCTGTAAAAAATAAAAGTTGGGGAATCAGAATATTAGTGAACAAATATAAAAAATGAGGAAGGATCACCATCTTAATAATAGCTATGCACCCTGCCATACATAGTGGTAATTTAATCCATCACTCAATTTGTGCAGTAAGTCTATCAATCGCTGGGCCATAATTCAGTTGAGCCACCATCTCTTTTTGTCGATGTAGGAAGATACCGAGATATTCGATGGAGTCATCACAGCAGGTTAGGGTGTATTCTAGTGTGCTTTGTTACATGACATCCGTAGGAGGAAAGAGTTCCTATTTATTCTAATTTATGGAGAGGGCCGAGAAACACCCAAACCGGATAACTTCACAGATAAGAGGAGTGAGGTTAACAGGAAGTTCACTGACAAATGATAAAATGTCATCAGTGTAATGAAAACCAGGAGAGGTCCATGTCAAAACCGGAGGCCACAGTTGAATTGTCTAGAAAAGTAGGAGTGACAAGAGGTCCCCCATGTCAGTTCCCCTGGACACTGGGAATAGGTCGGTAATGGAACCATAAATTCGTAACCTGGGCCACAGGGCTGTAGTATAGTAGCATGATAAAATCAATAAACCATCGTGGAGGACCCATTTTGGCCAGTGTTGCTTTCAGAAAAGGCCATTGAAGGGAATCGAATGCACAGGTGAGGGGCCTTACTGGGTTTAAGCAGCAGTGTTTTTACAGCCTCTCGAAGAGTGGTGTGGGGGAACCAGACTCAAGGGACTCCACGTGGACTTCTAGAAGGTGGGGAGCAAGTATGTACTTGCAAGCCTTGTAAAAGCTACTGATTAGTTCTTCAAACCCTGCGGCTTTAGAGCCATCCAGAGCGTTGATCACTTGAATGATTTCCTCACTGGTGATGGCGCAGCCAGAAACTGCTGCTGGCTGTCCGTCAGCCAGGCCATTGCCACCTCTAACAAGTATCCTGAGATCTTCGAGGCATCTTGTAACATGCGTGCGGGTGGTGTATAGCCGCTGGTAGTATTGGAGGAATTTGTTGACGGGGCTGTAGTTATCGACTGCTGTCACACCTTCAGTGGCATGGTTACAATGTGGACTGAGATGCAGTAGGAGTGCCAGCGTGCATCCTGGTTGTTCACCCTCTCCATATCTGTGTGTACTTTCCCAGATATGACACCTCTTGCTCTGCGAGATCCCTGTGTTCAGTTAACAGGACTGAGCACTGATGGAGGTGGGTGTCATGTCCCTGCAGTGTAGACTTGCGATTAATGTCTAGCAGCTCAAATTTTATGCAGCCCAAGTCATTTCTGATGCTTTTAAGTATTCCTGCATGCTTGGCAATGCAGATACTGCATATATAGGCCTGAAGGCCTCTCAAAAGATTGTATGTTTGTCGACTGATCAAACGTTAAGGGTGCAGTATTCCATTATGGAATCTTGTATCTCTGTGCGATAGACCGCACATGGAGTGTGTTTTCTTGAAACCACCACTGTTGTGATAATCCACCCTCATGCAGAATTTTCAAGACCATATTAACTGGGGCATGGTCGGATAAGGTGCGGGGAGGTGAGAAATATCAGATGGCCATAGTGTAGGCTGAAGCGCTAGTGTTATGTGACCACCATGTGTCAATCAACTGGAACGTGTCAACAATGTCTTGAAAAGCGCACAGGACGGTGGGGTTTGCCACTAATATTTGAACTCGCGGAGTCTAACAGTGGATTGTAAGCCATGTTTAGATAACCACCTAAGAGTACCAGAACGGCCTCTGCTTGCCCCATAAGCGCTGAGAGTTTGTGAAAGAAGGAGGAGAAGTCTAGATTGGGAGCATAAATATTAACTAAAAGGATGGATTTGCCTGCCAGTATGCCAGAGATGAGTACATATTTCCCTTCCTTATCGGCAAAGGTGTTGCGGTGTGTAAATGGGATAGTTTTATGGACTAGGATGCAAACTCCACAAGAGTACGAACTGTAATAAGCAAAATATCTGTTATCCCCGCATGTGGAGGTGTAAGTGCATGAGTCCCTGGGGGAGAGATGGGTCTCCTGAAAGAAAGCTTGTTAAACTCTGTGATGGATCAAATATGAATGCACTTGTTTGCCCTTCTGAGGGTTATTAAGAATCGGATGTTCCAGGACATACAGGTCCGACCTGCCACAGGAGGTTCTCTAGTCCGGGACCCCATTAGGCGAGGTGAGAACAAGTAGCAGTCAGAGAGAGTGGCTCAAAGGTGACATGTAGTAGGAAAAGAATAAGTAAACTATCATAGAAAAAAAGCCAATCAAAAACCCTCATTTCCACACCCACACTAGTGACGAGAACAACTGGTGAATCCCAAACAAACAAAGAAATATTCCAATTCAAATCAAGTAGGTGTACACCTCAAAGGGGTGGCAACACTTCAGCAGTCGATGCCCTTGCAAACAATGATACTGAGGCATAAATAAAAGTTGGGCAACGGGTACAGAATGCCATGGGTGACATGGTAAATACAAGTAGAAACAATTAACAATGGAAGATTAGAGCATACTTAGCAGAGATGGGAAGCAATGTGTCAGATCCACAGTATCAGATATAGTTCAATACGGGGGTCATGAGAGGGCTTGTAAACAACGGTGTTGGGAGAGCGGTTTGCGGTGGAACGCTCAGGGTGCACATTTCCCGTGCCATGATGCTTACAGAATGCTAGGGCCTCATTAGGCGTAGTGAAAATTCGAGACTGTCTGTTGATTTCAACATGGAACAGCCAGGTATAGTATGTTGTATTTGAGTTCCTGCTTCTGTAAGGTGGTCTTGACGTCAGAGAATGTGAGCCTCGCCTCCTACATAGCGGTATTGTAGTCAGGGAAATGGAAGAGCCCTGATATTGCAATAGGCTCCTTTCAGGACCCAGGCGCAACACTGTGTCTCTATCCCTGTAGTTAAATAAGCAGGATATTATTGGGTGAGGTGGTGTTCCAGGCGGAGGACGTGGGCCAAGGGACCTGTAAGCTCTATCCACGATGAACATGTCGGTGAAGTCTTGCCTAGTAAAAGGTTCAGTAAGGAGGCACTCTACAAAGGTGTTGGGACGGCCTATGTTCGTAGATACTGGAACACCCACAATTCGAAGTTTACGGCTGGACCTTGCTTCAAGGTCTTCATTCTTATACACTGTCAATTTAAGCAGTTTTTCCACCATCTCAAGATGCTTCGTTACGTTGGTGGCCCCGTCTTCCATTTCAGAGATCCCCGCTCAGCACCATCATGCCAGGCTGTATGACAATCCAAGTGTTCACCCACGCAATCCAATCTACTTTTAAGGGTGTCAAAGCGGGCCTCAATGGATTTGAATCCAGCCCAGAGTTCCACCATGATGGACGCTGCACCATTCAGAGGTCTTGCCACACTGTCCTCAGCTGGGGCCTCCTCGGAGTCCAAAAGCGAATGTTGTCGTTGTGCACTCCTAGGTTGCTCAAAAGAGAGCTTCTTTGATATGGATTGCCACGCCCCATATTGAAGGTGGAGTGTATGTTTGAAGAGATGCTGGCAAGGAGTGGGCGCTGGTGGTGGGCCCTCCGGCCACAGGATGCAAGAAAGAAATGTATAAGCGTCTGGCCTGAAGTCTGGATGCAATGGACTGGCAGCGAAGGGATGCAGTCTGGAGGCAGAGGGTTTCATAATGTGTGGGGTAGCTGCTTGAGGGGGGGAAAACGTACTTGCAACAAATTTAGATATCCATAGGGGAGGAGGCCCCAGAACTCCCTATGCGGCGGATGGGCCTGGAGTTGCCCTCAATGGATGCCAGATCACCATGGCCGACCTAGAGGAAAGGGTAAGCTCGCTCCTTCCTATCTCCATAGATGATCTCTCCACAACGGAACTCCCCTCTCACTATAACACAACTATGACATCCATTCTAGACCAATAAGCCCGACTGAAATTTAAAAAAAACCAGGAACATTCCATCCAGATCCTGGTTCAACACGGACATCAACGCTGAAAGAAGACAACTAAGAGCTACAGAACGACTATGGAGGAACAACCCCTCAACAAGCCGACACGAACAACTCAAAGCAGCCCGAAGGAAATACAAAAAACACATCAACAACGAAAAAAACACCTTTTTCTGCACTGCTCTGGACAACGCAAAAAACAGGCCCAAAGAACTCTTTAACATCATCAGGCAACAAACTTCCAAGCCCTCTGCAACCTCAGTTCAGGCCTCCAAAGACCTGTGCAACAACTTCGCCAACTTTTTCAACGGCAAAATCACCAAGATTGAGCTCTCACTTGACATCAACCTCAATCCCTCCTGCAACAGCCCAGCCACAGAGACCGAAGTCAGCACACGCAAGCACCCCACGAAAGCCTGGAAATCCTTCAACCCCATCCCTGAAGCTGGGATTCTCAAACTGATCTCCACCTCCAAACCCGCATCTCACGTCCTAGATCCTATACCCACCCAATTGGCCAAAAAGCTGAAACTCTCCCTAGCCCCATTCTGGTGCAAGATCATAAACAGCTCCCCGAGAACCGGCGTCATACCAGACTGCCTCAAAGTCGGCCAAGTCACGCCACTACTGAAGAAAACAGGCCTTGACACCAACGATCTGAACAACTTCAGACCCGTTTCCAATCTCCCCCTCTTATCCAAAATCCTCAAAAAGTGCGTTCTCCTACAACTGACTCAGCACATGGACAGCATCAACCTTCTAGATCCCCACCAATCGGGCTTCAGAAAAGGCTGTAGCACCGAGACAGCGATCCTTAACGTCGTGGACGACATCCACAAGTCTCTAGATACTGACCAATGCTGCCTACTTATTCTCCTGGACCTATCTGCAGCCTTTGACATGGTTGATCACAAGCTACTCATCAAGGCTCTCCAAGAAAGGGTAGGTGCGGATGAGGTGGTCCTACACTGGTTCTCCTCCTTCCTACACAACCGCTCCCAAAGGATAAAAATCAAAACCTTTACGTCCGACCTACACCCCGTCAGCAGAGGTGTCCCCCAAGGCTCAGTGCTCTCCCCTCAACTGTTCAACATATACATGGAACCCCTCACCAACCTACTCAAAAAGCCAACATCCCCTTCCAACTTTATGCTGATGACACCCACATCTATCTGGAAACCTCCTCCATTGTTGAAATTCAGAGACTCAATGACACTCTAAAAGAAGTCCAACACTGGCTATCAATAAACACCTAAAACTCAACCAAGATAAAACAGAAATCCTCCTCATCTCCAACAAAGAAGAAAACCCTCAAATCGTAGAATGGCTAAAAGCAATCGATGCTCTCAATGGCAATCTCACTCCGGCTAACTCTGTAAAATCATTAGGAATGACCCTAGACCCAAAACTGACATGGCCAAACACATTAAGAACTCCGCAAAGAGTGCCTTCCTCAATCTGAAGCTACTCAACAAAATAAAACCCTTCATCCCGCCCAAGGACCTCAAACAAGCCACTCAATCACTGGTGCTATCTAGACTCGACTATGGGAATGCAGTCCTCACCGGTACAGCAAAATCCCATCTAGCTCCCCTCAAAACAACTCTCAATGCTGCAGCCAGAATGGTCACCGGAGTTAAGAAATATGATCACATTTCACCCGCACTCAGAGAACTAAAATGGCTCCCAGTCGAAATGCGTGCCAGTTTCAGAACTGCCTGCCTCACGCACAAAGTCGTGCACACAGGGAAACCTGACTACCTGGCCTCCAAACTCAAGAAGGCCAGTCAGACAAGGAACCTCAGGAGCTCCAACACCCTACTACTCATCCCTATGAAAACACGCAAACAAAAAACCGCTGCACGATCCTTCGCTGGAAACGCGCCCAAAATCTGGAACTCCATCCCAGCTGATATCAGGACTATCCTTTATAAAATAAAAAAAACTCCTAAAAGTCCTCTTCCTCAACCGTGCCTTCCCGAACCGATAGGCGACGCCGAAGTGCACAAGCCTGCACTCTGCAGCACCCTGACACTGTGTCATTAAGACCTACCTCTTCCCCGCTCCCCGACCCCTTCCTCGTTCCCTCCTCCCTGAAAGAGGTTCAGCCCAAGACAATGTGCACTCATCGAGGCTATCTCAGGACTTCCTTACCTCAATGCTGCACAGCACGCTGGGACTTCCGAACCATTATGTATACCTCTGCCTTACTGTGTGACTCTTGCATTAAAACTGTTGTAAAGCGCTCCGATACCCTCGGGTCTGGCCAGCGCTATATAAAACTCCTTAATAAATAAATAAATAAATAAATGCCAGGCATGAGGGGAGCTGCAGATATGAAGTAGGTCAGGCTCCAAAGGCCAGGAATCCCAAGGGGCTGTGAGGTGTTGTGGCGCGATCCAGGGAGAGCTGGTGTGAAGTAGGTGGCCAGCCATATAGCAGACGGGCAGAGCGGTGCAAAAGTTCCGATGGTAGCTTGACAGCAGTAATATAGGCTGGTGGGATGGCCGTGTGGCTTAGAAGCTCTGTCAGAGTGTCGGGCAGAAGCGGGCCAGGCAGATAAAGCGGGCGGAGTGCAGGTCAGGCTGGGCCCGTAAATACCCAGAGTCAGCAGTGGGCCCCGAATCTAATGGCGACGTCTCCAGCTGTACAGACACACATTTAGTGGGCTTGCGACGGTGGGTGAGGCGAGTCAGGAGCATGCAGTGCAGGCATGGGACTCGGCTGGGTTTGGTAGCCCCGATCCTCAGGCTCAGGTTTTGAAGGGTTGAGTTGGCAGTCAGGTTTAAATCAAAGGTAATGTGTAAAGTATCTAATCAATGCAAAAACAGTTGAAGATACCACACAAAATACAATAAAACTCTACAACCAAATTTAAAATGAAAAGAAAACAATTATGAATAAAATACGACCAAAATGACAAAAATCCAATAAGGGGATCTGGAGATATATGAATTTTTACTGAATTAAAGTGACAAAGTGCCAAGAAAAATAAAGCGCTCAATAAACCACAGTCATCATGAATAGACACACTCAAGAACACAAGGAAACTTGGAATATATTTTCAATATTTGTTCAAATTAAAATCCTATCCTAGTGCATACTATTATGAAAATAAGCAAGATAATCAATGATATTAGTCAAAAGGCATAACAATAGAACATATTCTAACATGACGGTATTTTAGGGTTTCTCTACATTGATAACCCCAATCACTCCCTTAGTTAACTAATCTGATCTAGTCTCATAGATGGTTATCACCCGCATACCTTTCTAAACAATAGAAGTAGTGCTCAACAACAAGAAAAGCAGCTGCTGTCCTTATGTCTGTTCTCAGTGACTATGTTGTCTTTGAACTGGCAGAAAAGCTTATTGGAGGACTCAAAGTACCTTTCCCACAGCATTCAGCAAGGACCCTTAGTCTGAAATCCCTGGATCGAAGTTCCTCTTTATGTAATAATGATTTGTTACAGTGCATTTACTCAGTCTTAAAACAATCAATATTAAGCCCCCCTGTCCTTTCACCTTCTTAAATACTGTGAAACCGTGTTTATTGTTTGAAAATAATGACTCAAAAATCAAGATACCAATTTCTATGAAGTCTTGTTCATTGTGCAAAAACAATTACAAGAACAACAGTTCAAAAGCATGCAAAAATAGACATTTATATATTCAAGAAAGCAAAATTATCATGTTCCAATGACTCAAATACCTTACGGACATAAACAATTATGCATTTATATTTGAAGCGTACACTTAAATAAATGAACATGTGTAATCGAAACGAGGGTACCTAAAAAAGAAAATATATATGAAGATTATGACACAGTAACCAAAACTGCAATGCAAGACTCCGCTCTTCACATAGCACAGCCGTGGAGCGTTCCACATCAAACAAAGGGACGATTACCACTGCGGCATCAGGGAAAGCAGTATGACCCCCCAGCAATGCAGCTGATTGAAGTACTAGTAGGACAACAGGCAGGCATATCACCTTGTTTCTAATTGTTTTATTCCCGTGATTTCATCAGATTGACAGACACTAATCTACAGTCCACAGGTTCTTGTTTATTCCTCTATTAGAGTGCATCTCCTGCCAGGAGCTATTCAGGCTCTGCCGTGCTCCTCAAAACCCTCAAGATGGGAGCTGGACAGCTCTTCCAGGCATTGTGTCCCGCCTTCATAAGTGCATGTGACACCCGCCATCTTGTGTTAACCTGTCGCCAACTGAATATGACTAAGGGAGGCTGTTTGCAACTCCCATTCAACATTTCTGATTGAAATTATCGCATGTGATGTGAGATAAAATTGCAAAATACAAATTGGCAAATGCCTCTACAGTGCTACCTGGCTTTCAGATAGAGTCCATCTGGCCTACGCTAGCCTCAGATTTCTAGTACGCATAAATTCTCGATGAACACATCTTGTTTACCTCCCACAGCATGTCCCTGATTCCACTGCCAGATGTCTTCATTTGTTTTCCCAGCCACATATATGTAACTTCATTGTGTGCCTTTATGAACTGCCCTATTGTTGTTTGGCTGTGATTTCTGTATTTGCCCAGATAACTACTGTTGTCCTCCAACCCAGGCTGTGTGAGTGGATATAAATAAACAGAGAAAGAGTTCTACTGAAGTAGGTGTTATCATGCACTGCATTTATCATGATGCATTGGGGCAAACTGAGTGCTGGGATGTGAGGCAGTGTGCTCCCACCCTCCTTCTGTTTAAAAAGGCTCCCTTGAACTACTGAGCTGACGCGCTTGTGTTGATGCAACTGCGCCCAGTGAGTGGTACAGAGACCTGAGAAGACTTTGGGCAGCATTTCCAGCACCCCCAAAATGACTTGTGGCTCTCTACTGATGAAGGAATGAATCCATAAATACGTCTAGAATTACACAGCACAAGTTGCACCAACACGGCTGAAAAATGAAAGTCTATAGTCTGCATTTATCATGACGCATTGGGGCAAATTAAGTGCTGGGATGTGCAGCAGTGTGCTCCCACCCTGCTACTGTCCAAACAGGGAAAGAGTGTTGACCTTGAGACAGTCTGAGTAAGTGCATAGCTGTGTTTGTTCAAGGTTCAGCATGTCCCATGTCAGGCTTTCTCTGTGCCCGTCCCACGTGCGTTACCTGCCCTTTGTGTGGGTGTGGGAACGGACTGCTGTGGTCAAACTTCTGAGGACGGCATTGGAGGTCAGTGACGTGGGAATAGGTACTGTGCCCAGGCTTCTCAGGTGGTTTGCCTCTGAGATTGATTATTCTAACCTCCTTTATGTAAGAACACCAAGAACATCCTGGCTTGACTGCAGAAACGACAGAGTACAATACCCAACATGGTGAAAGGTGCCCCCAAACCTTTGTCTAAGAAAAAGGTTTTCAGTAAAATGTCATTACCCCAGAACAAACTAACGTATCATAACACAACACAGCATAACACAACGCAGTAATACACAAAATAATGTAACACAATTCTGCATAACACAGCTTAAGACCAGAGTACATTATAATATTACCTGACAAAGTAACATAACTCTAGTGATCTAATTGCCTTTTCTCCTGTCTTAGTAAACAATTTTTTTAACCGTTTCATTCCTTAAACACGTTGTTGCTTTCAAATTCATGAGTCTTGGCGCTGTATAAATAAAGCGTACATATATGCAAATACAGGCCTGAATCTTCGGGGCATCTCGACCTTTCATCTGCCTGAAGACGATGATAAACGTGCCAAAGCAATGATACATCCTGAATATAAGACACAGAAGCGATGCCCAATGAAACAAACAAGGATTGCGTTTCACTCCAGTTATGTTTACCAGGGGCTTTCAATTGTGGAGTTCGCCTTTAAATATGCAAATTAGCGATTTTTCACGCAGAACTATGCTTGGCGCAGAGGGGAGACATGCCAAAGCCCTCACTCAAAACGAGGTATTGATAAAGCCAATAGTTTTGTCTTACGGTGCTACAGCAGCAGCGCAAGCATGCAACATACTCCAAAGAGGTTCAACGTAGGCACCCAGCAGTGAGGTCTTCCCCACACGGTTACAGCAGGGGCAGCAGCCCTATAAGCTGCCTCACAAATACAAGTACAGCATCTTTGGAAGGTACTCCATAGGTAGCCACACTACAAGCATCCCTCACAAACAGAACAAGTACAGCAGCCGTGTAAGGTACAGCGTGGGAAGCAGCACTGCAAGCATCCCTCACAAACAGAACAAGTACAGCAGCCGTGGAAGGTACAGCGTGGGAAGCAGCACTGCAAGCATCCCTCACAAACAGAACAAGTACAGGAGCCGTGCAAGGTACAGCGTGGGAAGCAGCACTGCAAGCTTCACTCACAAATAGAACAAGTACAGCAGCCGTGCAAGGTACAGCGTGGGAAGCAGCACTGCAAGCTTTACTCACAAATAGAACAAGTACAGCAGCCGTGCAAGGTACAGCGTCGGAAGCAGCACTGCAAGCTTCACTCACAAATAGAACAAGTACAGCGGCCGTGCAAGGTACATCGTGCGAAGCAGCACTGCAAGCTTCACTCACAAATACAACAGCAGGAAAACAGCCGTGCAAGTCGTACATATAAGAGGTTCAACACAGCCACCATCAGTGAAATCTACCCCACACAGAGAGGTACTGCATGAGCAACAGCACCGCAAGCTTCCTTCAAAAATAGAACAGGTGCAGCAGGAGAGCAGCTGTGAAAGGATAGAACAGGTACAGCAGCAGTGCAAGGTACGGCATGGGTAGCCACACTACAAGCATCCCTCACAAATAGAACAGGTACAGCAGGACAGCAGCAGTGCAAGGTACAGAATGAGTAGCAGCCCTGCAAGCTTCCCTTACAAATAGAACAGGTAGAGCAGGACAGCCGTCCTGCAAGGTACAGCGTGAGTAGCAGCACTGCAAGCTTCCCTCACAGATAGAACAGGTACAGCAGGATGCAAGGTACAGCATGGGCAGCAGCACTGCAAGCTTCCCTCACAGATAGAACAGGTACAGCAGGCCCGCAGCTGTGAAAGGATAGAACAAGTACAGCAGGACAGCAGCAGTGCAAGGTAAGGCGTGAGTAGCAGCACTGCAAGCACCCCTCACAGATAGAACAGGTATGGCAGGCCAGCAGCCGTGCAAGGTACGGGGTGGGCAGCGGTACTGCAAGCATCCCTCACAAATAGAACAGGTACAGCAGGATGCAAGGAACAGCATGGGCAGCAGCACTGCAAGCTTCCCTCACAGATAGAACAGGTACAGCAGGATGCAAGGCACAGCATGGGCAGCAGCACTGCAAGCTTCCCTCACAGATAGAACAGGTACAGCAGGATGCAAGTCACAGCATGGGCAGCAGCACTGCAAGCTTCCCTCATAAAAAGAACAGATATAGCAGGACGGCAGTCGTGTAAGGAACAGCATGGGTAGACGCACTGTCAGCTTCCCTCACAAAAAGAACAGGTACAGCAGGACGGCAGCAGTGAAAGCTTCCCTCACAAAAACAACAGGTATAGCAGGATGCAAGGTACAGCATGGGCAGCAGCACTGCAAGCTTCCCTCATAAAAAGAACAGGTACAGCAGGATGCAAGGTACAGCATGGGCAGCAGCACTGCAAGCTTCCCTCATAAAAAGAACAGGTATAGCAGGACGGCAGCTATGCAAGCTCCCATCATACACAGAAGAGGGTCATCGCAGGGACCATCGGTGAAATCTTCTCCGGACAGAAAAGTACAGCTTGATCAGCAGCAGTGCAAGCTCCCTCACAAATACGACCTGTACAGCAGGACGGCAGTCGTGTAAAGAACAGCATGGGTAGACGCACTGTAAGCTTCCCTCACAAATACAACCGGTACAGCAGGACAGCAGCCGTGCAATGAACATCATGGGCAGCAACACTTCACACTTGCCTCAGAAAACAGAATATGTAAAGCAGCAGTGCAAGCTTCCCACATAACAGGTACAGCAGAACAGCAGTAGTGCAAGCTTCCTTATAAACAGAAAAGGTAGTGTACAGGCATCATCAGTGGATTCTTCTCTACACTAAGAGGCAAAACCGCAAGCTTCCCTCACAGATAGAACAGGTACAGCAGGACAGCAGCTGTGAAAGGATAGAACAAGTACAGCAGGACAGCAGCAGCACAAGGTACGGCGTGGGTAGCCACACTGCAAGCATCCCTCACAAACAGAACAGTTAGATAGCAGGACAGCAGTCCTGCAAGGTACAGGGTGGGCAGCGGTACTGCAAGCTTCCCTCACAGATAGAACAGGTACATCAGGATGCAAGGCACAGCATGGGCAGCAGCACTGCAAGCTTCCCTCACAGATAGAACAGGTACAGCAGGATGCAAGGCACAGCATGGGCAGCAGCACTGCAAGCTTCCCTCATAAAAAGAACAGATATAGCAGGACGGCAGTAGTGTAAGAAACAGCATGGGTAGATGCACTGCAAGCTTCCCTCACAAAAAGAACAGATATAGCAGGACGGCAGTCGTGTAAGGAACAGCATGGGTAGATGCACTGTCAGCTTCCCTCACAAATAGAACAGATATAAGCAGAACGGCAGTCGTGTAAGGAACAGCATGGGTAGACGCACTGTCAGCTTCTCTCACAAAAAGAACAGGTACAGCAGGACGGCAGCAGTGCAAGCTTCCCTCACAAAAAGAACAGGTATAGCAGGATGCAAGGTACAGCATGAGCAGCAGCACTGCAAGCTTCCCTCACAAATAGAACAGGTATAGCAGGACAGCAGTCGTGTAAGGAACAGCATGGGTAGACGCACTGTCAGCTTCCCTCACAAATAGAACAGATATAGCAGGACGGCAGTCGTGTAAGGAACAGCATGGGTAGACGCACTGTCAGCTTCCCTCACAAATAGAACAGATAAAGCAGGACGGCAGGCGTGTAAGGAACAGCATGGGTAGACGCACTGTAAGCTTCCCTCACAAAAAAACAGGTACAGCAGGACAGCAGCAGTGAAAGCTTCCCTCACAAAAAGAACAGGTATAGCACGATGCAAGGTACAGCATGAGCAGCAGCACTGCAAGCTTCCCTCACAAATAGAACAGGTATAGCAGGACGGCAGTCGTGTAAGGAACAGCATGGGTACATGCACTGTAAGCTTCCCTCACAAAAAGAACAGGTACAGCAGGACAGCAGCCGTGCAATGAACATCATGGGCAGCAACACTGCACGCTTGCCTCAGAAAATAGAATATGTAAAGCAGCAGTGCAAGCTTCCCACATAACACGTACAGCAGAACAGCAGTAGTGCAAGCTTCCTTATAAAGAGAAAAGGTAGTGTACAGGCATCATCAGTGGATTCTTCTCTACACAAAGAGGTAAAACCGCAAGCTTCCCTCACAACAGAACAGGTACAGAAGAACAGCAGTAGTGCAAGCTTCCTTATAAACAGAAGAGGTACAGTGCAGGCATCAACAGTGCAGTGTTCCCTCACAAAGAACAGGTAGGACACGGGCAGCAGCAGTGCAAGCTGCCTTCACACGATGAAGAGTATAGCACAGGCGCTAGAAGTGGAGCCTTCCCTCATCCAGAACAGACAGGCACAGCCTGGGTAGCAGCACTGCAAGCTTCCTTCATGCACAAATCAGGACTGCCAGCTGCTATGATGACTCAGAAGGGGCACAGGCTGGAAGGAAGGGCCGAAGGCAGATGCATTTGGCAGAGACAGGAGGAAGGGGAAGAGGAAGAAGCACATGCAACAGTGACATAGAAAGTGGGATGAGAGTAGAAAAAGAAAGGACAAAAGCACAAATGGGCACAGACAAGTGGGGGGCAGAGAAAGAGGGGCTGGTGGGTGCATCAATTTGGACAGAAGCATACAGGGGTGGGGGCGCACCAGAAGGAGGTCAAGGACAAAGTGAGGAACATGAGAGGACGCGGGTAGGATACAGAGAAAGAGGGTATGAAGAGAAATACAGAGGGGATGGTAGTTGAGAGACACTGCGGTCCCCAGCCTCACAACTGGTTACCAGTGGTTGTTCCTAAATGATAAAGGTCGCTCCTAAAGGTCAAGGCAGGAATGGCAGGTCCTCTGGCATGATGAGGTACTGGTCACCACTCATCAGCCATATTGGGAAGTCCTGAGGTCCGGAGACGTTAATTAGCCACAGGCTGGGGATGGGAAACTAACAAAGAAAGTTGTTCTGGCCTAGAACATTACTGGGCTGTGAGGGAAGAGGTATAGAAGGTCTGAAAGAACACCCCTTGCATGTGCAGGGGAGGCATGGAAGCACATGCATGATGGAGAGAGGCTGGAGGTATGCTGGACTGACTGGGAGAATTCCTCTTTCATGGTACAAGAATATTATGTTTCAAAACTGTGGGTCAAAGAGCAATGGTATTTTACCCTGGTTTAGGGCATGTAAATGCAGGGGCTATTCTGGAATGGGGCAGCTTCCATTCCCTTTTTCCCTACAAACCTTTCCAAACAAATCACTCACCAAACTCCTACAAGCCCTGGACCAGGCTGCTCGCCTCCTGTGTGGCCTGAAACACCAAAACCACATAATGCCGGCATTCAGTCCCTTACACTGACTCCCTTTTCCAGAAAGGACAAGGTTCAAAACACACTGATACATTCGTAACGTTCTATATGGGCAATTGCTGAATACCTCTCAAACCCCTTTGTCGCTTACATCTGCAATATGAAACTTACAGCTTGCCAATAGAAATCTACTGTCCATTGAGTCAACACTTCAGAAGAAATTTGGTGAAAGATCCCTTCATGATCAGGGTTCCTCTATGTGGAAGTCTCTACCAATCCACATCAGATTTTGGAAATGCCTTTCTTAAATTCATAAAGTCCTTAAAACACACCTCTTCAGCCTGGACTAGGAGTATGATTATTCAACTGCCCACTGCCACCAGACCAAGTGTTCTTCTGGTCAAATACTTAAGTGCCTAAAACAGGATATTGCCTTCAACATTTCATCCTAGATTATCACCTTGCATCCGAGACTTTGCCATTGCACTTCTGCATATTGATGCATATTGGATGAAGATCACACCGGCAAACAGTACCAGGTCTAGCCTGGAGACCAAAATCAGCCCAGGCAAAAATGTTCACCCCAGCAGCACTGCAGGAAACTAGAATGGGGCTCTGGGGGCATGCTTAGGTTACAGCAGGGCACCTTGTTTTGAAAGCAGTCCTTAGGGAAATGCCAGAGTGGCAGAATGGACCATCCAACTCTGATCACAACAGATGCACTGGCTAATTGACCATCCCTCTTCCATCAAGACTTTCTACTCACCTCCTCCTACCTCTATGCCTACCCAGAGGACCCAGGGGCTATTGTATGATGGTAAGCAGCGCTTTACAAAACAAACCCAATAAAACACAAATAAATTACTACAGTGTAATGATTATTTCATTTTCTGTTTATTGAATTCTGCATGTTCTTTCACTAGAGACCATTTTGGGCAAGAGCAAGTACCCACAGTTAATGTCAAGTAGCAGCCCCACCATCAGTTCATTGATGGAAGTATCCAACTAGGTTTTCTTCCTGGTCTGAACTCAGAACAAGACCGGGAATCCCGGTCTGAATTTCGGAAACCAGAGTAGTTTTATCCATTTTATCTGAGTCTTAACAAGTCATATTTTGAGGCATTCTAAATATAGAGAAAGACTAAATTACATCCTTAATCAAATACAAATAATTGTCAGCGGTGCATGCTGAGAACTTTATACCATGGCATGCTATACGCTTCTTTACTCAATATTTATTGGAGGCTAGTTTTGTAAAGTTTCTGTTAGATAAATTAGTACCTTTGTCTTCCTAAGGTGTATGGAAAAGGAACACCACATGTAAGAAAGAAACAGAAGAAGACATTACACATGATGATGCATCATCTCTGATGGCCACCTAAGTTAATGTTTCTTGATGGATTAGAATACTTAGAGAGCAATACATTTAAAAAAATGTATTCTCTGTAATGTCAAATGTATTTCAAGTGGGTTAGTATGGGTTGAGTAGAATAAGGCTTATTTTTCTTAGAAGCTTGTTTCTTTATCTCTGGTTGATTTCCATACATCTCTCAAGTGGTTTTGCATAGGGTATATCTAACGTAGTCACTAGTTTATCCATAATAACTGATGAATTGGACTATGCATCGTATTGGTTATTTTCGCCTCCATCAGCAACTGGGTCATGTGTTTTGCCACAATGAATACATTGTATCAGCAGGAGAAAGACTACAAAATTTACTAAAATAAAAAAGCACAGCATAACATATATACCCTGGCCAAATCATTAGGCTAAATAAACCCCATTTAAATAGAAAAGAAATTGTGCAGAGGTCTTCATCACTGAAGACCTCAAAGGGGAAAGACTGATATTCTCAAGGAGAAGAGAAAGTCTTAGCCACCCCCATTCTCCTCAGTTTTCAAACATTTCCACAATACATTGACAGTTGCCAAATAAAACAAATGGAGGACTGAAACCAAAAACTTGATATTCTAACTTGAAACAAGCCATTGAACTCTATGAATATCCTGGATCCGTCTCAGGCAGACTCAGATGGGTGTGCTGCATAGACAGTAGGGGTGGGCAGAATGTTCCATTCTGCCTGCAGATTTTGGGGCAATTTTGGCCACACTGCGTTGCTCTTTAAGACAGAGTTCTGGCCAAATTATGCCATTCGCCGCATGGCTTAATTTTTCGCCTGCAAGGCTCCAAAATATGAAAGCGCAAGCGAGATATGGCATCCCCTAGTGCGGTTTTCTAACGAGGGTGGTCGCTGGCGTTCGTGAGCGATCTTTGTCAGAGGGCTGCTGCTAGAGTTGATGTGCTGAAGCTCGATTAGATTTTCTTCTCAAGAGGCAGCAAAAGCAACTCGAATGGCCACACGCTCTTACACAATGCATGGTGCTGTTTGCGCTAATTGTCAGCGCTGCTCACGCTACCAGCATCAAATTGCAGTGTAAGCTGCATATTTTCCGCCCATTTGCCAAATTCTACAGAATCTCGCTGAGTTTTCCTGGAACTCTGTGGAATTCTGCAGAATTAAACTCAGTGAATTCCACCCACCCCTAGTAGATAGACTTGCCTTTGTCATGCACTTCTCCTCAGTGCCCATCCCCATGCAGGAAATTGTGGAGCCTTTTGTCATGTTCTCACAGTTGGGATTAAAAATCAAGTCATGGATAATGTTATAGTGGTCCTTTGAACATTAGTCCTGGTGGTTGGGGAATTCCATACCTGACTTTGAGATGACCTCCACTGCTCAGCTAGGTAAAGCCTGCGAACACCCTTGCAGTATTTGGTTCTCTTAGTTTGGTAAAGAAACTAGCTGAATCTCTCTTCCTCCTCATGTTAATATATGGCTACTTGACACATTTTAGTCTCTTTCTTGTACAGCTGTGTGGCTTCCAAGGCCGTTCTTCACAGTAGGGGTCTACCTGTTTTCACAGATAGTGCTTTGTTACTTTTCTAGATGCTCCTAAATTCCTGGCCATTTTGCTCAAAGTAGTGCTGAAGCTGTTACCTTCCTCGCCTTTTGCAGGCACAGCAGATTCAGCATCTCCTGCTTATCCTAGTCTTTGCCACTATCAGTCAGTGAGCATGTTTATAGAGGTCTTGTTGCTGCACATTGCACGTTGTCTGCCATATGCTTCTCCCTTAAAGGGAAAGGACACACAAATGATGGACGGAATGTGGAACAAATCAAACATTCACCCACAGTCAAGAGACCTGGGTTAAATCTATTCTTTTGCTCACCATGCCACCCCAGTTTAGACCCAGCCAAATGCAAATCGGTCGTTACCCTACTCCCCATAGGAACAGTCCAGCCTGAACTGCTAAGCCCGGTCCTCCCTGGACCAGAAACAAGCATCCTAGGACCGTTTTCGGGGTTTCACCCCTCATCAGCCAGGCTAGCTTGAATCCAGTGGCACAGTGAGCCCGGGACCCACATCTTGGCGTACCCGGAGCACTTCGGGTGATGAAGCAAAAGACACACAAATGATGTATGGACTGTAGAACAAATCAAACATTCAGCCCCAGCCAAGAGATCTGGGTTAAATCTAATGTTCTTTTGCTCACAGTGCCAACCCAGTGATACCCTGAAACTGGTCCCAGGATTCTTGTTTCTGGTCCAGGGAGGACCTGGCTTGGCAGTTCGGGGTGTACTGTTCCCATGAAGAGTAGGGTCAAGACTGATTTGCATATTACTGGGTCTAAACTGGTCACATAACTTTGAAGAACCTCAGATGAAGAATAAACAATAAACAATACAAGTGGCAGATTTTTCTTCTGCAGCATTTGCTGTGTTTTCAAAGATAGATTAAAATATCAGGCAAAGTTCTGACACACTATTAAATATTTTAGCATGCTTTTTATTTTATTTTCTCTGACTGAAAACTGTCCTTGAAGTTAGTGGCACTGTCCCGGGGATGCAAGCATGTATGAAAGGATGCTACATTGTGACAGGTAGTTTTTTTTAACACATAGGTAAATAAAAACATTTGTTACAAAATTGAACTGTGCAGGTATCCTCAATTCTCTTAGCAGCTGGATAAGCATATGGTTTATAATTATCAAAAGAGACTAGAAAAAAGATTTAATAGATTCAAAATAAAATATGAAACACCATTTGAGTTTACTTAATATAATGCATACTATGATAAAATTGATTTGATTAATTATTTCTCTACTTCCATTATGTCCTATTTTCATTTAAAATTAACTCATTTGCTACTCCAAACAATTCACTGGGTAAAATTCAAGGCCATTTTTAGCCAAATACATAGTTTTACCGCCTAAAATGTCTTTATTTACGCCTGTCAGGAATTCACAAAAGGAATCCTGGCATTCGTAAATTGGTCTACTTCTCAGGATTTCTCTGGCAGCACCCCCCCCCACCCCACCTCAGACCAGTGTTCCAGCACACCTGCACAGCACAGTATGAAACTGCGGAGGTACTCCGCATGGCAGAAGAGGGGGAACAAGCCACGGTGGAGAAGAGGCCCTCTCTAGATGTTGGGGTGGGGGTAGGCAGCAGAGGGTACTGAGTACTCCAAGAGTAAGGGAGGAAGTGAGCACCCGTGTGCACTACGAGTGGCTGGAGGCACTGGGAGGGAACAAAGAATGGGAAGTGAGGTACCAGAGTCAGTAGTGAGCCAGAGTGGCACAGGGAGGTAGAGCCGATGGATGGATGTGTGCACAGATGGGTACCAGGAAGGCATGGGACATGGAAAGCTTCCGCCCGCTCCATCCCAGGCCCAGCTGTATCACACACTATGCACAAATGGGAATAAGTGGTTGTGTAATGCTGGCACATTGTTTTCCCTTTCACTGAAACTCTGGAGCTGCATTTTATGTGTCTTTTTTAAGTGAAATTTAGTTTATTAGTTATTAAAAACCATAAATATACAGCATACAAAAGACCACAATATCAGGCCTATATAAAAATAAAAACAAATACAAAAACAGACTTAAAAACATAAAAAATCAAATTAACCATAGCGGCAGTTCGGGAACAAAGTTTAGGCCTCGCTAAATTCAGGACTTCATATGATGACATATGCACAGCACTTGTATTTTGGAAAATCTCCTATTGCTACCTCCCTCCACAGTAACTGCAAATGTTGAAGCCTGGAACGAAGCCATACAGATGTCGTACTATAAAGTGGAAAGAGCAAAGGAATATAATACCTGCATGGACATAAACAGACATAAAATCAGTATAGACATAGCAGCAAGAAAGCTGCACAATTAACCGAGCAGCAAATATAGTACACAACTTTTGGGCCTCACAAAATGTAAAACATCACCTAATGACATACATTGTACTAATTTTTTTGACAAGCTCCTATACATACCTCCCCCCACAGTAGCAGCAACTTTTAAAATCTAGGACATAGGCACAAGTATATCATATTCTAAAGTGCATGGTGCACAGAACCATAAAAACAAATGCAGGCGTGAGCAGATATAAATCCCTGTGACCATGGCACCATATGGAAAGCACAGCACACTGGACTCACCAGGTTCAGAGCATTGTATGGTGCTATAAACTCTGCATTTAAGATTGAACAAATCTCATATGGATACCTCGCCCCAGAGTAGCAACAACTTTTAACCTGAAACACAGCCACATTGACTATCTGTTACAAAGTGCATAGTGCGTAGCAAAGTGCTAAATGCAACCCTGTTCCCCCTGACTCTGTCCTACTTGTGTCCGTCCGGGTAGTGCTCGGCCTAGGTGAAATACTAACTTGCATAACACTGAACTTTGGATTTAACAAATCTCATGTGGATACCTCCCCCAGAGTCGCAGCAAGTCTTAATCTAAAACATAGCCACATGGGTATCATTCTATGAGGTGCATAGTGCGTTGCAAGGTGCTAAGTGAGGCCAATTCCCCTCCTGACACAGGTCTACTTATGTCTGTCTGGGGGCCTGAAACAGTTATCGTCTGGGGTAAAAAGCTAGTTTGCAAAGACATGAATGTGAACTTGGGTTGCATTCAACTAATCATGACAGTAATTAATGTGCAAAAGGGGTTATGCCTTGCCATATTGATACCTCAGAGGAATCCCTATCTCCCATTATAACATGGACACTCGATGACTAAGCTATAAAGTGAGAAGTGACTAGTTGTAAAATGCAACCATGGATCTTGGGGACCCCACAGACAAGACAGAAGGCAGTATTCCTTGCGCTCCCATCACAAGCCCACTGCGCCCAGCTTTGCCTGGCTGATAACACCCTTCCTGGATAAAAGCACAGTGGGGCACTGGTTGGAACGGGCCTGCGCCCTAATCTGATCCTTAAAAATGGCAAAAAACTGCGCCAATTGAATAGTCGACTTAAGATTTCGTGGGTTTAAGGCCTCCACGGCTGCTGACCTACAGGTTCTTATTCCTTGGGCTAGAAAGTCTTTCCATAGCAGGGCTCTCCGGTGCACTAGTAAACTAGGGCAGAGGATATGCAGAAAAGATTCCTTTGTCCGATGATACAAACAACACCTCTTACCCTCCAAGCCACCCTCCTCCTGCCACTTTAGAATGAAGTCCAGGGAGTGGAGAAGACTAAGGGTGGGCGAAAAATTCTGCTCTGCCGCCGGAGTTCGCGGAGCTTTGCCTACTCCGTGCTCCGTGCAGAGCGCAGAGTTCTGAAAAACTCCACGAACTGACGCGGAGCAGAGTTTTTTCTCTCGAGCGGCTCGCCAACATTACGTTGGTGAGCGCTCACGAGCAAAAATTGCTTGCTAGACCTCCTCCTGCCGAGATTTCTCAAAGCGGGCAGTCGCGGCAGGCCGCAACCTCTCGTGTTGAGAAATCTGCGGCTCGCATTGAGGAACCTGCCGCTCAGTAGAATGTCTACTCGAGAGGCAGAAAGCAGCAGCACCCTCTGCCACAATGCGTAGTGCCGTTCCTACTGATTTTACAGCACAGGACAAACTCCCGGCACTAAAAATCAGTGTGAGTAGCGCAACTTAACAGACTCTGCCACTGGATGAACTCCACGGAGCGTGGAGGAGTTTTTCCGGCATTTCACGTAGTTCCTCGGAGTAAAATTCCACAAACTCTGCCCATGCCTAGATAAGACATATTCTCATTACCATGAATTTCCTCTTCACGGTCACTGAATATGCTGCATCAAAATAAGACTGTTCCTGATGGGCATCATAGGAGTTTAACACCAGCCATCCGTGTGCTCGCTTTGCTTAGCTAGTGTCATTTTATCCTCGAATCGACTCTTCAGCCGGATGCATTTGTTCATTGCTTTCTTGAATACTTGCTCGCTTGTATCCAGTTTCCATAGCTCACTAAGGCCAAGGTTCTCGATGATATCCTGCAAATACTTATTGAAACATACTTGCCCCCTTTATATAGTTTATTTGGTCCAGAAATGGTGTGCCATCAAATCTTTAGGGGCCTTCCTCATTTTGTCGCAACATCTTAGAAAGGCCCCTTGTCTGACTAAAGATTGCTTTACCAGGGAAAATTCAAGTCTGACTTGCGCTCGGTAGAGCTTCTCTAAGAGGTGTGCATCCAAACCAAGCATTATCTCACCCCTGTAGGATAAAGTTGGGATCAATTTTGACTTTATCACCTTGATGAGAGCTTTAAGATTGTGGCCCCGGAGACTTTTCAATAGAGTAGAAAACGCAAAGTTTAGTGCATTTGCTTTCTATCTAATAACTTCTTTTTGTGCCGCATGGGAGGCCCTCGAGCCTAATTTGAAACCTAGGTATGTATATGTTGCTGTTTCTTCTATCATGGGCCATTTAGGTTGCCTTTTTCCCTGTTTAGCAATTCGCTGATTTCTTAGCATTTTATGTATCTCTTTGTGTAAATTAGTAAGTAAGCTTGTACTTGCAGCCTTCATTGCCTACAAATATATACATAATGCAGGAACGCAAGTTCATCCCTCCATATGCATGATTACTGTATCAGACCCCTCGTCCTATGTAGTTTTATTTATTGTCTTATGAAGCATGAACTCCACCCCACCTGGTTTCAGAGCATGCAGTGTGGTGCTAGCAATTTTAGCAAATATGTATAGGATTTTTAATAATTATTGCAGGTTTGATTGGTGATGGTAGCACAACTGATATGTACATGTAATAGAGGTGAGTGATACCTGCCAGAAATAAATAAAAAATCCAGACAACTACCTAAAGTTCAACACTAAGCAATATTGGTCTTACAAATGTTGGCAAAAAGTTTACTATTTCCCAAATAAGAGAGCAGAGAGGGGTGATGATAAAATGATATGACAAATACTCTATCGACCACATAAAACTTTCTGCTATATTCCCATTACTGAACCGCCAACAGCACTGGTGGGGCGTAGGGGTGACCAGCATGCACAAAAGTGTCATTTGGCACTCACTTGTTTTCTACAACAGGGAATAGCTCCTAAGCCTGTATTCAGTGTGCAGATGGGGCTCTGTGTGGAAGCTGTCTCCACATCCCAAAAACATAACCTGTACCTGCAGTGCCTCCAACAGGCGCTGCCTGTATATGAGCTGTGAAGTTCAAGTGAAATGATTGACTATGAGCCATGCACATGTCTTTGTTACAGATGGTATTTCTGAAAGACAGGACTCTAGCATGGATAGTCTTGCTGGCTACACAAAAATCTATATATTTACATGAACATAAGCTCAGCCCTCCGGAAGCCTGAAGTACATATACGTATTTCACACCCCAGTATCTCATTCATCTCCATTCTGTGTGCTCAACTTGTCCCCATACTCCAAGGAAGACTGTCCTTATTTTGATTCACAACAGGACTTGGACACATTCATCCAATTTGAGAGTTCTAGGGGGTCTTCTCACATTGCATTGTATTGTGTTGCAGCATTTATATTCGCTTAATACCCCTATGTGGGTGCTGAATCGCTTACCTACATGAGTAGCATGCTGCATCATGTAGGTGTGGGGTTGGAAGGATGTTGTTTTTGTTTTGATCCTATGTGGGAAGTGTTTCCATGTTGTCTGCAATGACCACCGAGGTGCGGTTATACATTGTCCAGTGAGCTCAGGAAAACACTTGAGGCAGGTGGCATCTGGTGCGCCAGGGTTCATTAGCACACACGTGAGTTGAAGCTGCCCTTCTAAGAGCTGTGACACATTCTGAGCAATGAACAAGATCCAAGACAGTCCTCATGCGCCCGTGAGCCGTGGTGCTCATGTAAAGCGCTCCAATACCTTCGGGTCGAGTTTGTGCTATATAAATATGCAAAAAAAAAGTAAGGCTCCACCTATATCATTCTCACTGGCTGGTGGCCCTGTAGTGGTGGCCCCACCACCCATGACCCACTTACTGCCTTATATCAGGCCCCAGGAAGGCAATGGGATGCACATCATTGAGGTGCTCTCCTGAGTTACTTCTCCCTACTCTCAGCTCACTCAATGCACACTGCCTAGTGTGCCATGACTCTGGCTCACGGAGACCATGTGACCACAGCAACATGGCTTGACTTGGAGCCGCACTGTAGTCTGCCCACAGCTACAGTGAAAAGCAAACCCTTCTGTGGCGGGTCCTCTCATTACCAACTGCAAACTTAGAGGCACAGGCAGATATATAAAGTCAAACTCCTAGCGCCATCCCTTAGCCTACTAATCAGACTTCTTAGGACTTCAGTTGGGAGGATGTAGATTGCTCCCATATTCCTGAGCTTCCTGTATTATCTGGGTACAGGACACAGGCTGTGGAGCAAGGATGTGCACTGAGAGTAACATCTGTGCAGAAGGGCAGAACAGGGCAGAGGTACGGGCACAGGGGCGGAGTCATTGGCATAACGCAAAATAATGGGGTCCCCCTGCAGAATGTTATGAGGGGCCTGAGTGTCCTATATTTAACAGATATTACTTCGCCTTGGATTAAATGGGGGCCTCTGAAGGCCTGGGGGCCCTCCTGCATCGCAGGGTCTGCAGTGGCTTGTGTTACACCACTGGTAGGAGTGGCAGCACCAACAACCATCATCCATCTCTTCCCTATGCTGGTGTTACCAAGGTTGCATCACTCAGAATATCATTTGGGCCACAGTACTCAAAACAAGTGAAGCAGCAAGGGTGCAATGAACTCTAGTGCAAGTGAGGAAAATGGGTACTTCTGACCCAGATTAGAAGTAAAAGACAATCAAAATTGGAGTATAGAAGGCGCTCACTCCTGGGCCCGATGCCTGCTGCACTAATGATATCTATGCCCCTGTCAAAACAGAAAAAAGGACTAGACTGGGGAAAAACTGTCTATCTGGTTTCATGCCATTCCAAGATCTATAGCAGTAGTTTGCTTAAAAGTTACAAGTCTGCTCCCATACACTCTATAGAAAGACTACCTTGCATACAGATCAATGGAATCACTCATTCTTCAAAGCTATGATATGTGATGTATCTAGCTGTTCCCTGCCCTGAGTTAGTTTCTTGTAATGCCACTCTTGATGTTTTCACCTTCCTGCATTAAGGTCCACTACATTAGGACCCTGTGATGAAGGGGGGCTTCATTCCAATGGGACGTTAATGGGAGTTAGCAGCTCCATCGAAATTACAAGCTCTGAGGGAGCTGTGCAGAGGCAGTTTATTTCACCGGGACATTCTGGCTGCAGCTAAAATGTCAGGTGAAATACCTGGGAGAAATGAGGAATAACTTAGCAGAATTAGATGGCGGATTACTGATTGCCTTGGTAATTCCTCATTTCTGAAGGTTCTCCTAAGAGTTCGTCATGCCTGGTAATTCCACCTCTGCAGTTGTTAACATGTAAAACTCTGCCATGCAAAGGATGATGAACCTGGAGTGAAAGTCGACTATAGCTTCCTTTACATGTTGGAAAACTCCTCTAGCATGTTAGGGAGACTAAATATGTTGGCACTACCAATGTGCCCTCTACTTTGAGGTACATCACCTGTATTATTATTTGCTGACAGAACTTCTGCCGTGGTGGATTTCCCCCCAGAGTGTTCCTTCAAAAAGAATGGCTGCTCCTATGGAAAGTAGAACCACTTTGATGGAGGAAAACTCCAAATTTAGTGGAATCTCCTCTGCCACCTCCATTGAAGATAAAATGGGAATTCACTCTAATGACAGGTAGAAAATCTACTGCCCAGACTATGAGACCATACTTTATTCATTGGGGCCCTAAGGTGTCTGAATACAACTTAAATTCCTTTTTAGTGGAACTGCTAAACTCTGATCACGCATTCTTTTTTTTGTAGGAAGTAATTCACATAATGTGGCTGGCTACGAGAAGCAGCAACAGAAGCATCTGGGCTAGCCAAGACCCTGTCCAGGTAAGCATGAGTGAAGAGTTGGCACCTGAGAAGTCATCTTCTAGCTCTCTGTACAGAGGCTCCCATTTAAGCAGCTAAAACTAAAGCTGGTCTAGTGATGCCAGCGCAGGTGTGCCCTTCTTCATTTTATGCATGTGCTTGGAGATCTACGCATTGAAAGACACGGTGAGATTGACCTTTCTTGGCAGTACTTGTTCCTCTCATGTTCCCGCCTGAAGGAAAACATCTTAGACTCTCGGGCTGTTAGCCAATTTCGAGAAAAGGCAGCCATGAGACAGCCCTTTATCTTCTATTTCTTTTAAGATGGGATGCAGAGAAAGCGTGTTGAAAAAAACTCCCTTCCGCTCAGATTGGAATCCAATCACCTCATTTAGTCATTCCACACTGAACCACCGATATGACTCAGCGAGAAAACATAAAAACATTTTGCTAATTACAGCTGCAAAAATGTATCACTGGGATATGTCATTTACCAGGTAACATGGAGTCCACTTATTCTCAAGCCACGGTGCATGTTAGAAATCAAATTCACTTTTTGCATGTGATTCATCAATGCAGGGAAGGATATCTAAAAAGAATCTACACATGAAATCAGTTTACAAGCACTCATAATAGTATTGTTGTAGTCCATATAGTGCACTGCTACAGAGTCATATAGTCAGTATTCATATCCAACCTATGCAATGTCAATATGTTTTGGCACTAAATGAATTACACGAGCCTTCACCGGGAAATGGCTGTGGTGTAATCACAGAGATACTTTTTGATTTCCTTTTACAGAGTTCTGAAATCCCTAAAATGCCCATATTTTGGTTGTAATGTAACATAGGTCAAATCATCTCTCAAAGCCATGGCCTCGAACTAGTTGCTCAGAGAAGACAATACTGATTGTTAACTGAGACACTAGACTTGGAGTCAGAATACCCTCAATTTCTAACTATGATCGTCATTAGGAAATCCTAACATCGAACTTTTGAGAAAAATTTTGTTGTTCCTTATTTACATCAGCAGAGATCTGCAAGAATCATTAAATAAACGTTGCTGGGAAGAAAGTTTAAAAAAGTCTGATGGATTAATTTCTGAATGTCATGGTTGGCACTATTGCCAAACTCGGTTAAGCTACTAGAGGGTTGGGAACACTGCCCTTTATCCTCCTAGTCGACATGCCTGTTGGTCCCAAGGATTAGACGCCAGACTGTGGGTGAGTGGACATTCTTGACTCTGGCCCCATGGCTGCAGAACACCGTTTTGTCTGAGTTCAGGTATTCACAATTCCTGAACTGATCACAGCAGTCTCTAAACCAGTGATACTCAAAGTAGGGCCCGGGGGCCGCATGCGGCCCTCCTGACCTTTACATGCGGCCCCCTGACCTTTACATGCGGCCCCCTGACCTTTACATGCGGCCCCCTGACCTTTACATGCGGCCCCCTGGTCAACAGCAGCACTGGGCTGCTGTTCACTGAACACTGCAATCACATTAAAAAGACGTTAAATATACAGGCAAGCCTTTATTTAAAGGATAATTGTAGTTTTAAAACAAGTATCTGAGTTGTCCTGCTCCACTTAACTTTAGGAACACCTTCATTTTCAAAGCTATCTTGCAGCAAAAGTGAAAAAAATATGATAACGTCTCTTCAAAATTCAAAAAGTGTTTTTCATTCCACACAATTTGGTAAAGTAGGGAAGCTGGGATTAATCGTAGGCTTTCTGGTTTCTCATTATGCAATTCAGTCACTATATATATATGTTTCGCTTCCTCTATACCCACCTTACCGCACTCTGCTTCCCAAATCGCCACCCTGCTGGCATCGATGCGGACCTCGTTACATCACAGACCAAACTTTGTGGCCCTTGAGAAAATGTTTGCGAGTACCCATGCTCTAAACCTTACTTTTAAACACGCCTTAACATACGTACTAAATGCAGCTCTTTACAATTTTACTGTGTTTCATTGCTAATGTTTTATTCCTTTGAATGGGAATACAAAAACACGAAAATAAATAAAACAAAGCTGAACGAACCTAATTAGACGTGCATGTTGTACATATGAATGTATGGATAACAGAGACGGAAGCAGACAGAAAGGAGGAACAGTTGGAAAATTAGGGGTATTTACTGAAAAAGGTTGATCTTAAGTTGTTGCCTTTTTTACATAAGGAGATATCCTGCAGTGTCACCAATTTTGGTACAGGAGACATAAAGCCACCATGAAGCTGAAGCAATGTTTTTCAAGCAGATAGATGGCTTTATTCAATGAAAAAATTGCTGTGACACCGAGATACGTACAAAATAGGAAATTAATAGTACCTTTCAAATCAAGGTAAAATGAGGGTGAGAAAAAGAGTTTGGGGTGTCTTACATTTATTATTAGGTGTTAGTATTACAGAATTAAACAGCTCTCAAACTACTGACCTATGAAGGACAGAAAACTGAGTTGGTTTCATTGTGGTTTGAACTGGTGGCCTGCAGATCTCAGTAGATACCAGTGGTAAACTTACTTCACTGAGCCACCTGCAGTATGAAAACAGGCGTTTGCTTCTATTGTGGTACAGGAAAGCTTTGGAGGATTGTAAGATATAATCCTTTTCAGAAAGTGCAGCTAAAACGGGCAGACTGAACACATTTGGGTATGTAGGATTTGCGGGAGAATTGAGAAACATCTTTTTTTCCCCTGTTCCCTTTCTTCACTTTTCCAGCTGTGAGTCTATCAAAGTAAAAGCACTACTGCATCTCGCAGGTAAAGCCACAGGTCAAAGTTATTCTTAGCAACTGTTGCTCATAAGGGGGAGGGTGGGGTGCTAGCTAGAAGCACCGCTCCGGCTTTTGGTATAGGGGGCCAATACTGCAGCATTGCTGCAAAACCAGCCCCCAGTGACATAACCGGCCCGCACCAGCACAAAAACGGCCCCCACCCCTCTGGCCCACGGGGGAAATGCCCGTTGCCCGCTACGGCCAGTCCGGCCCTGGGCACATGTAGTGCACCGTACTAGGGACTTAACAGTAAATCAAATATGGCAATCATGGAGACACCAAATGCCATTATATGTTAGACACAGAGCACATGCGCGTTAGCACTGATCAGCAGTGAAAAAGTGCACAGAGTCCTAAAACCAGTCAAAAACGAAGTTCAGCACACAGTCAAAAACAGGAGGTCAGAAGGCAAAAAGTCAGGGGAAACCACACCAAAAGATGCCAGGTCTAACTCCAAGTGATACATCATTAGCAAAGCCCAATGTGCTTTAAGCATAGGGGTTCAAATAGGCTCCAATTTTAAAGAGATTTTATCATAGTTTATCTTTAGCTGCAAGATGTCTTTAAAAATAAAAGTGTTCCTAAAGTTAAGTGGTGCAGGACTCCCTAGTTGCTTCCTTTCTTTAACACCATTTAACCTTACAATAAAAACTTGCCTGTTAATTTAACATATTTTTATTGTTAGTCCAATAAACAGAAGCCCAGTGTTGCTGTTGATCAGGTGGCCTCATGTAAAGGCCAGGCGGGTCGAATGCAGCCCCTCGGCGTACTATGAGTATCAACGCTCTAACACATACTTTCTGGACATCGAGGAATTAACAATTCTCAGAGCATCTACCGACTAATTCAGAAAAAGCACAGATATCTTGTCAAAAATATGATGGTATCATTTTATTGTACTTGTGGTGAGTTAATTAGCATAAAGTACAGTAATTCCAGTTGCCGTGTGAATTAGTTACACCTGGCATATGCTTGTAATTGTCGAAGACAAACGCGTATCTAAGACAATTAAATGTTTCTAAATAATGGAGCAGGCCGAATGCTGTGAACATGCTTAGAGGATAATAGGGCAGTTCCCATTCTCCCCTTTTCTGTGCTTGAATGTCTGGTGGTTGAGAGCCCCGCTGCAGGTGTCTGGTGTTTGAGAGATCTACTGCAGGTGTCTGGTGGTTGAGAGATCTACTGCAGGTGTCTGGTGGCTGAGAGATCTACTGCAGGTGTCTGGTGGTTGAGAGCTCTACTGCAGGTGTCTGGTGGTTGAAAGCTGGACTGCCGATGTCTGGTGGTTGGGAGATGTACTGGAGGTGTCTGGTGGTTGAGAGGTCTACTGGAGGGGCTCTAGAAAGTGGTCGGCCAAAAAACTGAAGCCTCCACAGAGTGGC